>NC_061157.1:29518736-29563736 GCF_022113875.1 Hydra vulgaris
ATACATTTGTGAAAAGATTCCAATAATTTTTAAAACAAGTATTTTAGTATTTAAGAAGGAAATTAGGAGACACAACACTACCAGAACTTCTTAAAATTACGTATTCTTATATTTGACTTGAAAATCTATTAATATCTATTTATATCTATTAATATCTATTAAAATATCTATTAAGTTCTAGAAATAAAAAAAAACAAACCAGTTTATCAATTGCCAATGTTACTTGATCATTTTCATCTCTGAAAAACATAACTAAGAAATAAAATTGATACTTAAATATTCAAGACTTCAAATTTTTCTACTTAGTAGGAAGGTAAACAAACTTAAAATTAAATGTAAGAGCGACTTTAACGTTTGCTTTATTAAAAAAAAAATTATTTCAAATTAAAATGTTATTTACTTTGTTTCCTTTATTGCAGAACTGACAGCTTCATCAACTAACTTTTTATATTCAGGCATTTGGCTAGCTTGCAGGATTAACGATGGATTGGTTGTGGCATCTGTTGGTTTGTATTGATCAATAGCTAAATCAAAAACACTTTTAAGTCATTGATTTATACTGTGTATATATATACAAAATTTAAAAAAATATAATATATATTATATTTTTTTGAATTTTGTAATATGTAATTATGTATAACAAAAATAAAAATTTTCTTAAACCTTGAAAATTTCCAGTATCAGCAACGACAGTGGTAAATATCTTTAACTGATCCAAGACTGACATTTTTGTAGATACTTTGTTGGGCTAAAGAAACATATGATGGATTATTATAACATATAATTAATTTGCTAGTTAGCAAAAAAATTTCAGAATGCTTTTAAAGATTTAACAACAAAGCATTTAACAACAATATTAATTATGTAAACATAATTCTTGATCTAAAGCGGGTTTAACGAATAAAACGGCTGAAGTAACGTGATTCGCAGAAGCTCTTTTTTAGTTAATGTTATTGGTTGTTTAAAAACAAAAGCTCAATTAAAGAAGCTTTTTGAACCGATTAATACCGCTTTTATTAATTTATTAAAATGTATTACTTTTGTGACAAAGCTCTTATTTTATATTTTTTGACGTAAAAGGGGAAAGGGTTGAAGCGGAAACTAGGGGGGTTAAAAAAGGAAAAAAATGTAATTTTCCAAAAAATTAAAGGGCTATCACGCCGCCCGCCTCCCTGTTACTATATATATATATATATATATATATATATATATATATATATATATATATATATATATATATATATATATATATATATATATATATATATATATATATATATATATATATATATATATATATATATATATATATATATATATATATATATTATATATATATATATATATATATATATATATATATATATATATATATATATATATATATATATATATATATATATATATATATATATATATATATATATATATATATATATATATATATATATATATATATATATATATATATATATATATATATATATAGGGAAAAGCGGGGCAACATGGCGAACGTTTTGAAAGCCCTGAGTTATTGAAAAACTATAAGTCGTGAAGCCATAATACTTTTTCATTATGTTTATGCTATTAAGTTCTTTCATTGCCTGCATGAATTTTCAGTTTGAAAATATAACAATTTGAAATAAATATTAAAATAAAAAGTTCATAAATTTGTCATCTGGTCACGTGACCGGGGCAAGATGACTTATTATGCAATTTTTACCTCCAATTTTATAAAATTTCAAAAACCGCCAATAACTCTAATTAAAGTAACAAAAAATACACCCAAATTGCAAAAACTACTTCTAAAGAAGTTAAACTTGAAGGACACTAACCATTATGAGAAACCGAAAGTGAGGAATTTTTTTTAAGCGCAAAAGGTAAACTTATTTGTATAAAATGGCGTTAATAATATTTCAATAAACCAATTGGTGTTTTAAAATACAAGATGTAAATACAGTTTCGTTTTCACCCAATTTTAAAATTTTTTTTTGAGTTATTATATGAAAACTCATCTTGCCCCATTCGCCATGTTGCCCCGCTTTCCCCTATATATATATATATATATATATATATATATATATATATATATATATATATATATATATATATATTTATATTTATATATATATATATATATAATATATACAGGGCCGGCGCGAGTAGGTGTCACGTGGGGGGTGTGTGCCATCACAACTTTTGCCGAAAAAAAAAAAAAAAAAAAAAACAAAGTCCTCGTTTTCCAAAATTTGCCGACTGCCATGATGACATTTGCCGACTGTCTAACCTGTATCGAAATTTGCCGACTAACTAGTCTAAAAGGGTCCAATTTGCCGACTAAGGGTCCAGTTTGTCGACTAAAAATCATTGATGGGGGAAGATGGTGTGTGACAACCCACACCCCCCTATTGTGCCAGCCTCATATATACATATATTAAAAATTGTTATATAATGTATATGTTATAAATTGGTTCTCCATAATCGATAATAAAAATGACTGTACATTTGTTCAATTTGATATTAATAATTTTAACCCCTCTATAACTGCAGATATTTTAGATAGAACAATTGAATTTGCAAAAAGCCACACAGTTATTCCTGAAGAAACAATCCGTATAATAAAACATTGTAGAAAAACCAGAAATTTGTGAATTTGTTGGATTATATATTTTAGATTTATTAAGTAAAATGATCAATATAAATGATTTAGGCCTTTATCGCGACGATGGTTTAATAGTAATGCATAAAAAATCTGGCCCACAGCTTGATAAAATTAGAAAAGATATAATAAAAATTTTTAAAAATATTGGCTTTCAAATTGAAATAAACATAAATTTAAAAATTGTGAACTTTAAAAATTTAAATAAATTTAAAAATTTAAAAATCTAAAAATTTAAATTTTTAAAAATATAAATAAATTTAAAAATTGTGAACTACAATACATAAAAATTGTGAACTTTCTTGATGTCACATTTAACCTCTCGGAAAATACATATAAGCTTTTCAAAAAACCAAACGATGAATTGTTGTATATTAATATTAACTCAAATCATCCACCCCAAATTCTAAAACAAATCCCGATTTCAATTAATAACAGGCTTAACCAAAACTCCTTTAATGAAAATTCAATTCCTCCAAACAGATATTTGAAGATACCCTTAAAAAAAGTGGTTTTGAAAACTTTGAACTAAAATTTGACCCTGAAAAAAAGAATACAAAAAAGCGAAATAGAACTAGAAATGTAATTTGGTTCAACCCCTCATATAGCAAAAATGTTTCCACAAACATAGGAAAAGTGTTTTTAAAATTGATCGATAAGCATTTCCCGCGCTCTAATAAATTACATAAAATTTTTAATCGAAATACTATTAAAGTTAGCTACAGTTGCACAAAAAATATGGAAAGAATTATAAAAGGTCACAACAATGCTTTGTTAAACAAAAAAGAAATTCAAAATGAAAAAACTACATAAAATTGTAATTGTAAACAAAAAATTAATTGTCCAATGAGTGGAAGTTGCTTATCAAAAAATGTGGTATATAAATGTGTTTTCTCCTCTACAAATGTACCTGATAAACAATATATTGGCATAACAGAAGGTGAATGGAAAAAAAGTTTTGCCAACCATAAGCGATATTTTAAAAATAAAAAGTATCGAAAAGACACCATGCTGTCAAAATATATATGGGAATTAAAAGATAAAAATATTGATGATTTTACACTGAACTGGTCCATCCTTAAAACAGTGCCTGCATATAACAATATTTCCAAAAAATGTATACTTTGTCTACAAGAAAAATTTGAAATAATTGCACATACAAACCAAGAATGTTTATTAAACAAAAAATCGGAATTGATTTCTAAATGCAGGCACGAAAATAAGTTTCTCCTAAAAAACTATAAAAATAAGTGAGCTCAAATAATAGTTACATTAACTCCCCTTTGAAAAAAATATATATTTTTTTAAAAATGCTTAAGTAATCATTTCTAAAGAATTCTTTTTACAATAGTGTCAGCAAATTACACAAATGTGTGAAAAATTGCAGTAAATAAGACATGTGACTTCCTGTAATTTAATTTTTGGTATAAATTGAAGTTTTATTAATTTGATCATTCATTTCTGATGAGTCTGTATTGATGAAACACAGTGTTAAATGAGAAAAAATTTTGCTAAGTGATTTTCTACTAATTTATATATATATATATATATATATATATATATATATATATATATATATATATATATATATATATATATATATATATATACGTATTTATGTATAAATATATATATATATTTTTTTCATTTTTTATATATTTTTTTATTTTTTATTTATTGCAATCATTTTTATGAAGTAAGAATATGCGGCTTTGCTTGCCGCTTACACGGCGATATTCCATTATTGTCTTTTAATTTTTGATTTTTCAAGTTTTCCGTGTTTTGGGGCTTTGTTACATAATTGAAAATTGGTAATAAAACGTGGTAATAAAACATCATGTTATAGTTCGATTTTTACAAAAAAAGGATTTAAAAATGAGATCGAAACAAAGAAACAAAAGGAAACATAAGAAAGAAATGGAACCATTATTACAGAAATGGCATGCGACATACAGAAAAAAGTGATTCATAACAGGTTCTAAAGATCCCAGCTATGACAAAAAATGGGGACGGTACCAACCTGGACAAAGGCTCAACGTTGACCAGAGCCCACTTCTCAGTGGGCTCTGGATTGGAAAAAAGGTAATGTTCCCTTCAAATTATGTTTCGGCCAGAAGGAGAGCAACCAAAGCTAGCCCTCATTTTTAGAGGTCAAGGAAAACGCATTTCAAAAGACGAAAAGTAAACATGGCACAAAGATATTCACGTTTACTTCCAACAAAATGCTTGGTTAGACCAAAACGTTTGTAAGCACTCGTGTGATAAAACAGTCCTTCCATTTGTCAGAGAACAAAAGCTTGATAAATTTGTTCTTTTGCTGGACAATATGAAGGGACAGATGCAGGAGGATTTTAAAGATGCTGTGGCTGCTGCTAAAGGACTTCTCTGGTACGGTCTACCAAGTGCCACTGACCTTTGGCAACCAGTTGATGCCGGATATGCTGCAACTCTGAAAAGGCTTATTGCCATTAAACATCAAAAATGGCTTGATAGAGATAATCATTCTGATAGATGGTTCAGTAATGAAACTTTTTATTTTTCTTATAACCTTTAGTAACGCGCGCACTTTTAGAAAGTATTAAAATAAGCATATTTTATTAGAAATATGCTTAAGTTTAAGCATATTTTTGAGCCTCTTTTAACTTTTTGCTTAAGCATACCCGAGCCTGTTTCAAAAATTTCATATGCTTATAAAAAAAAAACATGTATATAAACAAACATGACTCACTACAATATCTTTCTAACTAACGCACGAGTTCTAATGCGTTCCACATGAACGCACTCTTGCCACTATAAAAGAGAGACGAATTTTGATTACACATTGGGCAGGGGAAGCATAGAAAGCTTTAAACACTTCTAAGTATGACAAGCAAAGGAAGAAATTTTGGACGATGACTGGGTGTTTAATGACTTCTGATGGCTCAGAAGATTCGCTTGTTAAACCAGAGGGCCTTGATAGTTACAAAGTGCCCCCACCATCCATCATTGATCCTGGCAGTGATCAACACAAGGGAAATCAAAGTGATATTCAACCGGTGGAGGTAGATGATGCTATAAATGAAGATGCCAACGAAATTCTTCCAGATGACACCTTTATGGGTCCGGACGAGAAGGAATGCGAAGTTCATATCTTTGATTTCATTGATAACATTTGTATATAGTATATATTTTTTATTTTTTATTATACTGTACTAAAGTCAACTTTTTATTTTTCTTATAACCTTTAGTAACGCGCGCACTTTTAGAAAGTATTAAAATAAGCATATTTTATTAGAAATATGCTTAAGTTTAAGCATATTTTTGAGCCTCTTTTAACTTTTTGCTTAAGCATACCCGAGCCTGTTTCAAAAATTTCATATGCTTATAAAAAAAAAACATGTATATAAACAAACATGACTCACTACAATATCTTTCTAACGCACGAGTTCTAATGCGTTCCACATGAACGCACTCTTGCCAATCATAATGTTATGTATTTCGTTACCAACTCTCAACAGTTCCCCTGTTTGGTAAAGTTTCTATTATTACACAAATAAATAAATCGTGTTTAGAAATTTTTAATAGTAAAACTATAGGTCTATTAATTCGCTTTGGATATGATTTTCTTTTAACTATTTTTCTTTCGATATTATTTCCTGGTGTTTAACGTTGTATACTTTCGGTTTCAGGTTTTAAGAGTTTTTTTATAAATTGTATATTACGCGCCAACTCGTTTCCTTCTTGATCGACTACAATGATTAAATTTTGCTTTCTTTCTTTAACTAAATATTTCTTGTTTAAATATTTTGAGTCTAATTTTCCTTCCGGTTTATGGCGTTTAACAAGAACCTGATCTCCTACTTTAATGTCATATCTCTTCTTTGCATGATGTTTCATATCAAAATATTCTTGTACTTTTTTATACTTTTTATCATGACGTTCTCTTACTTCTTTGTCATAGGGTGATTTTTCAATTATTATTGAAGGAAACTTATTTTTGATATTTCTATTGAATAATAACGTAGCTGGTGGTTTGCCAGTTGTAGCATGAGGTGCGCATCTATAATTTTGAAGCATGCTTTGAAGTTCCTCTCTCCAACTTTCCCCATAAAATGAGTTGTTTTAATTGTTTTTCCTATAACTTGCATAAATTTTTCTACGATATCGTTCGCTTGTGGATATTGAGGCGTTATTTTAATGTGCTTTATGTTAACATTTTTAAAGTATAGTTTTAATTCTTCGCTTTGAAACGGTGGTCCGTTGTCACTTCTAATTTTATTAGGATTACCAAATATAGCAAATAATCTTTCTAGTTTACTTAAGACGCTTGAAGCTGTTGTGGTTTTTATTATATCAACAAATGGGTATCTTGAATATAAACCTTCTATAACAAACAAATACTCTCCTGACGGTAATGGTCCAAAAAAATCCATTGCTAATTCATCCCAAACATATTATGGTAAATTTGACATTTTTATTGGTTCAGGATTTGGAACACGTGAATTTGCTTGACATCCCAAACACTTTTTAACATATAGTGATCTCAAGTATATCTATACTTTTTTTTTTTTATCTTTTTATTTTTGATCTTAAAGTAAAAGTTATAAATGGCAGTTTATAATAAAAACAATACTCTTAGTTTAAGTAAAGGTTTGGCACAAACTTTTTTAATCTTTTCTAATTTTTTTAGAATAAACAGCTCGAAAAAGAAAGATTGTTTTTGTTTGTGACACACATGAGTTAAATTGATTGCAAGCGTAATTCTATTTAAATATACTTAAAAATTATACTAAGCATTTTAGGCTATTTTTCTTGGTCTAAATTAGTATATATATATATATATATATATATATATATATATATATATATATATATATATATATATATATATATATATATATATATATATATATATATATATATATATATATATATATATATATATATATATTTTAATGTAAACTTCCTAATCTATTCCAAATTAAAATTTAGGCCTTTTAGAGTTCATAAAAAAAAAAAATTGGTGTTTGATTTCAATATTTAAGGTCCCGCTTTTTAACATATTTAGCGCCATTGGTTAGGAAAGAGGAGTGAAGTTTCTATTTAAATGCTCTTCGGCAGTGCTTTGTGACAAGACCGTAAGATCTTCATGGGGCACTTAAAACAAAATAAAAAAAAAAATTTCTCTACGTTACCTCTAATCTTGCATATGCTATCTCTTTACTTATAATTTTTTAGAATACTTTAATATTACTCTTGACATGAATATTGTTTTTGAAATTTTTTTATAACTAATTGTTATTTATTTCAATTTTATATTTTTCAATAAATAATTTGTAAAGTATACACATATACAGTAGTGTAGGCAGGAGTTTTTGATGATTTAGATATGACACTTTTAGATATGGCACTTTCAGGCATTGGGTAAACTGCAAACTTAAGTACGTTCATACTTATGTCAAATGAAAATGTTTTGCAAAAAATCACAGTGATTTGAGTTTTAAGATTTTAGATTAGCTCTTATGGCTAATCTAAAATCTTAAAACTCAATTTTAAGATTAGCTCTAATGGCTTATGAAAATGAAGATCAAATATGACTAAAAATTAACTTTTGCATACTTTTGAAGCAAGATACTTAGTCAAGCCAAAATGTTTACTGCATATTTACATGTATTCCTATTTAATTATTTTTAGTTCTGAACTAACCAATAAACAATAATCATCGATAATATTCATTGTAAGTATATACTTTGTTTTATTTTCAGGTTTAAAAATGCTTTCGACGTAAGTCCATGTTTCTGAAAATACTGTCAAACTTTCAATATAAAGTCGAATATAGAAAACCAAAAGATATATTTTTTTAATTTTGGAATAAAGCTTCTAGTGTAAATAGTATAAAAAAGCTACAATTTTAGAGGCGTTCACTGTTAAAAATTTGTGATTAATACAGAAAGTTACTTTTAAATTCTTTTAGTGTGCTGAAAAATCTTTTTTCAGCACATTAAAAAGAATTTAAAAACCAAGGCCATCTATACTAAAGGCCTATTCATCGCGCAACCGTAGGCAGTGACTGGGGGCCTATTATTTTTACGGATTATCAGCAACTCTGCCATAAAATTATATTTTGGAGTCTGTTAATGAGTTTAATTAGTTTATTTAGAAATATTTATATTATAATGTAACAAAAAGTTAAATCTTTAAATTAAAAAAATAAATTAAAACAAAGAAAATGTTTGCATATATTTTAACAACAACAGATACAAATCATTCTATTCTAAACAAATGTATGATAACTTAAAAACTTTTAACACAGGTTCTTTATTAGATCTTGGTGTAATTTGTGCACAAAAATTTTTAAAAAATATATTATTAAGTGTGTTGCAATGTTTTTGATTAATTTCAAAATAGTAAAATTCGGAAACTAGCAAAAAAATGTCACTTAAAGACTAACGAAAAACTTTATCTTTAATCAAATAAAATAAGACAAAGAAAAAAAAAAGCATTTGCAAACATTGTCTGTTGGAATTTTAAAACCACCACAATCTATAGACTTATTATATATCTTATTATATTATCTATAGAGGTACTTACCAAACTTTTCATAATAAAGTAATGTTTGATCGAGCAAATTGTTTTCATAATATTCATTTTTACATACATAACCAGCAAAACAAATAAAAGACATTTTAGCAGTATCAGAAATTGATGACTCTAGTTTTTTTAAATTGCCAAATATTTCACTAACTGCTTCACATAAAGCATATGTACAAGAAGCATAATCATGACCTGAACTAAAATCAAAAGAACCTTTATAATGTCAATATTTAAAGATAACAACAACGATGTGTGATTTATATGCAATTTTTCTATAATTTGTTGAATATTTATAAAGTAGACACCCCCGGAACTTTGTCTCAATTTTCCAAATTCTTTTTCTAAGTGGTCACTTGTAAACATACCAAGAAGAACGTAATCATGATTTGTTACTAATAAATATTTACATAGCTCGACAATACCATAGCAAGTATGGTGAATTGATTTTGCAGTATCATTAGATAACTGCTTTACTTTTTTGCCATTTTTACAACACATTTCAAGAGCCATATCACCAAACTAAAGTCAAACAGTAAATACATCCCAACTATCGTTTTCTAAGGTTTTTCTGGAATAGTACGATATAATTTAAAAAATGCTTGGTTTATACGATTACCATCACAGATAACAACTTTTACATCACCAGATGATGATTTTATAAGTTTTATTCTGGAGTTTTTTTGTTCAAACAGAAAATTTTAACTTAATTTTGAAATTGGAATCATCTTATACAGAAATTTAGAACCACCTTTGAGACATACTATCATAATTCCCAAGACAGTTTTAACCAATAATAATGGATCATCTAAAGATTTACCAAACAATGTTCCATCATGGTAAAGCATCATTTTTTTGACGTATACTTTATCATGAAAAATTATACAAATTTTTTGTTTTTCTTCAATCTTTTTGAAAACTGAGTCTAAGAAAATAGCATTATCAATTTTTCAAACTTTTGATGTAACGCATGTCAAAGTACCAACTGATGGCAACTGAAAATCATTTCTTAGTTTATTGTATAGAGCATGAGATGTTAAAAAGTGTTCAAAACTACGTATAATTGTATCTGATTCATTTTTTTTTTCCATTAAACTTTGCAAGCATAACTGTTATTAGTTGCTGAATAATGTTTTTTCTTATGATCTATGTCCATGACATTTAAAAAATGTAGTATTTCCTTAAATTTTGACCAAGAATCAACAATATTTATACAACCTTTACACAAACCTTTTATAAAACATTTTATTCCACAATGAAATATTTCAAAATACAAATTTTCGAAAGTTTTAACAAGAAATAAAGGATCATGAAACGTAATAGATTGAACATTAATTGTTTTTTTAATCATATCCCGACGGGCATTTGTTTTTAAAAGTTACGTTCTAAATGTATTTTAAATGTCTTTTAAACGTCTTCTAAACATTCTTACGCAAAAAATGTTTGAAAGACATTTAAAATACCTTTAGGAACGTAACTTTTAAAAACAAATGCCCGACGGGATGTTATTATTGAAACTGAAAAAGTCCTGAGATTATTCAATAAAACATTTTTGAAATCAATATATGTTGCTGTATCAGCCAAAAAAAAAGTGCTAAGTTCATCAGCTCTAACATTTCTAGCAATACTTAAAGATTTATGCGTTGTGCGATGACGTGGTAATGGAGTAGGTATTTGACTTGATAGTATTCCTGACTATACAGATGGCGGCATTTTCGGTCTTTGTTTTTCTTGAACAGTAGCTTTTTCAAAAACTGCTGGCCAATGTAATTGGCAAACAACAATTTCATCTGAAACTAAAAGATTAGAATTTTGAATACTTTTTATCCAAATAATTCTCTGTTCTTTAACTTTAGGAAAATTATAAACTGGTATTTTTTCAAAGCTTTTATTGTTTTTGGTAGTTTGATAATTAGTTTTGCAGCCATATACACAACACTTTTTTGGCATCTATAAAGTATAATTATTTAAAAGAATATAAAAATATAACCATAACATAAGATTTTCAAACACTTTTTTTGTCAAATATAATAGATTATTACCCAGTCATAATGAATGTATATGTGTGTGTATATATATATATATATATATATATATATATATATATATATATATATATATATATATATATATATATATATATATATATATATGTATATATATATATATATATATATATATATATATATATGTATATATATATATATGTATATATATATATATGTATATATATATATATATATATATATATATTTATATATATATGTATATATATATATATATAAATATATATAAATATATATACATATATATATATATATACATATATATATATATATATATATATATATATATATATATATATATATATATATATATATGTATATATATATATATATATATACATATATATATATATATATATATATATATATATAAATATATATATATATGTATATATATATATATATATATATATATATATATACATATATATATATATATATATATATATATATATATATATATATATATATATACATATATATATATAATTATATATATAAATATATATATATATATATATATATATATACATATATATATATATATATATATATATATATATATATATATATATATATATATATATATATATATATATATATATATATATATATATATATATATATATGTATGTATATATATATTTATGAAACAATCTTTGAGGTTTAGTATAAACATAAGGTTGATTGAATGTTTTGTACATGCACGTGCAATACCGAAAAGTTTTACTATTGGAGTCGGAGTCGCAATTTTGTTTAGCGACTCTGACTCCGCTAAAAATGTTGCAACTCCAAAACTCTGATTTCAACTTCATAGCCCTGCTATGCTAAGCCAATAATATCTTCGGATAAAAGAACATTGTATAGAAAAATATAGCATGAAAATTCAAATTAAATACATTTAATTATTTACAAAAATTTATAATTTAAAAAACATTATTGATTCAAAGTTATTGAAAATGTAAAAGAATAAACAAGATTAATTTGAAGAAGTTAAAAATTCTCTGGCAAGTTTTTCAATGTGAGCTTTTCATCTTTGCAATTTTTAGAATATTAAAATAGGCCCCCAGTCACGGCTTACGACTGCGCAATGAATAGGCCTTTAGTATAGAGTGTCATGCACGCAACAAATACTGTGGTTAGTAAAACAGCTTTTATCGTACCTAAGTGAAAACATAATCAAATTGTATATTATTTTTATAATTTATGAGTTAAAGCAATTTTTCAAAAATATTTAGATATAAATAAATAATACGTTAATGTTTGAACCATTTGCAAAAATTATAAATAAAGCGAAAAAAAAATCTGGAAAAGATTTTACATTTCTTAGCAACATAATAGTTATACAAATTGTTAAACTTTGATGCAAACGTCAATTTTTACACCTTTTTTAAAATTTTTTTAGGTAGATTAATAGCTTTAGTCCATCCCACTTTAATCAGTAGCATAGCGCCATTTAATTTAGGTGCGTCTCCCTATTAATTTGAGTGTAATATGGGTATAGTATAAATAAAGTAGGTGTAATAAAGTGAATATTTAGGTGTAATAAAGAATCGTACGCCACGCAACGCTAAATTGATTTAATAAAAAAAACCTAAATAATCACAAGTTTTTTCTTGCATAATCTTTAATAGCCATAAATGAAAAAGTGTCTTAACTTTAATGAAAATTGCTAAAAATAGCAACTTCTACTTTTTACATAAATTTAACGTTGCGTAATTATGGACGATCCCTAAGATAATTTATGCGAAGAGGATGTATGGTGTATGTTATATTTTATTATTTTCTTTAAGCGTATGCCAATAAGATGAATTTGCAAACACGCTGTTTAAGCGAAGACCATTTCCTAAACAATAATATAAACATTTAAACGGCTTCAAAAGTTATATTTATTCATGTTACAAGACACAAGTGGTTTTTCAGTATATTGACAAACTACTTGTGTTTTGTAACATTGATAAATATTTTCTATTGTAAAGTTTATCAAAAGACAGAGAAATCTTATATGTTTAAAAACTTGTTTTTTAGTACTTCGAATGTTAAATAACAGCTTTGTAAAGAATATCGGTCAAGTACTTGTCACAATAAAGTAGTTTTGCTTAAGCTTAACTGTGACTTGATCATTTTTGTTTTAAGTTTTGAAATTTTATAACTCAAAACCAGGTTTCATAAATATAAAGTATATGGGTCAAACATGTGACACAGTTAACTGTACTTATTTATTTTAACAAAAAAAAAAAAAAAAAATTTAAAACAAAAAAATAGAGACCTGTTACTTATTCTCATTGCCTTAACAAAAAATAGGACATTTCTTTAAAACTTTTTTTTAAATTGGACTTATATCAAAGAGAGTTTTCTTTAATCTTTTCATAAATTAAAATTATATTAAATGTTTTTGTTGTTGTTTTTAGATATAGTGGTTCTAGACAAAAATATTACGTGGAGAGAGCAGTTAAGTACTGCCAAAATAAAATTTCATAAAGTTTAGGTCTCCTATACAAAGCCTAACAGGTATTAAAACAAACCTCTTTGAAATGTACACACTTTTCTTTTTTTTTTTGGTATTTAAATTATGCAATTGTTGCTTGGTACAACACAAATGTAACTAAGTAAAACTTTTGGTAATAGTATTCACCTATTACTCTATTTTTATACCCAATTTTTACATATTGTACTATTTTTTATTCATATAAAATTTTGATCATTTTCACCTTACAAAAATCAGTGTGTTGAAAGTTCTACAATTATGTAACGGAAGAGTACTAATAATAAGATAAAACTGTGACAGCAATATTATTTATCTTTTATAATTAAATTTAAATCTTTCAAATGATGGCATGTGACATTGTATTATATTTTGGGCTTGTTATAAATGCTAATATTTTAATACAACGTATAAAGTGTTTTGTAATTTTATGAAGATCTTTCTTATTTATTTATTTAAAGGGCACGGCTGTAAGATCAGGGACCCCGACAGGGAGAAGAGAGCAAGGAGAGACAGTTTGATGTTTAAAGGGCGCCGAATAAAAAAAAATTGCCTAAAAAAAAAGGTCCTTCACTAGTGAAGGACCTTTTTTTTTAGGCAATTTTTTTTTATGAGTGAGTGGCGCCCTATTTTTCAATATTTCCCTATATTGCTAGCTAGCAATATAGGGAAATATTGAAAAATAGGGCGCCACTCACGGTTGCTGGTAAATAACTTTTTTAAATAATAGAAAAAGTTGGTTCCAAAATAAATAAGGAATTGTAATAAATGATATAAATAAAGTTAAAAACTTGAATTAAAACAATTTATTTGATATAAGACTCAGCGTAAATGAATGATTGGAGGAGTTACGTTATAAGAGCAAAAATGAGTTTGCCAATATCAGAAAGTAAGCAGTTAAGAAATGTTGTTTTATTTTCGCGTAACTATAGAGGTTAATAAACTAAACGATTATTACTTATGTTAATTGACTGACATTAGTTATAATCGTATTTTTTCTACGTATTTTTTAAAAAAGTTAAGTGAAAGAGAATACGAACCATCGTGTTTATCGAGACCATATTTGAAGCGCGAATAGATAAATATATTTGATAACTTATGTTATAAATTGGGTGGGCTGTCTATAAAGCGATGCTTGCATCATTGTCCCATAATTTATTTTATTTTTAAATACTTTATTATATTTAAAAAAAAATTGTAATTTTTAAATAAGCAATAAATACTACTATTTACTATTAGTAAAGATTAGGAGAAAATTAGGCGGAGAATAACTTTAATTTTTATTATCTTTTAACTTTTATTATTTTTTCATAATTTCCCTACAAAATCTCAACTAAATATGCAACTTAATATGCAACTATGAAACTGTGAACGATAAACAAAGTATATTGCATTCTTAGACACGTTCCATTTAATAATTTCTAACGCTCTGTTGAAAATTAATTGTTAAAAAAAAATAAATAGGATAATCCATTTATTTTAAGCACAAGATTTTTAATGTATCAACACTGTTTAGACACCGACTAAGTTAAAACTTACCGATTATATTCAATTAATCCCGATTAGTGTATATTGGTTTTCCCCCAACTAGAGAAAATCTCTTTAAAGCATTTGTTTACGTTTATTATATGAAAACTTTTTTTTGAATTCAAACTTTTTTTTACAATAAAATTTACTTGTTTGTATGTCGCATAAATTTAAACTTTGACATTTTAAAAATTAACATTTTAAATTTAACTTTGTGTGTGTGTGTGTGTGTGTGTGTGTGTGTGTGTGTGTGTGTGTGTGTGTGTGTGTGTGTGTGTGTGTGTGTTTACAGGTTTAGTCATTATTTTATTGTTGTTGTTGTTTTTGTTATTGTTGTTTTTCCAGTAATAATTGTTAAAATATTTTTTGTTTTAGTTGTTTCATTTTAATATTGCTGTTATTTTTATTTTTAATAAAAAATATCTTACCTTATATTTTTATGTGAATAAAGAAAATTTTAAATTGTTTTTTTTTAAAAGAATCTTAAAAATGATAAATGTGAATAAAAGTGAAAACTTGAAAAATACATCAGCACTAGTAAAGTTTGACCCAGTTGGAAAATTGCTTGAAGAACAAGCTTTAACATTTTTTCTTGTACTTCTTTTATTATGTGAGTAATTTTAATTAGTGGTTATTGTGTAAGGATTTACTATTTTTAGCAGTATTCCAAATCTTTTTTTAAAGTAAAGTATACATAATCTTTTTTATGTCTAGACATAATCTTTATAATATGTAAGATATTAAATATTGCAAGATGGGTAGCCTATGGTGTAAGTATGCCTAACACACTAGCAGTAGTAGATCATACTTGAGCTGGATAGTGTTCTCTGGCTGTAACTATCTTTTTTACCAGATCTCATGTCAAGTGCATTGTTAAAAAAATAAACTAAATTATATGCAAACATAAAGATAACACCAGTTTTGAACTAGACACATTTGGTATTTGAGCAGGTGGTCCAATTACAAAATACCATTGTAGCATTTCTTGTAAGACTTTTTTTCCAATCAAATGCATCTCCAAGATGACAACAAGTTTGGCTCAAAAAAAATTCATTTTTGGGCTTTTCATAGATGTAAAAGTTCCTCATTCACTCAAAACATGTTATGTGAACCCACTTTTTACATGTCAAACAACAAATTGTTCCATTTCCACACTAGAGTTTTTAGTGCACATCACACATATGTATCTTACTAGATTTTTCTTCAATTCTGTTGAAATAAACACAAAAGGAAAGTTGTATAACTAAAGAAAAAGATCTTATAAGAAGTCTAACCGCAAGTTAAAAAAACATATTTTCAATAAGACCTCAGCAGTAAGCACTGGCAAAGTTTTTTTAACTCATAAAACTTCGGCTAGTAAATATACTCTTTGCTATTTGTTCCACTATATGTTTAAAAATTTAATTTTTTGTTTTGTTTTTGTAATATTTTTGTAAAAAATACTTCCTTTAGACATTATTAAAATTTAGTATAGTTCCCTTTTAGATATTTATACAGGATATTATTATGACATTTATATAGGATATATTTTTGACATTATGACATTTACGACACATATTGATATACAAATAGTTCCATTTGGGCTTTCCATCTGGGAACTCATCCTACCCATCTTTCTTATGTATAAGTGAGTTCATGAAATTTTCCTTGCTCTTTTCCATTTGTTTATTAATCAAGAAGACAATTTATTTTCACCTTCAAAAACTCTTTAAATTGCATTAACTTTTTACCAAGGGAGGACGAATCCAAGTTGTTCTTGTAAGTTGCGGGCAAGCTTAAAAGAAGCAGCCAGAATGTTCCGTTTATTCTAGTTTGCAGATGCAGTGTATGTGCATAAGTATCCCAGGCTTTACAGATTACTTCAGTCAGATTGTTTTTTTCATTAACATTTTTGTGGAGCACATCTCTAATCCATCTTATTCTTTTTTATTTTCTTATTTACTTTTTCTTACTTATTTAATTTTTTTTATTTTTCTGATGAAAAAGACATTTTTTATTTGTTTGTATTTTATTGTATACAAATAAAATGGAGCAAAACAAAATTTTTATTAATCAATTTTATCTTTCAAAATTACAAATTAATTTTATATATAAATTATTTTTTCATTTATTTTTTCGAAAATGTAAAATATTATTACATTTTTTTTAGTGATATCTGTGATAGCCATTACCTTTTTGCTTAACAAAAAACTTCATTTCATACCAGAAGCACTTGTGGTTATGGTATTTGGTAAAAACACATTTATAATGCTTTAAATGGTTTTGATCAACTGTTAGGGTTGCCACCTGTAAGGATTTTATGTTTTTAAATATAATTTCTAATTCAAAATTAGGATTTTTGTTTTTTATTTAAAAGATTAAATCAGGGAAGTGGCAACCCTGTCAATTATTTGAATATAGTTGCATGCAATAAATTGTAGGATAGATTGAAATATAAAACTTTGAATTTATGATGTTATTAGGTGTAGTTATTGCTGTTATTATAAATTTTGTCCTGGCAAATGTTGGTGTTGATGTCACAAAATGGAAGGTAAATTTTCAATTAATGTTACATCTGTTTAATTTCTCATAGAAATAAAAATTTATATATATATTTTTTTATTATTAAAAAAATCAAACTTTTTTGATGTCAAAAACAATAATAATAATAATAAAATCATCAGCAATATTGATTAAATAAATTAAAAACTTAGGATAATTTTAGTCTGGTCATTTGATTTTATAATTTTTTAAAAGGTACTTAATTTCACGTCTGCATTTAGAAATTAATTCAGGTTTTTTGTTTAGTAAATTTTCTTGATTTAAATGAGTAATGATTTCAAATTTTTCTTGTAAACCTAGTATACATTTTCTAGAAATGCTATTATTGGCAGGCACAGTTTTAAGAACAGTCCAGTTTAATTTAAATTAATACTCTTTTTTTTTAGTTGTCAAATATACTTTGCTAGCATTGTCTCATTTGAATATTTTTTATGTTTAAAAGATTGTTTGTGGTTGCAGGCTTGGTTGGGAAGCGGGTGCGATCGCGCTCAATAATTGACCACGGAAATAATATTTAGTTGCAAAGAACCGGCCAGATTTTTTAGTTGTTTTGAGATCATTTCAAAAACAAACAAAAAAGTGCAAAAAGATTAACTGGACCAATAAGAGACAGTTAAAAAAAGAAAAATAGCTTTTAACGCGAAAAAATTTAAGCAAAATAAATACAATTAGAGCAAATATTTTTGAAACGTCACTCTTTTTTAATTTTTTTTTAATAAAATTAAGTGACATATTTTATATAAAGTAACAACTTACTATTAATGATTGTTTAATAAAGAAACAAATGTTCTCTGATTTATGAAAGAGTATATATAATTTTCATTTATATACTTATGTCTTATTTCCAGTGCTGGATTAAGGAGATAGGGAGGGGGAGGAGAAGGGCTATAGCCTCAGGACTCACAATGTTAGGGGCTGTGAAATAGTCAAGAGGACTATTCGGTATTTTTTTCAGTCATTTTTACGCTGTGGCACATTAAAAAGGCCGCCAAAATAATGCAGTCCCCGGCCCTGAAAAGTCCAACAAATTTCAACCAATAAAACTAACGCTAGGTGATTTATTTATTAATAAAAAAGTTTTTTCAATAACTGTTTTCTGCTTCGTGTAGTTTGAAAAGTTTAACACATTTAAAATAATTTTTCTTAGTAAGATAAACAAATGAAATAATTAAATCATTGAGTTAATGTAGAAATTCAATTAGCTAAATAGAAATTAACTAAAAACGTTAAATTACTATGTGAGGAGGAAGGGAACTGCTTCATAATAACGCTGATGATGTTTAGTGAGTGGGCTTTATAATTTTAATTAGAATTTAAAACAGAAAAAAGTAACTTTAAGTTTAAGTTTAACAAGTTTGAAGAATGGCTGAAGCAAAAATAATTGAAGTTAGTAAACCGATTTCTAAGAACTTTTCTTTCTTCAGGGAAAGAATCAGTTATCGGGTACACTGAGGAAAATGAGTTAGTGGTTAAAATTATTTGTATTAACTTTGATGATTATTAAAAATTTATTATTAGAAATTTTGGTTAGTATTTTTTGAACCAATAGAATTAGTTGTTCGTAGATTTGGCGGGTTTTTTGTGTTTTTTTTTTACTTTTCTGCACAAAGATTGTTTGAGAACATTTGAGTTTATGTTGGTTTTCATGTATGTCCGTAAACAAAATATTTAAAAATTTACTTTAAAATAATGAAATTAATTAAGGAAGTATACATAAATTTAAATGTTATCAAAACGACTAAAATATCTGGCCGGTTTTTCGTAACTAAATATTATTTCCGTGGTCAGTTATCAAGTGCAATCGCACCCGCTTCCCGACCAAGCCTGTGGTTGACATAAAGTTTTTTCTATTCGCCTTCAGTTAAGCTAAGACATTGTTTATCAGGGTTTTTTGAATGGAATAATGCATTTGCAAATAATATTTTTTAATAAGCATTTGCCATTCATAGGGCAGTCAATTTTTTGCTTGCAATTACAATTTTCAGTATTTTTTTCTTTAAAAAATTCATTTTTATTAATCAATGCAAAATTGTGGCCTTTTATAATTCTTTCAATATTTTTTGTACAGCTATAGCTTACTTTGATAATGTTTCTGTTAAAAATTTTGTGCAAGAGGGAGGGACTTATTACTCTCTAAGGAAATGTTATCTACTAATTTTAAAAACGCTTTAACAATATTTATTGAAACATTTTTGTGGAACAAATTATATTTCTATTTCTATTTAGATATTTTGCAATTTTTTTATCAAATTTTAGCTTGAAGTTTTTAAATACACATGTTTGGAAGAGTTAAAAATATTTTCATTAGAAGAGTTTTGATTTAGTCTATTGTAATTCTAATAAGCTCCATCAGGAGCTTATTAGAAACTTTCCCCTGTTTTTTAATTTTGAAGAAAATTAAGAAAGTTTGAATGTATGAAAGGAATGAATGAAATAAATCTTTTTTCCTATAAAAAAAAGATTTCTCTTTGATGTGTTTTGAATGCGTAGTCTTAATTAATTACCTAACCACATTAATAACTTAAGTATCTCTATCGTGACATAAGCGCAAAAAAATTTCTCAGCTGTTTTGATGTTTATTTCAATATCAAATTTTTAAAAAACTTTCTCCCTTTTGTTTGTTAAAGCATATTATATCTTTATATATGAACAACAAAACTTTAAAATGTTTTATTTGTATTTTAGAAAATTGTATTTTAGAAGATTTAAAAAAAATTAATATGCAAACAAAATAAATTTACTTCTTTTTTTCTTGTTGTCATTGATTTGTTAATTAAAGCATTTCTTTTTAATTGGAAAAAATGTCTTTTAGTTTCAAAATTTTTTGTATTTTAGTAGGTGTAATTGTTTATTATATTTAGAACATGGAGTCATTTCATCCAGATGTATTCTTTTTAGTACTCTTACCTCCGATGATATTTGAATCAGGTTACACTCTGCAAAAGGTAAATATATTGTATTTTTAGATATAAAACCTGAAGTAAAAACCTTAAAAGGAACTATAGTTTTGAAAATTGAAAAAAGAAAGCTGAAATCAAAGGTTAAAAAATAAAACAAAAGAGAAAGCTGAAATCAAAGGTTTAAAGACAAAACAAAATGTATATATATATATATATATATATATATATATATATATATATATATATATATATATATATATATATATATACTTTCTAGGAAAAAAATTGGTGTGTTGGTATCCCTTCGTCCCAGAAATTTAGCGAAAAAATCTGTTTTTTTGCAAAAAAACAATATTTTGGCGCTGCCTCAATTTTAATTTGTGCGGCGCCCAAGTATGGTCAACGCTGTCGAAAATGGTCTAGAATAGCCCCTGATATATATATTTATATATATATTTTTGAAGTAATGTTGAAGAAATGTTGATTTGACTCTTTCTTTGTTCAAGAAAAAGTTGTTTAATATCTTTAAAACTTTGTTAAATGATTTGAATTACGTGAAAACTTGGCAAGATCACATGTCTTATTGGTATGCTGGCAGGCAAATATTTGCTGGCAAAAATACTTAGTGAAATTATTTAGAGGTAAGATTTGATGAACAGAAAGTTAAGACATTTATAGTTAAATAAACTATGTAACAATCTCTTATTTATCTGAAATAGTTATTTGTATTAGTTATCTATAGATAGATAATAGAGAAAAAAAAGCTCTATTATCTATAGATAGATAATAGAGCTTTTTTTTGTACATTTTTGTAACTTATTTTATTTAAACAGAGTAAGCTTTAAAATTGATTGAATAATTCATATTTCAATTAAAATTTATGCTACTAATTGTCAACTTCTAATTCCTTTATGACTCATCATGATTTTTGTGTAGCTGTTTATCATATTTATTGCTCTCAATTAGTTTGAAATTCTTTGTTAATGGGAAAAATTTATTTGTATCAACAACATATCAAATCTAATTTGTATCAACAACTAATCAAATTGTTGCTATTGTCATTCCCAAAAGACAAATTGAATCAAAACCAGACGAAAACTTTTGATTAAAAAAATGTCATAAAAAAATAAGTCAAAAAAGTAATTTAAAAAAATCATAATAGTAAATGACTGAAAAAAAATTTTTTCATTAGTAACTACAAAATTTTACAATAAAAAAACTAATTTTACAATAAAAAAACTAATTTTTGAATTTTCCTAAATTCCATCTCAGCAGTAAGAAAAGAAGATAAGTAAATAAATGAATTGTCTAACAAATAAATTATAATTATAATTATAATTTTTGAATCATTAAAAAGCTCAAAAGTCAAAGATGAAAAAGACAAGGATTTCAAGTCTATACACAAATGTAACTTATTATTGATAGAAGGTTTTTATTTGTTTCATATCAAACGCATTAAAGGAAGAGGTGTATGTATTTATGTTAATTAAAAAATTATATAAAAATAAACATGTCCAAATTAACTATCATCTGAAAACATATTTCTGAGTTAGAAACTGAAAATAATAAATTAAAACAGCAGTTTTTTTATCTTGGAAAAAAAAAAAGGTAAATAATCAACCAAAATAGTTGATTGAAATTGGAATTGAAAGAGTACTTTTGGATGTATCTATTGAAAAAGCAAAAGCTCTGATCATGAGATTGTATCCCTTATTGAATCTTTTAAAGGTGTTAATTGATTGTATTAGATAAGTAAATGTACAGGCAACATGTTATGTGCTAATTTTAATTATAGATGGATAAATTTGACTGAAGGGTATAGCAAAGCTAAAATTGTAACCAATCACCAAGCGAGTTTATTCATCAAATATTTAGACGACTGTTTTCTATATCAAGATTCTGTATCACAGAACATTGCCATCATTTAATTATAATTAATGGTTTCAAAAAAACGTTACAATAGACAATTTTCTTTTTTAATAAAGTTAATTTCAAACAAATGAATGAACATTTTAATAAATGAATGAGTATTTTAATATTTTATTAAAACAATAAACATTTAATAATAATTTTAACAAGTAAAATAAATGCGCTAGAAATTTTTAAATGCTGATGAAAATTATCACTAATGGTTATCAATCTATCACGATGCTTGTAATAAATTCATAATGAAACTAAAAATATGTGAAAAAATATATATTAATGCCTTTTTTGTGTACCAACTTTGTGTACCAAGCCAGCAGAAGCTCAAATAAACTAAAATAAAAAGACTTTATTTGCATAGGCAAAATCTCTTTACCAAAATAACAGTATGTGAATCATTTCAATTTTTTTTAAAAATGATGCTGAAATATCTAAAGAAATATAGATGTTAAAAGAAAATAAATTTACTTCTTCAGTAAAGTGAAATATTATTAAACAATGCCAAGCGAAAAACTTTGCATTGAAATTTGCTTATATAAGAAATTTGAAATATTATGTTATAGGAGACATCAAAAATATATTCCTCATTTCCTCATTCGATTCCAGTGTTTAATTTTTAATTAATAGGCTTTAAGTGTTTAGTTTTTAATTAATAGTGTTTAATTAAAATAAATTTAACAGTGTTTAATTAAAATACATTTTTTTTATTATTAACATTAGATTTTATTCTACTGCAATTTTAAAATTTTTATTTTTTATTACGTATTTTGTTTATTTATATTTCTGTGAATGTTCTCATTAAATAAATTTAATATTTTAGGGTGATTTTTTCAGTAATATTGGAGCAATATTAACGTATGCACTACTTGGTACAACTGTGTCAACAGTAATAGTTGGTTTTTCAATGTATGGACTTGGTCAGGTACATTAAAAATGTATATATATATATATATATATATATATATATATATATATATATATATATATATATATATATATATATATATGTATATATATGTATATATGTATATATATATATATGTATATATATATGTATATATATATATATATATATATATATATATATATATATATATATATATATATATATATATATATATATATATATATATATATATATATATATATATATATATATATATGAAGACCACACGGATAAAACCACAGATGTCACATTTTTCTCATTTCGAGAAAAATGAAATTTAGTGTTTAGTGACTTTAGATATCTGTTTATTAATAATTTATTTAATTAAAAGTACATTTTTCTGACATTTTAGTCCTGATACAATATAAAAACGCAGTTTTTGTGCTAAATACAAGTATTATTTATTCACAATGTTCTTTTGAAAACAAGACACTCATTTTGGACATCTGTTGTTTTTCCGTTGTAAACTCATCAACTCGTAAATTACGTTAGATTGTAACCTTTTAGAGCACTTATTTTTTTTTAAGGTAGATGGTAACACATTGTAATTTACAACTACAACGTACTAAGTGTGTGATGGGATAATAAAGCCACCGCCCCTCCCCCTCTTTTAATAAAAAAAATTCGATTCACGTTCACAGAAAAACTTTAAAAAATCAAAATGTTTTTTAAAATGTTTTTCTGTGAACGTAATGTTGTTTACTTCATCCGAAAAGTTAGTCATGTGGCTTTTATTATCATTGGTTTAGTTAAAAATAACTTGTTTTTTACGCGGTAAACATTGGACAACAGTGGTTGTTTCAAAGTTGCCCTTTTTTTTAAATGACCATAGAACCTTAAAACATAGTTTTTTTGTTATGAATTTTTAAATTAAAATAGGTTAATACTAAAATATCATAAAAATATATAAAACTTGAAATTTTCAAAAAGTGGACATCTGTGGTTTTACCCGTGTGGTCTTCATATATATATATATATATATATATATATTATATCATGTATTGTTCCATTCATCATTAACTAGCAAGGCTAGTTCTTAAAGCAGCATTGAAGCCACCACAGAAAATAATGCGCTATGGTAACTGTTTTAGATGCCGGTCTAAATTAGTTTTAAGCTTTTTTACTGAGGTAGTATTTACTAAGTTGTCTGGCAAGGCATTCCATGCATTTGCTACATTGTTGTTAAAAAAGTTATATCGAACTTGATAGTTTTTGTTGGTTTCACGGTTGTACAAGATGCAAAATCTATAGCTGGGGGGAATGTTAATTGAATTAATAAACCAGTTAACAAACTTGATTTTGTTTTCTAATTTAAATTTTTGAATAAGGTTTTATTGTTTCTTTGTTTCCATAGAGAAGTGAGACCAAGTTTGATACATCTTAATTTATAATCAAAAGGCCTCATTTCTTGCGGTACTTTTGTAACACCCTTTTGAATGCTTTCAATTACAGAAATATCCTTTTCTAAATATGGTCATTAAACGGTAATGGAAAATTCTAAAAGTAGATGTATATAAGTTGTATATAGCTTTTTCCAGAGTTGTGCATCTCTGCTTATGATGCTGTGTTTTAGGATACAAAGCATTTTGTTAGCCTTGGCTGCAGCAAAAGATGTTTGGTAAATTTTGCTTTAGGTCATTGAAAATTAAAATTCCAAGATCTTTTTCTGATGAGGTTGATTCAAGTTAAATTCTGTTGAGACTGTTATTTGCGCCATGGTCATAAATTAAGTATTAGTGTGGAAAGGATTTGGATTGGTTGAAATGCATTAATTTATTTTACAAATAATAGACTGCCTGCCCAAACCAGACCCTCAGTCGATGTAGCAGCACTCCCTTGCGAGTCAGGCTATTTGTCAGTCAATGTAGCTGCACTCCCTTGCGAGTCAGGCTATTAGATAGTTGATGTAGCAACACTCCCTTGTAGCAGCAGGCGATAAGATAATCGATGTAACACAACACTTACGCATGTTTTAAAAATATTTTTTAATAAAACAAAAACAAAAACACTACTAATTAAAAAAAACTTTCTAGTCATTATTATTAGGGTTTTTTTAAAAAACAATAAAATTTAATGTACTTCCGCATTAATTTAATTGCTTTGACATTTTGACAACAATAAAATGCAGCTTAAGAGACAAGGTAAAAAAATTGCAGTCGAATGAGACTTTTTTTTTACCATAAGAGTCTCTTTCGATTACACTATAAGGATATATATATATATATATATATATATATATATATATATATATATTATATATATATATATATATATACATATACATTAAGGTGTCCCAAAAAAAAATACTTCTCAATTTTTTCCCATTCTCTAAGGTTTAAATAGGCTAAAATTACCAAAAAAACACTTTTTGTTCCAGTAAAGGTGATTGCTGTAAAATTTCATTTTTCAAAAAAAAGTGCAATTTTTTGTGAAAAATGAAAGTCTCTGAAAAATATTTATTTCTAGTTTAAGAGGTTATTCTTTAGCGACCAGTGTGAGGTTCTTTATTGTGTTGCCTAATCAGTAGTCTCTAACAAAGTTCTGGATCAATAGGATAATCTTTTCTGGGCAGCCATTGACACATTCAATTAGCTTCAAAAACTTTTTAAATATGTAAAATGTCTGACAGTCATTTTGCTTTATCTGCCATATCAACTCTCCAATATGAATCTCAGGGAAAAGCGGAATAGTATCGAAAATTAACTGATTGAAAAAATGATTAGTATCGAAAAATAACTGACCAAAACTCATTTTAATGATTAAGATCGAAAATGTGATTTTCAGATTAATATCGAAAAGTTTTTATATCGAAATTCACAAATATAGAACAATATCAAAAACAAAAACAGAACAAGATCGAAAAATTATTTAACTGATTAACATCAAAAATGTGTTTTTCTGATTAATATCGAAAAATATATATATAGAATTTCACAAATGTGGAACAAAATTGAAAACAATAAATAAAGAATAAGGTCGAAAACTCATTTTAATGATTATCATCGAAAATGTGATTTTGATTTTATTCCTTTTTTCACTATTACAAGTGAAAAAAGGAATAAAATCAAAATACTATTTCTTATTTCGATATTATTCCGATAAGTCTCTTTTCAATATTTTTCTCTTTTGAGCTGTTTCGAGATTATTTTGCTTTTCGGATTTTTGATACTATTTCTTTTTTAACAATTTCAATATATTCTCTTTTTCAATATCATTTCGAAAAGTCCCTTTTCGATATTATTCGTTTTTGCACCATTTTGAGATTATTTTTCGGACTTTCGATACAACTCCTTTTTTTACAATTTCGAAGTTATTCTTTATTTCGATGTTATTCCAGAAATTCCCTTTTCGAGATCAGTTTGGCTGTTTTCGATACTGTTACTGCTACCCAATCTCAGCTATCCTACCAGCTCAGTAAGCTCCATTGACCTTCTCGTAACTGGTAGCTTTGGTTTCCCCATATGAAACTGCTCAGATAAATTAAAATGTGCAGTTTTTATCTTTTTCTTTTCC
This sequence comes from Hydra vulgaris, assembly GCF_022113875.1. Classification (NCBI taxonomy): domain Eukaryota; kingdom Metazoa; phylum Cnidaria; class Hydrozoa; order Anthoathecata; family Hydridae; genus Hydra; species Hydra vulgaris. Next base: position 29,545,867 of record NC_061157.1, read on the forward strand.
TGATTCATCACCTAAGATACATTCTTAGTCATTCTATAGGCAAGCAGGTATAAAGTATTTACCTAACACTTAGGAATGAAATATAAATATTAATAATATTTTTTAAAAACTCTAAAATGTACTCTCTATCTCTCCCCCCCCCCCCCTAAGGGGGGGGGGAGAGATAATATAATTTAACTTTTAATGTAAGGCTCCAGATTGATAAAAATCGTATCCTAATAATTAAATAACAACTAGTTCACATAGCTTCTTCCAGTTCCCAAGTTAAATATCTCTGTGGTCAATGGATATTGAGGAACTTTAGGGCCTCCCTTTTAATTTTGTTTAAAAACAACCCAACCTCTTACCCATTCTAATTAAACCTAATGTGCTCTGCCTTATCCACCTTGTTCTGAGTTACCAGCTTTTATGTAATATGACATATAGTGCTTTCCTGTGCCATTTTATTTTCTTATCAGTAAGATCCTCAACAAAATGAGAAATGCAAACCTCCATGATGGTAAAAATTCCTAAAAAGAACTTCAGTTTTGGAGTGTTGGAAGCAGTGATTCATAGTATATAGCAAAGATCTGATCAATAATGTTGTAATACTCTCGTATATTTAAGATCACCTCTGCCTGGTCAACTCTCTTGGAGCATTCAGCTTGTCATGTCATTGTTTTGTAAATATCATTGAATGATGTGTTGAGTCTTGTTCTTCACATCCATTAAAAGAGAAGCAAAACATGTTTCACTCTTGCTGACTAGCAAGAGTGAAACATGTATTGCTTTAAACCAATAATACTAATGTATTGTTTTAAACCAATACATTAGAATCTAGCTTTAAACCATAAAGAAATTTAAAATAGTCATCAGTATTTATTTATAAAATTGTATATCTAAGGTTTTTCAGTGCTAAGAAGCTGGTTAAAATATTCTATCAATCAGCTGCTCATGACAGCTGGTTGATTGAATACTTTACAGGAAACAGTAGCTTTCTGGTATTAGTGTATGTCTTCCTCTTTTTTCCTTTATTTGTGTCTATTCTGACAGGACAAACAGTGTTAGCCAAAAAACTGAACTTTTTAATTGACCAAAGATGATTTAAATTAGCCTGTGACATATTTTTCTTATAAGGGAATTATACGTTTATAAACATATAAGGCTCAAGTTATGTTTAAAAATTAAGGGTATGATAAGCATTTTGTTAGTTTAAATCAGACATGTTTATTAGCAGAATACTGAAATTTTTGTTGGTGTTTATTTGATGCAAGAAAACCATTTAAGGAAGTTATTGCGTTGCAAAACAAAAATATTTATATATAAGTATATATGATTTTTTTCTTGACCACAAGACTTAAAAGAATGCACACAGTTTTGTAGGCTTAAGTATAATTATCTCTTTAAAATATTTTAAATATTTTAAGAAGCTCAAAGCCTGTTACAAAAAAAGCGTACTCAAGCCTGTTATAAAAACTCAATATTCATATAAAAGCATGCATTACACTAATAGTAATATTATTCACCTTACTATTCATCAATTAATGTTTAAAAAAACAAAAAAATGAAAAAAACGTCTGAAGAAATTAAATAACATTGACAACAACACAATATTCATTTTCAAAAGATTTAATTTTTTTAAATTTTACAAAAATCCCTTTTTGACAACTGATTTTGTTTTTTTGGCTATTAATAGCCTCAGTGAATTTCAGAGAATGGCTAAAACTTGAGAAATGTCCTCAAAAAGAAAAAAAAAACCTACTTCTAGTAAGCCCTTTGCTGAGCTGTACTCTAAATTACGCATGTTTTTGAGCACAAATCTATTTATACTAAAATTCTTAAAGGTGTTTACTTGATACATGAAAACCATTTGATGAAGTTGTTTTTTATTATTGTAAAATAAAAATATTTATGTATTAAATTCAAAGAAAGTTTAGTTAGTCTTTTTTAAAAGACTTAAGAGAAAGCGAGCATTTATGTAAGCTTAATCATATTTCTGAGCCTCTCGATACTTTTTGCCTAAATATACCCGAGCCCATTCTAAAAACCAAAATATGCTTTTAAAAAGTCATAATAACACTATTCAACTTAGTTATCATTATTAACTTTATTAAAAACAAAATAAAAGATAAAAACAAATTTCATTACATATTAATCCAACATTGATGGTAACAGACATTTATTTTCGAAAAAATCAATTTTTTCAAATTTTAGAGCTATTAAATCCTGGCTACAAAATTTTTTTTTGTTGATTTTTAGCCTTAGTGGACTTCAGAGAATGGGAAAAATATGAGAGGTATCCTGGAGAAAAAAAGAGTATGTTTTTGGTACACCCTAATATGCATATATATGTACATGGGCATGTATTTACATATATGTGTACATGTATGTGTATATAAATTATATTTTGGATTTTTTTAGTTAGGTTGGGTTCATGAAATAGCCGGAGTGGAAGCGTAAGTTTTTCTGTTTTGTTTTTAAATAAATTTAACAACTTTTAACTTTTGTTTTAGTTTTTATTTTGATTTTGGTTTGTGAAAAGTTGAATAAAATAATACGAAAAACTTTAAAAAAAATTGATTTTATGAAATAAAAGTTATTTGAAGTCTACATTAAGTTATACATAAATTATTTTATGAAATAAAAGTTGTTTGAAGTCTACATTAAGTTATACATAAATTATTTTATGAAATAAAAGTTGTTTGAAGTCTACATTAAGTTATACATAAATTAACTTTAAGTAACTTTTATAGCTTAAAGTCAATTTTTTTTAATGCTAATAATAACTTGCAACAGTTAAGTTTCTCACATTTTAAGAAACTTAACTGTTGCAAGTTGTTAATAATAAGTTTTTAGTGTTTCTGGTAAATAAAGTTTAAAAAAAACTGGCATTATATGGTTCTATTTTATATATTTTACATGTATCTTGTACTTAATTTTTTTTTTTAGTTTTAATAATTTTACTATTTAATTTTTTTGTTTAATAATATTTTACTAAACTTAAGTTATGCCTTAGGTTTGCATTTGGTTCTTTGATCTCTGCTACTGATCCTGTTTCAACCTTAGCATTATTTAGTGCTATGAATGCTGACCAAGATTTGTATGCTATAGTATTTGGTGAAAGTGTCCTCAATGATGCAGTATCTATTATTTTAACTTTGTAAGTAAAGATTTTAACTTTTTTTAAACTTTTTTAAAAGATTTTTCAATGAAAAAAGATAACAGTATTTTTTATAAAATTAAACTTGTTGATAACTTGTAACAAATACCTAACTAATCAAGGTCATGTTGTAATAAACAATTTTATATTTACAATTGTTAATCAGTAAAATCTGCAAGTTTTGATTTGGCTAATTTTTTATGCAAATTGATGTTTACTAACTTAATGTATTGCAATCCAAAGTTGATGTTTACTAACTTAATTTGTAGCAATCCAAGGTTGATGTTTACTAACTTAATTTGCAGCAATCCAAAGTTGATGTTTACTAACTTTTTTTGTAGCAATCCAAAGTTGATATTTACTAACTTAATTTATAGCAATCCAAAGTTTGTTAATCTCTATAAATTTAATCATCAATATAAATTAATGTCAAATTAATATTCATCAATATAAATTAATATTCATCAAAATAAATTTGTGTTTACAAGCTTTATGTTTAACAATCAGATTTTGTCATTGTAACATTAATCTAAATGATTACGCATTTAATTTTTACTTATTTTTATTGTTAAGTATTTTTCTACTTAATACTTGATATAAAGTTAAACAATGCAGTGTTTGCCAATGCAATATTGTTTCATTAAATAATAAAAAACTTTAATGAAAAGTAGAAGTTATAACATGTAATTTCTTAAGAACTATAATGAGTGCTGCAGAACAGATGGACTCTGGTGATATTCACTTCAGCAGTTTAGCTCTTCATTCCATTGGAAAGTTTTGCATGATGTTCTTTTTGTCATCTATTATTGGTGTTTTGTTTGGACTCGCCAGTGCCTTAGTGAGTATGATTTTCAGTTTAGATCTGATCTGATTTATTGTGTTGTCTTGTTAAATGACTTTTATTGCTAATTTGAGTATGTTTTTATATATTTTTTCTAATTATATTATTTACACCTTATTTTACTAATATAAACTTTATTGTTGTTTTGTCTTAGTTGTTGAAGCATATTCGCATGAACAATCATCCTTCATTAGAATGTCTGACCATGATCATCTTTGCTTTCATGCCATATGGGTTTTGCGAAGCTGTTGAGTTATCTGGTAATCTTATTAAAATATCAGAAAATTATTTAATATTCCTAAAACACCTGTATTACTTTACCCTCTACTTTGATTCCATCTTTTCAAAATCATGTATTTGTATTTGGTACCTAAACCTGGTGTAAGATCTATTTTAAGCTATCTTATATTATTATCTTATACACACTGCTACTCAATTTATTTTTTATTTTTACTTGGAAAAAAAGTAACAAAAATATTAAAAAAAAAGAATAACATTAAATGGTGATGATGATTATATTATGATTAAATAAAATTAAATTTTAATAGCAGTATATTTATTTCTTGCACTTGAATTATTTTTGTGTGTTATTTTTTTGCATAGGTATTATGTCAATTTTGTTATGCGGAATCACGATGTCACATTACACACATTTTAACTTATCTCCTCTTACTCAAATAACTGTCCAGCAGATTTTTCGTTTAATGGCACTGGTGACAGGTTAGCAAACTATATGAAACAGGCGCATAAACAAGCAAATGCAAAATTACACATTACTATTATTATTATAATTTATTTTTTAATATTTATTACTTTTATTTATTATTAATTGTTGCAGTACTTTTTAAAATTCATTTATATTTTGTTTTTGGCATACTACTATATTTATAATTCTTTTTATTTATATACATATTACATGTTATATGTTATATAAATAAATATTACATGTTATATTTTATATATATGTGTAATATGTTTATGTATATATATATATATTATATATATATATATATATATATATATATATATATATATATATATATATATTAGTGATGTACCAATATCACTTTTTTGGCCGATGCTGATGGATGAGAAAAGACCGATACTGATGCCGATACCAATGAATTAACTAATTATTAAAAATTTGAAAATATAAACCCATACAACTTTAAATCGAAACTGGTAAATCAAAGCCAAACAATTATTTTAATCTTTGTTAATCAAAGTTTGTGTTTCCAAGTTATGAAATTGAGAGTGGGTTGTAGCCATAACTAAAGAAGCCTCTTCAATTAAAGTGGCCTTCGTAGTCTCATGGAAGTGAATTGATATAGAAAAATTAAAAATATAGAAATATACTTGATACTTGGCTATGCTTAAATAAATGAAATAAGGCTGAACTATTTGCAAAGAAATTCTCTTCCAATCTGACTCTCAAATCTCATGGCCTTTCTCTTCCTTTCATTCTAATTAAACAGGTTAACCCATTGTTAGACATTCAAACTACTTCAGCTTCCATTGCTCATAGTCAAATCTTGATTAAACTCTTCTACGGCTTGTGGTCTAGACAAAATTCCTGTCACAGTTGCACAAAATTGTTCTTCAAGACTCAATTTTCTCTAAACTATTTATTAAGTACTTGACTGATTCTTGTTTTCCTGCTTGCTGGAATGGCATCTGTTGTTCTATTTTTTAAAAACTCTTGTAAACATACTGACCCCTCCAAATATTGTCCAATAAGTCTTCTTTATGTCATTTGCAAGGTCTTTGAATCTTTGATAAACATATTTCTCACATTCCGACTTTAGTCAAATAACTTGCAGTCAGACAACCAATACATGTTTCAACCCTCTTGCTCTACGGCTGACTTGCTAACTGCTGCGACTGAAAGATTTTATCGTGCGTTAGATGGAGGCTTAGAGGCTATTGTTCTAGACATATCTGAGGCTTTCGACAAAGTTTGACATGTTGGTCTTCTCCATAAGCTTGTTTCATATGGTGTATCTGGGAAATTCTTGAGATTATCGAATTGTTTTTTTTTCTAACCGCCTTAATAAAGTCATCTTCGAGGTCAACACTCTTCTCTATTTCCAGTAACTTCTTGAACCTCTTTCCCATTGTCGTAAAATTTAATCTCCTTCTCTTTTTTTTAAATACTATAATGGTTGCTGCTCAAAGGAGCTTTTATCTCTAGTTCCATCAACCAAAACTCATTCCTGCTTTATTTGTCATTTATTAAAGTCTCATTATTTTACTGTATCTGTCTCTTTATGCTTTAAAAACATTTAATTGTCTAGCTTATTTCCCAGCACTTCAACCCTTAGGAACTCTGTCCCATCTTCATGTTTTCCTGACTCATACAACCTTCAACTTTTTAAGTCTTTTGTCAACTATTTTCTTGCTCTATAACTCTACTCTTTTTTTCTAACAATTCCCAACTTGATAGTGGTTGCTTGCAGTATTAATGGGAGTAAAAAAGAATTAAAAAAATATAGATAGCAATGTCTAAATTGGTTATTTCTAAAGCTTTTGCCTGTAAACAAAGTCAAAATAAAAATTTATCCAAAAAATTCTAAGTAATGTATAAAGTTTAGTTTATTTATTATTTAATTGTTATAATAATGCAGGATAAAAATATTAAATGCCATCAGTTGGAAAATCAGTAAAAGTGGCCGATACTGATTTCGATTGTGCAAAAAATGGCCGATAAAGCTGATGCCGATTAATCGGTACATCACTAATATATATATATATATATATATATATATATATATATATATATATATATATATATATATATATATATATATATATATATGTATGTAATCTTTAGAAACAATTGTGTTCCTGTACTTGGGTATGGCTATCTTAAATGGACCACATTTATTTGATATAAGATTTATCTCCTGGTCATTGGTACCTTTTAAAAGTTTAATTGAATATGTTTATTAGTATATAGGTGTATATTATGTATTTATGCAGATATATATATATATATATATATATATATATATATATATATATATATATATATATATATATATATATATATATATATATATATATATATATATATATATATATATATATATATATATATATATATATATATATATATATATATATATATATACTATAGTGTATATAGATAACAAGTTGAAAAATAAATTAGATTTTCTTACCTTAATAGCCTCTAGCATTTCCAGAAAAAAAAAAGAATTAAAGAATAATGAATGAAAAGATTCATTTCAAACCCTCAGTTGATGTAGCACCATTCCTTTGCAGCAAAAGGCTATAAGATAATCAATGTATGTACTAAAGCCCCAGACAGCAGGCTGTTTCAATTTAATGTCAAAAATGTTGTCTACACACGCATTCATATATATATATATATATATATATATATATATATATATATATATATATATATATATATATATATATATATATATATATATATATATACACACACAGTTTTAAATGGGTGTTTATATATATATATATATATATATATATTTATATATATATACACACACACACAACTGAAGATGCGTGTTTAGATAAGCACGTTGAAATTGTCTGCTGCCAAAGGTGAAGCCTTTGCATTAACTATCTTATACCCTGCTATGACAAAGGAGTTTCACTTTATCGACTGCAAGTTTGGCATAAGGCTGGGATTTTTTCTTTCATTATTCTTTTTTTTCCTGAAAAAGCTGTAACAAATGAAGGACCTATCCACAGCTATGAAGAATGTTTATCTACAAAGGGTATGAGCAGACTTTTTTTGTGTTAAAACCTACTGCAGCTTTTGTGCTGGAGAAAAGCTCTTCAAGTTTAATACTGTTTAGAACAGTTAATTTTAAACAGTTAACCAATTGAATAGTTTTAAAAGCATGTTTTGATTGCTTTTCAAATTATTCAATAAACTTTATTATTGCATACAAAGTTTACAAACAGTTTTAAACTACTAGGTTTAGGGTTTAAAAGTTGTACTTGGTTTAAAAATGATAGGTGGTTCAAAAATGTATGAGACTCAATTTTTCCATCTGAGATCTTTAATTTTTTTCAAAAAACTTTACTTATTTGCCAATAAATGTGGTAAAAATATTCTTCAATGTATTTTGTCTATAAAGATAGGCAAAACTAGTACAAAGGCTTATAAAAATACGCTATAGCAGATTGTTTGTTCTTTTTTTTAATCTTAATTCTGTAAAAAATTTTTTTCAAAATTTTATTTTGTTAAAAATTATATCTTAGACAGCAGAAATAGTATTAATCATAGATATAAAAAATCATATGAACAGTAAATTTGATTATTTGTTGTAACTGTAAATAAGTTATAAAATTATTTTAGAATAATTTTAAAGTGTTTTTTAGCATTTAAGTAAGCAGATACTCAAAGTAATCATAATTTAGTTGTTAAGTTTAAAACTTAATAATAAACATTATAAGTAATAAAAAGTTGGTTGCCAACCTAGAAGTAGAATGAAAACATAAATAAAGTTATTGTTTGTTATCAAGTTTTGAATTCAAAAATAATCAAGTAATAGAAATTTAGAAATATTAAAATTTTGAATCATTTTATCAATCAAAAAAGTATTTTATTTATTTACTTGCTAAACTCACTTCTTAATTAATAAAACTTGGTAAATGTAATCTTATATGGAATCTAACAAACTAAAACATAACAAATTATTAATTTGTAGGCAGTTAAAAACATTTTAAAATGTTTGCTTATTCTGCAATTTGATGCATTTTGCAATTTAATAATGGTTAATCTGTTAAAAATGGTCAATCTGCAATTTAATAATGGTTAATCTGTTGAAAATGGTTAATCTGCTAAAAATGGTCAATCTGCAATTTAATAATGGTTAATCTGTTAAAAATGGTCAATCTGCAATTTAATAATGGTTAATTTGCTAAAAATGGTTAATCTGCTAAAAATGGTCAATCTGCAATTTAATAATGGTCAATCTGCAATTTAATAATGGTTAATCTGCTAAAAATTGTCAATCTGCTATTTAATAATGATTAATCTGCTAAAAATGGTCAATCTGCAATTTAATAATGGTTAATCTGCTAAAAAAGGTCAATCTGCAATTTAATAATGGTTAATCTGCTAAAAATTGTCAATCTGCTATTTAATAATGATTAACCTGCTAAAAATGGTCAATCTGCAATTTAATAATGGTTAATCTGCTAAAAATGGTCAATCTGCTATTTAATAATGGTTAGAGTAGTAGTTGCATAGTATTCTACTATGTGTCATAAGGGTTTCTATTTCATTTTTGGTAGGGTATTGTGTTTTAAAAAATTAAATTACACTTCATGTTTTGACAATAATTTGTAACTATCTTAAAATAAAAGTGACATTGTTAAGGGCATTTGTCTTTAAATATTTTTTTTTCTTAATGCATAGTTTCTTATTAAATTAATTTTGTTTTTAAATTAATATTAAACTACCTAATTTATTTTATCATTTTAAAATTTATACAATAATTAAAATTTATATTAAAAATGTGTTACTTAACATTTTATGGTTTTTATGATTATTATTAGTTAATAATAATAACTTATCAGAAGTCATTGACTGTGGAAAGTTTAAAACATTGTGGTATAATGTTAACTATAACGTTTTGTATTACCATCAAGTGAAATTGTGTGTTGCTTTTTGTGATTATGAGTTTTGAAAAAAAATCAAAGTAATAAAAATTTAAATCTATGAAATTGCAAAAACGTTTATTGCTTTATTAGTTTAGAAAATGAAAGAAATTTTTTGACTAATATTTTTATAAAATATCTTGTTTTTTTATAATTGGAGTTTTACAAGTGCTCCCTACACTCTGACCTGGTTTAGTCCTTACATTCTGACCTAGTTTAGTTTTGGTTAATTAAAGGCTTAGGCATTCTTTTGCTTTCTATTGCAAGGCTCTGTTAATAGAAGTAATGCTACTCTTAAAAATGAAATATTCACATGACAATAAATATGGAGCGATAAGTTTTTTTTGGAATCATACCAATAAAGTGTGATGGATGCAAATTTCCAATAAAACTTCTTAGCGAAATACAATCAGTACTAGACTAGTACAAGATTATCTTGAAGAAATTCTAAGCCATGCAAATGTTTTTTTTGAAAATTTGGATTCATATTTAGAAAATTATAATCAATACTCTCTGAAAGCATTTAAAAGGTTTATGAACCAGATAATTTCAAAAATTATGGAATTAAGGAAATTATGTTAAGTTGTTTTGTAGTTTTTTTAAGAAAATGATGGTCAAAACAAAGGTGGTCAAAAAGATTTCGACAGTGAAAAGATTTTTAATGTTTCATTTGATACTAATCATAAAAGTATTCAACTATTAGTTTAAGATAATTTAAAAATGAAAATAAACTGCTTAAATTATGATTAGGAAAACAAAAACATTAAGTAGTAAAAACTGGCAATTATGTTAATTTCATTGTATCATCTTATAATTGGGAAAGGAGGTGACCCTTCTAAGCTCACTGTGCTGTTTGATTTATTAAAGATAGGAAATATAATCTTTGGCTGAAAAGAAAATTTTTTGGAAATTTTTATGTGTGCAATTCTTCTTGTTAGCGAAGAAGTTCATTTGACAATTATTGATAGTATTTGTTTTTTACTAAATGTTAGATTTGTTTATGTTCATTTAGACTATTTATAATTATAGATATAATGTAAAAAAGATGTGACAATGATTTTTTTTCTTCTTGCATTTTTACTTTACTAAAGAAACATATACATGTTATTATAGAAATATATACATGTTTAATTTAATAGAAAAATAATTTTAAAAAGTTGTAAAGTTTATAACTGAAAGTTGATAACTGAAAAAGTTGATAACTGAAAAAGTTGATAACTGAAAACTTTTTTTATAAAGATTTATGGTAAAATTATTAAAACATTTTGAATTTAAAAGATAACTACATAACCATACTATTCTTTAAGAACCATTGTCTGAGAAATTTAGACCATTGATTTCTCAGACCAGAAATCTAGGCCATAGATTTCTCAGACCAATGTTTTGTTGTCGCAAAAACAGAATCAAATTTGAAAAAAATATATATTTGCATTCTAATTTGATGGGTTTGGTGAAGCATTGTCTGTTTTTTTACTGATACTGATACAAAAAATGGTAATATTTCTGGTATTGAAAATGGTAATACTTCTGGTATTGGATACCTATAATTTAGCACAACTCTAATAAATATATTTAATATAATTCAAAATTTTAAAAATAAATATAAAGTAAAAATAAATATCATGGGTATTGGATGTAGATTATTATTTTATATTGACTATTGTTTTGATTAAGTATAAAGTAAGTAAAAAAGGTTTACTGATATTTGAAAATGTGTTACTATGTTTACTATATGGATGTTTCAATTAAATTGTAAAGATGCATTCAAAAACATAATATTGTAATACATTATCAATAATTATTTTTATCACAGTTTACTTGTCTACTTTCGAGAGCTGTTGTGGTTTTTCCTTTGTCACTTTTCTTTATTTACTGTCGACCTAAAGAAAACAGAATATCTTTGAAAGTATTGTTTCTTATTTGGTTTAGTGGTAAGTGTTGCCTAAATGATTTTTAAATAATTTTTGTTTTAAATTTCAGAAAATTTATTAAAAATTTAATATTTTTTATAATACTTAAAAGGTTTAAGAGGAGCTGTTGCATTTGCTCAGAGTCTTCATCTTCCGCTGGCGAACACTGAAGCTCAAAAGCTAATAATAACTACTACGCTCATTATTGTTGTAATCACAAATGTGGTTCTCGGTATCTCTACTTTACCTTTGGTTAAGGTTGATTTTCTTTAAAATTTTATTTGAATTAAGTTTTTAATCCTTTGTGTTTTAACATTTAATTTGATTTAAAATTTTATTTACATTTTGTTCTTTTTATTTTTATTATTTTTTTGTTACATTTAAAGTTTTTAGTTAAAAGATAAATTTTAATAATCAATACAAATTAAATTTATAGTTTTTGAAAGTTCAAAGGAAACATTTTAAATCAGGATTCAGCAAATCGTTGAAATTAGGGCGAATTGTAGGCCCCTCTGAAGCCTCAAGTCAAACAATTAAATATAAAGCACGATTCGGAAAATCTCCTATGAGTATAATTCGAGGATGGCGTCGATTCGATAAGAAGTATTTGATGCCATTTTTCATCAGAAAAAATGATTCACAGGTATTTTGATTTGCAAACAGTTTTGAATATGATAAATATTGATTATTAATTCTGCTTTTTTAATAATGGTTATAGCCCTAGTTATTTGTACTAATAATAAGTTACAGCCATTGTTATCTGCTCTAATAGATTTTGTAAACAACTCAGGGAGGCTTGGGGTTGTCAATAACAACTAAATTCAAAAATAATGATTAATTTTGTTTTTAAAAAAATGTTCAAAGGTCTAATTTTTTTATTTATTTATTTTATTTTTTTTATATTATGTTTTGTTCGTTTTTGTATCATTAAAATTAAAACATTATGGTTAAGCATGAAGTTTCTGTTTCTGTTTCTGTCTCCCACCCCTTTTTCAAAATAGACTGGCATTGATGTTAACTGTTAATATGTTGCAATACCTGTTGTAATACGTTAATGTTAACCAGATGTAATAGACTAGGGTTGTATTTTTGTTATAGGCTAGCGTCAATCATAACCTATTGCAGTGTTTTCTGTCGAGTTTGATGAAGATTGGATCTTTTTGAATCTATAGAAATTATGATTACAGCTGATTTTTTTATCAGTTATAAAATATTAAAGAGTTACAATGCCATTTTGCACATGGATGGTGTCCCTGAAAGTGCTTTTGTTGTGCATTGTTGAGGCCTCTTTAGCAGCCTTTTTTTACAACTTTAGCTTGATAGGCAGGAATGAGACAGTTGCATAGTTTATTACTAAGGTTAACAATTACTTTCTACATTTGAGTCTATATAATAATATAGATTATGACTAGAATTCCTAAAATATTAAATATAAAAAACCCATCATTGCCACCAAATTGTTTCAATCTATTCTTTACAAATACTTGTATTCTTCAAAGTATCTTTCTATATGCAGAATCTTACATCTTGGAAAATTCACCCAAACTTCTTACTCTTTGTGAGACATTTGTTTGAAAGATTCAACCTACTTACTCTTTGTGAGACATATTTTTGAGAGATTCAACCAACCTACTATTTGTGAGACATTTGTTTGAAAGATTCAACCTACTTACTCTTTGTGAGACATATTTTTGAGAGATTCAACCAACCTACTATTTGTGAGACATTTGTTTGAGAGATTCAACCTACTCTTTGTGAGACATTTGTTTGAGAGATTCAACCTACTATTTGTGAGACATTTGTTTGAGAGATTCAACCTACTATTTGTGAGACATTTTTTTGAGAGATTCAACCTACTATTTGTGAGACATTTGTTTGAGAGATTTAACCTACTATTTGTGAGACATTTGTTTGAGAGATTCAACCCACTATTTGTGAGACATTTGTTTGAGAGATTCAACCAAATATTTGTGAGACATTTGTTTGAGAGATTCAACCTACTATTTGTGAGACATTTGTTTGAGAGATTCAACCAACTATTTGTGAGACATTTGTTTGAGAGATTCAACCAACTATTTGTGAGACATTTGTTTGAGAGATTCAACCAACTATTTGTGAGACATTTCAGTCTTAATGACTAGTATTCTTTGATTCACAAAAACTCCAATAATTGTATGTTTGGCCTGCTTGACCAATAGTTGCATGCTTGGCCTGGGCATAAACTTTCATATCAGTTTACTGTTTGTTGTGAATTCAGAATCATGTGACTATTATGTTATCTGTTTTTGTCATACCACTTTATTTCACGCAATCAACTTTTTTTTTCCTTAGACAAAAAACTTTTTTCGATGCTATTTCTAATCAAATTAATCAATCCCTTTTTTCATATCTAACAGCTGTTGATATTGGTGACTAATTTGTGGCTTGATTGAGGTATCAGCAAGGATTAACTATTTGAATCATTTTCCAGACAACCCAAATCACGCTACTTCATTTGTGTCATCTTAAAGTCCTAGCTTGTTCTCGGTTAATGGTTTTAAAAATTAATTTAATTAATAAAGATACCACTTTAAAATCAATTTTTTTTCCTTGAGACAAAAAACTTTTTTATTATATTTCTAATCAAATTAATCTTTATTTAATCTTTTAATTACTTATTTAAATTAATTCTATTTAATCCAATTAACCTTTTGTTAACATCTAACTGCCCATACTGTTGTTATTTGTGACTTTTTTAGTCATAGCTTGTGCTCAGTTCATGGTTTTAAAAATTAATTTGATAAATAAATATAAAACTCATACTTCTTGCACATTATTTACCTTTCTTTTTTTTTTTACTTCCTTACAGCTGACCGGGTTTTTTTTATTTATGATTTTCTTTGTGATGTTTCTTAGCCTGATGTCTTCATCACTTTGCTAAAAATTGTTTCTCCTTAATTGATCTCCTGAATTTAGTTAGAAATGATTTTTCTTCTTTTTTGTTGGTTTTAAGTTGTCATTTGGTTTTCTCTTGCTTGAGCAGTTATTTGTTTTATTAATATTTGAAATTAGTTTTTTCACAAAACAAAACTCAAAAGAACAAACATCTTTTTAACTCTTTTCTTAAATTTGTTTAAATAAAAAAATTCATATGTAGTATTGATTTATTTTCTTATTATTCCATAACTACTTAGGTCGTTAGGAAAGTTTGTAGAACTCCCCTATAAAAAAAAAAAATAAATGAGTTTTTTTTATTTTAATTTTATTAAATGTTCAAAATAATGTCCATCATTATCTATACAAAGTTACATCCTTTCAAGCCATTTGTGAAACATTTTTTTATACTCTTCTTTGGGTATACTTTCAAGTAGCTTCATTATGCAGGTTTTTTGGCTTTCAACGTCAGTATCGTCATCAAGATTTTTTTTTTTTATCAAATCGAATAGTCAATAATCAGATGAAGCGTAATTGGATAAGCGGGTCGAGCTTAATCATAGAAAAATTTGAAATTGTGAGTGCCTGTTTTTGGTCTTTGCTTATTTATTTCGCGTATAAGAGGTTTCGAACAATTTTTTATATAATATTTGCTAGTAATGGTGTCTCTCTTTTCAACATAACCCAAATGAACAACATCTGTTGTTTTAAAGAAGATGCAGAACATGCTTTTCGGCTAAAACCTATCGCATCTTACTATAGTTTATGGACTTTCACCTTCATTAACCCAACTAGCGTTAGTTGACTTGTGTCCAACTTGTCTCAAATAAAACCACGACTCATCCCCTGTAACAATATCACATAGCCTCCATGGGCCGTTTCTAAAAAAGACTAAAATTTCTTTACATGCTTTAACTCTATTGTTTCGATTTTGATCGGTTAATTCATGGGGTATCCAACGTGATGTTGGATACCCCATGAATTAACGATCAAAATGAATAAATAAATAACATGAATAAACGATCAATCGATGTCAGGGCTTCAATTATATCATGTGTTGCATGCAGGTTTTCATCAATAATGGCTTGCAAATATTCAATATTCTCAGCTGTATACGTGGTTTGAAAGTACCCTCAGCGAGAATTATCTTCAAGACTCTCTCTACCATCTTTAAATAAAGTAGCCCATTTGACAACTGCACTATATTTTAGAGCTTTGTCACCATGAACTAAAACCAATTCATTGGTTATGGCTAGTGCGGAAACTCCAAATAGAGCACGAGTTTCAATATATGCTCGATATTCAAGTTTTTCCATTTTTAAATTTTTTCTTTCAAACTTATATAATAAAATTTAAATAACTTTTTAATAAACATTCAAAATATTTAAACAAATACTTAAAACGCTCATAATTAAACACAGTTCAAGATAATGTTTATAAAAATTTATGAAATATTTAATTATTTCCTGTCTTATTGTAACTTTATAGATAAAGTTCTACGAACTTCTCTAACGACCTAAGTAATTAAAATGCCAAGTAAAAATGATGCTTCCAAAGTTGATATTACTGCTTTATCTGTTCTTTTATATTTTGTATTAGTGTATCAGTCCATTAGTATTGACAATTTTCAAGAATTGCACAAAAGTTTCAATAAATAAATTGATTTTTTCTTTTTTTTTTTTTTTTTCATTTTTCTATTAGTGCTTAAAGCAGTTTTATTTTTATCACAAAAGACTTAAAGCTTTTAATCTCTATGCATTTCGATAGGTTTTTGTGCAACTGAGACACTTGTTAAGTTAGATAATTGTACAATTTTTTTTCTTTAAGTCTGAAAAGGTCTAAAAACTAAGTTTTTCAACTATATTTATGTCATATTTCTAGGCTTTTTTTTTGTAATAAAAAAAAAGTCTCTAATAATAGTTAACATGTTAAAAGAATTAATATTAGAATTTAAATTTGATACCTCATGCCTATTTTCATAAATATTGGTTATGGCAAAAAAGTGATTAAACCAACATGTCTATACTGACTTAACATTAGTTTTAGTAAAAACACGTCCCTTACGCACAAATGTTGCTTTTATAATCAACAAAAATTGATTTTGGGATGTGCTGTTGTATTTTTAATCCCTTTAAATATTTAAGGTTGTGATTTTATTATTAACTGTGCCGAAATGAAATTTATTTTCATGCATTTTATTTTCAAGTTTTGTGCATTTAGTGGAATACTTATTTTAATTTTATCTTTTGAACAAGGCAGACACAGCTTGTTTAAATGAAAATCATGACTTCTTCCTATGATGGCATAATGACGAGTTAGGTGTGTCGCAATATTGACGAGTTGAGAAAACCTTTATTTTTGATAAAAACAATATAATTGTTAGTGAAGTAAAAAGGAATTTTTACTTTACTAAAAAATTTTTTTGTTAAAAAAATACGTAAAACGCAATATCTCTTACGTGCATGCGCGAAATTCTACAATGCTGCTGTGTAGTACGAAAAAGTTAATTAGGATGATTACACATAATTTCTGGCATTTATGAGGGTAGACTTTAAGGTTAAACAAAATTGTCAAGTAACCCTTGATGCTAACCAGCCCCATCCTCCCCTATGCCATCATAGGATCAGTAGTTGCCTATGATGGCATACTTGAGCTTTTTTTTTTAATAAAAATAACTAATAAAAAATAAAACTAATGAAAACTCCTAGAGTTATTATTGTTCTACATGTAGCAAAGAATGTATCCGTATCAAACCTGAAGACCAAAAACTTTTGTTTTTGGTCTTCAGGATACTGAATAATGAAGCTTCTTAGTTAAGTATGCCATCATAGGCGCCTTTCCCCTATTTAGCTATAATAACAGAAATAAATATTAAGCTTTAACAAAATTTGAATCTCATTAAACATAAGCTGCTACAATAACTGCTAAATATATCGGTATAAAAAAAGAAAAACTTTGAAACAACTTTTGTTGTTTTTTTCGAAATCGCTGTCCAATGTTTGTTTTTTTTTCAAATCAATTCTTATTGTTTGTTTAAATAATTTTGATAGGAATATACTGCAGCGGTGACTCATATGATTGACAGGTGGTCTGAAAATGAAGAGCGAACAGCGCATCAGTTTTTGACATCATCTGCAGAAATTGATGAACATAGTCCATTGATTGTTAAACGGACACGACAAAATATAGTACGTCCTGTGCGAAAAATTTTACGTGAAGTTGATGAAAGTAAAACTGAAGACGAAAGTGACAGTGGAGCGACTCCAATCAAAATAGCTGATAGGGTAATAGTTTTACATATGTTGTGTTCTATTTTTGATGTATTGTTTATATTTTTGAATTTGCTTCATAAAATACTTAATAAAGTATTGAGAGATGTATATTACCGCTAAATTTTTTCCTGTATTTT
>NC_061157.1:29568736-29596236 GCF_022113875.1 Hydra vulgaris
TTTGGAAATGGAAGACACTCAAGTTCAATGGCACAAATAGACAGAAAATTGGCAGTCAAGTTGAAGCGTAAACATGAGAGACAAGAAGCTATAAAAGCCAGAACAGAACGAGAAGAATTGAGACATGCTGTCAGCAACGGTGAAGCTTCTTCATGATTTTGAATACTTACAATGCTATAGAGTAATTGTAACCACAAACAATAATTAAAGGCTAAAACCTGATGTCTGTTTTGCAGAACTCTTGCCTATGAAACCAGGCCGGACATCAAAAATGAATCCGGATGTATACTTTACATGCTCTGGGACTAGTTGATGACTAATAAAACGATTGGTTCTACTGTTTAACACAGAATCAACGGCTATAATTTAAACTAACCTTGATCAATTGAGGAGTTCAAACTGACCTCTTTAAACCACTGCCAAGCTTCCTCTTAACACAAACAGTCATTTGAAAATGTTTAATCTCAGTGTAGACAGTACTTAAAGGCTCGGTTAGCATCTTAGAAATATTTTTGGGTGTGGTGCCATTTATGGCCAGGCCAACAATTGGTTTATTTTTACTACTCATTTTCACTTTTTGGCTTCTTTTTTTGGGTTATTTTATTTTCATAGTTTTATGCGTCAACAAAAAAATATAAAGATATCAATTAATTTTAGTTCTGACAGTGTCCACTAGAAAGTATAAAAAAGTTGCCTTATAATCAAAAATCTGTTTTTACTAAAATGTTCAAAAATTACCATTCTTATATGCTATATGATACATTATTGATACCTGCTTTTGTGTACTAGCCCAGATAATATAGTATGGGCTAGTTTCAGTGGCATTCAATTGAAACAATCCTATAACAGTTTTTGAAACTTGCAAAATCAATGGTGGAAATCAAATAGAGGTTTGTTGTTAGGTTCTAAAATTTGGTTCTCACCAGTAATATCCAACATCTCCTGTAACTATTTACTTTCTGCAACAAGTGTCGGTTCTAAAATCTGTTCAGTGACTATTGGTTTATTTGTTGATTTCTTTCTTGTATTAATTTCTTTGGGTTTACTTTTTTCCATTTTATTTAACCGTGTACAAAATTCATAAGCTGTTAGGTATTTTTCAACGCGTTCCTCGGTGCTTTGTGATAAGACCTTTAGGTCTTCTTAGACCTCAATAACTAATTTTTTAAAAAATGCTCCTTTAACTCTATTACTTGTTTTCGTCGCTTTTTTTAGGTTGCGTGTGTTCAAGATGTTTAACTAGTACCACTTCTTGTTGCTTTCTTAAAGTTAGATCTCCCTGTATTTCAATTAAACTTGCGGATTGCACGGTGTTAAGTTTACATAGGTCTTATCATTTGTCTTATATTCTTGTTTTTATTTCTTGCTTTGATGATTACATCCTTGTAAGAGGTTCTGCCTTTGACAATTTTGTAAGTTTTAAAAGATTTTATAGCAATGCCTTGTACACACAAAACAAAGTTATTCAAATTACAAGACGCAAAACTCTAAGAAATAGAAAAATTTTTTATAATCAAAGGTTAAAAGACTTAATGGGCCATCCATAAAGGACGTCACCATTTTTTAGCCAATTTTTGACCCCCTCCCCCCACCTTTGTCACCGGTTGTCCTTTTTCCCTATACCCCCCTTGAAAAGGACGTCATAAAATCCTGAACTCCTCCTCCCCTATTTTTAACTCCAAAAAATTTATTTCATCTTGCAATGATGTTTGAATCTGCTGCTACACCTTTGAAAAATAAAATTAAAAATATTCTCATACATTATCTTCTTAAAAACACATGTTTACGTAGTTTTCCATGTTAATTAAACTAAAATAACAAAATCTATAAAGTGACGTCCTTTTCTGACAACCTCCCCCCCTCCCCTTATCCTTTTTTGTCCTTTTTAACTCGACCACCTCCCCCCTATTTGGATGACGTCCTTTATGGATTGCCCCTTGATGGATTATCAGATATTTTGGAACAAAATTAAACATTTTTGATTTTTCAAAGATTTTTTCGTAAAAAATAAAAATAAAAAAAGTAAACAAACAAATAAATCTACAAAAAGATTTTTTTTTGGAACTATACCAAAAAATGCGGAGTCTTCTTTGATTTCTTTCTCTAGGTATTGTTACATATCTGATTAGTTGATAAATTACACCTGATATATCCAATTTCAGCAGTGGTTGAAAAGTTGCTTTTTCTACATTATTACTAATAATTGTATAAATGTATAGTAACATTTTTTAAACATTTCCTCCAAGAAATGTTTTAACTGTCTTGAAAATATCTAAGGCTATAAAATATTTCTCTTACAGACAGGAAAACAAAGTAGCTCACTTTTGACCGTCAAATATTAGAAGTTTCGACCCTGTTAGTTTCTTTGTGTCGGCAATGAATATTTTTTAAACTATTTCATGAATTGGGTGGATTCCGCCTACCTTAAAGGAGAACAGTTTTAACGTGCATTATCCGGACCCTCATTCGTTTGATTTTCAAACAGAGAACCTTGAGTTGCCTGAAAAAGTTTGAAACAAATCAAGTTTCGGATTTTCCACCGATTATTGAACAAAATGAACAAAAGTCACTAAAGTCTTTAAAAAGTTTTCTAGTTGAGTTAAAAAAAAATTAATAGAGCTGAAAATAATCGAAGAAAGAAGCATCAATTTTGGTGGATATACCTCGAACATAGCTTCTCATCGCTATTGTTTCGTTAGCCACATTAATAACTCTTCAAAAAATTTTAAATTCTTTTCAGATTAAGGTATTATTGACCCTTATGTACAAAAAAAATTCTTTTACCCACTGGATCAAGATGTTGTGGAGAGCATTTGAACGAAGTTGAAATGCTCTCCACAACATCTTGATCCAGTGGGTAAAATTAAACAATAAAGTTTTAAATCAGCAGGTTATTGTTAAAAAAGAATGTGAAACTAAATACACCAGAATTACGCTCAACATAGCAGTTTATTTTCAAAGTTTTCTGATATTTCAAAACTGCCTGAATCTATTTGCCAACGAACTACTGGATTCTATAGACAACAATTTGAAGAACTAAGCGTAGATTTGATTACACTCAGAAACCCAGTAATAGATCTAAATCTCAAGTTCTAACCGTCTTTCTGTTTTGGCTAAAAACCGGCCTTGATTAATACACAATCGTTGATTATTTTGGCATCGACTCTCATTTTGAAGTATCTCGATATTTGCAACAAGTTAGAAACGCTTTTGTCAAAAATTTTGTATATTTATTGTATGTCACTTAACAAAAGGTGAATGGTTAGCAAAAAACAGCGAATTGGCTTAAGAAATATTTAATGCTAAAGAATCTCAGTTGATATTAGCTCCGTCAACATATCAGTTTTTGAATATAACAGTAAGTTCCGTCAGTAAGTTGATATGTTGACGGAACTTTCTGTTATATTCAAAAGAGCAGCATCAATATTTTTAACGAAAAACATTCAGCGTACAAAAAAAAAAAAACATTTGGCTAAACCTTTTTTTATTTTCGGTATTAATCGGTATTAAATAGAAAAATTGTAGATGTATTTGGACTTCATGACGCAACAAAAAATGAGAATAGTTTGGAAAAGCTGGTCAAAACTGAAAAACTAAACAAAAAGAGTTTGTTTGTTGATTTTCCAAAATAGCTTAAAAAAACAATAAAAAACAACATAACTTTAAGCTCATATCAACTTAGACAATGCTTAAGCTACATTTATGAACATTTCAATAAAGATAAATATGAATTGGCTATATTTGAAAGTGTGAAATTGGCTAAGTGAAAGTTCAATCGGTAGGGAAATCGAAAGTTCTTTCTCTTATTATCAGATCTCGTCATTCTGGTTCTGCAAAGTATAAAGTTTATGCGCAATATTTACCTAATACAAATGATGAAACTGAAATCGAAGGATGGTACTGTACTAGTCCGGCATGAGAATATTAGGTTACTGCGCACATATCGCTATGTAATTTATTATTTAGCATGTGGAAAATACTTAAAGGTTCTTCCGAATTCAGCTGGATTACTAATACTCTTTTTTAATAATAGCGTCATAATAGAAACTTCAATTTTGAAACAAATTGAAACTTTGGAAGATGAAATTTACGAGTCAAAAAAATTTAAAAAGATTTTTTAAAAGAAGCCTAAAATTAATTTAGTTTCTTCTTCTGAGTCATTTGATGATCATTCAAGCGTAGATGAAGATAAATCTACCAAGAATACAAAGCGTTCACTGTCTAGTACGCAAGATGTAGTCAATCCAAAAAAATTGAAAGTTAACAAAAAACTAAGTAAAAACTCGCGGTCTTTTAGTAACAATCGTAAATAGGGAGGAAAACTTATAAAATCGAATTTTAAAAAGTCGGTGAAACTATTGAACACTTGCGCATTATTTTTTAATCGCATTTTGGACTTCAAGCAAGCTGTGGAAGAACATATTGATTAATTTGAAATACTCTGATCTCAAAGAAAAAATTGCTTCTATAATAAGGTTTATTGATTTCAATGCTTGGGATTAAACAAAAGTGTGGCTCTTAGACGCTTGCAATCTTCGTGTTTTTCAAGACGAAAATGGAAATCTCTATATCTCTACATTTGGAACTGAAATGGAATATTTCATTAATTTCATTACACCAATTCAGTCTTTTGAGTCACAAGTAGTTTGCAATAATCAATTGTGCATACGAAGTTCAACTAGAATTACAATTTAAGTGTATGCTTGTATGTACGAATAACATTTTTTTACAAATAAAATAAATAATATAAATATATTTTATTTTTTAAACTTATGTATATAAGCTCTACAATATTTTATATCAAGAGATGTCATTAAAAGTTTCGTTAAATAAATAATAGAAGTACTAATTACTTCATAGGAAGTCGAAACACTTAAGTTTAAGAGGGCCGAAATAACTTCTAGTGATCCTGAGTATTTTGATTGATCGTAATACGAAGATTTGGCAAGAAAACTGTTCCAAAGCCGGAAGTTTTCCTCGGTGACCCTGTATGTATACATTCATACATCTATATATTCTTTTCAACGTGAATACATTATTTATACATCTACATGTTCTATTCAATGTAAATATATTATTGATACATCTACATGTTATCTTCAATGTGTATACACTATTGATACATTTAGATATTCTCTTCAATTTGAATTAAATTTGAAGCGATTTGAAATTAAATTATTATTATTTTTTTTAGAAAACTTATAAACAATTTAATTATTTACAAATAGAAAGAATAGTTTTCCATCAACTGCAACCAGTTAAACCTGTTTTTTCAGATCGAATATCGATGAGCAATTTTGCTAAATTGATTTTGAATTCAAGTATTGAAAACATCCTTAATTGAATTACGGTACTATTTCATTTATCCATTGAATTCTTCACGTGTTATTTTTGTCATACTTACGTCAGAATTTGCTATTAAAGTCCGTCGAAATTGCATTTGAATTTTTCGTTAACAAAATAATTTGTGCTGCAACAAACAAAATGAGGTAAAGTTGTTTTGTTTTTTTAAAAGCTTTTGTTATTATTCAATTTATTTTGAAAAAAATATATTGAAATAATAAAAAATTAAAGTATTTTTCATTTAGACAAGTTTTATTTGCCATTGTCGTTGCTTTGCTAGTGGCTGCAATATATGGTAGTCGTAAAGGTAATTTCGCGATATAAACTTGTTTTTATAAACTTGTTTGAAAAAAATAAATTAATTCTATTTTATATACTCATATTTCCTTTTTTTTATTTACATTAGTCTTATTTTAAATACAAATTAATGATTTCTTGTTTTGTAAACAGTAAAATTTTAAAAGACTTACACAATTTGACAAAAACCATTAAAAAAAGATAATAAATAATAAAGATTGAAAATAATAAAAACAATAAATAATAAAGATAATAACAAATTTCTGACACTGTTTATTAACTGCTGATTTTTTTTTTTAATTAATTAATTGTAAATATAGATAAAACAAATCGATATTGTCAACCGGATATTGTCAAATCCAATGTTTCAATACTTTCATTGAATTTTTTCAAATTTTTTATCTTTATTTTTTTTTTATCTATTTTGGATTCTTCTACTTTTATTTGATTCCGATTCTTTCTAATTGTTTTGAATTTTTTTAAATTTTATTGACTTTAGCATGGTAACAAAAAAAACCCAAAATAATTCTCACTCAGCGAAATGTGGTTTTTCGAAACAAAAATTGAATTTACCGTGTAGAGTTTATAACTAAGATAAAAAACTTCTAAGAAAAAAATATTTTTTGATTACATTCAGGAAATGATTGTTAAAATCGCCATTACAAAATTTTTGGCTTTTTTTATTTTTAGATTTTTTTTAGATATTATACTATAATTACTTTAGATATTTTTTTTAAGTTATACTTTTAGAGATTTGGTTTACAATATTCATATGTTTATAAATTAAATTTATTTTTAATATTATGAGTCACCAGTGATCTATAACACCGTTGATTCACTATTCAATGAGTAAATTCTATTGATAGAGATTCAACCTGAGTTCTAAGTTTTTTTTATCACTTTCATAAGTGAACTGCAGTCGCAAAATTATCGTTGACAAATTAAAGTGAATTTAATTTAGTTAATTTTAATTTAACTTTAGTTCTAAATATGTTGAAGGTAATAGTAATAAAAAAAAATAGATATCCTTTTTTTTTTTTACACATAATTGAAATATTTGTCACACAAAATTTTTTTGTCCATAAGTAGTATAGTAACAAGTAATTTATCTAAGCAAAAAAAAAATTATAATTAACGTTTTCATTTATTTATTTAGGAAAAGAAAATGAACACGAACATAAACAAGGTATTTGTTTTAAATAAAAATATCTTTTCATTGTAGGAGATTCCAAGTCGAACCTAGTTAAGTTTGAAAGTTCAAACGACTAGCAATTTTTTCAAAATTAAACTGCTTTCCCTAAATTTTCAAACATTAAGTATATCAAGAGGGGTTTTTAACATTTTTCAAATAATATTTTAAAACATTAAACAAAATTGATTGCCTTTAAAATTGTGATTTTAAAATACTGTTTTCTTACTTATTAACACTCTTTTACATACATTCACCGATGATTTGGAATTGGGCGGGTACAATCATTTTTTACGAAATTTTTTTTAGGTTTTTTTCATTACTCTTTTTCTATTTTTTCTCCTTTGTCTGGAGAAAATAAGTAAACATGTTTATGTATATATACTGTAATATATCTGCTATAATTAATTGAATAATGTATACTCTTTTAATATTCACATTCTGAATTTAAAAAAAAATCATTTTAAAAATTTTATTTTTTAAATTACGAAATGGAAATATCTGTCTTAATTTTGTTGAAAGAGGTGTTTCTTTTAGAACAGGTAACGAGGTAACTTTTAGATCAACTTTTATTCTTCACGGTATTAAGGGAACATGAGTTAATAATATTCAAGCGTTGTTTTAAGACGCTTTCTTTATAGTTTTTCGCAGTTTTTTTAGTGAAGTTAGGCTTTGTCTAAAAACTTTTCTTTTAACTTTACCCGGCAATTTTCTTTGAGGTTTAAATTGGATGAATTGCCTGGACACGGGCAAAAACATCAATTGCATTTTTTTGAAGCAATGTCTTATGGCAAGCTGGGTCATAATTAAAAACATTAAACTTTCAAAATCGAAACCAATTAGACACGTTGCTCTTCTAAAATTCCAAACAATTAGTGGTTAGGACTTTTTCACCTTGTTGTAAAAGGTGTAGACCAGCACAACCGTTGGCAGTGATTTCAACCCCAAATCTTAATTGCTGGTTATTTTTCAACAAAAAGTACAACGGGGAATAAAGAGCCAGTTTTGTGGTTGTCAAACTTTAACTTTGTGTGCTGCTTAACTTTTTTCATTATTAACTTAAATTATTATTAACTGATAACCCTAAAAAAATTTCAAAAGTACTAAAATAAAAATTTAATTTATTTTATTTTAGAAAATAAAAAGAATGAAATACACCCCACGCCTTCTTTATACCACACTCATTCTCAAGGTAATTTACTTTTTTTTTTATGATTCATCATAGTAACTTTAAAATAGTATAAAATGAAATTAATTTTATCTTTCAGGACCATACAATATTGCACTACTTTTATCATGTAGTACTGTTTATAACTAGTGATTAAAATTTAAGTAAATAATAAATAACAATTTTTTCTTATAGGAAAATTGAATAAACATGATCATCAACAAGGTAATAACTTTATTTTTTTATTATTATTAGTGGTTATCAAGGCTTCCTGTTTGAACTTGTTAAATTAAAAGAAGAAAATATTTCGTTTATTGTTTATTTTGTTGACTAACTTTTTTACTTATTGGTTATAAACATATTTCAAGTTATATATATATATATATATATATATATATATATATCTATATATATATATATATATATATATATATATATATATATATATATATATATATATATATATATATATATATATATATATATATATAACACTAATGTAAAAAATAATATTGATTATTATTAGTCAATTTGTAAATGTTTATTCGGCATTTAGTTAATGTACATTACAAAAGGTTTAAAATTTACTCTTAACCCATTTAAATATCATGTTAGTTAAAAGTTTATTAATCGTTTACGAAATTGACGAGTTAATGTTGTAAACTTTTAATAAACGTAAATGTTTAAAGGTTTAAAATGTAGATCTCAAACCTTTTTTGGTCAATAATTAGTCGCTAAACGTTTTATCTATTTTCGACCGATTTTGACTAAAAAACAAAAAAAAAATTATTAATTTCATTGTAATATTTCTAAACCTTGTTAAAACAGCATTAACTTCATATTAAAATAAAGTTATATTTTCTTTGTTTTTAAAAATAAAATATAATTTCAATAAAAACACTGCTTTCTTTTTTTAGATAATGAAAATAATAAAATACATCCTACACCTACGATACATCACACTCATTCTCAAGGTAATTTCTATTTTTTCTAAAATTTCAACAAAACATTTAACATTTAAGTTGTAAATTAACTTTATTTTGTCTTAGAATCAAAAAATTTTGAACACCGTCATGAGAAAGGTATAAGTTGTTTTAAAAAGATTTTTCATATCTTAACGCTATAACAATTAATTAAATAGAGTGTCTATTCGCACGTTTTTTTATAGGCTATATTTAACAGTTGTCTGTTCGCACATTTAACAAAAAAGTAGTAAAAAAATTCCTATCTAATAAAAGTTAAAAAAACGATGTTTATATTTTATTTTAAAGCTTGAAAGTAGCGGAGTAATAAGTAAATACAGTACCACAAATGTGTCCCTCAACAAAACGGTATCAATTTAGATGAGGGACAATGTGTGTCAACAAAATTTTGGACACCATTTTTAGCGCACCTACATCAAAAAAAGATGAAACCATTGACATAAAATAGAAGTGTTGTTTTAAAAATAAAGAGTAAACAAAAATTAACAAAACAAATTTTAAGCTAAAGACGTTGGTCACAACAATCCTGCAAAAATTTCTTTTAAAAAATAAATTTAATATCAAATTCGTATTTATTGATGTTTTTAAAATAATAATTTACATACTCTCGTACATGATGTCTACATTCATATATATATATATATATATATATATATATATTATATATATATATATATATATATATATATATATATATATATATAAATTAGTAGAAAATCACTTAACAAAAATTTTTTTCATTTTACACTGTGAAAAAATTTTTGTTAAATGATTTTCTACTAATTTAAAATTGCTCTGTTCTTTTAAGAACATTGAGCACTCTATTTTGCAGAATACATTTTTAAAATTGATTAAGTGTATATATATATATATATATATA
Source organism: Hydra vulgaris (assembly GCF_022113875.1). NCBI lineage: Eukaryota > Metazoa > Cnidaria > Hydrozoa > Anthoathecata > Hydridae > Hydra > Hydra vulgaris. Next base: position 29,578,597 of record NC_061157.1, read on the forward strand.
TATATATATATATATATATTATATATATATATATATAACTAGATAAAATAAAGCGATTAAGATTATCTGCAACATCGTCGCGATAAATGGAATTAAGAAAACAAATTCAAAATACAAATTTCGTTAACTATTTTGTAATGTTTTTCATTTCACGTATTCATTGTTTTCTCCATTTTTTTTAGGTCATGAAAAACATAATTGAGACGGTTGTGTCGGGAAAACATTTTGTTTTGTTCGTTTGTTTCTGCTTTTGTTCTTATTATTTATTTAACGCAAATAAAAATGTATTTATGGTTTTGTTTATATGACTAATATATTGACGGCTGAAGACTGTAAAAAAAATGTTCGATTTGTAAACGAAAACAAGTCAAAGCATTAGTTTTTGATCTCTTTAGTATTAAATCTGATGATATTCCATATCAATATGCTTCTTATATTAAAATAATAGATTTGCACGTTTCTTTAGTTATTGACTTACATTTATAAAATTGTATGGGCAATATTTTTATTATATGTGACGATATCTTTGTTTATGTAATGGGTTTAAAAAAACTGCACTGACGAATTTATTTTAAATGAAAGCAAAAAATTAAAAATACTTGAAAATGTTTTTTTGTTTTTTTCGTGACGTTTTTTAATCAACTCGTGTTCGTGTAATAAATAATTACGACACCGGGAAACCCGTACTTTTGTGCCGCAAATTTTTTACTGTTTTGTGATAATTTTCAAATTTTTTTATTTTGCGATTCAATAATCTTGAGATAACAAGCCTCGCGTTTTTCAGGCGTTTGTCTGGGAATTGTTATTGTAGGGCCGACGACACCGGGGGGCCAGGGGCACGTGCTTCCCACTATTTTTTCTATAGGACCTTTTGTTTGTTTTTTTAAGAAAATTCTAGATATAAAAAACTTTTTTTAAGAATTGACAATTATTCCCCCCCCCCCAACTCCTCACACACACACACACACTTCGAAATCCGTGTCGTCGGCCCTGTCTTATTATTTATTTATTTTTACTACTGTTCCAAATACTTAGTATGACTCCATAAGATTGTTGTAGCCAATACTGTCTTTGCCCACGGTCTACACAAGGATATGCCGGAAGGCCACCGCAAAAATTGAAACTATTTCAAAAAAAAATTGATGAGCTTTTTTTAAGAGGCTATTTTTTATTCAGAACCTTTTTTGATTTACAAAAAGTTATCTTAATATATGTTGTAATTTTCATTTAATTGCCAAAAACAGCCTGACTGATTAACATTGATTAGTTTTAAAATAGAGCGCTCAATTTATAAATATCGTTCGTGCGCAAAGTTTTAAAATATGAAATATTATAAAATATGAGTTTCAACATAATGTGAACAGCTGATATTTTTTATTTAATTTTTTTTTTTTTTCGGAATATGAAATTTAATAGAAAACTTAAATTATTGTTCTACTTTTAAACAGGAATTTAATAGAAATTTTAAATTATTGTTCTACTGTATTTTAATTTATGTTATAATGTTTCATTTTACGTTGTAAGACTTTGAAAGAACAGTAAAAGAAATTTGCTGCAATACAAAAAAAAAGATTGTTTAATTTTTTTATGCGTCTTTCTAGATCTAGAGGCCAGTACCTGATTAAGAGGTTCCTGGGCCTGAGGCTAATTTAAATCAGAAGCCCTAAACTGATATATAACCATCAAAAAGAAATAAAATAAAAAAATCTTCAGGAAAAAACTGGGCCCCTATAACTGCGGTGTCTAAGAATACAGACCCTCCCTTAAGTCAGCACAGCTACCCAGGTAGCAAACAATATTGGCGTAACATTAACGCGATATTGGGTTATCTTGGCCAATCTTGGCCAAGATATCCGATATAGCGCTAATATTGTCATGCAATAATACGCCAAACCCAATAAGAAAAATAACGTCCTCCGTATTGTTGGAAAGACGTTGGCATTATGTTATAAATGAAACAGCGGAAAAACGTCATATTCCTAACGTTATGGCAACGATGTAAAAGTGACGTTGTAACAACGTCACATTTGAGCTAAATCACGTTGGAAAGATTTTTAAGAAAAAAGTCGTTATATAATAAAGACGTTATATTAACGACGTTGAGCCAATGTCTTTTTTATCGTTGTTTAGACGTTGGAATAATGGCATTCATGAAACATAAGTCAATGTTATTTGCCGAGGTTGGTTAAACCCTATAAACCCTAAGGGGTTGTCCATAAAGTACGTACGCTTTTTTTCGTCCACCCCCCACCCCCATATCCGCATTTTGCAATATGCTTTTTTGACTACCCTCTACCTCCTAAAGGTATCTACGCTTTTAACCTATTTATTTAATATTTTATCATATCTTTTTTAATTTAATTTCTCTTTTTTTTTATAATTAATCCACTGCCCTCCCATCTTTTCTTTTATAATTGATCCACTGCCCTCCCATCTCATTATGTACGTCATTTGCAGACCCCCTCTTCCCCTCCGAGCGTACCTACTTTATGGACAATCTCTAACCCTGTCGGAAAAACGTCCTCCAACGTTTTTCTAACATTTATAATGTTAATTCTACACTGTAAAAAACAATAAAGCACAATGTTACACTGTATAACATCGAGCTGTGAAGTTCTTTTTTCCTTTTATTTATTAAGGTCATACACGATTATTATATTAGTCCGGGCAAATAGCTAAATACGGAAATTAAGACTAAAAATAAAAAAAACATTGCACTACTTTAACTTCAAAATTTTAAAATTATATACAATAATTTAAAGTAAAACTAGTTTGATTTTTATTTTCTTTGCAAATTTCAACCATATCTCAAATAATTTGCGTATTTTTGGTTTCACACTAAAAGAGTAGAATATATAAAAAAACATGAAGTTACAAACAAATCCAATTATAAGCATTTTTAAGAACGAAATAGAAAAACATTCGGAATGAACAAATAGAAGTACCACAAATACCAGAATTTGGATTAACTTTCTATTTGATGCTCATCTGTGTTTTTCTGTTTTCGAAATATTATCGACTGCAAATTGTTTAGCAACATCATCTGAAATAAAAAAAAAAACAATTCCTCAGTAAACTGCAAAACTAATGAAACTGCCCCCATAATATTTTTAATTTAATAGATAAACAAAATTTATTTAAAACACACAACCATGACATATTGGAAAATATATATATTTTTTAGTTTTATCTTATATATATATATCTTTGTGTTTGAGTTCAGATTTGTGTTGTTTTTTTTTACAGAGGTTATTTTGGTTTATTTTAAGGCAATATATTTTCTTATAACTTGAATTGCATGGTGCAATAAAAAAACTGAAAAAGTACGTTATCACAAAGTGAAGAATCAAAAATCGTTTTAATAAATAGCTCTCTTTAACACCAGTGATTACTTTGTTAGGCGTTTTTTCTTCCAATGCCGATGCCTTTGTTGCTGCATTAAGACAAACAAATCATTTAATGAAAAATATGCAAATAAATGATTAACTGGCCACTGAACAAGGTTAATCATTAAAAATCAGGACAATTATCAGAGTGAAAAGGGTTTACTAAAATCAGCACTTTTTAAAGAGAATTTAGTTTTAGTTAAGATAACATAGAATCACTTTTAAAAACATCAAAAATTGGAATTGGCTAAAAGAAAAAATCAATGATTAAACTTAAAATAAATAATTCAATAATTATTATTTTCTTTTTTTTTTTTTTTTTTTTTTTTTTTTGTTAAAGCAGACAGGGGCTCAAATTAGATAAGGATGACTGATGTCACCACAATCTTTTCATAGAGCCCCTTTACAATATCATTTAAAACCCTCTTAGCTTTAGAAAATTTACAACAAATATTTTATCTGTTAAATACTACGTGAAGAGTAAAGAAAAACTCATATATACATATATATATACACATATATACATATACCCATAAAAACTCACACATATACAAATATTCTTACATATATGTCAGAAATTTAGGAGATGCAGTTTCATTTGTCGTTTAAAAGAGAAAGTGCTTTTGAAATTTTTTATAATTTTATTTTTTAATTGATTCCATAATGACGGGCCTTCGCTAATAATTGAGAATTTCGACACTTTGCGATTTTACTATGCTCAAGTGATTGTTATGGTTGTTATTTGACCGAAGATTGTATTTTTGTGAAAATGCTGATTTAAAAATATCAGAAAACACTTTTGGCAGCAAGTTATTCTTATATTTATACATAAATATTAATATTTAAAGCGAATTAAGTTTTAATATATTTAAAACATTCATGTATTTCATTACAGGGGAAAGGTTTTCTACTAAACTGATTATCAAAGATTAACTGATTATCTTTCTATTAAACTGATTATCAAAGAATTAGCCAATTTCACCATATAGTTGATTTTGATGTCATCATATATTTATACTTGCTTATCTGAAAGCACAAATATATAAACCTTTATACAAAAATTAAATTTTCTTTTGTATGACTCTTGAGGTTTTTAGCGATTTAATGTTTTTAAGAATCGCATCAACGTTACAAAAGTAACAATAAACCCTTATTATTTAAAACTAAGAATATAATACCAATAAAAACTATAGTAAATGGAACTTTAATGACTAGAAAACAACCCATTTTTGAGGTATTAAATCTGTGACAGTACTTTTTTTTTTTAATTTTATTTAATGGTAATGCAAAATGGGGTTTTCCAAAGCAATAAACTAATTTTAAAAACTAAATTTCCGTCTTGAAAATTGACAAGTACTAAAAAAATTTTTTTTTTAAAGTAAAGTTTTGGTGGGAGGCATATTTTTGCGTGATCAACGCTTACTATTCAAAAATATGCACACTATAAGGGTAATATAATTCTATAATTGATTTTGTTATTAAATCAAAAAACACCAAATACTTTCAAAAATATTTAGATTATAAAATGAGCTAAATTTTTGAATCAAGTTATCTCTAATAATAAAAATCTCAAAAAAATATTTTTAGTACTATTGGTAAGCTGTGGTTCTACTTTTTGCAATAAACAAATAAAATGTTATAGTATTTAAAGTAATTGATTGCACAATGAAAGAACGTAGGGGAGAGTTGGGAAGCCCCGGACACTTAAGGATAATATAGATTGTGCACATGTGCTAACAGAAAAAAAAGTGTCAAAAGACTTTTTTTAAAATTTCAAACATTCATCTATCGAATTAGAAACAAAAAAATAATTATTGTGTATCTTAATAATATACAAAACATAAAAGAAAAAATGTTAGAAAAAAGGCATGTTTCAAAATTGGAGGGTAGCCCAGGACACATAGTTTAACCATGATTTTACCTCTTTTTTACCAGTGTGACACAGATGTAATATATAATAATTTAGCATAGGAGTGTTCTCGACACATTTTTTAAAAAATCGCCTATAAAAATTGCTTCTGATATATAAGGAATGAGAATGAAAATGTCATTATTTAAAAATATAAACATAAGCTTTTTTTTAATGAAAATAAACTCTTTAAAAACACTTTTTTCAAATCTAATGTTTTTTTATTGAAATTAAATGAATTTCTGTTATAGGTTTGTGTATTATATTAAATGTATTAATATCTATATACAAAAAGTTGTTTATTGTTAATATGTAAACAAATTAAGTTGTCCGGAGCCACCCTCCAAACATGTGTCCGATACCACCCGATCATACCTCATTCACAAATACTAGTTTTAAAACCAGTGAATCAAACTTTTTAACGAATTTTTTTTTTATTAACTATTGTAAATAAAAATATATCTTTAATCATTAAAAAGATATTAGTTTACATAAAAATTAGGTATATTAATATGTGAATCAAATATGATAATACGTCGCTCTTCTGATGATGGAAAACAAAATCTTGCCCTCCCAGTCATTCGCTTAGGTATTTTATGATAGATATTTTGCATATGCCATATTTTCACTCAAATAATGTTATTTTAATATTAAAAGTCACATAGCTTCTTTAGTTTAAGCTGTACATCAAGTGTCTGGAGTTACCCTCCGACCCGACTTGCCCCTACACCTCAAATTATTTTGTCGAATTTTAAAATAATTCTTTTGTGTTTATATAAAGTTTGTTATCTATTTTACGGCTTTTATTATGTTTATTTTTACAATTATACTATATTTAATAATGCTTTTAACAAATATATTTTAAATATATAACTGATGATAACTTTATAATATTATATTATAAAGTTATCATCAGTTATATATATAAAATATATTTGTTAAAAGCATTATTAAATATAGTATAATTGTAAAAATAAACATAATAAAAGCCATAAAGTTGATAACAAACTTTATATTTACACAAAAGAATTATTAAAAATTACTTATCAAATCAAATAACAAAAGAACCAGTAAATAAGTTGGCGGAATGCGAAAATTGGAAAAATTTAAAATCCTCACTTAACAATTTTGCATAATATTAATAAGAACAAAACATCAAAACCTGAAAATGTAAAAAATTGTTTTGTTTCTGAAATTTAACTAAACACTAAAAAATTTGTAACAAAGAAATTCAACCAAAAAACACAGCCCTGCAGGATTTCTTCGTAATCATATAATGAGTCATGTGATGTAGATCTTAATAGAGTACCAATTTTTAGAAAATAAATTTTGATAATAAATTAACATACTATTTATATTTTTAAGTAGACACTATCAAAACTGAACCTACTCGGTGTTGTTAAGGCAATTTACAAATTATTTGAATTTTTTTATTTGGAATTAGCATGTTTTTATCAGCGTATTACGTCCAAACAAGAGCGTTAGATGTCTTTTTGCTTCTGGTTTTTTTTTAATATTTAACAAAACTTTTTTTTTTTTTTTAATATATTTTTCAAAACGTTTTTCTACCCCTAACAGTGAATCTAAAGAACACCGTTTTGAAGTTTTGAGATCACTTATGCTAATTGGCGTTAACATGAACTTAGTTAAAATTTTTTGAAAAAGTGCCTTAACCCACTATAGATCCTAGTTCTAATTGGTTCAGACGTATATTAACTATATATAGTTGTCAAAATACAATATTTCTATCAATTTTCAATAAACAGTCAGAACATTATTATTGAACTATTATATTCATTTCACCAAAAAAATGTATTTATTTAAAATCTTATTCAAATTTGGACAAGCGATTGTGATTTTAAGAAGATTTATTTTTTTTTACAAAAGATTTTTAGGTCTGGGTTTTTTCGCTACAAACATTTATTTTTTATGAAACTGCAAAATTTATCATTTTAACTTTTTTTGTTTTTTCATAATTCACAGACTTGATCATTTAATGGAAATATGTAGTAGTCATGAAAAAATATTATAGACGCTATAATATTTAAAAATTACACTGAGTAATTGATATCTTTCAAAAAATAATATAACACTACATTTTTATTGCAGCTTTACAACATTTTAATGCTGCTTTTTTTTTTTAAACAAAAACGTAGGTTAATGCTAATATGTAATAAAAATGTTTTCTCTATTTTATTTGTTTATCAAAACTTCAATGATAATTTTACCCCTCATAATGTAACTTTAACATTTACAGCATAAAACATGTCAATGTTACCTAATATAGGGGTGACATTGATAGTTAAACCCCAAAAAACAAGAATAAATATTGCCCATAATAAATAGGCAAGTTAGGATGCATATATTTGGGACCATAACAAAATTGTATTCATAAAACCGACAGTACCAATACATCAAATGATCAACAGATCTAAAGATATATTGATAATCTCAATTATATTACAAGTAACAAATTGTCATTTAAAATCCATCATCTCCACATTACTTCTCTCAAAAAAAACTTTGATCTTTTTGAAAATTTACTATTATCTACAAAAATTGAATATGACATAATTGGAATATTCGAATCTAGACTAATAAAAAATCCAACACTTTCTATTAACAACTCTATTAATGGGTTTTGCAATGAACAAATGTCAACTGAATCTCATACTGGAGAGGCACTATTGTATATCAATAAAAATTTTGCATATAGACCAAGATATGATCTAATTATATCATATCTTGAAAAAGCAAAAGAACAAGAATCCATTTTTATTTAAATAGTAAACACAAAAAAATCTAATATCATCATTGACATATCATCATTGGCATACACGCATCCAACCAAGTCGATGGATGATTGATGTCGATGGATGCATTCAATGGATCGTCGATGGATGCATTCAATGGAAAGTCGATGGATGCATTCAATCCTTAACTAATAAAACTGTCTAAAGAAAGCAAAACTCTATTTATACTTGGAGACTTTAATTTTTTAAATTTATTAAAATTTTATTATAAAGTCCTGATCAACAATACTGATTGACCTATGGAGTTGCATTTATTTGTAACCAATTACTTTTACTTTTCCATAATGTTTTTTTTTTTTTTTTTTTTTGTAAACTTATTTGTCTTCAATAAAAGAAATTACAATTACAGAATAGCTTTATTACAAATATAATCGGCAGGACTTTCAGAAGATCATACAATCTTATCATGAAACCCTTTACAATATCAAATATAAAAATAATAACAATAAAATCAAATTAAGCAATAAAAATAAATCAAAATAAACTATATATAACTCTGCATTTAAATATAAATATACTGGATAAATTATATGAAATATATGAAACAAAAGAACTAAAAACAATAAAAATATTGTCTGCTTAAAAGATAACTTCTTTTAATTTTCGTTTGAAAGAATGTCAAATTTTTATAAAAGTATTACATTATGGAAACCTGTCTAAAACATACACATATGAGAAACCATTAAACGTTTATTATAACCAATTATATATATATATATTTTTTATTTTAAATGAATTTCCTTGAATTGGATGGAGGAGATGATTTCAAACAACAACCACTTATCAACTAAAAATCTTATCAAAACTTATCAAAACTAACAACAGCTAATGGCTAAAAGAGTATGTTTGCTATACTCGATTTATGGAAGGAAACAAAGGTCATTATAGGTGAGGCACAATTTTTGTATTCTACAACTCATTTCCTTTTAATAAACAAATATTTTAGTAAAAGCTTAATATTTTACAATAATATTACGTGAAATATGTTGCATTTGTTCAATTTGAAATTGCTACTGACAAAAGTATTAAAGAAAGAATTGGCAGCTTTCTAGCCACGGCCATTGGTAGAGATGATGGAAAAAATGATCGAACCATGACTAAGTTACGCCTAATATTGAGCAATAAAATAAGTATCTACAAAATAAAGAAATTCCCCACTATCTGATAGTGAGAGTATAATACTGAAGTTTATAAATAAATATATATATATATATATATATATATATATATATATATATATATATATATATATATATATATATATATATATATATATATATATATATATATATATATATATACATATTTTTTGTGCCTGTATTTAAATAGCCTTGATTTTATTTTGTAATATTTTGGTTTTGGAGCTATATATCTTCTATATATTTTTTTTTTCATTTCTGTTTCATATAACTTTAATGATTGAAAACTTTTTTTTACTTAAAACGTTCTATAATCATTGTCGTCTCCTAGTCTATAACCAGTTTAACTCAAAAGAATTATTCAACCTGGTACTATATTATCATTTAAACAAGAAAAAATGTTATAAATTTTAGTTCTTAAAAATTTTAATTCTTAAAAATTTATCAAGACAATATTGTTTTTTATTAATTTTCAATAATCAATATTGATAACCGAAAATACTTAATATTGGCTTAATATAATTTACAATATGCTAATATTGTAAATTATATTAAGCTATATTACGCCAATATTAGCAAGTATTATATCCCCAATATTGGCGCGATATTATTTACAATAGTGGCTCAATATTGTAAACATTATAGCGCCAATATTGCAATGTACACATTGCGCCAATATTGGTCAATATTGGCGGTAAAATATTGGCGCAATATTGTACCGTCAATATTGGCCAATATTGACTTAACATTATAGGCGCAATACTGTACCGCCAATGCTGGCCAATATTGGCAAAATGTTCACATGGCAATATTGGCGCAATATTGTTTACAGCATTGCGCCAATATTGTAGACAATATTGCCAAAATGTTACGCTAATAATGTTTGCTACTTGGGTAGATTTAAAATGCTGACGAATTTGGCTTGTTTTATCGGCTCCAACCAAATAAATCTTCACATTTTAAAAATGAAAAATGTGTCGGTGGGAAACACAGCAAACTACGTCTTACAGGATTGGCATCCGCTAATGCATTAGGGAAAAAATTGCTAATGTTTGTTATTGGAAAAGCTAAATCGCCTAGATGCTTTAAAAATGTAAAGCATTTGCCCTGCCGTTATCGCAGTCAGAATAAAAGTTGGATGATGGCACACTATTTGAGGAATGGTTTTGTGAAAATGATCGGCGATTTACGAAGGAAGGATTAAAAATTGTTTTTTTAGTTGTATAATTAGGTATAATTGCCCAGCTCATCCAATCATTGATAATCTTGAATCAATAGAACTAATCTTTTTACCACCAAACACTACCACGAAGCTCCAGCCGATGGACCAGGGCTTGATAAGGTCACTTAAAGCCCATTATAGAACACTATCTGTTCAAAAATTAATATATGCAATAGATAAAAATAAGCCTGTTCTGGAATTTACTATAATGGATGCCATGCAAATGCTTGATATTGCTTGGAAGATGGTGAAGACCGAAACTATTTGCAATTGTTTTGCTAAAACTGGAATTTCAGAAAAAATGTGTTTTGACGCCAAGGTAGATGTGGGTGATCCCTTTGAGGATCTCAACGACCAGCTAGAAAAGCTTGCTGTTCATAGATGATTTGTTGTGTTCATGGAAGATTTTGTCAACACTGTCAAGCCGATAATGAATGATGAGGAGATTATATCAGACGTAATAGGAGAAGAAAATTTTGTGTCTGAAAATGATGAAGATAGTGATGTAGATTTTTTTATCGAACCAACTTGCCCTCAATCGGGTGATGTAAGTCAAGCCCTGGAAATATTGCAAAGCTACATAATATTTAGTGACAATGGGGAGTGTATTCATAAATTTATAAACCAAATAAACTTAATGGTGGAAAAATAATTATCAGAGAACATACAAGCGGATATACGTAGCTTCTTTCACTGAACTTTTTTCACACTTTTTATTACTATAGTAGTGTATATTTAATGTTTATACTTTAGCATTGAATAAATAAAAATCGCCTTAACTCGAACTAATTTCTCATTTTTTTCAAAGTTTGACTTAACGGGACTTCGTTTTAGTCAAACATTCGTTAAGTCGAACCATTTTCCTTGATCCCTTGGAGGTTCGAGTTATCGGGAATTAACTGTATATTCTTTCGTTGCATTTTCCGTTTTCTGCCATATTATGGCAATATTCCAAAAAAAAAAAACTTTTTATATCATTTGTGTTATATTTCAAGTCTGTCCGCTTTTTTTATGTTTGTAACACAACTTCTTCTTGCTTTTCCTTTATTTTACTTCAGTTCTTCACAAAATTCACTTACTCCTAATACGTAGACGTAGATAATGATGCTATGTAGAGAGCTGAATCTGTTTTCTCTGGACTTAGGTATGTGGGCTCCATATAGCCATTAGCCTGAGGAGGATAAACTAAAACGCCAATTTCCTAATTTTACTTCAAGAAACTTTCATCAATTTTTAAACTACAATGAACGCAATAAGGTGCGGCTCCATGGCAGGTTATTCTAGAGCAGCTAAAATAAAAAGAGCAGATCAAATAAGATGTAGTGTTATTGATTTAAATGTTGCTTTGACATTGTGGATATGCGTGAAACAGACTTTCGAATTGATATAAAAAATAAAAAACGCAAAACTGGTTTACTGATAACAGTGAAATATGATCCAATGGTTAAGGATGACAAAATGTTAAGTGAAATGAGTCCATTTATTTGCATGGTATATTCAATAACACAAGGCAAACCGTTTTGACCGCTGTCTTGAGAATGGATGAATCTTTTGGATAGAAACAAAGTGTAAAACTTAAGAAGACACCACATATTAGAGAAGTAGATGGTATAAAAATTGCTCTGCACTTTGCAGTAAAAATTATTTCTACGTAAAACATGTGGCAACTCACACCCTCCACAACAAATGTGCACTGGTTTCATGTCCCAAAGTTGATTTTCCAATCAGATTTTCTTCGAAAGTTAATGGGTGGTAATGTTTTACAAGAGTTGAATAAAAAAAGTTAGCGGGAAATTATGGGGAATGTTGGAAAAAGTATAAAAAAAAAATTATTTTTTTGAAATGATCCACTGCATGACGTACATGACTTTCATAATCATCAGTTGTTGTTATTGTTTGATCAAACCAAAGAGTAGGATAATTATTATTAATAGCCCATTTAGTAGCAGTTTTGATATACAGCCAAGCTCGTTAACCCCTTGTATATCAAAGTACTACGTGAAATGTTGCATGCAATAACTTATCACTCCTATATGTAATAGATAAGTGTTATTTTTGTAGTTATTGGTATTGATTAATTGCAAACCTTCTATTTGAGTCAAACTCTTTTCTAAGTTAGCGATCAACACTTTATTTTCCCTAATATTAGTATTTTGTCTGACCTTGTAACGGTGTTAAAAAAATGAGATAATCTACTCTTTAATTAATTCTATTACTAGCAGTAGGCTGCAATGACTGTGCTATTGTCAGTACTGGGCCATCAAAAACAAAGATTTCTAATAAAAGTTAACTAAATAGTTTAAGTTTCTTGAAAAACTGAAAGATCATTTTTCTATTTTATTATAAAACTGAAGTTATTATTTGTGCAAGTGTCAAAACCAAAATACTCATTGACTTGAGCAATAGTTTTTAGAATTAACTCTTCATTGTTAGTTAATACAAATAATGTCTGTTTTTATATACAATGTTTATTTCCGAAGACTGTGTAGAGTTAGCGACAATAGTTCTCTTTTCCTTGAAGTACAAATTTTTTGGGGGTGACTCGATATAAACTATTAATTTGCTCGACTTTTATGTTATCGGATAATTGGATAACATAAATAGTAATCAAATAAGCCAAAAATTGTCTTCTTTAACAAACAAGTGTGACTAATAAGCATTTCATTTTCTCAACTCAAAATAATTAAAACATTAAAAATAACAATTTAAATAATGGTTGTACTTTTTTAGCACCCATAAATGTTGAGTTGCACAACTTGTAGTTCCCAAAAAGGGTTTCCAACAGAAACCAAGCAGAAGAAGTAAAACAGGTTTTTTAACAAATATCAATTAAAGACAAACTTTTAAAATAATTTTTTAGTTGTTATAATAGAAAAATCTATTATTATTTTATCAATTCGAAGTAACCTATTAGATTTAAGTGTTCCTCTAAACGGCAAAGCCAAACCCGCTCGCTGCAATATGTAACTAAAACTTTCTCCAATTTTATCACCCTAATCTCAAATATTTAAGAAACTTTTTAATCAAATACAATACGAATACTAATACAACAAATTAGTCTATTAATAGCAAATACAAGTACGTACTTGACCCCAATCCTAGCGTTTTAAAATGATCCAAAAGCAAGGAATGTAGCAACTATAGTGACAAAACAAATAAAAAAATTTCCATTTTTGGTTACTTAACCATTTGGTACAATTTTATGTTTTAAATCAATATCGTCAGCAAATAGATGCAGTCAAAAAACATGCAAATTGCACTGGAATGTATCACAAGTAAAACCAGTTTTATGAAAAAATACAAAGAAAATCCATTTAAGTCTGCTCAAACTTTAGCTAGAGAATTGGCTCAAGTATTACAAATGGAACTAGATGAAAATAAATTTCTAGCTGCCATAACCTTGAGAGGAAAGAAAGTGCGCAAACAATTGAATTATAAAACCACAGATCATTGTGAAGATATTGCGCTCACAGATACATCTTAGATATTAATCCGAGGAATTTATACAATGAGATACAAATATTTTCCAACATTGTTCTAAAAAGTGTTTTGTCTTTTTTTGATAGTTTACGTTTTACTTAAAAAAAGTGAAAGGTAGTATTGAAGTGAGAGGTTTATTAGCTATTGAGAGTGTAAGAGTGAAAGAAATGGGAAAACATAGAAGTAGTTCAATGTACCACGGAGCACTTTGCAAAGAAGGTGTAGAAATAATTTGAATTTTGTACAAGCCTCATCGAAATCACTTTAATCAGTAAAATTTAACACCTCAGGTTTTGCATAAAAGGTGCCTACCAGTTTGTTAAATTTAACCATCTTCTTAAATAGTTTAGTATAAAAAGTGTACGAGCTGGGGCTAATTGCAGAGTTGTTAACAAGACCAAAAGTATCAAGGCCAAGGCCAAGGCCATACATTACAAAGCTAAAGCCAAAGCCAAGGCCAAAAGTTACAAGCCCAAGGATAAGGCCAAGGCCAAGAGGTCCAATTTAGGTTACCTCTCTTTTTCTGATGTTAAATTGTAGAGCATAGATTGAATTTCTTGAAAAATATTTTGAATTTTCAGTTGGTTACAGCTAGTTGATTCTATCATTTTTTGAAAAAAGACCCGTTTTAGGTCACTCTCCTCAATTTAAAATTTATTTGAAAATCACTATGACGCATAAACGCATAAAAAGACTGGCTATTACATCTATCGATCGAGATATCGTTCAGTCTTTGTATTATTCACAACTAACCAAGAATTTGTTGCCATCAAAGCACGAAAAATTGATTTTTGTTGAACGTTTATGAAATCTGCATCAACGTAAAATTTGCCGTTGTGAAAAACTAGATTTCCGCAAAATGTTGGATGTACATAATTTACATAAAATGTATTAAGAATTAAATTTAATAATTTTTTGAATCAATTTATAGAACTTTTTGCCTACGGCAAAACGGGAGATGAGCTTACGCCCAGCAAACTTTCTCAAACGGTCCTTTTTCTCCGTGATGCGCCTCTTTGCGCTTGGATAGTAGTTTAATTTTCATTTTTTGTTTGGGCAACCAAATTTACTTTGCTAGGGCCTCCAATTACCTAAGGCCAGCCTCAGGTGAGCAATTCATATGAGCCAGTTAAAGATTTATGTTTTAATTATAAAATACTCAAAATACAATTTTAGATATTCAAATAATAATTTTAGATATTTAAACCGGGCTCAGTAAAAAGTTGGCATTCTTTTTTATACAAGAACACTGTTGAAAGGAGAAAAATCATTGAGGTTCTTTTAAAATAGATTGAAAAATCGAAAGAGATGATCTAAAAAAAAAAAATCAAAAGAGATAATCTATTAAACCACTTGAGCTTCTTATTAAGTTGCACAAAAAATTTGTCATTGGGTTTTATTTATTAAAAAAGCAAACTGAAAAGTTTCGTAAGTTTGCTATTATTTTACTTTTAACTACATTTAAAATCTTCTTATTTAAAGTTTACATCTAGACTGAATTCATAATAAATCTCAGTCATTTTTTAGGTGCAAACCACGAATCTTTGGTGGTTCGAAATAATTTTGAGGGGGAAAATTATTTTTACTCAACATGTTTGGAGAAGTTTCAGATCTTATTTTAAAACTTATTCTTAAAGGTGTTACAAATACATTTTGTGAGAGACCAACTCAGATCATTAAACCATTTAAACGTGCTTGAAAAAGTCAATCAAGATCTCTCCGCTTTCATGTTCGACAAAGAGAAGAAGCAAGACCTAAATAGCTTATTTTATTTTTACTAAAAGATTAGTCACATTATGAAAGGTTTGCATAAAGCACACCGAACAAATTTTCTATGTAAATATACAATCATGGTTTTATAAATAGCATGTAAGGTTGGTGTTACAGTTAGCTATTAAATTATTCTTTTGTTTCCTCACCATTCTAAACATGTTTTTTAGATAATTACCTCCTTTAATAATTATTAGATGTACCAAAAAAGTTTTTTAGTAGTTCTTGTTTTCCGTTTTTTATCTAATAAATATATATTTAAATAAAGGTTTTTTGCAAGAAAGTTATACCGCTACAAATAACTCAGGAGGAGGCTGATCAAAAGATTTTTTGTGCTCTAAATGCGTTGATTATATTGGTTTAAACACCGTTTGTATTCACACTGTTGACACAACATGTGTCACACAGGTATTTACATTACATTCTTCTCACAAGTTCAACAAGTGTTTTAATTAATTAGACTGCCAGAGGGGTAATAAGCAGAGGAGTCATTTTTTGCCTGAGATTACAACCCTTTTAATGTTGACTAAGTAGAGACTTTATATTGACTACCTTTAATGTTGACTTAGTAGAGAAATTTATATTTCGGTTATATTATATTGCTAAAAAAGAATTTATATATTAATATAAATGTATAATTTATATATTATAATTTAAAAAAGAAGCTTCGGAACATCGAAAGCTTACACCTACTTGAGATGCTTTTAGGCATCGTTTCAAGCGAGTACCGTACGTGACAGCAAATTTTAAACCAAATTGATACCAAATCCTGATTTTTCCTAAACTTCACGGATATGGATGGAACTTAATCTATTTAAAAAGTCTTTTTAATGTCCACATCGTTTTCAAAAAAAGTCTACATTATTTACATTATTTAAGAAAATAGCTCACCTTTTAATAAAACGATGTAAAACGATTCGTCCTCTCAGTATTTTATTATTCTGTCTACAAATGTAATAAATAAAATATTTTATCTAATATATAAAATAAATACAATATATATAATATATATATATATATATATATATATATATATATATATATATATATATATATATATATATATATATATATGATCAATACTAATATTTATATATATATATATATATATATATATATATATATATTTATATATATATATATATATAAATACAATGTTCTACCTGATATAATATTATAAACTATACTACACAGAACATTGTATTTATCTATATATAATTTTTTTTGTATTTTTTCTATATATTAGATAGAAGATTTTATTTATCACATTTGTAGATAGAACAAGATAATACTGAGGGTAAGAACTGTTTTACACCGTTTTACACAATTATAGTTTCAGTTTTCACCATTTTACAAAACGGTGTTTTTCATAAAACGGTCTAAACATTACCGTTTACACGGTGTAAAACTGTTTACAGCTTATAAAACGGTGTTTAACAAAACAGTGCAAAGCTGTTTCAAACCTTTTAATTAAGGAGCTTTATATAATAGAGTTTTTTATAAAAAAGGAGTTTTATATAATAATAATTTATATTTTTATTAAGGATATTTATATAACAGTGTCCCAACATTAGATGATGTTAAGTTTTTTTTTTTTTTTACAAAAATGGCTAACAATTTTACACTATCATAAACTTATTAATAAACGTTGTTAAACGCATTTTAGTGTTTAACGTGATATTTTGGTAATAAGACATTTTTCCAATATATATTACAATATACTACAAGATAATACAATAAATAAGCACTTTTTTAACTATGCGCAAATTACATATAATAAGTAGTTTGCACTTAGTTAAAAAACTGTTTAATTAGTTCAAATTAAGTTTCTTAGGTTAAATAAACTATTTAATTAGTATCACCAAAGTAAGTAAAAAATTTTTTTAAAAACTCCTGTTTTTTCCATATATGCATTACTTAT
>NC_061157.1:29601236-29856236 GCF_022113875.1 Hydra vulgaris
TAAAAGACGTCTATTACATGATGGGTAGTTGACAAATTTTATCATGCAAAGTTGTCTTTTTACTCAGGGTTGATTTTGTACTTGTTTTTAATGAAGTCAACAATAAGTTATCTTTTTAAATTTTCATTAAATAAGATTGACTACTCAGTAGTCGTAAAAGCAATTTGTATATACGCATCAAAAAACTTGGAAATTGTATCTTTCTTGCAAAAATAGTTTCGCAAAAATAGCTATAATTTTTCGACAGAAAAAAAGAAATTAGTATAGATAAAGTATTATTGATTTGCAAAAATCAATATTACTTTATCTATAACAATTTGACTTCGGAAATACAGTCAATTACAAAAATTCCTCTTAGTAATATGTTTAAATATCCAAACCATTGTGAAATCAAGATTCAGGTAATTAGAAATGTTTCAGGAACTATATCCGATTGTTAAAAAACTTTGTTTAAAGACTGTTAAGACTTCTTGGTGCCACAAGAAGTCCTTACAATCTTTGGTAGTACAACTACTTTGATAATAATGGGCCAAACGTAACTGAAACAATTCCGCTAAGGTCATCAAGTTTTGATTTTTATTTAAAAAGACTCAATACATGACGAAACTAATCTTAAAATTTGCGAATCGCAATTTTAAGATTAGTTTCTGCTTTTAAAGCCTTAATAAATTAGAAACGTAAGTTTTGATTAAATTGGAGTAACTGTTGTAAAACCTGTATTTGATAACATTGAACCATCGTTATTTCATTTTTTTTATTAAATTGGGCATTGCTCCTGATAATTTAAAATTGAACGAATTTTTAAGGGTGGAGATGATTCCAATATCTTAAACTACAGACCGACTTCTATTTTGCCATATTTCTTTAAAATACTTGAGCGTATAATTTATAACAGACTTTATGATTATCTAATAAAGAACGGCATGTTTTATAAAAAACGTTTCGGTTTCAAAAAAATGCATTCAATTGAACATACAGTAGTCGAGCTTGTAAACGATTTATCTGACGCTCTAACCTACGATTATTTTACATGAGAAGTTTTCATTGATTTGTCTAAAGCCTTTAATACAGTAAACTATGATATACTGTAAATAAACTTTAACACTATGGCATTGGAAAAAAAATTGACTTTGTAAATTTAACAAACAGAAAACAATTCATGTGATTCAAAATTAATAGGTAAACACTCATTAGCTTTAGGGGTTCCTCAAGGCTCTATTTTAGGGTTCACTATTGCTTCATTATTGTATTTAAATGATCTAAATCTATCATCAAATCTTATAAATTTTATTCTATTTGCAGATGATTACAATATTTTTTATTTACGCAAAAATATTAAAATACTTTTTAAACATGTTAATGAACAATTAGATAAAGTTAATAAGTGGTTTGTAAGTAACAAACTTTCTCTATATATAGAGAAAGTTTGTTACTTACAATTTTACAACATAATTTAGTTTTTGCAGCATATATGCTGCAAAAACTAAATTATCCTGATTCATAGAATAAATAAAACTGATAACACCTTATTGAAATTATCAAACCTTATTATAAATATAACCTTGCAAACCTCTCCTGCGTTTATTTAGAGTATTAAAACTTTAAATTAAACCTTGCAAATCTTTCCTGCGTTTATTTAGAGTATTAAACGATGTTTTTTTCTTGCTTAAGCCACTTATTTTATTGTATTTGTATCTATATGATATAAATACAATAAAATATATATTCAATTTCCTTTTTACTATAAATATTATTTATAGTAAAAAACAAAATGTATAATGTATAAACAAATTATATGATAAAAATACAATAAAATTTGTGGCTTAAGCAAGAAAAAACACTGTTTAATACTCTAAATAAACGCAGGAAAAGTTTCCAAGGTTTATATTACAAATATATTATATTTAAAGTAAAAAACAAAATAAACAAACAAATAAATAGAACACAACTCTCACTTTAACTTGGTGTAGAGAGTATGGTTTTAACTATTTTGAAGTGTGAATGCTATTTGAAAAGCATGTCAACTAAAACGCGAGAATGGTATACTTTCACTATCATTGAAAAAATTGGAAATTGTATTGAGTCTAATGTTGTCTTGATTGTTCGAGACTTTTATGAAGAAGACAAATACTTTTTAACAAAACGAAGTAAACGAGGTCTTACGTATTACGTAGGTGTTAGCAAAGGAAGAAAGAACAGAAGACAAGTACTAAAACGGTTCCTATTGAGTAACCTTCAAGGACTGTACAGTCAAAATCAATATGTGAATAGTGAACTAATGTCGAAATTTATAAAATTTGCAGTCTGCGTTTTAAGTGGTGTGTAAATGTTGGGTCCTTAGGTTCTCACTCAATCTGTGCGTGTTTACCACCAAAATGAAGTTTTGCTTTTAAATGCAAAAAAATGGGATGTAATAAATATTTAATAGAAAAGGTATTTTTTAAATTGGCGAATAAAACAGATCTTTATAATTTATCAGTTTTTCTGGTAAACTTTAGTAAAATAAAACTTAATAAAAAATGAATTATAATAAACAAACTTGTTTTTTAAGTGGTTTATGAATTTTCAAAAAAGGAGTGCATGGTTTCTACCCTTTAGAAAAATATCCATACTGCTGTTTCTTCTAAAAGAGCTTGAAGAAATTGATTTTGATGATTATTTAAGTTTTAACCAGTGAAAAGGTTGTGCGATGAATTGGATCCTGTAAACTTACAGGACCCAACTTAGACCAACTCAGACCGTTTTATGTAATTAAATTAAAGAAACGCTACATTTAATTTTCCAATTGTATTTGAAAGGTAGGGTTTCTTAAAAAATCCTAATTTTTTAAAATATTTTTCCAACTAAACATTACCTTTATTTTTTCTCATAGAGGGCAAAATCAAAATTATGAAAACTTTCTAAATGTATGCCATCACTCAGAAAAATTTTTATTGGATGTTAAAAAATTTATTTTTACTTTCAATTTTATTAAAAATTGAAAAAAACAACTTATGATTTATGTTGGAGCTACACAAAATACTTAAACAGAAACAACAATAAGAACTCAAAGATTTCACCATTGTATAACCATTAAAAAGACATGTATGTTATTTAAGAACACTGGCAACAATATAAATACAAAATTTATAAATATAATCAAAAATTCAAGTATACAAAATGAAGTTTTTAGTTAATGCACAAATTCGAATATTATGCGTATGACTCGTTTTGGTGAATTGCAGCAGATGAAGAAAAAAATGAAAAATATAATGAAATAGAAACAAAGTTTATCTGACAAAAAAAGTTATTGTTGGATACATAACATCAATGTTTAAATATCATTAATAATGCACACACAAAAAAAAACAGTTCAGCCTAAAAAATTTCGAAAAAAGATTTTAACAAGATCATAAATAAATGTAAAGTTGTAAAGCAGTAACTTTTAATTTAATAAAATATAAAAATATATGTTACATATTTGTATATAAATATAAAATTGTATATAAACATACAATGTACAAACATATTTGCATATGAATATAAAATTGTATATAAATTTAAGTATGTTTATTTTTGTAGCTATTTAGGTGCTCTACCCTAGACAACAAGTCCTATAGGATCCTATGAGAATTCCGAACAAAAAAAAATTCAGATTTGAACCCCATTAAATTAAAACACATAAGTTAAAAAGTGTGAATGGTTCCAAAATCCTATAGGATTTTTTGGTTAGGGCTACGAAGTCCTTACGGTCTTATCACAAAGCACCGCGGAAGAGCATTAAACCAGAAAGTTCACGCCTACTTCTTTACAAGTTTTGCATTTACGGCCAGTAGGCAAGTCCGTTTTTAGGGGTCAGAAAAAATATAACTTTGCCACTTTATTTTCTCATTCTACGTTGATATACAAGACAATTCCAAGAAAAAAAATTAAAATATTTCAATTTTCCTGACCTCCCTGAGGGTTTAAATATTTTTTAAAAAGCCATTTTTGACTAATTATTCGTTAAATTGCTTTTTTAATTGGATCAAGGACCAACAAAACATATAATTTTTTTTTTGAGTGAGCTGGGTCTACTATTAGGAAGGTTGGTACAAAATTTGAGCTCAAAATATTAAAAATGCCTCAAGATTTCTTTTGAAGATCTGGTTTTTACTTAGTTTTTAATTGTATATTTATCTAAATACTCTTAAATATTGATTAAAAAACTCAATAAAATTTGCATTCAAAAAGTTTGTTTAATAAGTAATCCAAATATTGTACTTTCTCATACATTTTTAAAAACTTTTATTTTTTAAAGATAAAAAATAAAAGTTGTTAAAAATATATGAGACTTTGACTAAAGGTTTTACAAATACGTTTTGTAAATAATATACATAAAAAATTCAGTTAAATTTTTCTTATAAAAAAAGTTAAACTTTTCTTAAAATTTATTAAGTATTTCTTTGGACCAGTTACATTTATAAAATGAAAAATTAACTCTGTGTTCCTTTAAAACCAGTAAAATATCTTGTAACTTCTCCTCTTTAATTGTTGAATTGATAAAGTCTATTACCAATTTAATAGCTCTTTCACAGCATTCATTGACACAGACTATTTTTTTTATAAACCTTTGCATATTTTCATAATCAGAATCATAAGTCCATGAATCAGGTGGACTTTCTAACCACTTTGATAAGTAAGGAACTATTTCAAAAATTAGCCAAGAATTTTGACCAACGTAATCATTAAGTTCTGAATGTTCATTTATTTCTACAGGCTTAAACTTTTTAAGTTTAAAGATTTCAGGTAAATTTGTTTTTAACAACTGCTGAGCAACTTTTCTTAAACTTTGTTGTCAAGACTTTTATCAAATAAACAAAAGACAACCATTTCTTCAGAAAAATAATAACTGTGTCTAAGATAGCTTGAAATAAAAGCTTGAGAAACATCAGTATAAAAATCTTTTATTTTTATCATCTCTTTAACTGCACACAAATCATTATGAGCAGCAGAAACAATTTGACTTGATTGAAGAAAGTTTTTTGCATGAACTGAAGCTACATATATCGCAGCCTTTGAAAACACTATTTATTCCTCTAGGGTTAAAAACTTTATGATTGGTTGAGTAAGCTTCATTGCCAAAATGTATAAAGCATCTGCCATAAATCTAGCTTCATATTCAGAAGCTGGTTTGTGTATAATAAATTCAGGAACTGCCTCCCTTCCTTCCAGAAAAACAATGACATATTGACACAGATGTTTATAGTCATCTCTGGGGAAAGTATTAAGTTCCAAAGCTTTTTTGCATAAAGATAAATTTTTTTTAGCCATATCTTCTAACAGAGTTCCAATAACTTCACACCACGGAAACTTTGATAACTGATCCATATTATTTTGAACATTTTCATAATTATTTGCATAAAGATAAATTTTTTTTAGCCATATCTTCTAACAGAGTTCTAAATAACTTCACACCACGGAAACTTTGATAACTGATCCATATTATTTTGAACATTTTCATAATTATTTGATAACTGATCCATATTATTTTGAACATTTTCATTGGCCAAGCAGCTTTGAATCTTGTATAAATAGATTTTGATGGACCTTTGCTTTCTGTTTTAGTGATTGCATTTATTGCATGTAAAATATGTCTTTCTTGAGAATGTTTTCTACAAAGAAGTCTTAACAGAGGTTGATTTAAAAGTTCTTCTAAAATACTTATACAACCCTTATTACAACCAGTGTTACATGCTGTTGTGTCAGCACAAATCCCAATTATAATGCATCAATATCTACTGTTACTATTACTTTATTTCTTTTTATGTTAGTTGATTGTTTTTCAATTTCATTATAATTATTATATTGAAATTCTTCATTATCAAAACTTTCTAACAAAAATAAATCTTGATTTTCATTAATACAATAACTATTTGATGAAAATTATTTTAACTTTGATTTTTGTGGCAGATTCCTCTTTATGCCCTTGGCTTGCCTTTTGAAACTCTCTGTTGGAATAAACTTTTTGATATTTTTTGTCTATTTTGTCAATTATTATTGTTCTTGCAGTTTTTTGATCGTCATAAAATAAAATATCCCATTCTTTTGTATCTTTTGATCGAATTCTATCTTTTTCAATTATTTCATAAAGTTTTGGGTGCCCTATGTCAAACAATTCTTTTTCTAATGCCAAAAAATTATTTTTATGCAGCTTTTGTGTTTTCATTTTTTTTGAACGATATGATACTAGTTTCTTGTAATGATATATTAATTTGGAAACATTTTCCCTAAAATAATTTAATAAATTTTCATTTGTCATTGGTCAGCTTAAATTTTTATATCAATAATTATCAATAATTATGTAATAAACTATAAACATTATTTAAATCAATAGTTACTAATGTGTGGTATACCACCCATAAGCCACGGTTTTCTAAGAGCAGAAACAACACATTTGGGCTGACATATTTTATCATTACAAAGTAGCTCGTGATTTATATCTAGAGGGAAGGAAATAATTTCGGTGTTTTTTTTTTTTTGAAATTCAGTAATCTGCAGCAGTGATAAAAATATCTTAAAACGTCGCCTTTTGTAGAAAAAGTTTTGTAACCAATTTCGTGGGTTTGTCCTAATAAAAATATTTCAGTATTTGAACGCGTTGATATTGCCATTTTAAATTTAAAAAGTTACAAACGCAGCGCAGTTTCACAAAATTTATTATTGCGCGCTGTGATTATAACTCCGCATAGGTCCGGCGAAGCAAACTAAAAAAAAAAATTCTCTAAAAATGTAATAAATATGAAATATTGAAACTCCTAGGGAGGACAGAGAATTTAAAATTATTCAAATATTTTTTTTGGAAAAGTTTTTTATGGCAACATAGAATGGGAAAAAAAGTTGGCAACATAGAAAAGTTGTAGTTTTTCCAACCCCTAAAAACGGACCAGCCTAATGGCCAGAACCGACGTCGAACCACTGACCTCCAGTTCATAAAAACTCTAACGGCTTATTTCAAATCTTTATTTAAAAGCCAAATACTTTTTATTTAAAATCCAAATATGCTGTATTTAATTTTGCTAAAATTTTCTTTTAACTTTAAAACTAAATATTTAGTTTTTTTTTTCTTAGATATCAAAAACTTATATTTTAATCTTAATATATCTTATAATCGAAATATAAGTTTTTAACTTGAATATTTAAATTCCAGACTTAAAGATTAAATATTTTTTAATTATAGTTAACTAATTTTAGCTTTCTCTTTCATAAGCTTTAATTTTATGAAGAAAAACTTCAATTTAAAAATGGTGGACGTACACCACAACAATAGTGTTTTGTTCAAAATTGAAACCATCATAACTTAGGAGCTGCGAAGTTATGTCTTGAATTTTAGAATTTATCATCTTTTATAAAATACTATGGTAAATAAAGTAAATCCAAAAAAATTAGGTTGCATTTAATAAAAGTATTGGTTGTCTTGACATGGACATACTTCTAAGGTGTTCTGGCCGTTAAAAATCATATTGGCTGATTTAATAAAATAGTGGATACATCAAAAATAATAAAATACATTTTAGTACTTAAATATTGAATATTTAAACATTTTAGTATTTAAATATTGATTTTCAATACTTCAGATAGAAAGGGAAAGCTCTATTTCAATACGCATATTAAGAAAATTATATTTTAAAAAATCAGGAGCAAGACGAGAAGTTCAATCTAGTATGGAGAACACTCCTACATTATATACTTTTACACAACTCGTCGTTTCAGTTGCTTTAGATGTTTTATCCCAATACACCTTTTCACAGTTCCGATATAAAATTTATGAGCGCGCAGAAATGGAAGTAAAAACGTAAACAAACATTATTTCAACGGTTTAAGTTGTAGAGGTTTACAATGGAAATAAATGTAAATACTGAATCTATACCATATAAAAGTTTCAAGAGATCGAAACCATACGCTCTCATCGATTGAAAAAATAACGAGTACAATCTAGAAATGTGGAAAGATGATTTATGTATGATACAAAATGTTAAACGAAGCTCTAACTTGTAAAACTGCAAACTACCATTTGAGTAAGCATTTGTTATCTATTATCAACACACACAGATATATAACAATATAAAAACAATACCAGCTCAGTGAAATATAAAGAAAACTAATTAACCGTTCAACTTCTTCATTATTGTGTCATAGTAAATTATTTACCATAAAATATATAATGAGAGTATGTTCAGATAATTTTCCTGACAGAACACTATCGTTTAACTTAGGCTACAATGCTCAAAGAATTATATTATTTAATGTAAATAATACAATTTTTCAAACAATGATCCATCAAATTATGTTGAATTAAATGTTAAGCGTTGTTTTATAATAGAGCATCCAGAATTAAAAAAGGATATTGATAACTTAAAAAAAGATCTTTAACACGAAATTAAAAAAAATAAAAACTTATTTGAAAAGTTAACTTCAACCACATCAGTTAATACTATGAAACAAATTTGTACATAAACATAATCCAAACAAATCGTGTTATTGCAATTTACTTGTATACAAACATTTATTTTAAAAATGATAGATCTTGCGACTTTTATACTGGCCTTACATCTGTCAAATGCTTCATCAGTTAGGACAGTATCACCATTAATCAAAAGAAGATAAAGTGATATTAAAAAAACATCTACTGCTGTTTTTTGAAATTTAAAAAAACCCTTAACTGCTTGGACCAAAATAAATGTTATGCAGCAAAGATGAATTTTTAATAATGCTAATACTTGGATTACTGACAAATGATCTTGCTGACAAGTTTAATATATCTTTAGGATTAGCAAATGCAATATTTTCTTCATGGTTGAAAGTTTCTAGCTCACTTTTAAAGCACATGGTTTTTGTTCCAACTAAAGATGTTATAAAATAGGCAACACAAAACAGATTTAAGAAATTAAATTATATAGACTTGCACTAAATTTCAGATATAAGAGGGTTTATTATGAAACACCTAAAAGTTTTGACTTACAGAAACTAACAAGGACATTTGCCGACTGTCTAACCTATATCGAAAGGGTCGGCATTTGCCGACTAACTAGTCTAAAAGGGTCCAGTTTGCCAACTAAAAATCATTGATGGGGGGGGGGGGTGACACCCCACACACCCCTATCGCGCCGGCCTTGCCCGTAGCTCAAAATTCATCAATAATTTCTTTAAATAATTTCTAAAGCTTACAGAAGCTAAATTTTGGATAAAGAAATTACAAATCGCAATAAATGTTTAGATTGTATTCTAAATTACTCTTATGATTAAGGGTTTAATATTAACAACTAAATGTTCTGAACATTACATCTACCACACAGTTCCCTCTGGTTGGAAGGAATGGTGCAGCTCAAATGACAATGAAATATAAAGAACTAAATATATATATATATATATATATATATATATATATATATATATATATATATATATATATATATATATATATGCGTATATATATATACATATATATATATGTGTATATATATATATGTGTATATATATATATATATATATATATATATATATATATATATATATATATATATATATATATATTTGTATGTATTTAGGTGCTCCCAGAAGTCCTTACGGTCTTATCATAGAGCACCGCTATATATAAATATATCCCGCGGTATAAAGATATAAATATTATATATATATATATATATATATATATATATATATATATATATATATATATATATATATATATATATATATATATATATATATATATATATATATATGCGTATATATATATACATATATATATATGTGTATATATATATATGTGTATATATATATATATATATATATATATATATATATATATATATATATATATATATATATTTGTATGTATTTAGGTGCTCCCAGAAGTCCTTACGGTCTTATCATAGAGCACCGCTATATATAAATATATCCCGCGGTATAAAGATATAAATATTATATATATATATATATATATATATATATATATATATATATATATATATATATATATATATATATATATATATATATATATATATATATATTTATTATTACTGTAGTATTGTTACTAATAATATTCCACTTCATCGTCATCTTATTATTATTATTTTTATAATTATTATTACTATTATTATTGTTATTATTATTATTTATATTATTATCATTATTATTTTATTGTAATGTTGCAGGTTTTTACTTTAGATTAGTACTTGTACTATTTGTAGGGATTGCAATCCCGGGCATGAATTACGATCCCGGGATTTCGGGATTGAAGTAAATAAAATCCCGGGATCCCGGTATCCCGGTATTTCATATAATGTGAGTTATTTGCTAAAAAACAGAACTTAATACTGCATATATGAATATACTTTTTGATGTTATCAATTCTTTATTTAATTTCATTATGTTTTAATGACTTACATTAATTTTCTACGGCGCCTTAAATTGTTTTAATTGTGTAACAGGTAGCAGGTGTATATAAAGATCT
This sequence comes from Hydra vulgaris, assembly GCF_022113875.1. Classification (NCBI taxonomy): domain Eukaryota; kingdom Metazoa; phylum Cnidaria; class Hydrozoa; order Anthoathecata; family Hydridae; genus Hydra; species Hydra vulgaris. Next base: position 29,611,714 of record NC_061157.1, read on the forward strand.
TAAAATAATGCAGAAATATATATACGGTACCTTCCATATTATGTTTTAAGATTACAGACTTTACAGAATAATCTTCATCAAATAATTGGATATGTAAATAACATTTGAACATTTAAAGTGTATTTAAAGTGTATTTAAAGTGTAATTTGTAAATATAAATTTTCTTAAATTTGGGTACCGATGTAGCAGCTGTAGCAACAAGCTACTTTGTAAAAAATAACATAATAAGTTGTTTGTTAATATTGAGAGACAAAAATTAAAGAAAATCTTTATTTTATATTTATAAATAAATGGTAGCTAAATAATAAATGTAAAACAAAAAAACAATTCATATTAAATGCATATTTTATTTACAAACTTTCTTTTTTTGTCTGAAAATATGCCCGGAGCAATAGTAGAGCATTTAAAGTTTGATCATTTAGCCTACTCCTTATTTTACTTCCCAAATACCCAGCTGCAGAAAATGCCTGCTCAGGTTCGATGCTCGTCGGTGGAATAGATAACAAATATTGGTATACTAATTCCAAATTATGCCCCCGGTTTCCACCATTTTCAAACAGATACATTTCTTTCTTTATGATTGACATTAAATTTGAGGTTTGTGTTTCTGGTTCAATGGCTTTCATGCTTTGTGCAATTTGTTCTTTTCTCTTTGAAGACAGGGAGGCTCGAACTTGTGATTCTTCATTTCTAACGACAGCCATTATATTATCATCAACATCAATACTTGATTTTTCTAAATTATCATTTTTAAAAGCAGCTAGTCTCTCAATAAGTTTTTTTATCTGCTTCCTAATAAGGGTTTTAGGAGGAACTCCAAAAATTTTGCAGACATTTGTTTCATCATTCCCAGCATCATATTTTGGATTTTGAAGGTTTTTTAAAACACCAGAAATTTCTTCACATCGTCTTTTTTCCATTCTTGTTTTTATAGCTTGGAACATTTTATTAGCAAAGGGAGATTGTTTTTGAGCAATCTGCTGGAATAAAAATATAAGTACTGCATCTGCAGCGCATAGATTAGCATCTCGTCTGCATAACGCATCTACTGCTAATTTGACAGGTGCAAGTATTTCTATTATTTCCGAAAGAGCCACAAAATCACTTTCGTTTAAGGAAACTGGGTGGTTTAAGTCAATTAAAGCTTTCTGTATACATGTTTTTAAAGCAAGGAAACGCTCTAGCATCGATAGAAGAGAGTTCCATCTTGTTTTGCAATCCAAAATGAGCAAAAGCTCGCTGCCTTTCTCTTCTTTGACATATTTTTGCAAGACTGCATCATTTTTCGTTTAAAAAGAACAACTACCTTACGGGCTTTTTTCACTAGTTCATTGATATTTTGTTCATTGGTGAGTAAATCCATATTTGCTATCCCATCATTTTTTAAGGGAAGAAAGCCTAATCCCATTTCCTCGTCGATATTTTCTCCATCTTCGTGATCATCTGTTTCATCAACAATATCTTGAGTTTCCTTCAATGGTGCTTCGGTGTCGGATATTGGCGTAGAACTTTTTTTATAAAGAACATCACAAACTGCAATGGACTAAACACAACTGGTGTTCAGCCTCAATAATTTTTCCCACACGAACCATTACATTTGGACCATCCGTAACAATAGCAACAATGTCTGTATCAATATTAACATTATGCTCCTTTAGACGTGTTTTTAAAACATCAATACATTTCTTAGCATTCATAGAACCATATAAACGAATAAGACCCAAATTCCAGTGCTTATTTGGGATATGTACATTAATATTCATGTATCTTTTATTTGTTGTAGAGGTCCATTCATCAAAGCTCAGAGAAAATCGTGTTCCCAAAGCTTTATATTTATAAATTTCTTTGGAAATTAACTGTCTAATATTTAACCTGTAACTCACCACTATCTTTTTAATTGAGTTTGCTGACTTGGGCAAATTTTCGAAACCACTGGTAATCAGTAATTGCCTTAAATCTTTTGATGTTATAAATACATTAAATGTTAGCCCGTCTAAAGCTGTCATTCGAGCCAGTGTTTCGTCTAAGGTTTTTTTTTTTCGGATGCAAAGTAACTCGTTATTTTTCGTTTCGTAGGAGACTTCTCGTCGGTTCTGGCATCATTCAACTGTTGACTCGAACTAGGTAAATTTTTGTCGGCTGAAGTTACTTTCAAATTATGCTTAGTTGATAAGTGCGTATGAAGGCCTTTTGTAGAACCACCCAATGTTTTCAAAATTACACCACATTTCTTACATTTTGCTGCCAAATTATCCGCAGACTTCAAATAATGTGACCACACTGAAGTTGGGTCTTTATCCTTTTTGTGTAGAAAAAATGATGTTCCCTTTTCACTGTTTTCATTCATGTTTAGAAGGATATTTTTTTAAGGTGCATTAGTAAACAACATATTATTGCGGTAAACAACAAATTAAAAAGGTTATCAGTTCAAAACGTTCAAAACGATTCATTACACAGTCAAATTTTGTATGTATTCACACTAGAATTCCTTCAAGCGGAATTAATTGTCAAGGGCATAATAATGTTGCAATAACTAATAATTGTACAAATATAATTATACAAATCGCTAGAAATATCCCAAAAGGAATTGTTATGTAGTAACCATTAAATTTTTTTAGATATAATTTTTTTTTTTATTACTTGTTCATTTTTATTTTTTTCATTCTCTAAAAATATTTTTTGAAATAAACAAAACGACTTAATAAACTCACGCAATCCCTTAACCACAAATTCGCTCAACAATTTTAAAATTTATCTTTTTAACGCGAGAAGTCTTGCCAACAAACTTAACGATTGTTTTTTATACAATAGTCAAACAAACCTGCCTTAATTTGTGTTTGTGAAACTTTTTTCAATGATAAAATCCCGAACTCCATGGTCTATTCAAAAATTTGTTCCATTTATCGTAAGGATAAAGCATAAACAGGATAAACCTGCAAAGCAGCATTATATAACTCGTTATAATTCAGTATAGTTACCAACTTTGAACATTTTGTTTTACAAAATAATTTAATTAGTTCAATCCTGCTATAATCCCGAAAATCCCAGGATTTTGTGTTTAGAATCCCGGGATTTTCGGGACCCAAAAACGTCCGGGATCCCGGGATTGCAATCCCTAACTATTTGTAAAAGTCCTGGAAATTTTACAACTTATTTCAGAATATATATATATATATATATATATATATATATATATATATATATATATATGCATAAATTTAGCTTTTAACACTACATTAAGTACATTAACACTACATTAGAGTACAAAATAAGATAGTTGAATTATTTTTTTACAAATCCAAAAGTCAATGTTTTGAGGTACTTTTTTTCACTTATTTCTTAATGTGTTATTTAAAATGGATTAGACAGGCTCTTTTTTCTAATAATAATATAAGACTAATGGCACTGGTTTAATAATATTGTTTGATAAACCTTAGTTTTGCTTGGTAAATCTCAAATAAATTACTGTTAAAAGAAAGTTTGTTTACGTTTTTACTTGCATTTCTGCGTGCGCATAAATTTTATATCGGAACTGTGAAAAGGTGTATCGGCAAAACAATTAAAATTATACATCGCTTTTTTTTCATTAACCGCTCAATGTTATGATCAATATGAGGTCCTCTTTAAAAATGATTTAAAGACTTTTTTGTATTTATGCCGAAAAAAATTTTATGGCAAAGTAACAAATAATCTTCTTTTATTTACAAACGATTTTATGCGTCTCTATAATGTCGATGAGCCATATTATATAGACACATCTCTGAAAGTTAGCGTTCAAAACACTTAATTATATTTCGTAGATCTATTATATGTCAATCTCCGGCTGGTTCTTCTTTAACGCTCGGCGTTGGCCCTTCTACTTTTGTTATATCTTTTTTCTCTTCAGGTTCATCGCTCACATGTTTTGAACGACGAGATGAACGACTTTTTCTTTCGGAAGGTTCCTCGCTTCCTTCGCCGGATTCTTGTTTGACTGAGCGAGACGATCTCTTCTTCCTAATTTCAAGACTTGGTATTATTAAATTTGCTTTAAATAAAAATAGCTTGGACAAAATATTATCGATAATAACTCAAACCTGTTTCTAAAAAAGCGAAAAGCTAAAAAAAACCCACCTGTCTGAAGATGCTTTAGAATGCTCCCTTTTTGCTCTTGACGAAGAATGATCCTTAACAAGCAAAATATTAATAAGAAAAATTAAATTTAAGAAAACATATCGAGAGTTAAAAAATCTTCGTTTTTATATATATAATCAATTTTTTTTATCTAATATATTTTATATATGTATAGAAATAACATTATATTTTATATATATTATTGTTATATATATTTTTTAGATATGCCATTATACTTTATATTTTATATTCATTTTAGATATGCCATTATAATTAAGCTGGTATAACTGACAAAAAAAACCTCAAGAATATTGAACTCCTCGTTAAAGTTTTATTATAATTAAAACTTTACGATCGATTACAGGAGTTTAACGGTCAAGAGGTTTTTAACTTTTCAGCTGCACACTACTAAAAAAAAAATCTTCCTAAAAAAAGACATTACTACTTTAGAAAAACTCTTACGCGATCACTTCGAGTTTTTGATCTGTCGCGATCACGATCACGGTCGCGATCACTACGATCACTACGATCTCTGTCGCTTCTATCTCTATGTCTCCTAAAATTAATAAAAATTAAAAATTTTAACATGACATAACGGCAAATATTTATCAAATTATTAACAACTGTTACAAAATATTTTTTAAATAAAAATGTTTCAGATCAAGAAAGTTCAATGAAAAGATCAAAGATTCTAGTAGCTGATAAAAAAAACTTTATTTTAAATATTATATTATATATATAAATATTAAATAAGTTTTTATGCTTTAAAGCTGTTTACAAAATCACGTTTTTTAAACAACATTAAAACAAGAAAAAGATCAAAATGTAATATAAATTTTTTTTCCATTTTTTTTATTTCTATAGTTTTTAGAAGTTTAGAAAAAGTTTCAAAAAGTGAATTAATAATACAATGTGCTTCCTGGTCGAAACGAAAAAGAAAAACGAAAGAAAGTAAACAAATTATAAGAAAGAAAAACGAAAGTAAACAAATTATAAGAAAGAAAAACGAAAGTAAACAAATTATAAGAAAGAAAAACGAAAGTAAACAAATTATAAGAAAGAAAAACGAAAGTAAACAAATTATAAGAAAGAAAAACGAAAGTAAACAAATTATAAGAAAGAAAAACGAAAGTAAACAAATTATAAGAAAGAAAAACGAAAGTAAACAAATTATAAGAAAGAAAAACGAAAGTAAACAAATTATAAGAAAACTTTGATTTTGATCGAAGTTGTTGGAATAAAAAAAAAAAAAAAACATTTTATTAAAAAATTCTTAGAAATAATTTTTAAAATAAAATAAAAGCAATATATATATTTTTAAATTAACATCCATGGTTTCACACTTGTATGCTTTTCATAATTCTATTTTATTAATTAATAGTGACATTTATGAGGAATTGAAACAACAGAATAACCATTTTGGCATTACCTTATTTTGCAGATCATGAATGAGTACTTTTATTGTAACCATTAAAATTCCAAGGTTTACAAGCTCTTTCTACATTTACTAACAACTTAATTGGGGGGTTATATCAGAACTATCCTTCTATTAGGCATGTCCACAGCTAAGAAACATTAATGCCTTATTCATAAAATAAATAACTAAACAAAATAAACTAAAACTAAATACCTATGACGTGAACTTTCCCGACGACTGCTTCTATGACGTCTACTTTCATTATCGCTATCATATTCACTGTCACTTTCATAGTGGTTTGGAGCTGCAAAATTATAACTACCAGGAGGAACCATATTACCAGGATGAAGAAATGGATCTGTACAATAAACCCCCAAAAAAATATTTCTTGTAATATAAAATAAAAACTAAAATTTTTAAAAATACAAACAAAAATTGTAAATAAGAATATTTACATAACTTAAGTAAGAAATAGTTACTTCCAAATGTCAAAAATTAAATTATCTAAAATCATTTAAATTATACTAGTACCAAGCATATTCAGTAATATCAATTAGTGAATATTAAACTGCAGTCAACAATATTGCAGCATTATATGAAATGATCTCAATAAAACATTTATCTTCTACTCCAGATAAAATCACACTTCCTACTACAGGTTTGGAGCTGAATCAGATTCTTTTCATAAATTTCTTTGTGGTAGTTCTTGGGTTATGATGAATTTCATCTCTCCGTTAATAATTGCATATCTTACTTAAACTCTTAGCTTAAAACAGGCATAAAAGTTTTTATTAGTTCTTATCGGTTTGAAGTCAAGCCTCACTCTACCTCATAGTTTTCTCTACCTACCTTTACCTCCTCTACCTACCATCATCACCAGCATCTCCTAGATGAGAATGAAAACCTTTTACTTATTCTCAGTTTCAAGTCTCACTCTACTTACTCACTCTTATAGTTTTCTATTTCTTGAAACCATTCTGACCATTTCTTTCATATTTTTCGTAAAAATAACTCTCTAGAAAACAAACGCCTTTTTACCATTGCAAGAGAGAAAAATCCATTTAGGTCTTACAAAACAGGTAAAGCACTTCATTCTATTAGTACATAACAACAATTGCAGCTGTCACCATTTGTTGAGCATCGATGTTTTTTAAAAATAACAAATCTGCAACTGTAACACGAAGGGCAATTCAGTTCATGTTATTAAAAGAGTTCCTGAAAAAGAAACTATTTTGCTGTGGACCCAAAGGGTAGAGGCAATATCTGCAAATGAGAGCGATGGAAAACTTTCAAAAACAATTTAAATGTTTATCCATTGTCAAAGTCACCATTTGACAATATAATTTTTAAAAATTAAAACCCTAAGATATGTTGAAGTTATTTCACTGCCATATATGTTACAAAATTTAATAGTCGTTCAACCTTGTATGTAAACGAAAATATTTTTAACTGTGTTGCTCTTGCCCACACCCTCCTGAAACGGTTTACGGGATCAATTTACAGCTCTTGCAAAATTATAATTTTTTCTCTCAAAAGTACAATTATTGTTCTAATTAAAAATAAAAACACAATGTCATTGTTATAAAAAAAAAAAAAATATTGCAATGCTTTTCAAAAGGCACGATTTTTGCAAAAAAAAAAAATTAAAAAAGAGCACTGATTTAAATGCTTATGTTTTTGATTAGATTGGATTATTTGATAAATATAAAATTATTACACTTAAAATTAAATTGATAATATATTATTCACTTTTATTGTGGAATTTTAAATATTAAAAATTCCACAATAAAAGTCACCTTTTCAAAGTTAAAGTTGATTAAAACAAAGTTAAAGTTGATTAATCAAGTTACTATGTCTCAAGTTTTTTTGAATTTTTTTAGCAATATTATTTAGCAGGAGTTAATCTAAGAAAATAATTTGGGCAACAGTACCCCTCATGCCGGCGCCTGCCGTAAGGAAATTTGTTGTAATTAGGCATTTTTTTGCAAAAAAAAAATTAACAATATTTACCGTTAAAAAATTAAATAAAAAAAAAAGATCTTCAATTTCTGAATTAGAGCGGTATCCAAATACGATTGGCACTGTCGAAAATGGTCTAGAATAGCTTTTGTATAGTAATGTTGATAAAATGAAAGAAATTCATTTGGATGAATTAATACATTTGTTATGAAAAAAAATAAGAAAAAAGCTGTTTTTAAATTGAAAAATTTTTAATAAAGTTTTTACACTGCATTTAATTTTTTTTTTTTTTTTTTTTTTTTTTGAGAAGAGCCTTGAAATTTCATTCAGCCTAAAGTTGCCAAAATTGTAAATCCTGCACTGCTGTTATAGAAAAAATAATTGTTTTTTTAAGCAAAATTATTTAAATTAAAGTTCACAATTTGCTAATCTCAACATGCTTTTAGACCAACATGTTCTAAAATATCTACAAACATAAATAAGCACCCAAACACTTTTTTAAAAAAATAAAGTTTATTAAAAAGAATATATTTAAACACTTCTTTAAAAAAATAAAAAAGTTTACTAAAAATTTAAACACAGAGTTCTTACTTACTCATACATCAGGTTTTACAAAATCATCAACTTTAAAAAAATGAGTTAAAAAAGGAAATAGGGATAATTTTTCCTTGAGAAAAATTATCGTTATTTCCTCATTATCTTCAAATGTTTAAAATGGGTAAATATTACTTACCACTCTTTATTTAGATGTATATAATATAATAAATATATACCAGTCAGTAAATACATAAAAAATAAAAAACAAACTTACCTCCAAGACTCATGGATGGAGGATACATTTGAGGGCCACCACTCATACCCTGCATTCCTAATTTATTTAAATTAATTTAATAATAATAATAATAAAAAAAATACATGAAATTATTAAAGTAAACAAATAATTTATATAATAAGATCACCAAAAAAAAAATTGCATAAAAATAAAACAAATATACATTAAATAAAAATAACATATTAATCTTTGGACTAATTTTTCAAATTTAACTAACCAGATTGAGATACATGTGGTAGGAACTGCAGACCAGGAGGTAGTCCACTTGCACCTCCACCTGCAATAATAAGTAATATACAATAAGTAAATATTTCAAAATTTATTAAGCAATAATATATTTTGATCTAATAATTTGGCATCTGCAAATGCAACATATCCAATATATGCAATATATACAGCTATAACATAACCAATACATATGCAATATATACAACTATAACATAACCAATACATATGCAATATATACAACTATAATTTATAATAATTTTTAATCAAATTAAGCTTAAAATAAAAATTAAACAATATAATAAAAAAACATCACTAACCAAACATCATCATCAACAAAAACAAAAAACATACCAATAGATTGAATTTGTTGTGGTTGTGATGTTTCAGGGTTAAACATCATTGTACCTCCTGGTAACGCTATAAAAATCAAGTGAAAATGACTTTAATGAATGAAAAATAAAAATAATATATAAAAAGAAAAATATTAATGATATACTAATAATATGTGGTAGTGGTGTAGTGGTAGAACGCTCGCCTCATAAGCGAGAAATTTGGAGTTTAATCCCCACCACACCCCTGGTAGTACCACACCCAACTTGTTTCTCCACGCAGTTGCCTTGTTTGTCAAGGTTAGCATATCGGAGTTATAGAGTTAAGAGAGGGTTGTAACCACAAAAGTAGCTTCCTCGACTCTAGTGGCTTGGGGAATAATTATATATATATATATATATATATATATATATATATATATATATATATATATATATATATATATATATATATATATATAATTGATCATTTTATAAACTTTTTTGCTTTAGGTAACCCAAAATACAAATAAATAATACCTATATAAAAACACTTAAATTAAAAAAGTAAATAAAGACTATTTAAAAAAGAAAACTAGAGAAATTACCAGTGTAAATTGGTCTTTGACCTGGAAAGCCTGATGGAGCTATCACACGAGTAGATCCTAAAGCTAATGCCAACAGCTCATCCTCTTTTTGCTTGCGACGTGCATCAGCTGTTAAAAAATGTTAAAAACCATTTGAAAAACTATTATCATGAAATTTAAAATTTAAAATTAAGTATTAAAAGAAATTTAAAGAATTAAACTTGGATGAAAAAATACCATCTGATCCAATGACATGAATTGATCCTTCTACTTTCCTATCAGGTGGTGGGCCAGCTTTTACACGAGTTCTGCCTTTAGCGAATGATTAAAAAATTATTTTTTGTTAATATCTTTATTATCTAAAATATGATTCTGGTAAATACTTATTAAAAAAATTTTGAAAAACATATTTTTTCAAACAACTTTTCCTCTCTTAAAAAAAGTCTAAAGTTTACCATCAGGTAGAACTTCAATCTCAACTTGAGCAGGTGTAATTGATGGAGTTGTTGTAACTATCTAAAAAAAATACAAAACTAATTAAAATTTTGTAATGAAAATTGTTTATACTATTTTAATGTGTTTTTTTTTATGTATTGTTTAAAAACTTTGTATATTTGTATCGTCGTTAATTGTATTTAGGGGCTGTTGAAATATTTATTTACATCATGTGCCTGGATGAAATATTTATTTACATCATGTGCCCAGTTAAAAAATTTAAAAGCTGAAAAATGGATTCCTTACTATTACATAAACAAATTCTTACCTTTACAACTCAAAAAATGATCAATTTACAAGCTATCAATATTAAAATTCATTTTTTACAATTTACCATGATATTAAAAAGAAAAGGGATTTTAATCAGTTAATAATTCTTGATTTATAAGATTTATTAAGATCTAGTCGTCGTATATTAAGAAAATTGAGATAAGCTGAAAAAAAAAGAAAAAAAAAGAAGCTGGTTCTATTTTAGACGCACGTATTTGTGGTGGCAAATCCCATATTAAACATTACACCTGAAGAATCTTAAAAAAAAAATTTCAATTAGATAAAACTTCCTTTTTTGAACTTGTCTCTCTTTTTGAAACTTATATATCTGACTCTTACTCACCAAATATAAGAGCAATCACACCAGATAAAAAAATTACTATAACGCTGTACTACTTAAAAAACAGTGGTACATTGAACATGACAACAAATACGTTTGGAATTCCAGTTTGTACTACTTCAGTAGTCATTTTTGAAGTTATTAATGCTATAGTTAAAAATTTAAGACCAAGGTTTGTTTATTTACCAAAAAATAAACAGCAAATGAGAGAAAAAATATCTGATTTTGAGTCAAGGTTTGGAATGATTCAAGCTTAGGTTGTATTGATGGAGCTCACACTCCCATTGTTTGTCTAACTAACCGTTCTAAAGATTACTTTTGTTACAAACAATACAATGCATTACAGGTTTAAGCTTGTGACTACAAAGGCAGTTTTTTGAATGTATGTGGCCTGGTAGTGTGCATGACGCTAAAGTTTTTTCAAAATCAAAGTGGGGAAGCGGGTGCAATCGCACTCGATAATTGACTACAAAAATAATATTTAGTTGCGAAAAACCGGCCAGATTTTTCAGTTGTTTTGAGAACATTTCAAAAACAAACAAAAGAGCGCAATAAGATTAACTGGACCGATGAGAGACAGTTAGAAAAAGAAAAATATCGCAAAAAAACTTTAAACAAAATAAATACGATTAGAGCAAATATTTTTGAAATGTCGCTTTTTTATAGTTTTTTTATATAAAGTAACAACTTACTATTAATGATTGTATAATAAGGAAACAAATGTTATTCGATTTATCAAAGAGTATATATAATTTTTATTTATATACTTATGACTTAATTCCAATGCTGATTGAGGAGGTGGGGATTTGAAGGACTATAGCCCTGGGACTCACAATGTTAGGGGCCGCGAAATAGTCAAGAGGACCATTCGGTATTTTTTTCAAGGCATTTTTACGCTGTGGCACATAAAAGCCCACCAAAAAATGCGGCCCCCGGCCCTGAAAAGTCCAACAAGATTTAACCAATAAAACTATTGCTAGATGATTTATTTATAAATGAAAAAGTTTTTCAATAACTATTTTATGCTTCACATAGTTTGAAAAGTTTAACACATTTGAAAGAATTCTTCTTAGTAAGATGAACAAATGAAATAATTAAATCATTGAGTTACTGTAGAAATTCAATTAGCTAGATAGAATTTAACTAAAAACATTAAATTACATTGTGACAAGGAAGCGGAACTGCTTTACAATACCACTGATGATGTTTAGTGAACGGGTTTTATAATTTTAAATAGTATTTAAAACAGAAAATAGTAACTTTTAAGTTTAAGTATAACGAGTTTGTAAGAATGGCTGAAACAAAAATAATTGAAGTTAGTAAACCAATTTCTAAAAGCTTAAAAACTTTTCTTTCTTGGGGGAAAGAATCGGCTATTGGGTACACTGAGGAAAATAGACTAGTGGCTAAAACTATTTGTATTAACTTTGATGATTATTAATAATTTCATTGAAAAATATTTTTTTACAAAATCAATCGCACATATTGCTTTAAAAGATTACGTTTGAATAAAATACGCATACATAAAACTACATACATAAAAAATACATACATAAAAATACTTTACATGCATAAAAATACATTACATACATAAAAAATACATCCCTTATATATAAAAAAATACATACATAAAAATACTTTACATGCATAAAAATACATTACATACATAAAAAATACATCCCTTATATATAAAAAATAAGAATATACTAATAAAATCTATAATATATTTACAAAACGTTGACAAGTTAAAAAATATAAATTTAAAACATTTATTTTTGTAAACAAATGTTAGTTTAAAACATTTATAGCTTCGTAGATGTGGCTCCGAGAATTAAAATAATCATAGATCATCCAGACCATATTTTAAAAATCTAGAAAAATTGTTTGGGTAAAATATCCGGAATAATCCGAAATATATTTCCCTCTTAACTTTGCTTTTAACTGAATTGTTTTATAATTTTTCTTTTAAACTTTTCTTAGTTTTGAGTGATGAGTGAAAAAAGCTTAAAGAAGAATATTACAAAAATATACACCTAAACTTGTATGTATAGAAAACGTTTTGGATATCCGGAAAAACTTAAAGTTGAGAAAATTATCCGGAATTTCAGAAATATCCGGAAAAAGATAATCCCTGAATAATTGTTTGTTTGATAGTATATTCTTAAAACAACTTATGCTGATCTTAACAAAACTCAACGAAAACATAACAAAACTCAAATAATACAATTTTTTTAACTATTTTAACAGAATACTCAAAAACATTTGATTAGTATTTTTTGAACCAATAGAATTAGTTATTTGTAGATTTGGCAGGTTTTTAGTGTTCACAAATATTCTTTTTTTATTTTTCTGCACGAGTTTATGTATGTTTCTATGTATGTCCGTAAAACAGAATATTTTAAAATTTACGATAAAATAACAACCTTAATAATTATTTTGCGGACAAACAAGGAAACATATATAAACTTAAATGTTCTCAAAATAAATAAAAAATCTGGTCGGTTTTTCGCAACTAAATATTAATTCCATGGTCAGTTATCAAGTGAGATCGCACCCACTTCCCGACCAAGCCTGATATATATATATATATATATATATATATATATATATATATATATATATATATATATATATATGATAAACAAAAATTCACATACATAAGATCCACGATTTGTTTCAAGCCTCATGCGCCTTTGTTTTTCACAATATTGCTTCCATGTGTCTTCAGTGAAACCATAATTAAAATAATCTGAAATATCAGCACCTGAAAAGTAAAAATGCTTTAATTAATACTTTTTTTTTAGAATTTTAAAAATATAAATTACTGAAATAAATAACTTATTATATTTGACTACTAAGCCCGACTGTGATAAAACCTTTGACTTTCCTTAATATATTATAATATACTAGCTGAGATCGGACCCATAAAAATACGGGTCTTTGTAAGTCTATTTCAAAATGAACTTTTCTATACTTTTTCCTTATATATCCTAGTTTTCCTCATCTGTAAAATACAGGTCTTTACCAAATCTAGCATCTCTATACTATCTATTCCACACCGATTATTTATATACCTATTCCTTATTTACTTTAACATTTTTTAGTAAAATAATTTATTCTAAAAAAAACTTTAAAAGCTAAAAACTTAATGTGCGCACCTATGCATATGTAGGGCTTATAAGAGACTTATAATTAAGTTTGTTTTTCTGCTAAATGCATTCATTGATAGCTTAGTGGTTAAGTGCGCTTTCAATTTTGCTTACATTTTTTATATATTTATAACAAAAAAATGATAACATAGCAAAAAAGATATCTAAAATTTTAAATAAAATTTTGAAGATTTCTTATTTTGTAGATATATTATATGCGATTATTCCATATAATGCCTGCAAACTCAACATATGCCAAAGTTTTTTACACTTACAGACGTTTGTACATAAGGCTATACAAATGGAACTTAGACCTAAGATCTTAGACCTGTAAAACATAGTCATAAAAAAAAGTTCATTCTTGAGATTATGATTAAAAACTAAAGAATAATAGCCTCAGCTATTAAACGCTAATCCAAATAAATTTTGCGCTTTGACGTCAGTTTGTGGCAAAATAAACTTTTATGCGTCAAGTTTCCTTTTGCATTTATCTTACTTTTTTTTTTTTTTTAATTATGTTGCATACAATTACACAAAAAGATATAAATCTGGTACAGATGTATCATTTCATGGAATTTTAAAAACTATTTATTTATTACAATAGTAATAAATAAATAGTTTTTGTCTTTATTAGAATATATCCCATAAAAATATATTCCATATAACTTTAATAGAAGAAGTTTTTCTAAAAAATTTAAATAAAATCTTATTTCTAGCTTGTTTTTCTATTTTTTTTTTTGCCACAAAGTGATATGCAAAAAAATTGTGGCTTCAACGATTTACAAAAAAGCATCTATTATTTTTAATGGTCTAAGAAGCAGATAACATTTTTTATCTATTATTTGCATCTATTATTTTTAATGGTCTAAGAAGCAGATAACATTTTTTTAGCAATCAGAAATTATCAAGAGAGGCATATCTAAAATTAAAGTTTAAATTTTCCACTCTTTTTTTTGCCACAAAGTGACGTCACATATGCAAAAAAATTGTGGCTTCAACGATTTACAAAAAAGCATCTATTATTTTTAATGGTCTAAGAAGCAGATAACATTTTTTATCTATTATTTGCATCTATTATTTTTAATGGTATAAGAAGCAGATAATATTTTTTTAGCAATCAGAAATTATCAAGAGAGGCAAATCTAAAATTAAAGTTTAAATTTTCCACTTGGATGCGACAATATGTTTATATTGTCTCATACTTGTAATTATAACTATAAAATATAAACTAGAAAAGTTTTTTTATATTATATGCGATCCTGAATAAAACGTTATATAAGTGGATATTATACATTTTATAAACAATATATATAAACAAATAACATATTTGTTTATATATATTGTTTATAGAGGATGGCTAAGCGCAACAAAGTTTTTAAAAAAAAGTTTATATTAAAATTAAAAAATGATTTAGATAATGTTTCTTTGCAAACACCAATACACTATACTTAAAACTTTTAAGCGCACTGAACTGCAATTACTTTTAGTTTTTTTGCTTTAATGGCTTTTGTTAAGAGCTTTTAAATTTTTCGTCAAATCTCATTTCAACATATTTGTTGCGTCATCCATACTGCAGCTATTTTTTAAAACGCCCTAAAAGTAAAAAAAAACAATTTCGACTTTTTATACAAAATAAGCTAGTTTAGATGTCTAAAAATGTTATTGAATACATATTTTCAAGGAGTTGTGAAAAAATTCATTAAAATTATTTGTTTCAAAAAAAAACATTTTTAATAGCATTTTACTCAAAATACATAATAAGCATATTAAGGTATTTCGAAAAACTATGCAGCATTTATATTTATAATAAAAAAATTAATTTAGCATAAAAAACTTTTAATTGTCAAAAGATTGTTTTAAATTTTTTTCTAGCGCTGGGCTTATTTTTTTTTATCTATAACATTTATTTCTGCAGGACTGTCTTAGAAAATTTTTTCTTTATTAAGTTTCAGACAACTTTTTTTTCAGACCATCCATTTTTTCAGACCAGACCATTAACCCCTTAACCGTAACCTAATTTTAAAGCGCAATTCCTCCAGCGTCAGGTTAATTTTCAAAAATTGCAAGTATTAGATGAAGTAAACAAAAATAGTCAGAAATTTTTGTAAATTACATAAAAATATATATAAATACATAATAAACTAAATGGACCTTACTACAAAATAAAAATGAATGCTTCAATACGGTATGATATTTTTCAAAGCAAGGTGCAACACATAGTCCAACATCACATTTTGCACAAAAGTAACATGATTCTTTTCGTATTTTGTTTAGTTTGTTATAACAAACTACACATCTTCTTGTAGCATTAGCTTTGCGAGCTATGGCTGGTATCACACTTGGATAATGATTATACATCAATCGAAATATCACGGCCAAGGTTTAGAAGCAGCTTGAAGCATTTAATGAGACTAACTAGTACTGGTTGAATTTTTGCAGATTTATTATAATCCTCCCCTAAATCCTGATTATCAACAAAGTTGAGATACTTTTCAATGAGTAAGAGTTTATTTTGAGACATTAAAGGTCTAAATCCAGGGGTTGCAATTAGTAAATTTTTAGAATAATACCAGTTATGTCTAGGTTTGTGTAATAAGCCACGATATATTAGTACAGCTAGGTACATTCGAATGTCATTAGATGTTGTGTCTTCCCATTTAGAAAGACGGGATGTTTTAGAGTGCACTTTACTTGTATTGTTTTGATCTGCATATTTATTTGTTATTTTTACTATCATATCTACAAGTTCATTAGTAAAAAACAGTTCAAAAAAACCCAAGGGGTAATCTGGTGATACAGACTCATAGACACCTGGCTCACCATAAAAAATTTGTCTACACATACCCGGTACAGGTTTAACCTTTGTCCAACATAAATTATCAATACCTTCTGTTTTTTTTTAGTAATTCGTTGTCTTTTACAAGTCAAAACATGAAAAGAAACAGGCTGTTTAACAACACTTTGATTGATTTCAGCAATTGACTCGTTTATAACATCATCACTTTCATCTTCAGTGGAGATATCTGTCCCATCTATCAAATCATGAAAGTCACTATCACTAAAATCTGAAATTTCATCATCACTTTCAAGCATAAAATTAACAATATCTTCTGTTGAGTTCAATTTCACATTACTAGCTTTTTTTTTACAACTTTACATTTATTTTTTTTACATCTTTGCTACCAACAAGGCTGCAAGCAACCACTAATTAGTGTTGGAAGTAACTGGAACAGAAAAGATGAAGATTGTAGAGCAAGATAACGATTGACAGACAACTTAAAAGATTACAAATTATATGAAACAGGAAAGCAAGATGAAGGAAGCGAATTCCAAAGAACTGATGTTTGAGGAAAAAAACTAGACGAATAAGAGTTTTTAGAGCATTTAGGAACAGTGACAGAAAAAGGATGAGACTTAACTGAATGACGAGTAACACGAGGATGAATTTTAGTAGATGGCACAAAAGAAAGCTAGCTCTTTAGAGCAGTGCCCATTATAGTATTTGTAGAAAAGAGAAAGAGAAGCAACATTACGACGATGTGACAGAGATTGAAGGTTGGCTGCAAGAGCAGGTCCAACTATGTTTACAATGCGTTTTTGCACCTTGTCTAAAAGAGAAAGGGCATCATTAGAAGATCCACCCCAGATATGGCAACAGTATTCCATACAAGGCCGGATTTGAGATTTATAGAGATAGAGAACAGAATCCAGAGTAAGAAAGTGACGAGCTCGATAAAGAGAAGCAACTTTAGCAGATGCTAATTTTGCAATGGATTTGATATAAGGTTTCCAAGAAAGATCAGAAGTAAGAGTTAATCCTAGAAGATGAAGGGTAGGAGACTCATCGAGTACATTACCGCTCATAAATATAGGAAGGTCTAAATTATTGCGATAACAATTGGCTGAAAAAAATTGAGTTTTATCTGAATTAAAGTTTACCAGCCACTGTGAGCCCCATGCTGTAGCGGAAGTGAGATCCTTTTCAAGCTTAGATGCCCCCTGCAAGCAATCAGAGAGAGTTGGCTTCTAATCGTGACAAGAATAAATGGTAGTATCATCAGCGAACAATGCCACCTTAGATGTTAGAATATCTGGAAGATCGTTAATATAAATTAAAAAGAGTATAGGGCCAAGGATTGAACCTTGAGGAACCCCTGAGGTTACAGAATAAGAAGAAGAGTGCTGTCCATCAAGGACAACTTTTATACAACGATTGGAAAGGAAGGATTCAATAATCTTAAAGATGTTTCCAGATACACTGTAAGAAGAAAGCTTATGGAGAAGACCAGCATGCCAAACTTTATCAAACGCTTTAGAAATGTCAAGAGCGATGGCCTTAACCTCTCCACCTTTATCTAATGCGTGATAAAACCTATTGGTTATTGCTGTTAGCAAATCAGCCATAGAACGAGAAGATCGAAATCCATATTGATGATCAGAAAGTAGGTTATGAGATTTGAGATGAGAGATTAAGTGTTTCTTAATTAAAGATTCAAAATCCTTGCTTATGATAGGAAGAAGACTAATGGGACGGTAGTTAGACAAATCGGATCGCTCTCCAGAATTTAAAAAAATAGGGATAACAGATGCTGCTTTCCAGCAGGCTGGAAAACAAGACTCTGATAAGCACTTGTTAAATAGTTTTGAAAGGATAGACGACAACTCCGGAGAACACTTCTGCAAGACTATAACAGGTATGTACAAGTATTTTAAGACAGTGATTACTAAAATTCAAATTAAATCAGTTACACTTATAGAAAAATTGCCATAATGAGCGTAAAATTAGAAGATTGTCCTAGAATAAATGACTGGTTTTAGATTTTATCTTTTAGTATTGTAAGTGTAACAATTCTTCAAACAAATATTTGTGTATATATACGTCAACGCCGTTTTTAGAAAGTTTTATATATGCGTCATTAACGGTTAAGGGTTTAATAGGACTAATTACCTGAGCACATAAATAACATGAGTATCTCAATCATGACACATATGCAACAAGTTCTTTCTGTCGGTCTTTTGATGTTTTTAGTAATTTTAGCTTTTTTAAAATCTTTTAGTTTGTTAAAGTGTATAATATCTTTACATATGTTTGTATATAATCTCTATAAAACTTTAAAAGTGTTTTCTAATTTAAAATAATCGAAAAAATTTAAAAAAAAAAAAAGTCGCTAGTGGTAGGATTCCAACTCGAAATTTTTAAAACTATATAATGAAAAAAATCATTATATAGTTTTAAAAATCTTGGAAATCCAAAATTTTTAAAACTATATAATGATTTTTTTAACGGAAATAAATGTTATAGATTGAAAATAAGGAGAGCTTGACGCAATGCAATTTTCAAGTGAAAATCAAACCAGGGGTGTGGAGTCGTAAAAAAAAAGTAACGACTCCGACTAAGACTCCAGTTGTTAAAATTTTTTGAGTACAACTCCGACTCCGACTTTAACTCCGACTACAACTCTAAAGTAAATTTTATGAAAAATTTTTTAAATTCTTCAAAACATATTCTTTGAGGTTTAGTCTGAACATAAGGTTGATTAAATGTTAAGTACATGCACGTGCAATACCAAGAAGTTTTACTATTGGAGTCGGAGTCGCAATTTTGTTTAGTGACTCCGACTCCGCTAAAAATGTTGCAACTCCGCAACTCCGACTCCATAGCGCTGAATCAAACTGTAAAACTTAATAAATGTTTCAGTATGTTTTAACATTAAATGATTTATAGTTTACATACGTAAGATATTTGCATACACGCTTGTTCACGTTTTCTTATAAAACAAAGTTGTGACTCTTTCTCGCCACTACCTTGGTTGCAATGGCTGCCAAGGGTTCCGTGTCAAACACGCTCAAATGAGCTTTAATACTACTACTAAAACTATTAATTTTGGCAATAAAATATAGAGATATCTATTTGTTTTAGAGAAAAAGCATTTCATGGAAAATTTAGACCTTCAATATAAAAACTGATTTCAAACTTCAATGTTGAGTAAAATTTATATGATTGCATGCTAAAAGCTTAACGATTCTCCAACTTAACCTTGTTGCTAATAAAAAAAAAAAAAAAAAATCAACTACAATCACTTAAGAAATAAACTTATAAATTTAGAAAATTTCTAACAATTTTAATCAAAGCTAAAGATAATACATTAGGTGGTAAAATCTTTTTAAATTGAATATTTTAAATATTAAATAAATAATTTTCTGAAAAATATTTTGATGTTACTTAAACATTTATCTTAAATTTTGCGCACAAGAGATATTTTAAACTGTTAACTTTTTAAAAAGGTTTAAAACATTTCAGCAAAGTTAAGTTGGATTTGAACCTTAGTTACTTAATTTTCATTTAAAAAGGAAAAGTTATATTCCAGTTTATCATTATGAAATTAAAACAATAATTATTTAATACAAATTAGTTAATTTTGAATAACTAACTTTTATTAATTTTTAATTATTTTAAATCAATTAATACAAACTAATTAATTTTAAAGCAGAGTATTTTTAATTAAAAAGTTCAGTAAACTTTTATGTAGGTAAAAATTAATTTTTTAAGTAAAAATTAACTAACAGGTTTTGGGTTAGTTGGTCACCATTTTCTACGATTAATTTTGAGTGTCTACCTTTGATTTTTATATTTCACACTAATTGAAATAAAATGAACAAATATTGAAAAAAAAATATATATATGTTTTTTAAAAGTTACTTTTTGTGTTGAGCATAAAATAACTATGTTGGACTGCAGATATTACCACAATCCAACATACTGAATTGGTTAATCTATATGGTTTGTGGCAATTTTGCCATAAAACCAACATATAATTACAAATATGCATGCTAAATTATATAGATGATACTTTGAATATCAACTTTACAAACATAACCCTTTAGGAATAAAAAAGCTTAAAATATCTAAATTGTGCAACCAAAACCTTTTTGAATAAAAAATAATTCCAAAGATTTGTCATAGCGATTTATAAACTTTTAAACGTTCTATTAATAAGAATTTAATCAATGCAAACTATTCAGCAAAAAAATGTTAAAAGCAACATAAGTTCATGTATTTGTCTAAATATGAACTTTACTTTACCGTTTCAATGAATTCTTTCAAAGAAACTAAAATTCACCAACCTGGTTTTCTCCAAGGTTTGTCATCTTGATCATTATCCATATCATATTCATATATTGGCTGACCATTTATTAAGCCAACAGCATTAACATCAATTTTTTTTTGACCTTGTGTTGGCAAAACAGCAGATTTCAGATTACCCGTGGCATCTTTTTTCCAATTGACGGGTGTACCATAGACACTAAATTTGAAATATTTATTATTTAAAAAAATAAAAATTCATTTACTTTGATTAAATAATGCTTTTAAAAACTTTTTAGTAATTAGTTATCACATATCATATTAAATTGCATCTTTAACCAATTTTAGCTGTGTTAATTTTTTATTTATGTCAATTATTTATGTCATTAAAGGTTCATAATTTTTGCATACATGCATCGAAACCATTGTTTTTTGACATGTAAAAGATGTAAAATATTAATTAACAATTTTTTATAAAAATCAACATCTGACTTGATTTGTAGCAACTTTAAAATCACAAAAAAATTCGATAACAAAAAAAAATCAAACTTAGCCAACCATTATGGAAAAAAATCACAAGTCATAATTGAACTTTTTTATTTTCTAAAATTCTTTATAGCATACTATCTTAAAAAAATTGTATAAAAGTATAAAACTAGCTTATCAAAAGTAATTAGCTGTTAAAAATTATGAACAAAAACTTTTGGCTTGAAGAGGAAACTTTATGCAAAATAAACCAATATTTAATCAGTTTTTTTATGAACTGTTGTAAATATTGATCTGAAATTTTCAGCATGCTCTTTTTTCATATAAGTAAAAAACCAAAAAGTTTTAGCAAAACCTGAATTAGTCCATAAGAAATCTTTTAAAATTTTAAATATTATAATATTTAAGTTCCTTTTGGCATGGAATGAACCAAATAATAAAATCCAATCAACTTAAATACTGCAGTATTATACTCAAAACATCACATATACAAATCATTTTAAATATATATGTAGACTATGGTCATATGTTAATTATATACAAATACAAAACTTATAGTTTAACCCAGGATTAGTTCCACTAGTATTTACTTCACCAATATGAACTTGAATATTGTCATCTTCATCGTCATCAGATTCCTCAAATTCTCCATCTTCATCATTTTGATCCTTTCATTAATCAATTTAAAAAATTTTATATTTCAAAGCTTATTGAACATTTAACTGATTTAAATTGACATTGAATTACAAATTATGTACCTCTGCATTGTTGTCTGAGTTATTTTCTACAATGTTATCTTCTTCTGCGATATGGCCATTGGAAATAAACTCAAGCCTAGAAGATACTTCATCCTCTCTAAAAAAAATCTAACATTATAATTAAATTTAGCAAATGAGGCTAAAAAACAATTATTTTTTATAATATATAACAAGAATTGCATATATCGATGCTATTTAACATTTTATTTTTACCTAGCTGTTGGTGCAGGTTGTCTTCCTTCTAAATATAAATGAAAATGTTTATATGTATTTATGTGTATATTTATACGCGTATATATACATAAATATAAATGTATATGTACATATATTTATTTATATATATACATACATACATACTGCTTTATAAATGTGTTCTATGTAATAAATTAACACTAAATTAAAAAAAAATTTAAATAAAAAAAAATCTTAGGGGTTGCTCAAGACCCTTAAACATCAAACGGGTTCCTAATATTTTGAAAAAAAAAGTTCTTCAAAAGTATATCATGTTGGATCTCAAAGGGAAGTAAAATTTTATAAAAATTTCAAAAATAAAAAAAACAATTTATAGAAACACAAATTAAAAAAGTCGTACTTTTTTAAATTGTGTAAAATGTACTTTTTATTTTTTGTTAAAAAATGATAGTTTTTAGGCCATAAAATTTAAACTAGTAATCTTTATCTAAAATGACTATTATTTTTGAAATTTTTATAAAATTTCACTTCTCATATATATATATATATACATATATATATATATATATATATATATATATATATATATATATATATATATATATATATATATATATATATTAAATATATATATATTAAATATATATATATTAAATAAATATATATATATATATATATATATATATTTTATGCTATAACATAAAGGTACTAAATCTTGCATCACTTTTACCCCACATTCTGCACATATATTTGACTATTGTGTTGGAATCAGTATTGACTCTGTGGGCCAAAATGTCTTCAACAATTTTAATGCTTTTGGATGCTAATTGCATACTTCTAGTAGATTAACAAAATCTGCAAGATTGAAGTAGTGATCACCAAACCATATATTACCCCATGAGCCACAGATAAAGTCACATGCTGCTTGAGGAGATTTGGATTCTTAATAGTTTGGTATTAGAATGTAAGCAAGTAGAACAAAAATTGCTCTCAAGTTCCATCTTGCATTGCTTATA
The DNA here is from genome assembly GCF_022113875.1 of Hydra vulgaris. NCBI lineage: Eukaryota > Metazoa > Cnidaria > Hydrozoa > Anthoathecata > Hydridae > Hydra > Hydra vulgaris. Next base: position 29,634,948 of record NC_061157.1, read on the forward strand.
GCAGGAAGTGATTTGAAATTCACTTTTGGAATAGTACCTGTGCTTTTAAACATTCTATAACAAGCTACTAAGTTATGAAGAAAGTCCATGTCATCTTGCCAGTGTGTCCAATTTACTCGTCAAAGGATTTCCAGTATTCTAAAGACACCACTTTGAATTGGAGTAGGAATAGAAATTCACCTTTTCATTGAATTTTGCACACTTTATGTGCTTTTTCAGTATTAATCTTTGCAGAAACCACTAAATTTACAGCCAAATTTTTTTTTTTTTTTTTTTTTATGATGACAAACTTTCGACATCTTCAGCTTCAGTATCAATGCTGGAACACTGCTCTTCAGTTTCTAGATGACCTCCTTCACTAGCTGATTCATCCAAATCTTGGCCTTAGCTGATGGGTGCTTGTTTCTTTATCAACACTGATTTTCATGGATGAATACCTTCAGGATCTTCAATTGTGGTAAATATCCAACTCTTCCATTTGTTAACATTTGCAAACCATAAAATTTTTATCTTCCTGATACAACCATTCATCAGCTATGTTAAACAATTGAGTAAAATTTTGAGTTCTGGGTTTTCGGCTACCTTTGTCAAGTTTTTTCAATACATTTTCAATTTTTCTTGCAAAAATTATTTGATACAAAGGTCTGACCATAAAACATAGAAACGAGGTCAGCAATTTTTTGCCAAACTCAAGCAATATATATATATATATATATATATATATATATATATATATATATATATATATATATATATATATATATATATATATATATATATATATATATACATATATATATATATATATATATATATATATATATATATATATATATATATATATATATATATATATATATATATATGTATATATATATATATGTGTATATATATATATATATATATATATATATATATATATATATGTGTATATATATATATATATATATATATATATATATATATATATATATATATATATATATACATATATATACACACATATATTAGGGGCAGATCTAGCATTTTTTGGTCTTTAAGATTTTGAAAAAAAGACTGGAAAAAGTAAAAATATTTTAAAATATATAGTCTCTTTAAATTAATTAATTGCTTGCTTAAACTAAAACTTCTAGTTGATATTTGTACTGTGCAATCACTTATGTATTGTGCCTATCCCTAGATAGTCAGTCGATCTTTATATTCCACTGTACTTATCTCTAGATAGTCAGGTACCCTGATCCTTACCCTGACAGTGCCTATAGCTAGATTTATTATACTAAAATATAACTTTCATAATGCTAATATGTAAAAGGAGATTATACTCATCAAATTATCTATTATATATTTTTTTTACTATTTCCAATCAAGAAATTATCTTTTTTTTTAAATCTGCACTGAAAAACTAGTGAGTTTTTAATAGAGTAAAAAAGATTAGTAATGACAGTTAAATGTCAATTTAAAATAAGTTAATTTAAAAACATATTAACCTTTTCTTAAACACAGTAATATTTTTTGTAGAATCTTGAATTACTAACTTTTAAAAAGAGATAAAAAATACTAAGAAAAAAATTTATATATAAATTTTGAGCTAAATAGTAAAGACTTTGGTTGTTTTTTGTCAATTTGATATTTGGAAGATGTCATGTTTGAGGATTCAAGTAATAAATCTGATAATTGCTGATAAATACAATGAATTTCTCATTCAGAGTATTATCGATATTGAAAAATTAATAACAAAGTTGAATAAATATGTGGCTACTGATCACAAAAAAATACCTCATCATGTGAATGGAATGAATGAATTCAGCCAAATTTCTAAAAACCAACTAGACAAAATAGTAATTAATTTAAAAGACAAAAAAAGTAGGTGTGAAGAATGTACCATTTTTTTTAAAAAAGTCTACCCAGTCATTAGTTTAAATTTGCTGAAAATAATTAATTTGTCATTAAGAACAAGTTTTGTACCTAAAACTTGGGAAAGATCTACTATAATTCCCATACCGAAAGTGATATCTCCCAAGTTACCACAAGATATGAGACCACTAAATATGTTAGCAATGTATGAAAAAATACTTAAACGATGTGCGCATATACAGTTATCTACTTATTTTGAAGAAAATAAGCTTTTTAATGAAAATCAATTTGGTTTTTTGAAAAAATCACTCCACTGAAACAGCAGTTCAATTAGTCATTTTAAAATGGAGGGCAGCATTTGATGATGACAAGTTCGTCATCACAGTTATGTTAGATTTAAAGAGAGCATTTGAAACTATCAATAGGGAAGTATTGTTTGAAAAATTAAAGTGTTATAAAGTGGGAGGCGTTGTACTACAATGGATTGAAAATAATTTACAGAAAGAACTTAAAGAGTAAGAATTGGCGATCAGTTATCATCGGAGCTACCCTGTGACGTAGGTGTACCTCAAGGATCATTGCTAGGACCCCTGTTATTCATAATATACATGAATGATATTAACAGTTGTACAGGATATGTAAACGTCAACCTCTTTGCAGATGACACATTAGTTTGGATTGAAGGTAATAACTACAAAGAATCTATGAAGAAATTAAATTCAGACTTGAAAGTAGTTGCTACCTGGTTTAGTGGAAATGGACTGAAACTGAATGCAAGTAAGTCAATAGGTATGCTGATTACAAGCTCTAAAGTAAAATACTCGAGTATCACTGTAAAATATCCTAACATATATATCATTTTGGAAAATGAAAGAGTTAAATTCAGTGAATCTGTCAAATACCTGGGTATTAAAATTGATAATAATTTGAAATCAAGCCAAAATCTTTTTAAAAAGATACTTTTAATTCTTTAGTTTAAAGAGCGTTATGCAAGAAACAATCTGAGACAGGAGGGGAATAACACTAATTCTTAGTGTTATTTGATTTTTTAAATCATTTTTACTTTGTTTTTTTAAATGATTTACTTATATTTACCCTTACTTGAAGGGTAAATAAAAGTGAATAATTTAAAAGAACAAAAAAAGTAAAAATAATTTCAAAAGTCAAATTTTGAAAATTTATAGCTAGAATTAATTGCTACCAGAAGTTTCGCCATATAAGTAGCTCTCTTCTTCATCAGGAGAAACAGACCCAACATTAGCTACTGCTATAACATCAGCCATTTCTTCAACTCATTTGTCTTCTGATTTTCTTCAAAAATGTGTGCGAAATAAATACTACCGCAAAAAGTAAGATTACGCTAGATTACGCTACTTTTTATTTTAATTACGCTGCTTTTTATTTCAATTTTATATAATTTTATTTAAGTTACTTAAGTGTAGCTTTAAAATCGGGACATAATTATGTCCCGATTTTATTTGTGGTTGAAATTTATCGTTTCATTAGTATTAATAGTTTAATTAGTTTTTGAATGAAACGTAAGTTTGATTTTTAAAGATTTTTCTTCTTTAAAAGTATCGTTCAAACAAGTTTAAAAAAAAATGACAGCGACATGTCACGAGGAACGCTAGTCTAATACAGTTAGCGGCTAGCCGTAGCGATAAAACATTTAGTACATAAATCTAGCTACATAGATTAGATTTGATTAGATTAAAATTTTATGAATAGTGATACAAATTCTAAAGGACATGCAGGTCTATAAAATATGAAGGACTCTGACAACGTCCTTATTAAAAAGAAACCTGACTTATTTAGTTAAACTAAATTGTTCAGAATTTTGTAACACGTAATCATGTCTTGCTTAAGGCGACAAAGTTCTAGTAGTTCCAAACCAAGAATTCTAAGTCTAATAAAATAAGAAAAGCTATTTAGGTTAGCAATTCTCTTGGTTAAACGTCTTTGCACTCTTTCCACTACTTAGTTCATTTCAGTGGGGTTAGGCGACCAAACCGAAGAACAATATTCTAAGATTGGTCTTATGTAGGTAGTGTAGGCTATTACGATAACACGCGGATCGCAACTTTTAAAACACTTAAGGATTATATATTCTCGATTTTTAATGCGCGGCTGATATTTGAAATATGATTATTGTAATTTAAGCAAGAAACCATAGTCATACCAAGATCTTTTGGGTTCGTAGACCAGGTTAAATTATAATCTCCAAATTGATATTTGTAGTTTATATTTTTACAAAATGAAGTAGGTGCTATTCTATGAGTAAAACACTTATTGTTTGCTACTTTTAATAGCCAATTTTTTGACAAGAGATAAACTTTATAAATGGCAATAGCAAGATTGTGACTATAATCGGCATAGATACAATGTCGATAGGTTTATGGTTGAGGTCTGTATTTCTTTTTAAATTCTGTTCTTCATATAGCTCTTGCCTTGGCTCGTAAGAAGAATATAGTTCTATATACAATATAGAAAGTTGATTGTAGGTGAGCTCACATTATGGCTATCAATGTTGTGGGTGAATAAGACGCTGTAATTATTGATGTTGTTGATGGTGGTACTGACAAAAATTCTAGTGGTTGAGATAAAGAAGATTCAGTTTGAGATGATGGTATTTCTAAGATATTAACAGTTTATAAATTTTAATGATCAATTTTATTTATCTAGAATGGAAATAAACCGGTACTTTGAACGTTTTTGAGATAATTTTACTTGCTCTTCCTTTACTATCGGCAATATTTGAAATAAAACAAAGTGAATATAGGGGTTAAGATTGACTATTACGTAATTCAAATCCAAAATAATTTTTAAATAAAAGTATTTTGTATAATATTAATTTAAATAGTCATTCAAAGTTACCCCGCAAATGGAGTAACTTTGAATGCGTTTTTTGTAAAAGGAAACCTATTCAAAAACGCCTTGTTTTAAAATTTAATAAAAACAACATTCTAGTTTCACAGTAATTTATTATTACTAAAATAATATAACATTTTTTCATAACAAACACCCATTTAGTATTTTATTTTGTTTAAATGGATATTTTTTAAGTGAACTAGCATAAAAAAAGTCTCATTTACATCAGTTTCACTTCTAGACTTTGCAAATGGAACATCTTTACATTTTGCCATAAATCCTCAAAAGAAATATTTTTAACAAGATTAAAAATAATTTTTTTTCCGCTTTAAGACTGCTTTTTCCTTTACATCAACATGAAAAAAATTGTTAAAGTACATTAATTACTGCTCGGCGAACTAAAGTTATAACTATCTGGCCAACGATTGAAGAAAATACTTATATCTAATGGGTAACTCCTATATTTTTCTCAAAACCACTAAGCAACTAAGTTGTTGATTAACTTTTGATTTAACAAATATAATGAATATAAGTAAATAAAGAACAAAGAAGATTTATTTTTGTCAAGTATTTTCTTACAATATCTTTTAAGAGATCAATAAAATGCAACATTAAAAGAGTGCAATAAATGGGTAGAATTACCAGTAATAGAACAAGATACTGTTTCTTTTTCAACAAGATACTTTCTTTAGTAAATTCAAGTTTTTCACTGTAAAAATTACTTTGATTTAACTAATAGGAATGTTCCTACAATTTGACAAAAAACGATAACAAACCAGTCAAAAAAGTGAATAGAATCAAACCGTCCTGGCTTTGATTGTATTTTTGATTGTATATACATTAGGTGGTCGACTTCGGTTCTTGTTGTGCATAAATGCTCAGCTTTATAAATATAACCACAGGCAACTTGATCAGAAACACTAAACACGATTGACATAACATAACATGTTGCATATTTGTAAAAACTTTGGACTTTCCATGTGTTTTCAGATTAAGTTTTTAAAATTTTAAAAACTTAATCTGAAAACACATGGAATTTTATTGTTACCACAAAATTATAATTCAGTATAATTTATATACTGCCTTGTATAAATTTTTTTCATATAAAAGTGAGATAGTACTTCTATGGAACGCTAAACAAAAAACAAATTTAAAGATAAAACAGTGTTTTCAACAATTATAATTCAACACAATATTAAATGTACACACAAAAATTTTTTATACAAGACCTTTAAATATTATGTAAAAATTATATATAAAAATTATGCAACTTGGACAACAAGCTGCTACACTAGCTGAGGCAGTGTACGAAGTATTCTGACTAACTTTTTTGAGAAAAATATCCGAATTATTTAATTCATTTTTTGGGGAACAATAACAACCAATAAACAAAGTAAAACTTTAAATAATCAAAATATAAACTATTTTTCAAACTTTAATGTTTGAGATTTAAACAATTTCATATAAATTCTTGCCATAATTATAACTTGGAAAAAAAAAAGATTTGTATTCAAAGTTACCCCGCTATTCAAAGTAACCCCGGTTTACGGTACTTTGAAATATAGTGACCATTATATATGTGCCTCTAAAAGCTTCACTAGATTTGAAAAACTCTGCTTTCAGTTGAATAAAGCATTTATTTTATAATTTGCTAAATTTTTTATGTGAATTGGCATAAGTGCACCAAAAAAATTTGTAAACATTGGCATAAGTGCGATTTGGCACTGAAAAAATTATTCAGTTGCCCCAATAGAAACGAGGAGTTAAAAGGGTTTGTTTTTTTAAACTGAAATAAATAATGAGCATTATACTTTTTACTGTTGTTGGTTTTTTATAAAAGATTTCTATTTTTTGCAGAAATCTTTGTTGCAACCGGATTTACACTTTGGCATTCTAACCAAGGCTGACGACACGGGTTTTGAAGTGGAGGAGGGGGGTCAAAATCATCAATTTGTGAAAAAAGTCTTCTATATCAAAATTTTTCTTAAAAAAAAAAAGTTCCTTTAGAAAAAAAGTGCGTGGGCATGTGCCCTCTGGCATCCCGGGTTCGGCCTTGCCAACAAAACTACAGTCGAAAACTAGCGTGGAATGCAAAAAACAAACTTGAGTGAAGTTCGACTTGAACTTTGAAATCTGACTTTGTCAAATAAGACTTCAAAAAAAGCTTGTGCAAATGTGTAAACAAAACTTGAAAATTTCAAGATCGCGCTTGAAAAAGTCAAACTTGAAAAACTTAAAAGGCGTTAATTTGAAGGTGGAATTGGAAAAAAAAACTTTGCAACCGATAGCGGCAGAGTATTTGAAAAGGCAAAACCTTTTAAACAAAGCAAATTAACTATATACTTTAATGTATTAGCTTACAAAAATAAATTAAAAGGTGTTACAAAAATAATAAACTTAACGATTGTATTTTATTTTTAAAACTTGCTAATTTAATAGAAAGCACTGGATTTAAACGAACATGCTCGTGTTACCTTCTATTTATTGAAAAAACTTTAAATGAACATGCTCGTGTTACCTTTTATATATTAAAAAACACTTTAAATGAACATGCTCCTATTACCTTCTATTTAGTCCAAAGCTTTAACTACGACGTAACAGCTGCTTATCAAATGGAATATATGCAAATATATATTACATTTAACGTTACATTTTGTATTTATAATGGAGGGTTCCTTATTTATAATAGTGAATCTCCAAAAAAAAAAATTAAAACCACCTATGGTTAAAGATAACAATTCCTATTGTTAGTATTAATTATGGTGATCATCCTAATGTTCAACAAATGCCTAATACTTTACCATGATTACTAAAAGATCTAAGAATTAAACAACAAAAAAACAAAAACTTACCTTAAAAATTTTTTTAAAGTGTCGTTTCTAACTTGCTTGAAACTAATTTCATGATACATCATGACTTCGTTTGCAAGATCGGCTGGAGACCGATCGAAATTCAAAGTTTCTTTTATTCGCTAACTGTTCGTGTAAACTTCGTCTGTAATATATTTGTTTATCAGCAAAGCATATATGCCGAACACAAAGTTTTTATTATTCTTTTTTCTTGTTGAAATTTTTATTATAAAAAAAAATCAAAAAAATAAACAACAAACAAACCTCCAACAAGGCTGCAAGCAAACATTAATTACGTTAGGAGTTAGCAGAAAATTAATTAAAAAATCACAATAGTTTTCAATACCAGGACAAATATAATATTTATAGAGAAAAAAATTGTAGAAAACAGTAGAAGAAATTGGTTAACACAAGTTAGGTTACCTATATTTTTTTATTTCAGTTAACAAGTCAGCAATAGAATGATAGGATCAAAATCTGTATAGATCAGGGGCGGATTCAGCATTGCAAAAAATTTATATCAAATAAGTATGCTTTGCAAAAAATTGCCCCTCAGTTTGAGCTGACTTATATTATTGAAGAAAGAGTGTGGTTATTTGGTTAAATATATGAACTAGAGAAAAAGGTTTTTGCTTTTTAAGTTTATAATATAAACAATTTCAGCTAAATAAACCTATTTATTTTTCAAATTTAAGTAAAAAAGAGGAAAAGAAGACTGGTGAAACTGACCTAATCAAACTCTAATATCCTTACAAGAGACAACATTTTGCAAAAATTACCACAAAATCATTTAATTCTATTTTAAAAATATGTGGAATGCAATTTTAGAATTAAAATTATTAAAGTTTCAAAAACTTAAAGGTTATAAGTACATTTTTAGGATACAACTATTGATACAAAACAAACTTAACTTTTTTTCTTGCTCTTTACATATAGCATTTTACAATATCAATATTATTATATACCAAATAATCAAATGAGTCACTGCAGTTCATATTTATGTAAGGTCTTCTGATATTATTAGAAAACCTGAGGCACCAAAAAAAGTTTTTTTGGGGGATTTTTTGGTATCTCATTTACTTTATAAATAAAAAAGATTTTCTTTGTTGATACTTTATTAACAAAGATTTTCTTTGTTGATACGATTTGTTGATCGATTATTTTTCTTTTTATTCTTTGATAAGTTAAATATTTACAAACTTGATGTAAAATTATATGTATACAATAATTATTTATATATAAGTATTGAAATAATATAATATAAATGATTTGTAATTAGTGAATACATTTTAGTAATTTTGTTATACATAAAAATCCAAACTAATGTAACTATTCATATAATTTATATTTTATGTGTTTAGATATAAATATAGTTTCCAAATTATGCAAAAATTTCCGCCCTATGCGACCGCACTTCTCGTAAAACCATTGCTACAGTTCTGGTTTTAAAAGTGTTACACTTTAAAAACTTTTAACTAAATAAAATGAATTAAATATTTAGGATGTCGACTTGATCAGAAAAACTTTGATCAAATTCTGACAATTTAATTACATTTAACTTTTCGGTCGAAATGATTTTTTCTTCAATTTTCTAAATAATAACTTTTGTTTTCAATATTAAACTATTAATTTTTCAATAGTTTAAAAACAAAAATCGAATTTTTTTTTCAAAAAATCAAAACTCCTGCATTAAATCAAAGAATACGAAAATTTGATGATTAATATTTAAATTGCTCGTAACTTAAAAACAAATGTCAAATTTTTTTTCATTACATCCGCCGGCAGGAGGCAAATATTTCTGCTTCCAATTTGGCGGCCGCAGCCAGCTGGGAGGCAAAAGCGACTGGAGACGGCCTCTAAATCATTTTGCCTTCAAAATTTTTTCTTTATACTAGCAGCAATTTTTTCTTATAGGTTTATTATGAATTAAATTTTGTATTTCTTAAAAAAAAGCATAATATTTCTAACGATACCAAATATGTTTTATTTGGTTTACTATTATCAATTTACTTTTATCTTGGTTAACAAACTATCAACTAGGGTAATAAATAGAGAATAAGTAGAATTTTTGTTAAAAAAAAACCTAGTTCGTTGCCATTGTACCCTAAGGTATAAAAAAATGTTTTAGTTAAAAGTTTCTTAAATTTCAAAAGTTTCTACCTCCAAAAATGAAAGAATGAAAAATTTTCATGCTTATAACTTTAGCTAAAATATTATTAGATAAAATTAAAAACCTGTCGATGAATTTAAATTTCGTTTAAAATAGTTCAAAAATAATATAAAAATATATCACCAAAAGTTTTTATTTTTTTTATTTTTTGAAGTCACTGTAACTTTTTGATAACATTCTCATTTGATATCAACTCAAATCTACTTAAATTTTTTTTGTTTTTTTTTTGTTTACCTGAACATCAGAAGATATTTTTGCTAGGCCAGTATCATATTCAGACGAAGATTCTCTGATAAATATTTTCAAAATGTTAATTCAATAATTAAAAGCAAAATAATAAACATTTGTCATAACGATTTCTCTGTTTCATTCGACCCTGTTTTATTTTACATTATTATAAAAAATAAAAATGCAAAATACATTACTTTCGTAGGAAATTAAATTATTTAAATTTTTTTATTTATTAATAATCATTGTAACATATTATTTTAGATTCATTCTTCTTTTACTCAGAATAGTACATCGTTGATAAAAATATCCGACTAAATCATCAAAGAGAGATGTTTATAAATTTTTATACCTTTTGTCTGATCTTCACCCATAAAGTCATTTTACATTGACACTACACCACACACACACACACACACACACACACACACACACACACACACACACACACACACACACACACACACACACACACACACACACACACACACACGCGCGCGCGCGCGTGTGCGTTTTTTTTTTTGCTTACTGTATAAAAAAATTGATAAACGCGTTAGATTTGTTTGCATAGTTTACATCAATTTAAAATTGACAATTTTTAACAAATCGCTTTTTCCCCGTTATAACAGGGAAAAGTCGACATCTTAACAAATATATGCCCCTTTTTTAAATACTATTTTGAATATTTATTATACATATTTTTTAATATGTTTTTTATTGCGTTCAAAAAAATTTAAGGTTTTAATGTCATTTGAAATTACTTATAAATATCAGTTTTTAAAATATTATTATTCTTAAAATTTGACTTAATTGTTTTGATTTGATATAAAAAAGGAGAACTGGGCTCAATAAATGTTTTCATGTACACATTTGAAAATATTTTTACCGAATGCATTACATTTTTTAATAGGGTACTTTCATGTCCTTCACTATATAATATCGACATAAAAAGAGGAATGGAGGTTCAGGACACTCAGGAGTGGGCTAATTATGACGAAGAAACAGAAAAAGAACTTATTCATCCAGAGCAAATCATGAAAGGAGAATTAGGAAATAATTCCGATGATGAAGATATTGGATATGTTCAAGCCCCTATTGGTATAATATAGTTTTATTTAATTTATTTTTATCTATTCAACTATTTATTCTGACTTAAAAATAATTCCATAAATCTAATGCTCTAATAAAACATAATATCAACAAAACATATATCGCGTATACCATTTAGAAAAATTTATTATTCTTATTGTTATTATTATTTTTGTTATTATTGTTATTGTTGTTATATTAATATATTGATGTTGTTGTTGTTGTTGTTGTTATTATTATTATTGTTATTTTTATTTATTTATTTAGCAACTATAGCTAGTTTAGTAACTTTTACAAAATAAATGTTCACTCTTTAATTAGTTGATTATTTGTTAATGTTTGGATTAGTTTTTTTTTTGAATTTTTCAGAGTTCAGTTAAACAAATCCACAAGCTATTCCATGGTATAGAGTTAAACAAAACACTAACAAATGGACTACTGTCCTGCTCTATTATATTGATTACTTTTATGAAAATAACTAGATTGTCTAGTGTTAAGTTGATGTAACTCACAACTTTTTAAATAGAATGGTTTTAAAATATCATTTTCAGTTGATGTAACATTTAATGAAACATAGTGATTTAAAAAATTTTCTATTTTTTACACTGATCCAACCAAACAATTTCAACATTTCTGTTTTGTGAGTTGACCAGTCACATTTTAATATAGTTCTCATTGCTTTGTTTTTAAGTTTTTCTAAAGTATTTAAGTTATTGTTTACATCAAGAAAAATAGTAGCACAGTATTTATATTGGGAAACTATTATAGTTTAAATGATTATCTTTTTGGTCCATTGAGTTAAATATTCTACCAAGATATCCAGTTTTCTTTGCAATTTTATTTGAGATATGTTTGATATGTTCAGTAAAATTAAGTTTGTAATCAATTAAAATCCTAAAATATTTCATGCAATCACCAATATTACTTTTGTGTTATTGTTATGATTTGTTAAACTATCTTTTTTTTTTTTTGAATTTACGATAAGCATGACTATGGACTTGTAAATATTTAAGTTAAGTTTGTTATTTCTTAGTCATTTACAGAGTATTTCTAAGTCTTGATTTAATTGAAAAAAAGTTTTTTCAAAGTTTTTACCCTTAATACAAACCAATGTATCACCAGCAAACAAATTTACAAAAGAATACTTATTTTTTGGTGCAATATTGTTCATGTAAATAATAAAAAAAGGGGTCCAAGTATATTACCCTGTGGAACCCCTATATCATAAATCAGTCTGCCAGATATTGATATTATTATTTTTATTTTATTTTTATTATTGTTATCAAATTATTATAATTGCTGTGTGTTAATTAGCGATCCAATGGTATATAATAAGGGGCTCCCCAAAATATGATCAGTTTTTTGTTTGTATAGATGCTCTTGGTCCTCCTGGTCGATGGGTTCGTCATAAGTTGTTGCAAAGCATTCTTTATGGAACACCAGTTTTGCTTGCTATACAAGTAAGTAAATTGGTATATTTATTAAACCATGTATTTACATAGTTATTAAATTATTGTCTTCTGTGTTGATTTGCTGTTAATGCTTAGTTAAAATTTTTTTTTTTTTTGCAAACAATCATTTAAGTACGTTTGAATCATCAAACGAAAAATTTTAGTAGTCAATATTTTATTTGATTGCTATTTGAGACTAAAGTCTAAATAGCACAAAAGCATGTCTTAGTGCTAGTATAACTATTTGAGTAATTTTGTATATCATAAAAAAATCAGAATTCATAAGAAAATGTTTTATTCAATGAAAATTAAATCTATATACAAACAATCCTATAAGTTAATTAATTTATATAATGACTCTAGTTATCAGTTAATTTAACTGCTTATTAACTAATTATTTTAACTGCTGCACATTTTTGAAGTGTTTTTTAAAACTGAAAGTAAAACATAGGTTTAAAATAAATATTCATTTTAAGTTTATGTATTTGTTTTTTTAAACAAGTTTACTTCCAACAGGACTGCAACCACTATTTTAAAAGTTGCTAGTAAAGAATTAAAGAAATTTAAGAGCAAGAAAGCACTTCAAAAAGAGTTTAAGGGCAAGAAAGCACTTCAAAAAGTCAGAAATTGCTTGAAAAACTGTAAACTGTATGAATTGTAAAAACATGAGTTTTTTTTTTTGTCAAAACTGAAGTATATAGTTTTGTCATGTGTAATTAGAGATATTCCTGATCATCTTTTCACTTTAAACGTACTATTATCAGATAAAAAAAAGAGATGAGACCTAAGATGGAATTTTGGGATAGTGACCCTAAAAGTTACTGAAGTTTTGTCAGGATCACAAGCTGCAAAAAAGTGAATATTAACTTTAGCAATTCAGAAGTGATTTGTATGCCTAACAGTGGATCAAATTATTTTCTTTAGAAGAGTGTGGTTATTGAATTCAATAGATAAATTAAAGGAAAGGTTCTTTGCAAATAGCTCTGTCTTGTTCTTATGAGAGGTAATAAAATTAAACCTATTGACACTCACGTTAACATGTGAAAAGTTTCTCAAAACAAACATCAGTAACATATAAGCTCTTGCTTTTCACATGTTACAAGTGTTTGTCTTTAGAGGACACTACTAGACTAGATGAACATAGATCATTAACTTTTGTAATATTAACAAAAAAAAAACTTTAGAACTTTATTATTCTTTGTTCATATTACTCAATCCAAGATATGAAACAATTATTATTTTATAGTGTTGTAGCTTATTAATAAAATTCTAAAAATGTTTTTTTATATAAAATTTTATCTTTTGTACATTTGTTCGTAATTATTATTTTTTAACATATCTCTCATTTAAAAATTGTCTTATAATTTTTTTGTTTGGCGGAGATTAAAATTGCGTAAGTTGCTGTTATAGTTTACAGCATAAGTTAAATAACTCAAAGTTTAAGTTGCAGTTATAGAGTAATGAGCAAGTAGCCTTAATACTATCAAGATTTTTAGTAATTATTTTTACTTAACAGGGTACTTGTAAAAGTAAAAGTAAAAAAATATGAGTAAAAACGCAAATATTATAATATTTAAACCACTTTAAAATTAAAGTATAATTTAGTTTTTCATTCAAATGGTTTTTAAGTTGATGTTTTCATTCAATTTTTCATTCAATTTGTTTTGGAATAAAAAGTGAAACAGAAAAAAAATTTGGTTTAATAAATCGATTTATATTTCCTTAAATTTAAGAATATGCTTGAATTATTTTTTTAGAAAAAAAATTTCGTTGAACAGAAGTAAAATAATTTTATTTTAAACTTTTTATAATTTTATTTTAGTTTTTGTAATCACTGGTTTAATGTTTGCAATAAAATGTTTCTTTTTTTAAAACTATTTTCAAGTACTGTATATGAGTTTAACTTTCAGCAATGATTCTTGCTATACTGGGTGTTACAGATGCCACTGAATTAAGTTTAATTATTGAGTGTAAAAATTCTTTTAAAATTTTCCAGTTTTTTTTTCTATTTCAAATTTCAATTGCAAAATTATTTAAATAAGAGAATTTTAGAAAACTAAAGTTCTTTTGTTCCAAAAAATTTCTTTTTAAATAAAATTCCTGAAAACAACTTGCGTATTTATAGAGAGTGTTTGATCTTGATACTGCTTTAAATGAAATATAAAAAAATGTTGTTTTTTTTTTTCATATTTTTTACATTCTATTTGAGATTTCTTGTTAAAATAATTTTTAATTAGAAACTTTTATTTTTATGTATAAATAGAAACATTTATGTTGCTAATTTTTGAGAGTCTTTTAGTATATTAATTAAATTTAATAGTTGATTAACTATAAGTTACTGTAGTAACTTAACTGGTTGTTTTGATTTAGTTTAAAGGTAAATTTACTGTGATGTACTTTATCCATTCAATAAATCAAAATAAGTATACCTTAAAGATAAAACTGGCTTCCACGTAAAGATTTGAATTTAAATTCAAAAGCGCTTTATGTTGAATATAATCTCTGCTCACTTCTATTCTAAAGATAAATTTCTATTCTAAAGATAAATTTAGTATGAGGTATTCTACGAACCCTAATAAAAAACTTAGACATATACAATACTTTTAGGAATAGCCAAAAAAATGCTAAATTAGAAAAGAAAAAACAAAAAAACAAACAAACAAACGAATAGCGAAAACTTTATTGTAAAAGAAAAAACTAATTGCATAGGTGTGAAAAGCATAATCGTTAGGTGTGCGATACGATTGAATTGAGCCCTGAATTATAATATAATACTTTCAGTGTATATTATAATATAAATTCTAAAAATATATATATTTTTTTAATATCCATTGTTCCACACTTGTGTGTTTTGATTTGCAATTGGTTTATCATGGCTACAGAGCTTTTCTATTTCTTTTTTTCAGATTTTTTCTTACTTGTTTGCTCTAATATGATTCAACTGTGTTCTTGTTGTTTGACTGAGTTCATTTATTTTAATCTATTATTAAATAATAAAATTAATTCTAAATTTAAGTAATAAATGTGATTTGTGAAAATAAACTTTAATTAAAAGCAGACTAAAGATAATAGTAAGTAATAAAAAGTATAAAAAATGTCTAAAAAATGTTTAGGTATGAAAAATGTCTAGGTATAAAAAGTAATCCCTATATGGGATTCTCTGTGGCGTGTAATGCCAGCACAGTTCTGTGTATAAATTAGAACATAAAAGTTTATTATTTTTTGTATATCATTTTAGCATCTTCGTAACAAACATGTGACACGGTTAATGAAGTTTGTTAGTTTGCTTGGTTGCGAGGAGTTTTATGTTTTGTATATTTGTTTTCTAGTCTGGTAAGTGCTTTAGCTTGACTTATTTATTTTTAGTAGTTTAATTTTTGTAATTACTCTTAATAATAAATCCGTGCTAAAAAAAAGTTTATTAATTTTTTTAACAGCCTTATAGAATTTTTATAGATATTCTAGTTTATTTTTAGTAAAATGACTCAATCTTTAAATGTAAGCTCAGTATCATATTTAAGTCAAATGACAAGAAATAAATTAGGCTGAAAAATTTGGTTCAAGTATGACCAACAACCTTTTAAAATTTTTAGTTCAGTTATTTATTTTCAACTCTCTATAATCTTCTTTGTTTAATATTTTGTCATCTAATAACATCATCAAAAGGATCTTTCCCAATAAATTATAGAATAGCTGAATGAAGAGTTTTCTCATAAATAACATATATAACTCAATGATTGTTTTAATAAATGTACTTTTGATTCAGTACTTTTTGCCCTAAATTCAAAGCAGTAGACTTATTGCACCACAAAAAAACTACTTACTAAATTTAGAAATAGACTAAAGACTAAAAACAAACTGCTTTAACCATTAGTTTTACCATTTTGTTGGTGTAAAATTTGCAAATTTTTAAGCTTATGGAAAACACCCCAAATATCAAATTTGATAAGTTTTCCAAGTTGTGTGCAAAGTCTTAACAGTAAAAGCATTTGAAAAATGTCAAACCTCTAATGTTAAGGATTGCATCTCCAATTATTACAGAAAAAGTTTGTATGAACATGGATCAAAAAGAGTCGAACTTGCTACAAGTGAAAAACAGTAATTTTTCACTTAGTAGTGAAAAACAGTAGCTTTTAAAAATAGACAGAAACAATTTTCTAGGCATTTCATTTTGACTAATTTTGTAAGGGTTCAAAGTTTAAGGGTTCAAAGTTCAATGGTTCAAAGTTCGAAGGGTTCATTTTGAATAGAACATCAATTATTGGAAAAACTTGCATACAAGCAAACCTGAAAAAAGCACTTGCAGTTATTGACAGTGCACTTGTTGGTGTTTTAATAATAAATTATCAAGAACTTGATATTAAAAATTGAAAGTAAAAGAAAGTTACCTTATTAAATGTACAATTATTGAAAAGTGCGTAAAGTTGCTTATTGTGATTCAAGAAGAGAACTTAAGCAATCAAACATCAAACTTGGTATGGATAATTCATTGAAAATGCGGTACTAACATATTGTATACATAATTTTTTGTTTACCCCTCCTTTAATTTCGAAACAAAAACTTGGTTGACAAAATATTTTGATAAATTATAACTAAAAATTTTCTTATGAAGAATCTTTAGACTCCTTTCTTATTGTAGATTCATATAAAAGAATCCTTAGACTCCTTTTTAAATGCAGATTTAAGTAAAAGAATCTATAGACTTCTTTATTATTGTAGATTCAAGTAAAAGAATCCTTAGACTCCTTTCTTATTGTAGATTAAAACAAAAGAATTCTTAGACTCCTTTTTTAATGAAGATTTGTAAAATAATAATTAGGGGGTTAGTGTTACAAACAAGTTGTTTGGTAACATTTTATATTTTAATTGCATTTATCCAATCAATTTATCAGCAGGAATTATCTTTTTCCGGATATTTCTGGAATTCCGGATATTTTCGAAAAAAATCCTCCTGCTTCAAAAAAATATCTGGAATTCTGGATATTTCCAGAATTCCAGATATTTTTTAAATTTTTTATATTTTCCGGATAATTAAATATTTTTCCAAAATACAATTTATAAAATTTTTTCTGTTTATTACTGTCATCAAATAAAACAATAACAAGTATATATAAACAGTAAATTTGTTGTCCATAAATTACAGAACGCTATATTTAGTTAACAAACAAAGCCACAAAGATTAAAAGATTTCCCTCGCAGAGTAAACCAAAAATTAATTACAACGCGTTAAACGTTTATCTATTTGTATATCTTTGGTGAATTAAAGCAGTATTTCATTATCCATTGTGTTTTTAAATGTATAAGTGCATGTCTAAAAAAGTTTCCGCATTGTTTAACAGCTTTTAAATATAGTTTTCTACTTCTTCTTTGACTTTATCTTCTTATTATTATTGTTAAAATTTTATCATTATTATTATTCTTTTTTGATGAAAAAGTTATGTAGTTTTTTATTCATATATACGGTGAATAAGGATACTTTTAAACTTGCGTAATATTATAGTAATATAAAAGAATGGAGGAGACCATGCCCCCTCCCTCCTTGTTAACATCTCTTTGTAAATTCTGGATTTTTTCCGGATATTACAAAAAAATTTTCCGGATATTTAAGGGAAAAAAATTTGCGGATTTTTATAATATGGCCAGGATAATCTATGTTTGTCAGTTCAATCAATTTTTCAGTTTATTCTGTTTATTTTTTCAGTGATTATCTTATTGTTTTAGGATTGTTGACATGCGTCTGGCTCGTTTATCTTGTATTGCTATGGCAATGGGGTTCTATATAGCCAATGCAGTGAAAGTATATATTTGTATTTTTTTGGTTTTTTAATTTTGCATATTCAAGAATAAAAATTGTCATTTAACTATTATTTAGTTTAGCTTAATTTACATTATTGATTGAAGATAACCCATTCAAATACAAGCAAATTTATGTGTTCAAAAGTATAAAATATAGTAGCCTCCTCGACTGTAGTATTCTTCTTACCTTTAAGGAGGTGAATTCATATTTAATGGCCTAAATATTAATTATTTAAAAAGTGACCTAAATTATTGTAAATTAATAAACTTTGAGAGCAAGCAGTTTTTTTAGAAAAGATATAGTTTTATTTATATCAGAATAGTTATATACTTAATTCTTGACTTCATTCATTTGTATTAAAACTTTCAACAAGATGTTAAAAATGAGGGGAAAAAAAATATAAAAAAATAATTCTTTAATAATTATATTATACACAAACAAAATAATGAGTGATTAATGAAGTTTTTTTTATTTATTTTTTTTATTTTAATTCACCTCCTCAAGGCCGAGAAGGCCACTACAGACGAGGAGGCTACTTATTTGTGGCTATAACCCTCTCTCAACTCTATAACTCCGAAACACGAACCTTGATGAACAAGGCTGCTGCGCGGAGAAACGAGTTGAGCGCGGTACTACCAGGGACGTTAGTTGTAATTGATCATTATAAAACATGAAAAAAGCCACACAAAAATTATAATAGATATATAAATTTAAATATAATTTAAATATATAAACTTAAATCAGACATTTCTAATAATATCATTTTAAAAATAAGGCAATAATTAAGACATTTCTGAAAATCAACAAATTTTTTAGGAAATAAAATATATTCCTTGATCCCAACTCTTTATGTTAATAGCTCTTTACTAACAAGTTTAAACAGTATTTATAATATTTTAAATATTAATAATATTATATATTTTAAATATTAATAAATATGTTAATATTTTAAAAATAAAGTTAAAATTTTTATACTACATTGTAGCATCAATATTTCTTTCTTAGAATTCATTATGTTTACCTCGTCCCCCAAGTCCACCTGTTAAACCATTAGAAAATGCTTATTATACATGGTAAGTATTTTTCTTACAATACATTAAAAACACAGTAGTTATAATAATAATTATATATATATATATATAAAATACATACATACATACATACATACATACATACATACATACATACATACATACATACATACATATATACATACACACATACATATACAACCATCGCAATTTGCCAACTTCAATCTTTTAGAGGTTGGCAGCAGGTCGGCAACAAAAATTTGATACAAAGGTCTTACCTTAAAACATAGAAACAAGGTCGGCATTTTATTTGCCAACCTCAAATACTTTTAGGTATGTATATGTGTGTGACCTGACAGTGTTTGAGGTTGGCAATTTTTTACTGTCTTTATTCTTCCTAATTCCGATATATATATATATATATATATATATATATATATATATATATATATATATATATATATATATATATATATATATATATATATATATATATATATATATATATATATATATATATATATATATATATATATATATATATATATATATATATATATATATATATATATATATAGGGCTATTCTAAACCCTTTTTTGACTGCATTTAATGTTTTTGGGTAACATTTGGGCGTTGCCCAAAATCAGAGTCCTTTTTTTTTTTTTTTTTTTTTTCTTAGGCAAACAATGTTTTTTTTTTCTACAAAAAAATGTCTACATACGGCATATGTTTCCTTCAAACTTCCTTACGGCAGGCACTGACACAGGGGTACCAACGCCCAAATTATTTTCCTAGAATAGGCCCTTATATATATAAATAGCCCCTATATATATACATCTCTCTATCGTGGTCACCACTTTCTTACTCCAGATTCTATTCTTTATCTTTATAAATCTCTAATCCATCCTTGTATGGAATATTACTGCCATATCTAGAGTGGATCTTCAAATGATACCCTTTCCCTTTTAGACATTGTGCAAAAATGCATTATAAACATAGTTGGACTTGCTTTTGCAGCCAACTTTCAATTATTATTAAATCAATTCAATGTTGCGTCTTTTTCTCTTTTCTATAAATACTATAATTTGCACTGGTCTAAAGAGCTAGCATCTCAAGAGCTTACTAAAATTCATTATTGTGTTACTTGTCATTCAATTAAGTCTCAACCTTTAGTGTGACTGTTCATAAGTGCTCCAAAAATTCTTTTTTATCTAGTTTTTTTTCCTTGAACATCAGTTAACTTCCTTCTTGTTTACCTGATTCATATAATCTTTAATGTTGTCTGTTAATCCTTATCTTGCTTTATAAACTTCATCTTTTTTCTTCCAGTAACTTCCAATTCTAATAGTGGTTGCTTGCTGTCTAGTTTGCTGTCTAGTAAAAAAGTGGTAACAAATGTTGAAAATTATTTCTTTTATTAATTTAATTTGCTGTTTAAAAAAGTTATAAAGAATAAAACTTAAAAGGTGTAAATTTTTTAAAAGTTTGGATCTAATTGCTAATTTTATACTTTTTTATGTTTTTTAACTAATTTCTTATTTTACTCTACTAGTTAATATATCTAATTATACCTAGTTGTTTAAATGCTATTTAACAAACAAGGTCTAAAAAATTCCTCTACATAATTATGGAAAAATAAAAATTGTTTATCAGAAAAGTATTTTATTTCTACTTTTTCTATTCTTTCTCTTTAATGTTTTCGTTATCTTGATTTATAAACTTCATATTTTTTCTTCCAGTAACCTCTAACTATAATAGTGGTTGCTTGCAGCCTTGTTGGAAGTGAATATGTTTAAAAAATATATCTCTTCTGTGAAAAACTTTTATTAAAACTATTAAAGTGTTGAAAAAATAAATTATCTAATTTAATTAATTAAATTATATTATTTTGTATAATAGTCAATTTTTCTATAAGTTTATTTATATATATATAAGTTAAATTTTATTTTATAAATTTTCAACTATTTTCAATAATTCTATTATTATACCTATTATTTAGTTATCAGTTTTTATTATTTGATCTTTTTTATTATGTGGAAGGAATTTGCTTTAATACATTAATATTCAGAAGAAGAAAAGAGCGCCACTTTGCATTTTTTTTTTTTTTTCTTTTACTATATTACACCTCGTGACTGAAGTTGCCAATAAACCTTGGCTGAGGTTGCTACTAAACCATGGCTGAGGTTACCACTAAACCATGGCTGAGGTTACCTAAAGATCAGGATCCTACTCAATTTTCAAAGTTTTGTCATTCCCAACCCAATAGCTCGAAAACAAACAAAAAATTATTTATATTCTATTTAATTATTATTAATATTTATTATGTTGCCTTAACTTACAAACTGTTATTTTTAGGGGTTTGCCAAGTCATCATTCCGTGTTAGCAGTTGTATGCCCGTGGTGAGTTTATTTATTTCACAATAACAATTAGAAAAAAAAGTTCCTTAACACTGGATCTATTTTTAAAATTTCTACAATCGTAGAAATTATGACTTTGCAACTAACAACTTTTTTTTTTTCAAATTTACACCTAATTGATTTTACCCTACTGAGATTTTGATCAACTGAATTTCCAACTTTCTGTATTTCTGACCTGCTTTTTTTTCATTTTTAACCAATTAGCTGTTTTTTGTTTTTTTTATATCGATTTTAAAAGTAAACTTTTTCCGCTATGTATTCTATATATTTTTTGTTAATTTTAATTTAATCAGCTACGAGGCAGTGGTTAGTGCACTGGCTTCAGAATTGAGAGGTATTAGGTTCAATGCCCACTAGAAAAATTTGTTTTTTATTGTTAATTGTATTTTTAAAAAAATAAATTTAAAAGCGCTTGGAAAAAATGTTAAAAATACAAACCAGTAGGTTGAAATAAAAATTATCTATAAACTGTTTAAAATTACATTATTTAAAATTGGTGGAAAATCTCTATAGTTGGGTAAAAAATAAATCGGTCACAATGAAAATGTCATAAATAGTTTGAAAATAATAAGAACATTAATCAGTTGAAAACAATTTAAGCCTCTAAATTGTTAAATATATATATATATATATATATATATATATATATATATATATATATATATATATATATATATATATATATATATATATATATATATATATATATATATATATATATATATATATATATATTTGTGGTATAACGTTTTTACTACCTCTTGTTCCTGTATGTCAGTTTGATGAACAATTTTTCCAAACCAAAGAAACAAATATTTATTTCAATATCTTTTGAAAAAAGTTCACTCCCAAATCAAAATATCAAATTGCTATAACTTAACAATGTACATTATTAAATAATTATGACAGTATTATTTAACAATGTACTAGTATTATAGTTACTAGAGCATAGGATATGCTTCGTATTGTCAATATCTATGACTAATATACAGCAGAATATCACTGTCTATTACTTAAAATAAGTTATAGCGCAACAATTATTTTTGAATAAATGATATATACAACAATATAATTTTAACAAATGATGTTTGGAAAATAATCTTTCCTTTCACAAAAAAATTGCTAAAAAAAAAAATTTAATTAATAAAGTAAATAAAATAACCTAATTTTTTTTTTACTCGCTGATTTTTTTAAAATAAAAAATCATTTTTAGTTGCAAAACCACGATTAGAAATTTAAGAAATGATCATTTTAAATAATTTAACATGTTTAAAGAAATAAATTTGTTTATATCAAACATTTTTAAAAATGCAATATTAAATTTATTTAATATTTAAAAAATATGAAATAAAATAAACATTCCCTAATAGTAATAATAAGAACCAAGTTAAATATTTGACTCGTTTTGTGGTAATCTTAATATTAATACTCTAATTTAACGTTTAATGGGCTTAGTTACTGTTTAATGCTCTTAGTTACAATGGTTATAATGAATTTAATTGGCTAAAACAGAATCTGCTAACGTGTAATTGGCTATTTATGAAAAGTCTAATTAAATGCACTTAGTTATAATATTAGTTAAGTGACGTCAAATTTTGATATCGCAAAAATCAGGTAATATATTTAATTTGAAATTTTTATTTTAGTTGTTTAAATTTTTTATTTTTTTATTTTTACATATTTTGATTTTATAATAACTCTCCTATTCAGTTTTTGAACAACTTTGTTTCTACAGTTGTGCCACTTCAATGTTTAAAAAGTTAAAATTGGTTGTGTAATTATGTTATTTAAAAATTTATTTAAAAAATGACACAAAATCAGATTCTAAATTTTTTGTTTTGAAAAGCCCTCAGGTCAAACGTTTGATGGAGTTGGTGTATATTTAAAAAAAATCGTTTTTCTTTCATTGTCAACTATTTAAAAGTTAATTTTTTAAAAGTGATAAACATCCCATTCAAGGAATGATAGGCAAAAAATGTTTTACAGATAATGTTATACTTTTTAATGTTCTGAAGTTTTTTGGGTTTTTCATTTTAAAAGTTTATATTTTTCAAGCACAGTTTATTTTTGTTGACTTAAGTTATTAATTTTACTTTTTATTTATCATTTATACTTTTTATTTATATATAAATTACTTTTTATTTATTGAACATTATTTTATTGCATTATTTAACCAAATCAGAAGAAACTCATAAATTACATGATTTTTATAAGTACTAATATTGTCTATTAAAAATCGCTAATGAGGTTAAGATCATTGTTTTCTACAATTTTCTGTAGCTTGAAAATGGATATGTGGTAGTTGTGAATCAGACCTATTATCACCCGTTTTACAGGGTTGGACGTTTTATTTAATATTATTGCAGTAATTTAAAAAGGTTAATGTTTTTAAAAAACAAAAAAAAATAAAGAGAATTTTATGATGTCAAATTCACATTAGGCTGATGCATTAAGTGTATATATATATATATATATATATATATATATATATATATATATATATATATATATATATATATATATATATATATATATATATATATATATATATATATATATTAAGTTTGGACAGGAATAGCGTGCAATCGTATGCTGTAACTGACCACACTTATGTTGTTTTTTTCTTTACAACTTGACCACGGCCGTTTTAATGTTTTAACAATTAAAATTATATTTTAAAAAATTGTTACATTAAGAATACATGTTTTTTTTTTTATAAGCATATAAAATTTTCGAAACAGGCTCGGGTATGCTTAAGCAAAAAGTTAAAAGAGGCTCAAAAATATGCTTAAACTTAAACATATTTATAATAAAATACGCTTATTTCAATACTTTCTAAAAATGTGTGCATTACTAAAGGTTAATGGTTATAAGAAAATAAAAAGTCGACTTTAGTACAGTATAATAAAAAATATATACTATATAAAATGTTATCAATGAAATAATAAAATAAATAAAATTTATTTTTTATGTAGGCATATATTTTTTATGATAACTTTAAACGTTGAAAACTATTTTTCCATTTATTTCTAAAAAAATTTTGAAAGATAGTTTTGATTCTGTTGTTAGAGTTGAAATAAGCCACAAAATAAAACAAAAATTAGCTTGATAGCATCATTATTAAAAGTTCTACATAGTTTTTCAAGGAAGTGTTTTAAAAATGAAATTACAGTAAAAAATGATTTTAAAAATTTGGCATACTTTAAAACTGTGTAACTTTCACATATTAATGTATATTTTAATTATTAATTTCAAAAACTGATACTAAATAATGCTCGAATAAACTAAAACTGCTCGAATGTTTTCAACATATTTTTTTTAAAACGCCTGTATCTCCGCATCTAGAAACTATGACTTGGTATCTTTTCCTGTGAGGCATCTCATTTGTTCATTCATTAAACAATCGTTAATAGTAATTTGTAGAAGCGTTTTGCGTAACTTTAATAAAACGTTTCAAAAGATAAATTTTAAAGTAATTTACTTTAAACACAATTCAAAAGATGATAAAAAGTAATTTTCACTTTGAGTTTGTGTTTTTTGAGTTTTATTTTAGTGCTTATATATTTTCTTTTTCGTAAGGAAATGTTTATTATTATTATTAATATTTTAATTTTCTTTCTTTAAGTTTAGCTAGCTAGTGTTTCTTTTTTCAGCACATTTCTAAAATGTTTAGTTTTTAATTAATTAGTTTTAATTAATTAGTTTTTAATTAAGTTTTAAATTTCTAAAAATTTCCACTGTCAAAGCTCTTGTTTTGTATTTCCCAGAAGAAAAAAAATTTTATTTGAAAGGCGACCATTAATTAATATATCCACAATACATAAATTGCACACTGAGCCAAGTGCTATTTCTTA
The DNA here is from genome assembly GCF_022113875.1 of Hydra vulgaris. NCBI lineage: Eukaryota > Metazoa > Cnidaria > Hydrozoa > Anthoathecata > Hydridae > Hydra > Hydra vulgaris. The sequence continues at coordinate 29,660,558 of NC_061157.1, forward strand.
CATGACAGCAGCTTAATATACAGTATGTATTTTAATTTTTCTATTACTTTTTTTAGGTATTTATGGTTTTATTGTTGGATGCATTATCATTTACAGTTTGCCTCACTTGTTTGTCTCTTTATGATCATCACTGCATGTAGGTTTTTATTCACTTTTTAAAACTTTGTTTAACCATGTCAACCCTTATTGTTTATTTAGCCCATTTATTTATTCATTCAAGAGTTTCTCAATGAAATAAAAAAAAAGTTGCTAGATATTGATATGCTTTAGGATTTAAAATTATTAAAATGAATTTTAAATATATCGAGTTTAAGGTGTATTATTTAGTTGGGTGTTTTTTTAAAAAAGGTTTTTTTAACAAGTTGTTTGCATTTTACATTTCCTTTACACATAGGACCATGTTGTTACTTTTTAATGTTATGTGTAAATCTTTTTTAGGGGGAAATAAAAATTTTAGATATAAAATATGGGTTTCATTTTAAAAGCTTTTATATGGGTAATGTTTACAGGGTCATTTAATGTAATGTTTTGTCGCATATACAATGGTGTACATAGTCCTGCTGATGTCATAACTGGAAGCTTAATTGGTTGCTTAATAGTTAGTTTTATGAACAGGTTTGACAACCAGCTTGATCTATCAACTATGATGACTGGTCAAGGTAACATTTTATAAAGTACTCAAACATTTTTTTTAATGAAAACAAAATAATAAGAAAACAAGTTCTGTTAAAAATATTTATTATCAATATTTATTAATAAACATTTAATTATTGTGTTGTTTATTTTTTACTCTTTGTGAAACTTGTTTTTAAAGGTGTTCTTCTTGTCCCAGTTTATTCAGCAGTACTTATCATAATCCATCCTTTTAATGAAATTGGGTTGGCAGCTTTTGTTGAAACGGTAAAAAAAAATTAACATCGTTTTCTTCAGTTTCCTTCAATTTTTTTCAATCTTGAGATTGTTATTACTAATAAAACTACATATACTACACATCATAAATTATTATAATCACTACATTTACTACACATTATCATAAATTATTATAATCACTACATTTACTACACATTATCATAAATTATCATAATCACTGCATTTATTACACATTATCATAAATTATTATAATCACTACATTTACTACACATTATCATAAATTATTATAATCACTACATTTACTACACATTATCATAAATTATTATAATCACTACATTTACTACACATTATCATAAATTATTATAATCACTACATTTACTACACATTATCATAAATTATTATAATCACTACATTTACTACACATTATCATAAATTATCATAATCACTACATTTACTACACATTATCATAATTATTATAATCACTACATTTACTACACATTATCATAAATTATTATAATCACTACATTTGCTACACATTATCATAAATTATCATAATCACTGCATTTACTACACATTATCATAATTTATCATAATCACTAAATTTACTACACATAATCATAATTTATCATAATCACTAAATTTACTACACATAATCATAAATTGTCATCATCACAACATTTACTACACATTATCAGGTTTGGTAAGAAGGCGTGCGATTTTACCTCATAATATGACCATGCAAATACAATTTGATTTTAAAAACTTGACCACGGCTGTTTATAAAATTTGTTTTGAAAATTTGCATACATCTAAAAACGAGCTGAAAAATCATCTTTATCTTAACTATAAAGAAACTTTATCAAAAAAGTCTTCGTAAAAAAAATAACACTAAATAAAATAATAATAACTTAATTAAAACTAAATTAAAAAAAAAAAAAATTAACACTCAACTAAAATAAATAATAAAAATAATTCAAATGAGATAGAGTGCCAGCCAATATCTATGACAGCCAACACAATAGTTGTCTGAAAATTTAACTGAAACCTGTTTTTCTTCAATATTATCTGCAAGTCAATCAGCTTAAGTCTAGATTTGAACTCTTTGACTGATGTAGACTCCACTACTAATAAACCACTAATAAACTATAACCTATAATCTAAATTACATTTGAAGCAAATAACTTTGAATCGTTTATCTTTACTAATGTTTTTATAATAGAGTACTATGCAAAATCCTTTTTAAATAAAGTAACAACTTACATCTAACAATTGTTTAATAAAAAAGAAAAAATAATTAAATCGTTTATTTAAAAAGTTGTTATAGTTTTTTTTTAAAGACATAATAAAAAGTACATACTTATATAAATATAAAAAATATATATATTATTCATTAATATTTTTTATAAAAAATCATTAGCAGTGATTAATTTATTTAAATTCGTTTTAATAATATAAAAACATAAGTAAAGATCAAAGTTTGAATAACTATATTTTTGTATTTATATTTTATATTAAAACATATTTCAAAAAAGTTTTTTTCTCTTCACAAAAAAATCTTTCTACTTTTCGAGTGAATTAACTTTAATGATGCTTATATAAAGTTTATTAAAGATCGCTGTTTAAAGTCGTCGCTTATAAAATTTAGTTGTTTTTTTTTTATATAATTTTTATATAAAAAAAAATTATAGAGATGGAATATACTCAGAATCTATAAAAAATCTTAAATGTATATACAATTACTCTTTCTTATACCATCACTAACGAATCAACAAACTTTTGATTTATTAGTGATAGTATAAATTTCATTTTTTAAATTGTTTTTTAGATTAAATCAGTTTTTTTTTCAGCAGGATTGAGTCCTACAGTCTTGACTTTTACATAGCCTTTGTATTGTTTTTATTTAAAAAATTAATAGGTGGTCAGGGTAATAAATTGACTTGAATAATTTAATAATATCAAAAAAGTTATAATTAAAAGAATTAAAAAAGTATTAAATTAATAGTTTAATTATTTTCTATAAACATATATGTGTTTTTCAAAAACATTAAAAATAATAAAAATGATGCAGAAAAAATTTTAAAGTATATTTTTAATACTTTTAAACTTTGAATTATATGTTTACAAGTCTCAATCAAGATCAATTTAAAATATCAATAAAATTTTGTGAAAATTATGTAAATTTCAAAAATGTCTTGAATCAATGATTTTTCAGGGATCAGGGAAAGCTTTCGGAAAGATTTTGTCATAAATTTTAACTTTTTTTAAAAGTTTTAGTTTTTTATAAATTTTTATTTTTATCTCAAAATCTCATAAAACATGTATGTTTTGATGTTATTTATATGTCTGTCTGTTTTGCTTTATGGTCTGTTGTTATCAGCTCTATAATTGGGTTATTTTATTGATTTAGACTGCAATGGTATCAAGTATGGTTGGAGTTGTTCTTGGTCGTGCTGCTTCATATGGACGCTCTGCACCTTTAAAATCTTTAATGGAAATGTATAAGTATGGTATGGTTTTAGTGATGAAGATAATAAGAATAATTTTGTTGATTTTTTTTTATTTTTTTTTATTTTTTATATAGGTAAAACACCAATTATGAGTGCTGTGGCTGTGGGAGTATGTCGATTTGTTCTAGGTAAGTTTTACAATAAATTTTTGTTGCTTTTTTTTTAAAACAATAAACTAGTATTATAATTAAAGGTCTTAAAATAATATGATATGAAACAGCATGAAACAGCAAAAAAGTATTGTTTTAATAAAACCAACATGAAATTAAATGAGATTTTTTTAATTTGTAAAAATAGTACAAAATGATAGTTATTGTTTTGTATATTTCAAATAGAGCTTCTGCGAGGATATGAGAAGACGCAGATACATAATCATAATCTTAAAAACATAATGTTAGTTAAAAGTCTAATATGAAAATCTTTTTTTAAAGTTTTAAATAATTTTTCATAAAATGCAAACAACATTAAAATATTCTATTTGTTTCACTATATTCTAAGTTTTAGTAAATATACTGGATTGGATATTTTCTCCTTGTTAAAGATCATACAAGTTTGTTAACTTGTATATATCCTACAAGATAATGAGGTTCAAGTCTTTAAAGTTTATAAGAATAAGTTTTTTTAATTTATTTTTTTAGGAATTTTGGTAGTTCTTGTTACTCGTGTTGTATTAAAAATAGTTATTCAGACTGTTATTGAAGTTCTTCTGAAACTAACTGATATAAGATATTATTCTAAATCCAAAACTAGTGTCTATTATACTGGATTTTCAAAAAACTACAGACTTCCACCCATTTGGCATAATAAAGTAAGTCCATCTGATTTTTTTTTATATGTTCGCAAATTGTTTTTTATTTCATAAAAAGCAATTTGTCAAATTAATTATGTAGTGCAGTAATTATACAAGTTGTTTGTTAAAAAAATCTTATTATGAGAAGTCTTATCAAAAAACTTTTAATAACCTTAAAAAATTTTAAAAATTTGTTCAAATTTATAAATTGTTATAAACAATTACTAATTTTTGCCAAAGCTACATATTGTAACTTGAGTTTTTTAGTTTCTTTTTTAAGTGTTAAATCAATGACTCCTTATTTTTAGTGAAAACACTTGAAAAACTACTATGCAGCTTTTATGTTCATTTACCAGATAATTTTGTATAATAGTCTTTGTATAATAGTTTTTTTTTTTAATTTTGCAAACATGTTTTTAACAAGCTAGATTGATTTTTTATTTTAATTGAAATAACCAGTGATTCAAATGTGTCTCAATGTCAATTTATATCATTGAGAAGATAAAAATGCATATTGTCTTTACTTTTATTTCCTTGTTATTTTCATTGTGGTTGGTTTTCTACAAAAGTGTGAACATCTTTTTGAAAACTTTTGAAGCTTGTTTCTTACAAGATGGTATGAGTGATTCTGTTAGAAATATAGTTAAGACAGAAGTTTGCAAGTTTTGAAAAGGATTGCTTTGATTAACTTTTATAAAAATACACTGATTTAAAGATGCATACTAAAACTGCAGCATGTTTTCAACATTATTCTCATTTTATTAAATGGAAAAACTGAAATTCAATGATCATTCTGTAGCAATTGATTGATGTCATCAATCTCTTTATCATATTTACCTCACATTTAATAATAAAATAACTAGCAGAAAACCCCGTAAAATGTGTTATCGTAGGTCTTATTCCTTACTTAACTACTTTTTCTTTTAAACTGATAATATCAAAAATGTTATAATTAAAAGAATTAAAAAAGTATTAAATTAATAGTTTAATTATTTTCTATAAACATATATGTGTTTTTCAAAAACATTAAAAATAATAAAAATGATGCAGAAAAAATTTTAAAGTATATTTTTAATACTTTTAAACTTTGAATTATATGTTTACAAGTCTCAATCAAGATCAATTTAAAATATCAAAATATACTGATTTAAAGATGCATACTAAAACTGCAGCATGTTTTCAACATTATTCTCATTTTATTAAATGGAAAAACTGAAATTCAATGATCATTCTGTAGCAATTGATTGATGTCATCAATCTCTTTATCATATTTACCTCACATTTAATAATAAAATAACTAGCAGAAAACCCCGTAAAATGTGTTATTGTAGGTCTTATTCCTTACTTAACTACTTTTTCTTTTAAACTGATAATATCAAAAATGTTATAATTAAAAGAATTAAAAAAGTATTAAATTAATAGTTTAATTATTTTCTATAAACATATATGTGTTTTTCAAAAACATTAAAAATAATAAACACATTATATCTATTAACCAGCTTTGCGCCCCTTTTTTCATCTATTAGGTTGGTGTAGATGTATTTATAATACATTATTTCTAGTTTAAAATGTTGAATGCTGTATCTTCTTGGCTCAACACATTCTGCTCATGTTTTCTTTTTTTATGACTAGGCAACTCATTCTATTATCTCCTAATGAGGTTACTGCTCTAAAACTTCAGATGGGAAATAAACCGAACCCGAATGAACCGAACTAGAACCTTACCTATGACCGAACTGAACCTTACCCAAACTTTACTTCTTACCAAACCGAACCCCAACTTGACATTTTTTGGAACAAACTGAATCAAATAAACCGTCCTTACCCTAACCAAACCAAAAAAAGATTTATAGTAGTAAAAAATTTTCAATTTGCACTTCAATACATAAGATAAAGCAATGTCAGTTTTATCTCCATATGTTTTAGTTTTGAGATAAAACAATTTAAAAAGGAAAGATTTTAGGAGACAGCATATAAATTTTTTTTAATAACTTATGTTTTCTTACACAACACTATCTATAACTCTTTTCAAAAAATGGAGATAGAACAAGATAATTCTAACGTTACTATAAGTCTACAATACATAACATAATACACCACATAATTATGAGCAATTACTTATGTAATAATTTATTGTTCATAATTATGAACAATAAGTTATTAAATATGTGTAATTATGTAATAATACATAACATACTAATTTGTTTATGGTCTGTCTGTAAGATCAATGGTTCAGACAGTGACATTATGTGTAATTTGAAGGCAGCTTTTCTGTTCAGCTTGAATGAAAAATATATTATTTATCCTTTGCACAAGCAAATCACCACTTATTGTTCCTTCTTTCAAATATTTGTCTTTTGTCAATGCAGAAGATCGCAATTTTGTTTATTCAGAGATGCGTAGTATAGTAGACAAAATTATTTATTTTTTAACACGTTAGGTGATACGCAATAACACAGGCAGTACATATAAAGACAACTTTAGTAAATGCAGTCATTCAGATCAACTACTTCCTTTAAAAAAGAGTAAAACTGACCCTGAATTGTATGATTTGCTGGTAAACATTAAAATAGCTCCTACTCCATTGTCTAAGGCTGGAAGTAATGACACAAGACATGAATTTGAAAAATACTTGGCACTGCTTGTGACAGGGTGTGATGCATTGCAATTCTGGAAAGACAATGACTGTGAACATAAACTTCCAACGATGGAATTGATTGCTAGAAAGTTATTGGCTTTTCCTGCTACAAGTACTGCCAATGAAAGAGTCTTTTCAGTGTGTGGGGTGACGATGAGTAATTGCAGGGCTCATTTAAACCCAGAAACATTAGAAATGTTGCTATTTCTCAAATATATACATGCAACCCTTATACTAGACTGACAATAGCCTGCTTAAGCTACCTGTGTTCAAAAAGTTACTACTTTTATGTTTTGCGCATTTTAACTGCAGCGTTTTGTTTTTTGAACTTTTGAAATAGCAGTAGTTAAAGCATTGCTAATTATTTCAAATATTTGCTAATTATTTCATAATAATGATTAAGCTACTTAATATTACTTTAGTTTTTATTATTGTGAATGTAACAACTAATAAACATGGTATAACTAAATAACAAATAATAAACGGTATAACTAAAAGTTATACCGTTTATTATTTTATAAATAAAAGTTATAAATAAATGGTATAACTAAAAGTTCAGTAATAACTAAAGTTCGGTTTGGTATCAACAGTGTTGATACCAAACCGAACTTTAGTTATTACTGAACTGAACCAAACCCAAACTGTGCCTAAGACCAAACCGAACTCGAACATTAGATATAACCGAACCAGACCCAAACTTTAAAAGAAGGCTTTAATTCCCATCTTTAATACCTAGTTTTATGGTTTTGAAGCAGTTTATGAGTCAGGTTTCCCAAACTCTGTGGTAGCTTTCAGAGAAACTGATTCCATCAACAGCTGATAAGTATCAAAGTACTAAAAGTGCCATGTTTTGCATGGATAATGTCAGGGACATTATCCATACATACTTTAGGTGTCCATTATCGAGTCAAGTTCATAAATAAATCCAAAAATGTCTAAAGTACCAAAAACTATAAAACACAAAAAACTATCGTCATCAAGTTCTTTAGATCTGTCATTAACTAATATTTGTGGTCTTCGAAGTAAGTTTTCTTCTGCTGAGTCTTTTACAAAGTTCCCTAGACCTATTTGCTCTTTTGTGAGATTAATTTGAATTCAGCTGTCACATCTTGTAACCTTAGTGTTGGTTATCTTCCTTTAATTAAGACTTCAATAGTCACATGCTTGGCTTGGGTGTTTACACTTGTACGAATTTAGCCATTTGTCTGGAAACTAGGTTTGAATACACATACTATATTTTTTTATGTGCTTTTGTTTAGCACTACTTCACTCTATCACCTTTCTCTTTGTTCTATATTGCTATCCTTCATCTCAAGACTACACTCTTTTCTATGTTATTTCTGATCAAATTGACCAAGCCTTTTCTTTTTATCCTTCAGTCAATATCGTTGTTGTTGGTGACTTGAATGTTTATTCCACTGAATGGTTTGGCTCTAGTGCTTGGCTTTTAGCTCTGCAGGCCCACAATTTTTGTTTTTCTGAATCACTAATACAAATAGTCAACTTTCCAACTCGCTCTCCAGGCAATCCAAATCATTTACCTTCTCTACTTGACTTATGTCTTGTTTCTGATCCTAGTTAATGCTCATTTTTTCCACATTCACCCGTAAGTGCTTCTAATCATGATTTGATCTCTCTAAAACTATTATCTCATTCTTCTTCATCATCAGAATCCCCCTATTATTGTACCTCTTACAACTACCTTAAAGCTGACTGGGACTCTTTCCGTGATTTTGTTTGATGGGTAGAATCTTTCGTCTTCCTGCTGATAAATGTGCTTCTTATGTAACTTTTTGGATTCAGGTTGACATGGAATTTTTTATTCCCTCTTGAAAATTCCTAGTCAAGCCTCATTCTTCTCTATGGTTTTTCTTGTTGTGCTGCTGCAATTTTCAATTGTAACTACTACTTCCATATCTATCGCCAAAACAATTCTCCAGAAAATAGGCATCTGTTTACTATTGCTAGAAATCATTGTAAAAAGGTTCTAAGTCCGCTATTTACAGGTCAGGAAATCTTGTATTTAATCTCTAAAATTAGGTTCTCGAAACTTCTAAAGGATCTTGACCAATGTGTATAATAAGGGCAAACTTGTTGTTTTACCTCTTTTGCATAGTTCTAATTTTGTTACCTCACCTAAAAACATAGCTGAAATGATGGCTAAAAACTTTTCAGCAATCTCATATCTTGATTCTGCTAATCACATCCTACCTGATTTAGCTGACAATCAGGTTGATTCTTTGCTTGACATTTGTATCACTCCAGCTTCTGCATCTAAAGTGATTTCCTGTTTAGACTCTTTTACAGCTTGTGGTGCAAGCAACATACCTGTTATAGTCTTGCAAAAGTGTAGTCCAGAGCTGTCATCTATACTTTCAAAACTATTTAACAAGTGCTTATCAGAGTCTTGTTTTCCAGTCTGCTGGAAAGCGGCATTTGTTATCCCTATAGTCTAACTACCAACCCATTAGTATTTCTAATGGGATTACTATCATAAGCAAGGTTTTTGAGTCTTTAATTAACAAATACTTAATCTCTCATCTTAAATCTAATTAATAACTTATTTTCTAATCATCAGTATGATTTTGATCTTCTCGTTCTACTGCTGATTTGTTAACGGTAATAACCGATACGTTTTATTGTGCATTAGATAGATGTGGAGAGGGTAAGGCTATTGCTCTTGACATTTCTAAAACCTGGTATCTCTATAAGCCGGTCTTCTTCATAAGCTCTTTACTTACCGTGTATCAGGAAATATCTTTAAGATTATTGAATCTTTCCTTACTAATGGTAGTATAAAAGTTATCCATGATGGAAAGCACTCTTTTTCATTTCCTGTAGTTTGAGGGGTTCCTAAAGATTCTATCCTTGGCCCTATACTTTTTTTATTTACATTAATGATCTCCCAGAGGTTCTCATATCTAAGGTAGCATTGTTTGCTGATGATATTTTTAGAATATATTTATTCTTGTCTAAATAAGAAGCCAACACTCTTTGATTGCTAGAAGGTGGGCATTTGAGGTTAAAAAGGATTTACTTTTGCTACATCATGGGGCTCTCAATGGCTGGTGAACTTTAACTCAGATAAAACTCAATTTTTCTTCCTATATTTATAGACCGTAATGTACTTGATGGGTCATCTACTCTTCGTCTTCTATGATTAACTCTTACTTCTGACCTTTCTTAGAAACCATATATCAAATCCATTGCAAAATTAGCATCTTCTAAGGTTGCATCTCTTTATCATGTTCACCTTTTTTTTTCTCTGGATTCTATTCATTATCTCTATAAGTCTCAAATTCGTCCTTTTATGGAATAATGTTGCTATATCTGGAGCAGATCTTCAAATGATACCAGGGTTGCATGGTTTTAACCAAATGGTTTAAACCATTGGTTTAAACCAATTTAAAAAATGTTGGTTTAAGCTAAACTAATGTTTTTTTTAAAAGATTTGAACTTACAACAGGAAACTAAGACAGGATTACGTTCACAAATATAACTAATCTTCAATATAAATATATATTATCAATATGCTTCATCCAGGATACACTCTACCTAATAGAACAGAAATTGGGGGAGAAATATTAAATAGGGTTTACACAGAAGAAATTGAAAAATGTAATGTATTGAATGGGTGTCTTTAGATGGCTGGAGTAATATACATAATGAACCTATAGTTTGTATTTCTGTAATTACAGATAAAATTAACATTTTAGTAGAAACAATCAACACTTCTGGTCATTCACATCCTGGTGAATATCTTACACAATTAGCAAGAGAAGCAATAGATTTTGTAAGACGTAAATTTGGATGCACAGTAAAAAGCTTTATGACTGACAATGCAGCTAATGTGAAATCAATGAGACAACTATTGTTATCTGAAAGAGATATTGTCATAACTTATGGGTGTGCTCCTCATATTCTGAATTTTTTAGCAAATGATCTTAACATTGAAAATGTGAGCAAGCATGTTACACTAATAAGATATATAAGAAATAATCATCAAGCTGGAGCACTTTATAAATTAGGCAGAGGAACAAAATTGCCACTTCCTACTAAAACTCACTGGTATTCTGTATGTGATTCACTTGAAAAATATGTCAACAAATGGACCATTATTTTTACAATGTTTGAAAAAAATAAAGACTTGGATTGTGTGATTGGTAAAAAAGTAAGTGATATACAGATAAAGTGAAACACAGAAGATTTATTGAAAATATTGAAACCAATTGCAGTAGCTCTAGATAAGTTGCAAAGAGGTTAAACAAAAATAAGTGACTCTTGAAATTTTTAAAGATTTGATGAACAGTTTATCAATTTTATCAAACAAACAAAAAAAAAAATTGAATCTAGATATCTTCAGACTGTCAGTGATGCTCATTTCATGGCAAACACACTAGATCCTAGATATTTTGGATCTAATATTTCTGAAAACAAAATGAAGCTGCCATGAATTTCGCAGATAAAGAGTTCAAGAATTTGTTACCAATATTATTCAAATTAAAAGCCAAATCTAGTATAACATAATGGATATTGAAGGTTTATTAAATGCACCAACTTCTAGTGCTGAAATCAAAAGCATTTTTTCAACTATTGGTTTTGTTCATTATAAGTTAAGAAACCGATTGACAGTAGAAAAAGCAGCAAAGCTTGTATTTATATATAGAACATTAAACAATGATGTATTAAATAATTTTGATGAAATATAACAATAATATTGATAAAGAATATTGTTTACTCAAATGAAATACGTTATGCTTTTTTTAATTTAAAAGGATAACTAAATACCGCATTTTTTAGTAAAAACCTAATTAAACCAAAAAAACCATGGTTTTTTTGGTTTTTTTAAAAAAACCTATGGTTTTTGGTTTTTTTCAAAAAACCGATTTTTTTGCAACCCTGAATGATACCCTTTCTCTTTTAGATAAGGCTCAAAAATACATTGTAAACATAGTTGGACTTTTCCTCTCTCTTTTCTATAAATACTATAATTGGTTCTGCTCTAAAGGGCTAGCATCTCTTGTGCCATCTAAAATTCGTCCTCATGTTACTTATCATTCAATCAAGTCTCATCCTTTTACTGTGACTGTTCCTAAATGCTTCAAATATTATAGCAAAGTTGTTATTTTTTGTATCATCAATGTTTACTTTTTTGAACTCATTTGATATTTAAATTTATCAAAAATTGATTGTTTTGATCAATTTTAGCGGTTCTGTTTCCATCTTTACGGTATTTTTAAATAGCACAGATCTACTTTTTTTTAAAAAAACTAAATTCTTACATTATATCAAAAGAAAATCATTCTGTTCAGTATTTTATTCATTTGACTGCGGTTCTTCTGTTGAAGTTCTGCGAGCCACGATCGTGGCTTTTAAAACGATCTTCAAAACTGTGACTTCAACACCAAAATATCGGTTTCAGTAATTTATAAATGGTATCACTGAATGGTGCATAATTTTTTTTTCTTTTGATATATTATTTATAAACCTTTTACTGCGAAAACGAGTGATCGTTTTGTTGTTTTTTTAGTTAAATTTTTCTAAACATCTTTTAACTTTATTGGGAAGTCAAGGGGTTATGAATATTCTTGTTATTCATTGAGCGAAATTCATCATCTATCAACTATGGGGCGTGGTAAACATGGAACAGATGTCTTTTGAGGACATGTACAGGCATTTCGAGATCAAGGATTGAACATTTCTAAAATAGTTTGAAGATTGGTTTTTTCTTGTAAGAAAGTCATCAATCCTATTAATTTATTTAGCAATACTGGTTCACAAAAAAACCCAAGTCTCGAGAATGAAAGACAACTCCCAGAGAAGACGGAGCCATTGTCTGTATCGTTAAGCTGAATCCTTTTGCTGGCGCGCCAAAAATTAACTACTAGATTTTAATTAAGTTACTTTCTTTTCTAGCTCAGTAAAGTTATCTTCTAAAAATAATATTTTATTAGGCTGAAAAAGTTTAGATCAGATCTCTAGAAAATACATCATTGCATATTGAACATGTGCTATTTATTTTGTCGTCAACGTAGTTTGGTAAACATTACAAAATTGAATTTTTTGAGCAACTTTTATTTTAATGATAATAAACCAAGCAACCTTTAAATAATAGTACATCTAGGTTTTGTTAAAATTTCATGCCATTGTTTCGTTATATAAACTTATGCCTGATGAACAGGCCAATTAACGAAGTTCAACTTAAAACGACAAAATAATAGAAACGGTCTATTTAAAATTAAAAGTTTGCTTTCAGGCTATGTATTTTCCCATGACTATGCTTTTTCTTATGCCCTTCTATTTTTGCGGCGAAAATACGGAATATTAGGCTGGTGTATTTTGAGTGTAGTTAGGACTGTAAGAACAGGTTTTACAAAAAAAATTGTTAAAAATTAGTTATATAATTATCATTTCTCCTAAAAAGTTATTTGATAGATTTTCAATTTATATTTATTTAGAAGAAAGAAAACGACGACGATCAAGATGTCCGGTTAAGAAATATTTCCCAACTAAAGCAACAAGAACCTTGGAATATAAGTCACGTAGTGCGTTTTTTTAATTACATTGGTCTTGGTTTTGTAGTATACTATGGTAACCCAGTTTTGTATCAGTATTTGGGTCTCGTGTTATAGTTGTAGTGGTTTCTAAGAACAACAATAGAAAAAAAAATTCTATTCGAAAATGAATTCATTGCAGCTTTAGATTTGTAGCAATTTGCAGGTGATATTTATTTTCTCATCGTCTGAAAAACACATCGTTTTTTTTTAATACTTTATAAAAGTTTGAAATGCTCAGCAGGCATTTCAACGATTTTATAGAATTTACGAGTATATATGCGCGCGCGTGTGTGTATGAAATAAAAAAGACTTTGTATATGTTCATATAATAGAGTATGTATGTGTTAGATTCACAGATAGCGATATTTCCTAATTTTTTAATGTTAAAGTCTATTCAAAATAATTTAAAAATCTTAATTTTATATTTGAAATTATTTTGATTTTCAAAAAAAAAATCATTATTTTTTCTTTTTATTTGGAAAAGATTTTGTTAAAAATGACCTTTAATTTGTTAAATTCCAATCGTTTTGTTAAGATATTCTTTTTACTATAAAGTATATAACATTTTAATTTTTTTCAATATATTTAGCGCAATTTTTGAATTATCATTTTCCAATAACCAATTATTATTTTTTTTTGAATTATCATTTTCCAATAACCATAATTTTTCAATATTTTTAATATCTAATATACATATATATATATATATATATATATATATATATATATATATATATATATATATATATATATATATATATATATATATATATATATATATATATATATATATATATATATATATATATATATATATATATAGGCGGGTTTTTATAATACCTTTTTCTTATTCAAGTATGACATGTATATATGCTGTTAAAAAATGCATATATAATATATGTATTTCATATAGAGAGAGAAGTTGTATACATATATACAGGGGATATTCTGTTTAAATAGTTTCCAGTTGGTTTTTGTGTGCGCACCCATGTATGAATTCAGTTCATTTATTTAAACGATTGTTGTGGCTTGATACATGATACATAGTGCAATCCTGTAACTTTCTAGAAATCTTTACTAATATATAAAATATTTTTAAAAAAATTTAACTGCTAAAACTTATATTTTCCGAGGAATTAAAGTTCATTTATCCAGTAACTAAGTTTTCCGTTCCGTTTTTCAAACTTAATTTATTCTTTGATAACATTACTAATGTAGGGTACAGCGGGGTATATCGGGACAGTGGGGAATAACGGGACAGTTATGCCTGAAGTTTTGTATCATAGTTAAAAAATTTTTTTTTGATAAAACATCTTAAATTATTGTAAAAAAAATTTTATTAATATCAAAATGCAATAAAGTACCAGAATGCATCAGTAAGTTTGCGAAAAACAAAGTTTGCGTATTTTCTTAAGCAATACAACAAGAAAGGATTTATCTTGAACTATTGCGAATTTGCTTTATTTTAAAAATGTTTATATTTTTCAGACATTATTTTTTATCCTCTTTTAGAATCTGGTTTTAAAAAAATATTTAGAGTCGAACTTTTTGAATAGTATTAATTTCAGTGAAATGACTTTAGTGGAACAACAAGCTATTTATAATATTGTACATATTACTACATTTGGTGATTTAATGATTTTGTTTTTAATCTAAAATATTATTTTTCTTATTTAGAAAAGCAATTTTTGTAATAAATTCATAAAAGTTCTTATTTTTATAACTTAACTTCGATTATTAATAGTACTTAATGTAAATAAAGAAAGTAAGAAATGATTTAAGAAAAATCAATCATCCAAAATGATATAAAATTTAGCTACATGTGAAAAGGAACTTAAAGCTAGAAAAGCTGCTGATGCATATGGCATGTTTGTGTTTTCTCTACATTGGCATATTGCTAATAAGTCAGCTTATCAAAAATGATGCTAAATAGTTTCAGAATATTTTTGTGTGATTTATGTGATCCATAAAATTTTTTTGTTTAATTTCAAATTTAGTAGTAAAAACCAGGCTTGTGGAGCCGGAGCCGGGAAGCCGCTATTTTTTGGTGGAGCCGAAGCCAGAGCCGCAAAAATTGAGCGGCTCTCATGTTTTTTTAATGGAATAGAATGTACGTTTATTTTTTTACTGTAGACAAACTTTATTCATTTATTGTTAAACTAATTTCTTGAATGAATTATTTATTGAACTTCTATTTTTTTCTATTTTATTTATTTAGAATTATTTATTGAACTTCTATTTTTTTCTATTTTATTTATTTAGAATTATTTATTGAACTTCTATTTTTTTTATTTTATTTATTGAACTTCTATTTTTTCTATTGTTTTCCTGACTCATACAACCTTCAACTTTTCAAGTCTTCTGTCAACCGTTTCCTTGCTCTATAACTCTGTTCTTTTTTTTGCTAGTAACTCCCAACTTGATAGTGGTTGCTTGCAGCCTTGTTGGGAGTGAATGCAAATAAAAAAAAAAATTTTTTTTGAAAGTATTTTTTTCTAACAGTTACGCTTATGCCAAAACTTAATAAAAATGAATATTTTAACAATTTTGTGCTCAACAAAATACTATCCTTTAATAAAATTTTTTAATACTCTTTATTAAAAAAAAGGAAATTATAAATGAAAACATTTCAGTGATGCACATATTGCTTTATATTATATTTTTATACTGATACTATGCAGTTAAATATTTAATGCGCGATTTATTGATCAAAGTTATTGATATCTTTAAAATTAAACTAAAGCATACGATCGTTTAATTTGGAACAATAAATTTCGTTTAAAACTTGTCACTAACACATTATTAAATTATTTTTTTCACTTAATTACATAAAGTAATTATGGTATTAATTTAAAACATCAACAAACGAATCAATATGTTGCTCTTAATTAAAATGTCATTGAAACAAATAGAAAAACGAAAAAAAATTCTGCACAACTATTTACAAAGTCCTTCTACATCGTTAATTTCAATTGCTAAGGCATCTGAATCAAGCAAAACTACTGTTTGGATTGTCATAAAACAATACAAGAGCTCTCTATCTATCAAACAAGAAAAGGATCTGGGTGAAAAAGTAGCTTTAAGGATAAGAAAACCGCAATTAGTATTCGACGATCATTCACGCAAAACCCGGGCTTATCAAACAGAGTGCGAGCCAAAGGATATAAAGTTTCAGAATTTTTTAAAGATTACAATTTTTCAAGCAATATGCAGCTGCAGTTTGAAATCTCGAGCTTTTGTCACATCTTCAATTTTAAACTTGAATGTTTACATCAAAGAATACTTGCAAGCTAGACTTTTGGAATTTTATTGAAGTCAGAATGTCCCTTGTTGGTTCTAGCCTAATCTTGTTTCTTGTCATTATTCTAAGAAGAGTGACATCAAATTCATACCAAAAAGCTTGAATCCATCAATTTGCACACAACTCCGTCCCATTGAGAAGTTGATGTCGTTAATAAGCGTAAATGTTTGCTTATTTATTTGAAATAATAAAAATATTAAAGTAAAAAGCACTTTTATAATTTTCAAGTTCCTTAGATTAAAATAAATATTTTTTGTAGTTTTTGCATTAGTTAAACTATTTTTCATTTTTTTTGAATTTTTTATCGTTTTTAATTTAACGAGTGCTTTACCAAGTGGGCATGGGACTTACAAAAGAGGTCTTTTAATCGTCTTTGGAGTGTCTTCAACGTCTTCTAAACGTTTCGGACGACTTTTGAACGTTCAAAATACACTTTTTTAGGTCCCGTGCCCACTGGATACCCAGTGGGCACGGGACTCAGTGGGGGGAGAACACGTCTTTTAAACGTCTTTTGAACGTTTGAGATGCCTTTTGAACGTTTTAGACGTTTTTTGGACGTTCAAAAAACGTCTTTTTTAAGTACTGTGTCCCCAAGGTAGAATTAAAACTAAAATTTGAAACAAAAACTTTAGTTTTGGGTAAATAATATATAGAAAAAAGTGTTTATTTACCCAAAAAAAATTTCTTTTCAAATGTAATATCCTGTAGTAGTAATACAATAACCTTGTAAACCTTGAGAGTTGGTTAAAAATTAATTTCTGTAATTGGTACAGTTTTGGGTTGGTCAATGTGATTAAAAAAAATAATTTTTAAACTTGCAATTTTTGTTCATAAAGTTAAGGAGCCGGAGCCAAGCCGGAGCCGGATATTTCTTAGGAGCCGGACCCGGAGCCGAGCCGTCAAAAAACAGTCGGCTCCACAAGCCTGGTAAAAACCAATTTAATAAAATATAGGTTAGATGTATTTTATAATAAAATACACAAAAAAAATTTTTTCAGGTGTTATTTCTTTTTTGTGGCGTAAGGGCGTGTAATTTCTATGGGTATGTTACTTTTTTGGGAGTTTATTGTCTGAACATATTTAGACGATAGATAGCTTCAATCATTTTTCATCATTTCATCAGCTTTACAATTCACGAATAAATGCTGCTTTTTAACTTTCCCGTTTTGCCTCACGCACTTGCAAAATGTAAAAGTTTTGCTAGTCAAGTAGTCAAGCGTTTCGTTACTTTGGTTGTCGTAAGTTATTTTTTAAAATTTTTTGATGTTTTTTCATTTTCTCAAATCAATGAATTTTAGGAAATTTATAAAAAACAGTGTTAACAATGTTAAAAGAAGACAAAAATAGTCTTATCACTTAGCCCCGTAGTTTACATCGTATTTTTACATTATAAGCAGTTGCTTTATAACATAAATATTTTATAATACCGTTAAAAATTGAAATATAGTTTTGTTTAATTAACAAAAGCCAAAAAATAAAATTAAAACTTCTTGGGACAAATAAATTTAAAGCTTCTAACGGTAATTTACTGGTTTTCTTACTTACCAATTCTCTGTTTGAGTTGATGGCAGGATCTGATGTTACCAAAAGCATATTGAGCAAACCTATATTTGTAGAAATACGTAAGTTTTTTGTTTTATGATGCTCGTGGAATCTACAAAAATCTTAATTGCGGGTTTCTTGAGACTCTTCCGGTAACTGTCCGATTGGAAGAAGGCACGTTTTTATGGGTCAGGGCAATAACATCCGTTTTTGCCATGTATAATAACACCCGTAAAACAACATCCGAAATTTCATCTATGTATAATAACATCCGTGCAACAACATCCCAAATTTCATTGATGTATAATAACATCCGTGCAATAAAATCCCAAATTTCATTGATGTTTAATAACATCTATGCAACTACATCTGTAGATTTTTCGGATGTAACTACATCCGAATTTTTTTTTTTTTTCTTAAATGCATAATTTTAACCAGATGTAGTTACGCATCTGATTTTTTTCGGATGTAACTACAACCGCCAAAAAAAAATTATTACAATGCATCATTTTAACCAGATGTAGTTACACATCTGATTTTTTTCGGATGTAACTACATCCGCCAAAAAAAAAAAAAATATATTATAATGCGTAATAAATTTTTTTTTAACTATTTGATAGAATGCCTGCCCAAACCAAACCCTCAGTCGATGTAGCAGCATTCCGTTGCGAGTCAGGCTATTTGTCAGTCAATGTAGCAGCACTTTTATAATATAATAATTATATATGTAACTACATGCGGAATTTTTTTTTAATAATGTATAATTTTAACCAGATGTAGTTACACATCTGCTTTATTTCGGATGTAACTACATCCGGGAAAAAAGTAATTTAAAAATGCATTATTTTAACCAGATGTAATTATCATCTGATTTTTTTCGGATGTAACTACGTCCAAAAATTTATTTTATTTTTTATTTTATTTTTAATAATGCATTATTTTATGCGGATGTTGTAACACATCGAGAAAAACTCTCGGATGTAGTTACATCTTTCTAAAGATGTTATTAGATATCAATAAAATTTCGGATGTTGTTGCAGAGATAATAATTCAGTAAAAAAAAGTGGACGATCTTACACAAAAATGTGCGGATGTTATTTCACTACTCCATGGATGTTGTTGGACAGATATAGTAATCTTTTCCCGTTTTTATAAGCTCCGCATGGGCGCCCGCAGGATTTTTTGATATTTCAGATAGGACACTTTCACACATTTTACAAACTCTAAACTTAAGTATGTTCATACCTATGCCAAATGAGGAGGCCTTGCAAAAAATTTTAGGATGGTGGAGGCCTGGGAACAAAAAAAGGCTTTAAACATCCCCCCCCCCACCTTACCCAAACGTGAGGGCACTAATGTAGTAAAATTTTCAGTAAACTATATTTTAATTTATCGACAGATTTTAAATATCGTACAAAAATATTGTAAATTATGACTATGCAAATTTTGTATATTTTGCATATCTTGTAAATTTTGCATCAAATAACTTTTGTAATTTACAATATTTTTCTACAAAATTTAAAATCTGTCGATAAATTTAAATTTAGTTTACGATAAATTTGAAAATGTTACTATATTAGTGCTATCACGTTAGGGCAGGGGGGGGGTCAAATATCCTATCTGAAACATCAAAAATCCCATGAACTTCCGCGCTTTATACTAGTATTTTGTGCACAGTAACATGCATATAGACCACAGGTATAGGTTAAGACAAAGAGTTTTGGTTTCCGAACAAAGTTTTTTAAATTAACTAATATCATAGCCAGAGGAAAGTATTCTTAATAAAGTACTGAAATTTTTTATAAGATTGACGCCTAAAAAGAAATATCTCACTAATTAACTTCAGAGTTGTTAGTCTTTGGCCTTGCCTTAAGGCCAAAAATTTAGGCTTTGGCCTTGGCCTTGATTGTTTTGGCCTTGGCCTTTAAAAAAATACATATTTTCTTATTGATTTCGTTGAATTCTGCAAATAATTTTGATCTATTTTTTTTACAAAATGTGGTTTTATCGTCACAGGCCTTACTACTTACAATTTTGTTAATAATTGGCCTTAACGTAAAGCAAAAATTGCAATCTTTGGTCTTAAAAATGTTTGCATAGGCTTTGGCTTTCAAACTCCTAATCTTGGCCTTGACCTTAAAACTATTGGGTTTGGCCTTGTCCTTGTAACTTTTGGTCTTGGTCTTGGCCTTGTAACGTTTGACCTTGGCCTTGCTACTTTTGGCCTTGTTAACAACTCTGCTTAACTCTAGCTATATAAAAAACCTGCGAGAAATTGGTTTTTGTATAGTATTTCGTTTTCAATAAGATAAGATTAGATTCGGTTTGGCATTATTCTTTGTAAAATTTTTGAAAAGTCTGTAAGAACTTGAAAAGGGCGATAATTTATTATCTTTGTACGATTCCATGTCTTGAAGATTATAGCTATTTTTGCAATTTTTAGTTTATCTAGAAATGAACCTTGTGCAATGGATGCTCTGAAGATTTTATAAGGAGTATTTGTTATAACATTGTAGGAATCGATAATAATATTTGTGTTAATATCATTATATCGAAGAGGTCTTTCATGAGAGGGCCAAATGTGCCAACTCAAATGTGTATATAAGAGCTTTGGGGAGGGGATGGGACCTCCCCTACACCCCCCGTTCGTAACGGCCCTGACTGTGAGTCGTCTCTACAACACAAAATTGTAAGTAAAAAGTTAAACAAACAGTTTAAATATTTATTTTTATCCAAAATTAAAACTTGGAAACAAAAATTTTTATCTTTTTAAAAACCTAAATTTCTTTTTTAAAAACTATTTTGAAAAACAAATACTTTTTAAATAATTAAAAATCCAATAATTAGTTCCACCCGGGCTTGAACCGGGGACCTGTCGCGTGTTAGGCGAACGTGATAACCACTACACTATGGAACTGATACCAAATTTGTAAAATATAATTTATATAAAAATAATTCTTTTTTATTTCTGAAAACGGATTTTCCTGATTCGTTAATTTTGAAAGAGAGGCAAGTGCGCATTTGAGGAAAAATATAATAGACCTTTTCATAAAGCATTCCGTGAAAACGAGGCAGTGTTTGTAACAATCAAAACAAATCGACGATGTTTAAAAATGGCGATATTGTATGGGTTGCAATGTGCTTTTTCTAAATGTTTTTCAAATAGCTATGATAGATAATGTAAATGGAATTAGAGTTCCAACAAATATATTATATTTTTCATATTTCTAACTGTAGAAAGAAATATTTGGTGTAACTTAATAAAAAGATAAGAAAATAAAGATAATTTAAAGACAACAAATCTAGTTGATTATGTCAAAAGCATTTCTTACAAGAAATGGTCCATAAAACCCCATTTGGTACACAAATAAAACTTATAAACTTCTTAGGACAATATTGCACTCATGAAATAAATTTTCAGTGTCAGATAAATCCAGAAAACCACAAAGTTTCAGGCAATGTTTGTTTTAAAATGTCGATGACGATTCGTTTGCATCAGCACAATTTTCATCGCTACAAAATGAAGTAGATATCTCTTTATCGACATTATTGTCAGTGCCACTAGAGGAAGTAGACTTTAAAGTAAATGTTGCTGAAGGTAAATTAGTAGATTCATTTATCCAGTATAGTTTGTACTGGATTTCCATCAATAACCAAGCTGTTTAAGCATTTTTAAATCCTGGAAAAAAATGGAAAAAACAATTTTTTATAACAATCAATAAACAAAAACAGTTCATCTACCGGACGAACAAGAGTATTAAAGCCGCTTGATGCATTTATTTTAACATTGACTTATTTACACGTGAACTGTGATCTTTGTTTTTATTTATTTTTATACAATATTTCAGATGGAACAGTTTTAAACACTGTAAATACATGGATAAATTTTATGTATAAGACATCTGCATATGGCCTTGTATAGAGTGAGTTAGGAAGAAAATTTCGTAATGAATGCAGGAAAAGCTCCCTACTGTAAAATGTATCGTTGATTGTGTAGATTACAAAGTTAATAAACTATCTTGATTATTTATGCACAAAATTATGTAATTAGATAATAAAAATACAATAGTTAAAGTTTTAGTAGGAAATGCACCCAGAAAAGGATTTATGTTTATTACGTTAATCAAGGTAAAACTGTAATGAGTGACTGTGGCTTTACAATAGCAGAATACTATAGACCATTTAGTGTTAATATTGTTTTACCATCATTTGGTTAAGGGCAGAGAAAAACTTACTATTCTTTGTGGAGAGAATACTATAGTAATAATAATAATAATAATATATTCATAAAATTCAATTATTATAAAGGCCAAATATTATAGTTGGTACATGGTGAAAATAGTATATATACTAAATATATATATGAAAAAATATGATTTGTCAGATCATTGTATAAATTTTAGCAAATTAGCTATTTTAGCAAGTAAAAGAGTTCTAAAAGTGTAAAAGATATGTAAAGTCAAGAGAAGAAACATAAAGATGTTGCATTATACCTGTGTCTTTGGAGCTATTTTGTAAAGAATTTAAAAAACAGAGAGAAAAAGACAAAAATACAAAAAAATGCAATAAAAAATTTAATTGAAAAAAAAAATAATTTATTAATAAAGAAATAACTCCTGATGTTGAAAGTTTTAAATACTTTTTCTGATTTAGTGGAAGAGCTTAGAATTGGTTTTTACCTAATATTACTTAAATATTTACTTTTTTCATTTAATGACCATATTTATGTATTTTATTTTATATTTAAGTTGATTTTTTATTTAGTAAAAATTAAAACAAAAAATCTATTAATAAAAAATTACATAACTGCCAATTAAGAAAAAGAAAAGAATCCAGAAATGGAGAGCTAATCTTAGGCAACAACATGACAATTTACAAATGGAGTGCAAAGTCCTACGGCTTACCTTCTTGTTGGTACACTTTGTTAAATAAGTTAGACAAGTAGTAAATGTCTAATTAATGAACAGAATAGCCAAAGCAACATTTTTTTTAGTTTTATTTAAGATGAGTAATTGAGACCAATGCTAAGTAAGTAATAAAATAATACCTTCAAATTTTGTTGCTTGATTCATAAAAATCTTTATTCATCATTGCATCACTTAGTTTATGATTCAAAAGATAAACATCTGGCAGATGTTAAACTTTTAAAATCATTTCTAAAAGTGCAGTTTAGCTTGTACTTTCTTGACTTTCACATAGCATCATTAAATAGAAAATATAGTAATTAAAAATTAAATTTTAAAAACTATTTAAAAAAAATTACATAACTGCGTATTTAGATAAGGAAAGAATCTAAAAATAGAGGGCTAACCCAAGTCTACAATACTAATACTTTACTCTTTTAAGGCTACAATACTTATAATTACTGTGTGTATATATAATATATATATATATATATATATATATATATATATATATATATATATATATATATATAGTAAGTATTAGTATTGTAGCCTTAAAAGAGTAAAGTATTAGTATTGTAGACTTAGGTTAGCTCTCTATTTCTAAATTATTTCCTTTTCTAAATAGTCAGTTATGTGATTTTTTAAAAATAGTTTTCAATCAGTTTCTAAAATATATATATACATATATATATATATATATATATATATATATATATATATATATATATATATATATATATATATATATATATATATATATACACACACACACACACACACATATATATATAAATATATATATATATATATATATATATATATATATATATTAAGTATATAATATATATATGCATTATGTATACATCATGTATACAGTGATGTTACATAATGTATATGTAACATCACTGTATGCAAAAAAACGTTCTTTATCAAAGCTTTGCATGGTTTATTTTTGTACAACCCGTAGGTTTTGACGACTTTTGGAATGAGTGTATTTCAATAGTTTAATTATTATTTATGTTACTGCTATAAAAACAATATTAAAGTGATTTGAACAATATAAACTCAAAGTTTGTTTTGATTGTTACAAACACTGCCTCGCTTTGAAGAATCTCCTTTCTCCGTCGCAGATATTTATGAAAAGGTCTATTAAAATCAAAACCTTCAGATATTCAAGATAAATTAAGTAATGACAAGAGACCATCCATAAATTACGCAAACTAAATTTATTTAAAAAACAAAAGTAAGTAAAAACAAAAATGAGCTATTATGATTTTTTATTTAACTTAAGGCTCACGAGAGAAAACTTTTTTCTTTTCTGTTTCGTTGATTTGTGAAATTTTGCGTAATTTAGGGACGACCCCTTACGTAAAATGCGCAATTATGATATTTATCCACTTAAGCATGTGTCAAAAATAATTAAAAAAAAAAGCCTTACTCTCAAAGCTTATTCATTTCACCCAAAAAGTCTAGCAGGATTACGTCATCGGTGCTCGCAGGATTTTTTGATATTTCAAATACAACACATTGCGCAAACTCCAAACTTAAGTATGTTCATACCTATGCCAAATTAGGAGATCTTGCAAAAATTTGGGATGGTGGAGGCCTGAAAACAAAAAAAAGTATAGTGTTCCTGGATTTATTGCGTTAGTTACAATATGACACAAACTATTGCACATTTCAGAAATTGAGTGACTTTAATAATTAAATTTTTAAAATTTTTTTTGTATATATAGACAAATAATAAAATTGGGTAAAGAAATAACATTTTAAGATATTTCAAACAGAATAATGAAATTTGGCGCTTGTTTTAACTTTGGGGATATTTACTACCCATTTTTAAGAAATTGGGTTTTTTTCTCATAAGAGAAACATATAAGTAAGCATAAGTATACCAAACTTTTATTTATCATACTTATGTTTGCCACTAATGTGAGTTACTTAAATGCCATACTGACCACAAAACTATTTTTTTGTTTTAGGGACAATCATTCCTAGACCTATGCAACTACGTAATTTTTCCACCATAGAATCAAAATGTTTTCAAGTAAATCCTTAATTTTTTTGCTTTCATACATCTTAACATTGAAACAATTTGATAACACTACTTTGAAATAATGTTTTTAAATTATCAATTTTAGATAATATTTTACTATCACATAGGGATTTGTAAGTGCATGTTTTTAATCCTTGGCCATGACCAATAAAACATTTTAGTACTAATGCTCCAATACTCAATATTTCAGTAAGCACCTAAGTAGCTGTTAGTCCAATAAATGAAACACTCTCAAAGCTGTTTCTTTCCAACTAAAGATCAGTTATACCACTTTTTGTACCAATTATATATTTCATATCTTTAACTTTTAAAACAACACCAGATTAGAAGGATCATCTCTTTATCTATCTAAAGATAATATCTATTTTTATTTATCTTAAGATGATACAGAGACATTTAAACAACTGTCAATTTCTACTGTTTTTAGTTTTTTTCAATTTTTAATTTGATTTCAAAAAAAACTTAATATGGATACTTTTTTTCATGAAAGGTGGTGTTCATATTCCACACAACAATTTTTACTCCTAAACTCCATGCAGATAACTTATTGTCTTATATTCAAGCTAGAAGAGTTATTTTCAAGCTAGAAGAGTAGTGACTGTGTCTTCCATTTACAACAATTAAACCAAGCCAGAGAGATTTTCGTATTGTTGGACAAAAGAGTTCTTTTTTTTCTTTCTACAAAAGCTAGATAAAGTCTTTATTAACTCCACAAACTGTTTTTTCAAAACCAAAAATTAATAAAATAAGTTCAAATTTTCCAATAGCATTCCGAAAACCTGCGGCTATGTTTCAGTTTTTCTTTTTCTAACGTTTCTGGGTAATAGAAAAAAGCACTAATAATTTAAACATTTTTTACAGCACAGACTGTATCCACTCAATAAAATCACTTTGGCACTATCACTACATCGGCGCTATCACCACCTTGGTCTTCCATCTTCTCTAAATTTAAATTCTGCATAGTTGTTTAAACATGCAAAACTTATATTTAGAGATGCCACCACTCACCTTTTTTTAAACCTACAGTAGTTATATCTGTAATGTCAAGAAATCCCAGAAAAAGTTTATTTATGCTGCAATTTTAGAATTCTAGTCAACTCAACCTACGACAAAAGAAGTGTGATAAACATAGCTGATATTGCTTGTAGTATTAACTATAATTGCATAGAATAGAAATTTTCAATTTTTATGCTCAAATTACCCCGTCACTGCTCCAAACATTTAAACAATTTTTTTTGCTGAAATAATTTATGGGTTTTATACTTTGTTATTTAGGTGCCCCAAGAAGACCTAAACGGTCTTGTCACAGAGCACAGCGGAAGTTCATTTAACCAGGAAGTTCACGCCTCCTTCCTTACCATGACGTGAAAATATGTCCAAAGCTCGTTTCGAACCTGAATCTCCTGCTTATAAAGCAAGCGCTCTAACCACTACGCCACGGCCGCATACTTTTTGGAATCAACCAAAGTGAAGAAACAATTTTTTTTTAATAAATGAGCTCTTTTTTTAAATAAACTTAATGGTACAGGTCTTACCTAAACTTAAACGTAAAACGCTGTTTAATTCATCTTAAATCGATCCCAATGCTGAATTAAAAGAATCATTAATATGCTTTACTAACTTTGCTACAAATAATAATCTTAAAAATAAAAGTTTAACACCAGTTATAAACAATATACTTAAAAAATATACTTATAAATTTTACAATGGTTGCAAGCAAAATAGCTTTACCCTTCATGCAGAGTTTTTTTGTGTGAAACAATAAAACACTACAATAATAATATTTCATCAATATTTGTCTTTAGTTTAAATGCAAATAAGACCTTCAATAGCTGTAACTGGGATTTGTCGTTTGAAAAAATTTATTATAACAAAAAACTACCACTCTCGGTAGTTAGCGCACTAAAATCGTTATACCGCTCGGGTACTGCTAATATATCAAGCTTAAGAAACAAATTAAATCCTTTCCTGGTTTTTTTAAAGCGCGCTACAAGAATCCATTTTATATTTATACTGAAAGTATATTAATTCAAATTGTTTCTGATTGCAATGTTGGAACAACATTGTGGCATACACCCTGGTATTATGCACACAATTTAAGTCTACAAATTCCTTCTCTTTCTGGGCTATAAAAATTGTTTTATAAAGTTTTAACAATATACAAAAAACATTATATCAAAATAAACACTAAAAAGTTTTTTTATCTCCGCTAAGAACTCAGTTAAAAATAGAGATGTGCCAAGACCAGTTTATGCCGAGTTTCCGATTCCGGGTAACCAGCGAGTCCGAGTCCAGGTACCCAGCACTAAGTCCATATTAAAAAGTTGGAATAAAAGCTTGCAAAATCTCTAGTGCTGAATTATTTTTACAAAAAACGTTAATTTGCGCTAATTATGCTTAAATATATCAAGTTTATTTTTTAATAAACAACTATATTTACACTCGAATTCATAAATTCAAATTACACAAACTAATGTTTAAACACAATGGCCGTAAATAAATCTCCTTCAGGTTTGTTAATATTTGAAATAAGTTCGAAAATCAAACAATAAAAAGAAGCTATTCAAATATGTGAACAAATCAGTTTCCTTTTTGGAAATATATTCTGATTGTTTTTCAAAAATATATTTAAAAAAATATTTTAAGAGATACACATCTATATTAAGTAAATAGAGCTTTGTGGTAATTTTAGACTTATATAAAGAAATTTATTGGTTAAAGTTTAAACTAAAAGCATTCCTGTTAACAATATTTTGACACAATTTCAAGTACCACTTAAACAAATAGTTAAAGCATTTAAGATTAGTTTTTATTAAAAATTTCTTTCAAGATGCCAGATTCTTCAACAAAATGGCCGATTCTGGGTACCCGGTAAAACAGCCGAATTACAGGATCTCCGGGTCCGAATCGGAGATCCGGTAATTAGGATCACTAATTAAAAACATGGAATTCAAACATAAGGTTTTCCGTATACAATAATAAAATATGGCACAATCAAGGCCATACACAAAATATAGCTACAATCCAAACATCAAAGGTAAATGAACGCAATCAGTCTAAAATACTGTTTATAAATTCTTTATAAATTTATAAATTCTTATAAAATGTAGAACTCGTTTTTGTGAACTATTAACTATAGGGCATTTGTTCAAACATCTGAGAAAAATTAAACTTTATAGTAACAATTTCTCAAAATTATTTGAGAAATTGTTACTATAAAATTTCCACTGCAAAAAGCTTGATCATTTAATTTTTTTTTTATTATCGAAGCATAAACAAGTTTAGTGCACAAACATTTTTTTTCTAAATCTCCACTTTATGAAAACGTTTTATATAAGTTTATAACTTTATATATAGTTTTATAATATAAAAGTATAGTATAAAAATTTATAAACATTATAATAGTTATAAAAAATATAAAAAATTAGACTAGGTCTTTTATAACTTAGAGTGTTCCCGTAGACACGTGACTTTTAAAATTTTGCCATTATGAGAGGATAAAAATGTAAACAAAGCCGATATAAAAAAAAAATTATTATGCAGTTATTTAAATGTATTTTAATTTTGAGCGCTTTTTTACATATAAAACATTATAAAATATTCTTTATATTACATAATAGGTATTATATATATTAAGTATTGATATGGTTTCTTCTTGTGGAGTGTTGGGTTGCTCATTAACTAAAAAAAAGCAACCAGATATCAGATTTTTGATTTCTGGTTGCTTTTTTTTTGTTAATGAGTTTTGGAATTATTAATTATGACGAAGAGTCGCGCTCCCTTTCAAAGGAACGTAGAAGGAAATGGTTAAACAGATTCATTAAACAAAACTAATTTATCTCAAAAGCAGTTGTCAACAATTGGTTCGACTTTACTTTTTTGTGGAAAACACTTTATCAACGGTTAGATACTGTATATAAATTTTGAAAATAGGTTGTTTAAATTTTAAATAAAATCAGTATAAAAGCTGTTCTAGTGACTTCTTTATTATTAATGTTGTGTATATTTACTTACGTATTATGTGTTTTAGGAAAACCAGCAAAATTATTTGAAAAAGATTTTGCAGATTGGGTTACAACACTTTATATGAGTAGAGAAGGAGGGTTGATGTCATTAAAATTAAAAGATGATTTAGAATTAAAAGCAGATTAAAACGACGTAAAAAAAGAAAAACAAATCAAATTTATCAAGTTATTGATAAT
Organism: Hydra vulgaris; assembly: GCF_022113875.1. NCBI lineage: Eukaryota > Metazoa > Cnidaria > Hydrozoa > Anthoathecata > Hydridae > Hydra > Hydra vulgaris. The sequence goes on from NC_061157.1 coordinate 29,689,928, forward strand.
AAAAGAAGTAAATTTGACAAAGGTACTTTTTAGTTAATAAGTTGTTAAGGAAACTGATAAATCAAATTTCATTTTGTTTTACTTTAGAAAGTGCCTATTTATTTTTTGTTTGTTATTGTTTTAGATGTTGAAGAAGTTGAAATCAATTTATTCCAAGAAAGTTCGTCAGAAGTCAGTAAAAAAAACATAGTTGATTAATTGAATGATGAAATCAGGATGTTAAACGAGAAATATGAATCTTTACTTGATCAAAATCAAAAAATTTTAAAAGATACATCAGAAGCATTGATTTCTAAACAACTTTTTAAAAATAATGCTGAAGCAGTCATATACTTCACTGGTTTACCAGATTATAACACCTTATGTGCTGTGGTTGAACTTGTGAAAAATAGTGCAATTACTCCATGTACTCGAAATAGGTTTTGTCAGGTAGTTTTGTGTCTAATGAAACTGCGTTTGGGATCTGGAACAATAGATCTTGCACACCGTTTTCGTGTTTCAAAAACAACTGTCTCAAGATTGTTTCTTCACATGATCAATGTATTTTTTATTAAACTATCACCATTCATTATATAGCCCGAACGGTCAGAAATAATAAAAACTATGCCTTTTACATTTAAAAGAAAATTTGGAGATAAAATTACAAGTATTATTGATTGCTTTGAGTTGTTTATTGATAGACCTAGTAACCTAACAGCAAGATGCCTAACATGGTTATCTTATAAACATAACAATACTGCAAAATATTTGATTAGTATAACCCCGCAAGGTACAATAAGTTTTATTTCAAAAGGATGGGGCGGTAGCACAAGTGACAAAGTAATAACGAAAATTGTGGTTATTTGAATAAGCTTGCTTATGGGGACACTATTATGGCTGAGAGAGGTTTTAATATTGATGATATTGTAGGGTCATTCGGAGCATACCTGGAAACTCTTGCTTTTACACGGGGAAAAGATCAGCTTAGTGCTTCTGAAGTTATCACAACACATCAATTAGCAAACGTTAGAATACATTATTAGCGTGTTATTGGTACTTTGCGACAAAAGTTTTCAATTCTCAACAAAAAAATACCAATTGACTATTTGTTTACTAAAGAAGGAGAATTTCATACAACATTGTACAAAATTGTTCATTCTGCCTGTGCTTTAGTTAACTTATGTCCGTCTTTAGTAGCACTTAATTAACATTTAATTTAAATAACAACTTGACAATATGTTATCATATTAATTTAACAAACATATTTTTCTTAAAATGAACGTAAAACAACTTTATCTATATAAGTAAATATAATATAAGAAAAAATATAATATGTTGTTTCTAAGGTTGTATGGACATTTAATTTCTAAACATATTTTTCCACAACAGGAACACTCAACAACACCATCTGGTGACGCACCCATAAAACAAAAATCTTTATTAATAAATAAGCCTAAATCAAGAACTTTAAAGTTTTCATGACATGCAGTCATAAGATTTATATATTTTTCTCTAGCAGTTTTTTCGTGAGAAATTCCCCAATCAGTAGCGATGCTTCAAAATTTTGCAGGATAACATATCTTTTTAATAATAGATAGAGAAGGATTCTCAGGATAAATAAAAAATAAAAACTAGGATAAATAGATTCACAATAAGATTGGAACTCCATGTAATTAAGAGTTTTTTTATCTAAAGAATATAAATCGCTCATCAAAGGTACTTTAAGATGATCAGATTCTGTAGAGTATGCATGAGCATATTCAGGGATTATTTTTAGAATAGCTGCCTTTGATTTTGATTTATTAAGTTTATTAAAAAATACATTTAGCTCTTGATGTGTTGGCTTTTCAATCGCTGATTTCTTAACTGTAGAACAAACTAATGCAGAAGTACTACAATCATTTGGGTCTTCTTTCAAACTTTTGTCTAATATTCGTTTTTTGCTTATGCTTGATCGAAAATCGATTTCACATAAACGCTTTGGTGTTAACTGTGCTGGAGAGTTTGGTGGTAACCAGTAAGTCTGGAATTGAGTAAGGATCTATACCATTTATAAGTAGAATTTTTTGATCATGTCTGCTTTTGGAAAGCAGATCAAGTGTTTTGTAATAAGACATTTCTTTTCAGTAAATATTTAAATTGTTAAAATTAATACTGATTTTATTTAAATCAAAAAAAGGTTTATACTATAGGAAAGTTGATTATTAAGCCACGCTGATACCTAAAACAATTATAAATTGCATTTAAAATCAATACCGCAAACAGTTTATTTACATTTTTATCCTCTCATAATGGCAAAATTTTCAAAGTCACGTGTCTACGGGAACACTCTATATCTTCTTTATAAATTTCAAGACCTATATAGCTCTTATTACTTATATAAAGTTGAAAAATTATAACGTAATTTTAATTTATTTACGGATAATCGACCAAATTTAAATGTTTTGTCGAAACGTTGTTTTGACGTTTAATAAAAAAAAACACAAAATGTCAAAACGTTGTTTTGACATTTTGTGTTTAAAGGAAATGCCCGGATCAAATATTCGGAGAGTGTACTGTACTTAGTTAACTATAAGCATAATTAACTATAAAAAAAATGCTAAAGTTTGATTGTTGATGATTTTAAATTCCGAATATGAATTGTTCTAATAATGGTATTAAACCTTTCAATCCAAACAATTCTAATGAGTATGAGTTTTGGAACATTTACCAAAACAGCCTCTTAACACAACACAACACACACCTTACTGAAACTCTTTCCCATATAATTGAACTTCTGAACTCTCAATTCAAATCTATGTTTACTCTTGAAAGCTCTGAAAATTTTCCATTGTTAAATAAAAGTGAAGTTAATTTAACTTCACTTTAGCTTCGCATTTAGGTTTGCATTTAGGTTTAACTGTTAAACCTAAATGCAATTATAATAACAACTTGGGTTTCTCTATTGCAGAAATTACTAATGAATTTACCGATCTAAATCCTTACAAATCTTTTGGACCTAACGGCTTGCACCCTTTAATACTTAACTCCGCTTACAAAAATCTTCTATGAATCTTTTAATTCTGGAATAGTTCCAACTCTCTGGAAATTAGCAAACATTATTTCGGTCTATAAAAAAAATGAGACAAACTACTTCCTGAAAATTATCGACCTATTTCACTAACCTCGGTTGCGTGCAAAACCTTTGAGAAAGTTAAAAAGAATAAAATCTTGAAGCACATCAACGATAACAATCTGCTCTCTACAAATCAACATGGCTTCCTTGATCGTAAATCTTTCGTTACCAATCTAATAGAGACTTTGATATTATTTTGTCCTCCCTAGCATCGCACCAGTTTATAGATGTAATCTACCTCAACTTTGCTTAAGCTTTTTCGGTACCTTACACCAGACTTATGTTAAAATTAAAATCATTCGGAATAAACGGCAAACTACTACAATGGATTAATGGATCTATTCAAAACACATTATCTTGAAATATATTAATGCATAACCTATGAAATTTTTTGCACATGTTCTAGACATGTAAACTAAGGTATTGACATAGGGATTTTAAGATAGTTTGGCTACATAAACAACTATCGCAGTTCTTCTATAGAACATTAAAAAAAAATTTCTTTAGACCTAAAAACTAATAAATAAGGAGATGGGAGAATAATTTTAGAACTTTGAAATGTCATTTCCTACAAAATAATATAATTAACATTTCCTGAAAAATTGAAGTGATTTGCTTTGCTACTTCACAAGATATCATGTTTTTAATAACACCATGTTTAACAAAAATCAAAAACAAAGAAAAACGCAAAAGAAGATTTGATAACAAAAAAAGTAAACTATAAAGTATGAAAAACTAATAAAATAAAGCAGAATAAACTTTGCATGGTTCTAATTGAGCTTTCCTTATCATCAAACCCTTTTTTTTGGTGGCGCAACTTCTGTCGTTGGGATTTTGCAGTAAGTGAAGACTTGATTGTACATTTTTTAATTCTGCATTTATCACGGTTAACCAATCTGATATGAGTAAAATGTCCAATACGTATTCCCAAATTTTTTAAAACATCAATAATTCCATGGGTACCTTCATTAAAATTAATAATTGCAGAATTTACTGACATTTTAATAATACTTCTATTTACAAAAATATGTTTCGGGCATCGTTTCCAGATTATACCATTTAATGCTTCATTATTGTTTTGTGTAAGACCGTGTAGGCACTTTTCAAGTAGTTCTTCATTGCTTAAGTCTCTGAATACAGGGACAAAAATACTTTTTATTGCTAATGGCAAGCTTAGCTTGGGTTTTATATGTTTTATGTCCACTTATATGGTCACGTTGCCATTTACACCAGCTGGCAATAGTTAGTGGGCAAAATTGATGACGTATATTCTTTAATATCAGAGTTGTGAAAAAGCACTGCCCATACAGCCTTTTTCATTTGATATATATTACCTAACTTTTGTCTAATAGCAAATCCAAAATAATTTTGTAAAAGGTTAAGTGCTTTATTGGTTAACCTCCCTTTTCCTGCTACTGCTTTTCCATTACACATTTTTTTTCCACTTAGACGTTGACGCAGTGCGCGACCACGACTTCATATCTTTTTTTGGATGTGCCCAATACATTCTGCTTTTTTGATCTCTATATCTTTGTATGGACATGAAGTTAATACTGCAGAATACGATGAGGTATCACCATCACCCAAATAACTAGTATATTGTAACTTTTCACCCAAATAACTAGTATATTGTATTTTTCGACAGACCGATGGAAAATAGTAGTTGCACCTTCCATGGCACCAGATGATCTTTGATGATTAGCAAAACATTTATGGTTGGCTTTCCAATCCTCATATTCTAGAGTTCCTTTTTTGTTTTTCCAAAGAATACATCCTTTGACAACACAACAGCGTCTATACATTTGCCTGTTAAAGTAGATATGGCTGTGACAACACGATTTAATGATGAGTGACCTCTTTTTTGCTACGTTCTGTTAACTGAAACCTGACATTGAATTATATCATCATGTAAAGCATTGATATTAATCAAATTTCTAGTTTCTAATGCAGCTTTTTTAGTAACCTGTTGAGCAACAGTTTCATAAGCATTGTATAATTTTTTATTAATTTTATCATACATTTCATAACTTCGAGAATCATTAAATAAAGTAACTCAAAGTTCATTATAAAGTTGAAATCATTATAAACAAGTTCTGAATTTTTCCTTGCAATAATTTTTTTTGTACTGGCTATTGTTGTAAAGGAATTTGGCTCTTGTGGCATAACTGTGCTCTGGCATTGAATTTTTTGTGCTTTGTCGTAACGATTAATGCCTTGGTAATGTCTTTTTTTCCTTATAGCATAGGATCTAACCATTTTAAGGCTAATAAGTTAACAGAACCCAAGTCTTTTATTCAGAACAAATATTTTATTAATCAGTCAGACTATTAACTATTTAACAAATTAAGAAAATAATGTAAAACCACTATAAAAACACTATATAAGCTTAAGACTTATTAATTACAGAACAAACTAGAAATTATCCAGTTGTGTTTTGCGTTGCTAAGACCGTTGCTACGGAACTTTTTTTTAAAAAGTTATTTTTTCTCACTACAAAAAAAAATTTGCCAACTAACTTTATATATTATTAATCTACAATAAATTGCCTATCAAATGAGCTAAATATCAAAATTTTTAACTTTTTGAAGACTTTGAGAAAATATTTGGTGTTGTACCACCTTAACAATACTAGCTCTGTCTGGGTTGATGTTCTTAGTGGTGTTCCTTATGCTTCTGTTCTGGGCCCGCTCCTCTTTATTCTTTTTACAAACCGATCTTGCCCAACTTACTGAAACATCTGAAATATTTGCCGATGATACTAAACTTTTTTCTAAAACTTTATCGCAAACTAATTTCTTTGATCTGCAGGATCGTCTACGCTTAGTATACGAGTGGTCAAACACTTGGTTACTTGAATTAAACATTTCAAAATGCTGTGTTATCCATTATAGTAAATCAATCCTATGTATAGTTACTTTTTAAAAAATAACCAAGGTATAAATGAAAGCCTACTAATGAGCGCGATTTAGGAGTCATTTTTACATATAACCTCAAGTGGAGCACACATATTCAATCAGTTGTCTCCAAACCTTTACAAATTCTTAGTATGTTAAAAAAAAGACATTCACCATCATTGATGAAAAAATGGCTCTCAAATTATACAAAGTGATTGTAAAACCTTGAATATGCCATGGAAGTATAAAACAGATGGAAGTTCAACCGCATTGAAATTCTTCGGGACTATGCTTGTAACCTTTTGTTTCGTAAACAATAAGAAAACGACATCAAGACTGTACTTAAACGCTTAATCTATATACGTTGACGCAAATATATACGTTTATAATAATTTAAAAATATAGTACTCTGAAGGTTCGCCAATAATATTCAAGAAAAACATTAAAAATGGCGCAAGTAACGGCAAACAACAACTTTTTTATAAACTTCATATTAAATGAATGGAGTACTACAAGAATGAATGGAGTTATGATATACAGCTAATAATACTTTAAACTTTAGTTATTTAGAAAACATTTTTTTTGATTTTTTAAAAATTGTTTTAGTTGTCTTTTTTATCAAATGTCGTGTTATGACTTGAAGGAAGAAAAGAAGCTTAAACTAACATATGCTTTTAAAATCAAGTGGTTCTATTTAATTACCGAGTTTTAATAAACCTTTTGTTGAATAAATGCAATTATTCATTCTTAAAAACTTGCAGCATATCCCTAGAATAACTCATTTTTTAATGTTTTAATAAAGATCATTTCAGTGAATTTTGTTGTATCTTTATTCAGTGAAACTTGTTTTTTTTTTTTATTGTCGGTTACAAACATACTCCCGAGACGACTTGAAATTGCTTTGATGTTTGCGGCTTGATGAACTTCCATCTGTTTTATACTTCCATGAATATGCAATGTCTGTTTGGGCCCCGTGTTTAAAAACTGACGTAGCTTTGGTTGAATCTGTTCAACGCAGAGCAACAAGTTGGGCTTTATGCTTGAGAAATCTTAAATACTGCGAAAGACTAAAAAAACAAAATCTACCATCATTTGAGTTTCGGCGTCTACGATGCGATCTTACCTAAATTCAAAGGTCGCACCCCTTTTACGTAAAAAAATCAAAATAAAATGCAAAATAAAGTGAAAACACCAGGTAAGTATTTATTTATTTAAAAATATCAAAACTGTACTTTGCGTGTCTTTTTCTGGGCAAAATCGATCACAAGGTCCTTCAGGTCCAGCTTGTCTGCAAGTTCGTGCTCAATGGAAAGAGTTGCCAACCCAACCAATCTGTCTTGGCACATGGATGATCGAATGTATGTCTTTATCAATTTTAGTTTGGAAAAACTACGCTCTCCACTAGCGACAGAAACAGGTAATGTCAGCAAAATACGAAGAGCAATACAAAGGTTGGGTAGACTGTCTTCCAAGTTTTGGCAAAGAATAAATCGAAAAACATCTTGAAGAGACTTTGTTTCTTCAGAAAGTCGTCGTGCAATAGACTGTAGTTCGCCACACAAATCTGATGCAACTAAATCTCTGTTATCACCATGTTGTAAAGCAGATTCTAGTTTCATGCAACATTCCAATATTTCTTGTGAAGTTTTACTCTGTAGACCATGAATATGATATAAGAAACCAAATACAGATTCAATTGTTCTCATTTGTTCAAACCTTTCTTCAACCGACCTTATTGCTGTGTCAAGTATAGCAAAGAAAAAATTCACTTTGAAATTTTGTTTTGGATCTTGCACAGGCTCATCTTCAGCTTCATATGCAAATTGCTTTTTTCTCCACCGTAATCGTGGTTCTGCCTCAAAGGTTGGTGGTATCTCCAAATCCTTAGCAATTTCAGCAGCATCCACTAGCATTCTTGCAAAACCTATGTCACTCCTACAGTCAACCAAATAGGCTTGTGTGTGTTGTAACTGTTGTACAGCAGCATGAATATCCAAATCTTTAGCTTGGAGCTGCTTACTTGTTATATTGATTTCAAAAAGTATGTTGTACCATACAACAATTGAAACCACGAACTTAAACTTTGCAACACTATTCGCAAGTGCTTTAGCATCACTGCGTGCAGTGCTTCCTGAGGATCCAGTTAGAGAAGTATCATCAGCTATTTCTAGCAGTGCATTATATATTTTACCAAGTTCATATCGCAAAGGCTTTATAGCATCTATTCTGCTTTCCCATCTTGTTTCACTTAGAGGTTTAACAGTTAACGTAGGTTGATGACTAGTTAAAACTACCCACCGATGTGTTGAAGACGAAAAATATACTTACACACGTTGGACAATATCAAAAAAACTTGTAGCCATTAGACAACAATTTGTCATTATTTGTTATGATTTAGATTGCGTTCGGTAAAATGTACGTACATATTGCTCAATGAGCAAAAGCGTTGTTTTTTGTTAGCATATAAAAAAACTTATCAATTTTTAGGCGCCCCTAAACTTTGGCGCCCTAGGCGATTGCCTAGTTCGCCTATAGGGTGCACCGGCCCTATAGAAAGGTGTTTTCCCTGCTCGCTATATGTTTATATTGTAAGCATACTTTACGGCTACAACTATAACAACAACAATAATAAAAATAATAATTATAACATATATAACAATATAACAATATAACAATAAAAATATAACAACAAGCAATAATAATAATAATAATAATAATAATATAGTAATATTAACAATAATAATAATAAGTTATTATTATTATTGTTAACAATAATAATAATAAATTATTATTATTATTATTGTTGTTAATAATAATAATAAATTATTATTATTATTATTGTTAATAATAAATTATTATTATTGGTAATATTGCTAATATTATTATTATTAAAAATAATAATAATAATATAGTTTACCATTTTATTATTATTTTGTATACGTAATTACTACACAAACTAAAAATAGTTCCACCCGGGCTTGAACCGGGGACCTTTCGCGTGTTAGGCGAACGTGATAACCACTACACTATGGAAATTGTTACATTAAGCAATTAGTTATTAATTAAATAAAAAAAAATTTTATCCAACATATTTATACAATATACAAATAAAATATGTACAATAAATTTATATATATAACTCATATTTGTGTAAATAAACAGAATTTTTTTAAACTTCTTTTTTATATTACAAAAATAGCTTTTAATTTTAAGTTGTTTTTAGAAAATACTATGATTAAATTACTTTCACTGTAGATGGTGATACAATTTAACGTATTATAGTCCTAATAGCTGAATATTTTCTTACTCGTAAAGTATATATTACATAATTAACATAATTTTTTCTGTACTGAACAGGGCCCGCGTCACGGGTTTTTAAATAGAGGGGGTGGTAATTGTCAGCCTCGCTACGAAAAGTCTCAAATTTAATTATGTTAATGTACTTTTAAATGACTTTTTAATGTCACTCTTTGTGTAAACGATTTTTTACAAACAAAGCATTCGTACGGCTTCTCTCCTGTGTGAATGCGTATGTGTGTCCGCAAGTTAGAAAACTGAGAAAACGCTTTTTCACAGAATTGGCATACAAACGGTTTTTCTCCGCTGTGGGTACGATGGTGATCACGAAGATGTGATGATTTGCTAAAACTTTTTACACAATACAAACATTGAAATCTTTTTCCTTTTTGATTGATAACAGAAGCTTGGTCCTCTCCAGACTTTTTTGTAGATGAAACTGTGGATTTTATTTGAAGACTGTATTGTTCGTTATTTAAATGATTTATTTTAATTCGTTCATTTTCTCGTGCAAAACGGAAATCCCTTGCTACGTTATTTCGAATCAAAACAATACTCTTACAAAAGCCATTATTTACTGATCTATTTAATCGCTTACTTTTTTCTAAATGGTCTACAAATGAGACATCGTTATTATAGTGTAATTGACGAGGTACAATTCTTTTTCGAAAAACTGCTTTTGCATGAATTTCTTTTGGGTGTAGATGATTGTGAATTTTTCCAAAGGTTTCTTCAAAAAAAGTGCGATCTAAAATAAAATTATACGTTTATTTTTGTTGATAAACAGTAAAACACAGTTTTAATGATCAAGCAACCTTTATTTACCTCGATTCAACTTAGTACAAGTGCATATGCAATGGTTGGGACTCCGGTAAAAGGTTCTATTTAATCCATAAGTTCTTCTAAGATCTTCCATCTAAAAAAATATGCATACCATCAATTTATGACTAATTAAATATTTTAATGTGTACAATGTCAAAAATTTGTAATACAGCATTTCAATAAAAAAGGTATTTCAGTATTTTATAAAAACATAATATTTAACATTATCATTTTAAATTTTATGCTTTAATAAAGAAGGTTGCACAGCTGGCGCACAAATTAAATTGTAGCATTTTAACTTAAACAGAAAAAATGAGAGAATTATGATTGTCTGATAAAAAGTTTGTTTCGTAGTTATCTTATAGGCAGTAAGTAAATTCTAAATTAAGGTTAATACCAATGATGGAATAAAGATGCTTCTCAAAACAATTGCGGTGGTGGAAGCAACAAAAAATCTAAAGTGTGAGCTCGCAGCTCACATTTTAGAATTTTTGTTGTTTAACTCACATTTTAGGTTAATCCTAAATGTAAAACAACAAAAACTAATTATTTTTAATATTCCGAACTAAATTTATATTTAACAACTTTTTTCATCTGAACTCAAAAACTGTTCCCAAAGCAAACAAATACTAACAACAAATTTTTAAAAATCAAAATACATAGAATGAAAATTATATAAAAGTCATGAGTATTTTAATTAAAATTTTCAAAGCAAAAAATTTGTATAAGAGTAAAAAATTCAAAACGCAAATTTGATATTTAATAAACATGGCCATTAATTCATAATTAATCGGCAGAAACTTTATTACCACAAAGACTTAATATAAACAATTTAGTTAAATTCATCTTAATTTTATAGCAGAGGCATTGAATAAATACTTCACAAATATCGTCCATAGTCGTGCAAATAAAGTTATACCATAGTCATAATAACAGATTTTAAGGCCTGTACCAATAGTTCATTTAAAACAGTCATTTGACGCAGTAATTTATGTATGACGCAATAATGCAACTTATGAACATAAGCAGTCCTTTTTTAAAAAAAAAAATTACATGGATTTAATAAAGTACCAAATTACATACTTATTTTAAACAAAAATACTATTATAAAATTAAATGCAGATCCGCAAGGATCAACCAATGATCATGGATCGATCCTAATTTCTGCTCCAATTATTAACTTACACAAATTGCTTTAATAATGTATCAGTAAAACTTAATAATGATTTTTATCTAACATCATTATAAATCAACTACATACAGGAATGAATATTAAATTAAAACAGTTTAATGATTGGTTTAGGTTTAAAAAATTTTCTCTTTCGCGTTGAGAAAAATTTTTTATTGTGTTATTATTTTTATTATTTTTATTTAGTTTTTTATTGCGCTATAAAAAAGCGCAATAAAAAACCTTCCTTTGAGAAAAAACTACACAGTGGTAAAAAAAGATATCTTTAGACACATAAAAGACGTCTTTTTTATGACTTGTTATGTCTTTTTATAATCAGTCTAAATAAAGACGTCTTTTAAAAAGACGTCTTCAAAAAAGAGGTATATATATATATATATATATATATATATATATATATATATATATATATATATATATATATATATATATATATATATATATATATATATATATATATATATATATATATATATATATATATATATATATATATATATATTTGCAGCTGTTTAGCTAAAAAATGTTAATTGGAAGAAACAAAAAGTTGATGGCGTGGTGCCAGTAAAATGGTATCGATATTATCTCTTCTCAATTAAGTTAGTCTCAGGTAAGTGTTTTAAAAAGTTTTACTGTTTATTTTTGGACTAATTTTATGTGTTGTGCTTGAAGAACGTTGTTTATTACATATTAAATTAAAATATTTATTTTGAGACAAAAAATAAAACCTGTAAACAATTTCTCTCTATATTTACTTGTTCAAGTGCCAGTGAAACAAACGATAGAAAAGAAGAAGCATTCAGTAGGCTTGCAATAATATTTTTTAATATATTTTTAAATGATCTGAATAATGTTTTGTTATTTTTATTTAGTTGAATGATAAAGTTGTTTATATAAAAGATTGACTCTTTAACTTTAATGTTGAAGTTGTTATTTCTTTGTTAACTGTTGTCTGTCATTAACAAAGCAAGTAAAAAGTTGCACATAATGACAACAGTTTTATCTTTAGAACTGTTTGCAAAACTTTTGGTTTGAATACAAAAGACCAGGTGAAAAGGATACTGGAAAGGTACACTTTCTTATATCTAAACATCATTGCAGCTTTCTAGTCTTCATTTTTGTTTATGTGTATTTTATCTGTGTTGCTAATGATATCGCCAGTTTTTATGACTTTATGTTGTTAAGTAAAGCATCATTATGTTTCAGACTAAAATAGAGCTTTGAATAATACTTTTATCCAGTTTAAATGAATAACAACTCTCAAAGTGTTTTAGCTGAATTATCTTTTTGTTTTGATAGTCTTTAGTCAATAACGGGTTTTTAAATTGTTATGAGTCTACAACACTTAACTTCAGCGAAAATTCGATTAAAAAGTCATGCCATAGAAGATAGAAAAATGTCAATATCTGTTTTTAAAAATTTGGCTTTTATAGCAAATCTGAGAGGTGCAAATCTTTAGCTTGGTTTAAGTACTACGTAATAAAATACATCGTTGTACTGTCATTTTTATGGTCGTAAATTTCTTTAGCACACTTATTTTTATATATTTTTAGACTGTTTACTGTTTGACTCCTGTCCCAATCTAACCTAGTTGGTTCAAAAATAAATGATCGCACTGGAAACATGAGGGGGTTAAAAGGATCAGCCCTTTTTGAATTGGTTTTTTTTTTTTTTTTTTTTTTAACATCTTCACTTCCAACAAGGCTGCAAGCAACCACTATAAGAGTTGGAAGTTACTGGAAGAGAAAAGACTAAATCTGTAGAGCAAGATAACGATTGACTGATGACTTACAAGATTGCAAATTATATGAATCAGGAAAGCAAGATGAAGGAAGCGAATTCCAAAGAACTGATGTTCGAGGAAAAAAACTAGAAGAATAAGAGTTTTTGAAGCACTTAGGAACAGTCACAGAAAAAGGATGAGACTTAATTGAATGGCGAGTAACACGAGAATGAATTTTAGTAGATGGCACAAGGGACGCTAGCTCTTTAGAGCAGTGCCCATTATAGTATTTGTAGAAAAGAGAAAGAGAAGCAACATTACGACGATGTGACAAAGGTTGGAGATTGGCTGCCAGAGCAGGTCCAACTATGTTTACAATTCGTTTTTGCACCTTGTCTAAAAGAGAAAGAGCATCATTAGAAGATCCGCCCCAGATGTGGCAACAGTATTCCATACAGGGACGGATTTGAGATTTATAGAGATAGAGAATAGAATCTGGAGTAAGAAAGTGTCGAGCTCGATAAAGAGATGCAACCTTAGCAGATGCTAATTTTGCAATGGATTTGATATACGGTTTAAAAGAAAGATCAGAAGTAAGAGTTAATCCTAGAAGATGAATGGTAGATGACTCATCTAGTACATTACCATTCATAAATATAGGAAGATCTAAATTATTACAATAACGATTGGCCGAATAAAATTGAGTTTTATCTGAATTAAAGTTCACCAGCCACTGTGAGCCCCATGCTGTAGCAGAAGTGAGATCCTTTTCAAGCTCAGATACCCCCTCCAAGCAATCAGAGAGTGTAGGCTTCTTATCATGACAAGAGTAAATGGTAGTGTCATCAGCGAATAATGCCACCTTAGATGTGAGAATATCTGGAAGATCGTTAATTTAAATTAAAAAGAGTATAGGGCCAAGGATTGAACCTTGAGGAACCCCTGAAGTTACAGGATGTGAAGAAGAGTGTTGTCCATCGAGGACAACTTTTATACTACGAAGTTGGTAATATGTTCAACTTCAACTTTTATACTACGAAGTTGGTAATATGTTCAACTCAGCTAATCAAGTTTCATTTGCTTTTTTGTATTACATTCAAGCAATAGACTGTTTTTTATGTTCATTCGTTTTTTAGAAGTCGTAACCAGCTAGAAGTCGTAACCAGCTCGTATGAAAGGATTTATCGACGTGAAATAGTTAATTTTATTCAACAACTCCAAGAAACAAAGCTCGCTCAAGAAACAGAAACAAAAGAGAAAGATGAAAAAATGTTCTGTTGAACAATACTGTTGTTTTATTTATAAATTATTCTCCTATGTTTAAACATATAAAAGATGTAAAAAATGCTTCCTCTTTTATATTGACATCTAAAAGAGGTTTTTTTCTTGGCATCGGAAAGAGCTTTTTGTCATACTTTGTATGAAGAGCTTTTATCATTTTTATTTGATAAAAATAGCTTTTCATATATGAAAAGTAGGAATACTATAGTGTATAGGATACTATAGTATACTAATAAGTATGACTAAAAAGTCGTTCCGACCCCGAGCAAAATAACTTTTTTATAAGAGCATAATTGATAAACAAAGACGTCTTAAAGACGCATTGTCTTTTCATGACAAGATAAAGACAAAAAAGACGCCTTTTCAATGTCGAAAAAAGATGTCTTTTAGATTTGCATAATCGATTAAAAAAAGACTTCTTGAAGACATCGCAAATAAGATTTTTAAAGACGTCTTTTCGACGTCTTTTTTCCCACTGGGTATATTCTTTGTTCTTTAAAAAATCGCAAAATAAAAATCTTCTTTTAAAATTGCCAAAACATTTAATAAATAATAAAAAAATTAGGAAACAAAAAAAAAATAAAGTTCTAGTTAATGAAAATTTATCTTTGCATATAACATGTATGCAAACAAAAATTAGTTAAGCCAGTAATATTAAACTTAATTATTTCGGCTTTATTCATTATATATATCTTAAGCATATATTACATGGGTGAGTTGTTAAATAACAAAATTTAAAAAAAATTATTTTCTTACAAAAACAGTTGTAGAATAATTTGATGTAAAAAATAGGGGCTGTGTATTATATAACAATTTTATTATTTCACATATCGAGGACCTAATCTATGAAACTCTTTTCAAAAAGTAATTTAGGGGCTGTGTATTATATAACAATTTTATTATTTCACATATCGAGGACCTAATCTATGAAACTCTTTTCAAAAAGTAATTTAGGGGCTGTGTATTATATAACAATTTTATTATTTCACATATCGAGGACCTAATCTATGAAACTCTTTTCAAAAAGTAATTTAGGGGCTGTGTATTATATAACAATTTTATTATTTCACATATCGAGGACCTAATCTATGAAACTCTTTTCAAAAAGTAATTTGAATGAGACAAAATCATTTCAATTCAGATTAAAAATTTTCCATTTAAAATTTTGCTGAATGGTGTTTACGATGGATTTTAATTTCGAAATTCTTCAAGTATTGTAGATTCTTTCTTTATTTGTAACTTTATTACTTTAAAATTTATGAGCTAAATTTTTTACACAACTTATTTTCACAAGATATTCGATTATATTAGAACTTTTTAATGCGTAGAATTTAAATGAATTTAATTTATATTCGAACTTTTTAATCCGTAGAATTTAAATGAAAAGATTATAATGGTATTGAGCTGTCGATATTCTTCTATGTTTATTATAAATATTTCTACTTAAATTTTGTTTTATCTGAGATTTATTTGTAATTTATCTTATGTATAAACAGCAAAATCAAAAAGTTACAAAAAATAAAACAAGCTACAAATTTCTTTTAACAATCAAATAGTGTTCAGATTTCATGAACGTGTAAAGTTTACAATCCTCTCAAACTACAGGGGTTTATGTAAACCCACACAACATTATCACGACAAACAACTTAATAACGACAAACGACTTTTTCACGACAAATGACTTTATTTACGATTATTAGTTTGAGAATGTCTTTTAAATACGTAAAATCTTACATAAAATAAAAGAATTAAAGTAAATACCTTTTGATGCATAATTTTCCTGAACTCCATGATTTCTTATTCCTCACCCAGAATACTCTTCTAATAAAATAGTCTGAAAAAGTCCTAAGCGTTGCCCTGAAGACTTTACAACTAAAACCGCTTTTATAGGTATTTTTCATATCAAAAGAAAACGTCATTTTTTCTTTCCTTTTTAAAAATAAATTTTTAGCAAATGTTTAGTTCACATCGAGAAGAATTTGACAAAATAAAAAGCCTTATTTGCTAATTAAGAAAATCACGATGTTAAACGAAACAAAATTTTAAAACAATATAAAAGCACAACAATGATATTAGAATACATCTGTTTGAAAATGGTCGTATCAAATAAACATTTTTCTTTTGTTAGTTTTGAGAAATTTTATTTTTATGGTCTTTTTTCCAATTTATAAGTCAGAACGGGATTATTTTATATTAAATTTATGCTTTTAACTAATGGATACGTTTGTTAAAGACATTTTATTTATAAATTATAAATGTTATACAATGTAAAAATATAAAAAAACGTTAAATAAAAAAAAAAAAAAAAAACATTTCTAAAATCCCAGGTTTAGTTTTCTCACAAATTTCCTTCAGTATTTGTTCAATAAATCAAGTTAAAACTATTGAACTTTATTATACTTAATAAATTCAACTTTAAATTAATAACTTTTCAGGTTCCGATTCTTTAATTGGTTAAAATGTTGACAATCGCTAATTGTAAAATTAGCTGTCAAAATTTTAGGACATCTCCTGAAAATAGATTTTGAAATCTATATATATGCTTATCTATATTAGAATATTAAATGGAGCGTTGATAATTTTTATTCTTCTTAAAAAATTGGTTTAATGGAGATACATAGTGTTTGGAAAATATCCATTTTTCTAAAATTTATCAAATTTGTATTTTTTGTGTAATTTTTTTCTAAGCTTATGAGTATTTAAGTATTTAAATATACAGACATAAAATAGAAATATACAAACATAATAAAGAAATAAAAGTTAAACATGACTTTTAATGTTGCTTTTCTTAAGAACACGCAAGAGCGGTAGACGTAAAAAAAATAGCCTACCAATATAAATTAGGTATATAAAATAAAAAAAGCAACCCTATTTTTTTATTTTATCTTATATAATCCTATTAATACATTAAGTAGTGATTAATAAGACAAAGCAAAAAAATTGATGGCGTGAGGTATATTTTCATCTCCCTGATATTGTCAAAAACAATAAAAATTAGTCAAAGTATCAACAACAGGAACGCATATGATACTTAAAGACTAAAAAAAATACTTTTAAAAAAATTGCTCATTAAATAATTTTCATAAAGGATTTCAATCCTCAACTCTGATTTTAACAACTATAAAAAGGAACGAGAATTATACTTATGTAATTTTTTACCTTCATTATTGAAAGTGAAAGCCTGCACTTTAGCATCGTGGCTACACAATATATATTTATAATCTATAATATAGAATACATTTTAAATTGTTTAAATATATATATATATATATATATATATATATATATATATATATATATATATATATATATATATATATATATATATATATATATATATATGATATATATATATATATATATATATATATATATATATATATATATATATATATATATATATATATATATATATTTAAACAATTTAAAATGTATTCTACAAAAAGAGTGCTCAATGTTCTTAAAAGAACAGAGCAATTACAAATTAGTAGAAAATAACTTAGCAAAATTTTTTCTCATTTAACACCGTGTTTCATCAATAAAGAGCATTTCTGATGAGTCTTTATTGATGAAACACGGTGTTAAATGAGAAAAAATTTTGTCAAGTTATTTTCTACTTATATATATATATATATATATATATATATATATATATATATATATATATATATATATATATATATATATATATATATATATATATATATATATTTATATATATATATATATATATATATATATATATATATATATATTTGCTGTATTAGACATCCTATACTTTTTAATTGCTTAAAATTTAATTAACATTTAAGATGGGATTCTTAGAAGCAGGAAACATTTTTTGATAAAAAAAAAAGAGCTAGTTTGTTGTCCAGAATTGGATAGCAAATATTTTTGCATCACAATATTCCTAAACTTCAAGAAATCCTAGCATAATTGATTACTGCAAATAAAATTACAATGTGCTTGTTGAGAATTTTGTATTTTTTACTTATTTCAGTTTTATTTTTATGATTTAAATTTTTATTTGTAATTTTCAAATATTTATTATTACACAGTAAGATAATGATTTTTTGATTTAATTTACACAGCCTGTGTCACATAAAACATAAGTTCCATAAAACACCCCTAATAAAAAATAAATTTCCTTTGACAATTATATTATATTATAGTTTATGCGATCATTTGGGTTTTTTTTTATAATACTTAAATTCAGATTAATACTTCCCACGTATTTATAAACAATTTAGTTTACAAATTAGTAGTTGCAATTTATGGCTTTTGAAAACTACGTTTCTACTTAAGTTAGCAAATTACTCGTAATTAAGTTGTAAAAAGCAAACAATTTACACTGAGGAGCAATTGTAATTACACTAAAAAAAATCAAAAAAGACAAAAGGTTTTTAAAGTATACAACATGCCCAAGGATTCTCTTTCAAAAACGTGTTCGCAACAAATTCCAGCTACATTGCAGAGATATTGCAAGTTACAACGTTAATATTTGTTCTCATTTCAGTACTTTTCAGTTTTTCTGATTGAAAGTTTGGTAAAATATTAGGAGGCATCATTGCAATAGTTAGGAGTCATTACGTATCTACAATTCATAGTTACCTGTTTTCATCGAACAGGAAACCGAAACAATAAGAGCATTAAGGTTTCACGTAACGAGAATGCCTTAAGTTAAGAGTCGGAATAGCAGGCATTTTGTCTCTCAGGTTTTTATTGTTATAACAAAGAAAAAATAACAAGTTGTTTCAATATAATAAAAAAATAATTTTTTGAAGCAAATATTAACAGTAACACTTGTGTACTTAATGAAATTTTGAAAAAGTTGGATTTTCAGGCAATTTGAAGGCATGGTGCTAAATGTTTTTAAAACTGGTGGTTGGAAAATAATTAATTATACAGTCCGTAAATGTGTCAAAGCTATTAGTGTCATTCTGTCACTATTTGTAGCTTACAAACCATTATCGCGTCTATAAAAAAACTTGTATAAATTAATTTATTCAATAGCTCACTAAAGTATTCACTACAGCAATTAAATTAATTTTTAGAAATTAGTTTAATCTACTTAAATTTAGTTTTTAATTAAATGAGTTCACTCAATAGTCGTGGATGGGCGAGACACACATTACTTACATCATTATTAGTTCAGGTCCAAAGATGTATTTGGACATATAGAAATTATCATATTTTTAAATCTTACATGCAGGTATAATACACTAAGTATCAAATAGGAAACGGAGCTGGGTATCATTCTAAGTACTTTTATCAAGATGTAATAACCTAAGTACCAAATATACATTAATATTTTGATTTTAAGAAATTATAAGTACATCTTTATGAATTTGGGGTTTTCATGCTGCGTTTAGACAACATTAATAAGAATCAATTTAAATTATATAAGCTTATAATGCTGAATTGTTATCGTTGTTTAGACACAGTAATATTTAGATATTTATCACTTAATGAATAATTGAGTGCCTGAAAATTTTAATTAAAACTCGTGAATTTTTATGTAAAATCTGAAAGCTGAAAAAAAAAAAAGAGGGGTGGGCATAGTACATCCGCTAGACGTCTTACCAACGTGAGACGTTAATCAGTAAGAGCTAAAAACAGTAAGAAGTCAAATCAGTAAGAGCTAAAAACAAAAGTGAAAACTTAAAACTTGCTCCAGCCCAAACTTGCTCCATCCAAATAGTTCATCGTTCAAAAGAGATGTTTTAAAATTAAAGTAAAATTTTAAAGAATTTCTGACTAGAAACCCAATTTCAACAAACACGTATAACTCTCTGTTCAGTAGATTATGCATTTTCTGCAACACGCCACCCAATGTTGAGATATGGCTGTGAAAACATTTTCAAATTAATAAATTTAGTTCTATAAACACAAAATATTGTATTTTAAATAAACAAGCAGCAAGCAGACAAAATAGTCATGAAAAATATGCTAAAATACCGATATATTACAAATACTTAATTAAAATAAATTAAATATTGAAATTGCGAAAACAAAACATAGTTTTTAAAAAAAACTAAAACAAAACATAGTTTTAAAAAATAACTAAAACAAAGCATAGTCTTAAAAAATAACTAAAACAAAACATAGTTTTAAAAAATAACTAAAACAAAACATAGTTTTAAAAAATAACTAATTAGCAATATTCAAATAATCATCCTGTTATTCAAATTAACTTAATAAACCTGATACCAACACAAAGACAATACAAAAACCATTTTAGTGTCAAACAAAAAACTCAAAAAGTGGAAAGACACAGAAAAGAAAGAATAGCAGGGAATTAATTATTCACATTACGAAAAATATATGGACGGGAAAAAGTGGAAGGACAAGGAAAAGAAAGAATAACAGGGAGTCAATTATGCGCATTGAGAAGAATATATACACAGGAAAAAATTTACAATTAATTGGTAAAGGAAAGTAAAGGAAGGATTAAACGAAAATTTTTATATAAAAAAACATATAGAACTTTGAACACAGACACAAATATGAATTTATTGCACTTTAATCTAAAATATTTTTAACTTGAAGTAATTTATCCTCAATATACTATATCTATTTATCTTTAATATATCATCCTATGTATTTTATAAAATATTCTTAACTTACCGTATTTACCCCTCATTGTCGAAATGTTCTGCTAAAATGGGTTATTTTCTTATCACCCAGATATTTTAATTTTTTTTTTTTTAATGATTCAAATTTGTCATTTACTGATACCTGTTTTCAGATAAATATGTGACGGCATTTAAGCTCAATAAAATTTTATTTTAAAGGGCATTTAAAGACACTTTAAAACCACTAAGACTGTATGCAGAGAACATAAGCACCTGCATTAAATTTAACTCAAGCACCAAAACATTTTCACCATAGCATAAAGAATGTTTAGCAAAAAATCACTGTAGTTGATAAAATTTTACATTGGTTATATAAAAATACTACTTTTTAAAAAATTACAAACCCTTACGTTTAGAAAAAGAACTTTCCATGATTTTTGAAATTTTCTAAATAAGAAAAACTTATAACTTTAGAAAATCTTGAAATGTTTTCTCTACTTTAATTTTGAAGAAAATGGGTTTTGATTATAAAACATTTTAAAATAAAAAAATTATTTTTTTTATTTTTTTTTATTTTAAAATGTTTTTATATTAATTTATCGATTCTAAATTTCATAAAACATTTTTAAGTTGTTTAGAGTTATATAAAATCAATAATTATGGGGTTCAACATAAATTCTCGTAAAATCCTTATTAATTCATTGTTGTGTTCATAAAAATGTGTAATTTATTTCTGAAAAATTTTTATTGAAATAAAACCGATTAAAACTATTTAATACAAAACGGTTTGTATACATGTTCACATATACTTGCAGGTACTAGGTAAAATGCGAACTGCGAACCGCGAACTGCGAACTGGTAAACTGCGAACTTTTTTGCGAACCATCGTCCTATTGGTTGTTAATGATGTAATGTTTTATTTCCGTTAAATAGCTCATTTAGCGGCATATTTTAAAGACTTTTAAGCGAAAAAATTATTTAAAAAAAATAAAAGGAAATTAAGTGAAACTAGACAAATACATTATAATTTTTTTTTTTAACTATTTAATAGACTGCCTGCCCAAACCAAACCCTCAGTCGATTTAGCAGCACTCCGTTGCGAGTCAGGCTATAAGATAGTCGATGTAGCAGCACTCCAATGCAAGTCAGGCTATAAGATAGTCGGTGTAGCAACACTCTGTTGCGAATCAGGCTATAAGATAGTCGATGTAGCAACACTTCGCGCATGTTTTACAGTTAAAAAGTAAAAGTTTTAATTAAATAAGGTTTTAAAATAAATAATTAAGAATTGGAGAGTTTTTTTAATATTATTTTTATCATGGTCTTTAAAATATAATGTTTTGGTTCGCAAAAAAGTTCGCATTTTACCGGTTCGCAGTTCACGGTTCGCAGTTCGCATTTTACCGACAACCATACTTGCATTGTTATTATTTAAATAATATAAAAAATTTTTTACTTTACAATAAGTAAAATCCTATAGTACTTAGATTTAAATCGTAAATTGATTGATTTAATTTTTTCTTATTCTATTAATACGCGATTTTCTAACAAAGTAATTTCTTTTTCAAAGGCATCTGTAAGCTCAGCCGGTTTAGCAATGATAGTTTCATCTGTCATTACAGCTAACTGCAGTTTTTCATTATAGCTGAAAACAGATACAACAAGACCAACTCCACCATGAAGTGGGGGTGTAAAAACAATTGATTTTAAGCGTGATCCAAGAATATGCAATGGTGTGGTTGGACCTGGAACATTAGAAACAATCAGTGTTGTATTTCGTCGCAGTGCAAAAGCTGTAATGCGACTAAAAAAATCTGGTAGTATACTTGCAACGTTGTAGAAAAAAAAAGAAAACATTTGTTCATGGGATAGTTTTTTAAGCAATACAATCCGATTCTTTGTTACTTCAAGCCTTTCAACAGGATCTGAAACTGAAAGCGGTAAGTTCAGAAACAAACCACCAGAGTTATTTCCCAAAGGAATGTTAGTTTTCATCATTTCCGACGCTGACCGCAAATTAAAAGTCATAGCAACAGGTTGGTCATCGGGAAATATGCCCCTCTCTGTTAAATATCTTCGAAGTGCCCCACCTAATGTAGACATCATTACATCATTAACTGTAGTATCTAAAATTAAATTAAACATTAATCTTTAAAAGTATAAATATATTTATCTTAAAATATAAATGGTTTACACAAAATATAAATGGGGGTATATTGAAAATAGTATTAAAACTGATGTAGCCCTATATTGTAAACGAACTGTTCTAATTTTTATGCTTTGAGAAAATTTAAAATACGTGAAAAATATAGTTTACAAGTATTTTTAATTATTTATATTTAAAGTTAATTTTTTTTTAATTATTATTAAACGTGTCAAAAATACTTTTTAAATAAAAAAAAAGAAGCGCCAATCAAAAATATTCAATTTTTTTTTTTTTAACATTCAACTCAACTTCAATTTTGTTTACTTTCATAAGTAAAATTAGTAGGAGTGAGTTTGTTAAACTAATATTATATGAAAATAAGTTAATGGTAAATATTTACTGCATAAATTTTATTATTGTAGTATGAAAAAAATCTGTGCATAGGTTATTTGCATTTTTATTTTTTATTGGTTTTAAAGGTAACTAATGAAGCTTTGGTGATTGTTTGATTTTGGTTTGCAATGTGCAAAAACTTGCACGTTGACAAAAAACCAAACAAGATTCAGTTACAAATGACTTATTGATAATAGCTAATTTAGTAGCAATTATTACGTCAACTGGAAAACATCACCACCAGTAAAGCATTTTTTTGATTAAAATTATTAAAATTAATTTTTAAATTATAATGTAAAATTACATGTTTTTTTATTTTTTCAACTGTTAACAAAATAAATTTATTTAAAAATTTGTTAACATTTTTTTTTAATTAAATATACTTAATAAAATATATATATATATATATATATATATATATATATATATATATATATATATATATATATATATATAAATATATATAAGTTATAAAATTTATACGGATAAAAAATATTACTTGAAATTTTTTTTAATAAGTTAAAACATATATAAAGAGATTACTTGTTTTTGATTTTATCCTCTTTATCGTCTCCAAACTTATTGGGTTGGTCCAACTTATTGTTTTACTAGTTAGCCCCTTTGTTGCTTTAAATGGATTTCTAAGATTCTGTGAAAAAGCTATCGTTAATAAAGCTAATGGACCTGTCAGAACAATTGATAATACCTTTGCAACTTTATTTGACAAATAACCTTGAGGTTTTGGTGGAAAATCCATAAACTGTGGTTTTTGATCAACAAGTTCCGATAATAATCCTATCAGAGCATACCCATCCCCAATCACGTGATGTACTTTAGCAAAAATAATAAATCCTGACTTGTCTTTTTTAGGAATTATTTTTAACATCCAAGGCGATATATCTTTAGGAAATTCCTCATCTGTTAATCTGGAACACAGCTGTTCAATATCCTTTTTTGTTTCCGGCAAAACCCCTTTATAAATTGGAATATGTTGTCTAATGTTGAAATTTGATTCCTCTTCCCATATATATGAAAAATATCGTTTTGTAACTCTTTGAGACAAACGTTCATAGGTTTTATCTAGAAGACGGCGTTTGTTAAGAAAGCGAGCAATAACACACTTTCGAATCTTTTCAATATTTGGTTCTCCTTCAAGTTCAAAAATCCCAATAATAAAATTTCTATTTTCTTTACTTTCGTGGATGAATGCTTTATCGAATGGAGTAAACACAGTTCCTAACTTTCTATATGTAATAAGAAAGTTTTCTAAAGTACTATAAAATCGAAACACAAGAATGAGTGGAAGGCACACCGCAGCAAACAATAACCAGACACCGTATGCAAGTGCACACAAAATACCATGAAGAAATAATGGAATACTTCCCTCAATATATTTTAAGTATAACACAGCCATTCTTTACCAAAGTTTTCTGAAAAATAAGTTCAATGTCAGATTATTGTATAAAAAGATATATATATAATTTAAAATATATATATATAAAAATTGTTTAAAAATAGAAACATTAAATGTTGTAAATTCAGTATATATATATATATATATATATATATATATATATATATATATATATATATATATATATATATATATATATATATATATATATATATATATATATATATACCTAAAATATTTAAAAATATAAATCTTAAATGTTGTAAACTCAGTTAAATGAAATTAGATACTATATATTTAATATATTTAAACCTAACTTCTTTTTTAATTTTTTTTTTTTTATAATTAATATTATTTTTTTTAATGATTGATATTTTTTTTAATGTGTGTTTTTTAATGTGTTTTTTTTTAATGTGTGTTTGTGTGTTGTGTGACACTGTTGATTATAAAAAAAAGTTTACTAAATTTTAAATTATTACAGTATCAACTAAAAATAAAACTTATCTAAACTAAAATATTATATTATTATAACTAAAAATATCTGAAGAAAGAAAGCTAGTAATGTCGGTCAGCTTTTTCAAAGCTTTATGATAAGTCATAAAACTTTGATGTATGGGTGGTCAATTATAAATAACAGAATAACTAAGTAAACATTTCTTTGTTTAAAAAAAAAAGAGTTTCATCGTATACAATATGCAAAAATAGTATTTTAACATTATAAACAAACTTTGTAATTTAGTGTGATCTATAAAATTCCTTTATAATTGTGTACTAAACATTAATAAAACTAAGATTTAAATAATGTATCGTAAATTTAAATTCTGGTGTTTATTTTTAGCGGTAATATAAAATTATACTCGTTATAACTGTTAAATTGATATTTAGCTATTTAGACAAATCACTTTAAAATAATATATTTATAAACCTTGTACATTATTCCAATGATACATATATAAATTTAAAATATTAAATTTTTATAAAGAAGTATTTATAAAACTCAATTTAAACTTCTACTAAACTCAATTTAAACTTCTACTGTCACGTTTATTAACCTTTTCAATGTTATTAACTTATTACCTCTTCTATTGTCACGTTTATCGTTACCCTTTTAAAGTTAAACTTTTCACATTACCCTCTTTTAAAAACTGTTCACGTTACCCTTTTAAATGTAAACTTTTTACCTCTTCTATTGTCCTTCTATGTTTATTGCCCTTTTCACTTTCTTACTGTCATCATTTTATTACAAAACAACTGAGAACGGATGTTTATTTAAGATGTTTGTTAAATATTTACTAACTTTTTAACGTTACTCGTGGAAATAAACAAGATTGAAAAACGAAAAAATTAAAAAAAAACCGTAGATTGCACATCTATAAATATTTTCATAATTGAACGGAAACTTAAAATTGATTTTATTAAAACGGATTTCATGACTCTTTAAAGAGAACGCTTTCTTTGTAACAATCTTTAACATTTTATTTTGTTATACAACAAATGTAAATTCAAGGTAAATATTTTCAATAAAATATTGTTGACTTTATTCGTGATTTCATACATCATTAATCAATTAAATATTTTATAAAATCCGTTATTCTACGCAACACATAACCACTGAATTCAGAGCCTATCAAAATTAAATTTTTTGGTCAAACAATATACTAAAAAAACTATAATATCTTTTGTTTTATTATTTATACTATATTTTTGCTATTTAGGTTATTCATATATTTATTTCTATTTTTTATTTATTCATTTTTTAGGTACCTCTATATTTACATAGAATATATTTCTAGAAGTATACCGTATACCGTACCTAACTTCAATTAACTTTTATAAAGCTTAAGTTTTAAAACATAATGAACTTTGTGTACAGAATAAATAATTAACCCACATGATTGACACATGATTTTTGTTATGATATTTTATATATGTATGTATATATAACATTTTTTTTTTCTTTTTTATATGAATAATACATAATACTAATTAAGAATAATAAAAACGGCAAAATATAAATTTTGCCGTTGAATAGATGTTACAACCTACATAAATTCACAAATAAAAATGAACAAAAAGAACAAAAATAAGACATTAATCTTGGCTTATTGCCGAGCACCATGGATTAGTGTAATCGCAATACCATCTTAAGTTTGCTGATGTTTTTGTTATTATTTTTTATTACTTTTAAATTATTTTGATTATGAGTTTAATTTCATTCTTTTTTATATTATATATTTATCTAAAAAAAAGTGGTAAATGAGTACGTAAATGAGTAGCTAATTAAGAGTTTTTTTCGGCAAATTTTTGTTTTAGTGTTCGTTAACCCCTTTGTGAAATTAAAAAAAAAAAGTTTAACAAAAAAAAGTTAAGAAAACTTTTTTTAAAATAAAACTCGTTTCCAAACTTTAGCGCTTTTAAAATTTATATAAAGTTCAATATTATTTAAAAGTTTGTTAAGCTTTATCATTATCATCATCATCATAATTGTCAAATAATTATTATCATCATCATCATAATCGTCATTACTATTATCATCAGTGACGGATCCAGCATTTTTTGGTGTTTAAGATAACTTCCAGACATGGAGCAAACATTAAACCTTTGTATATTTATACTTATGTCAAATAATAATGCTTTGCAAAAAGTTGTGATGATTGGAGGCTAGGAACAAAAAAACCCTGAAATTTTATTCCCCAACCCTGCACCAAACGTAGCAACACGTTGATAAAATATTTTTTGTGATATTCTTCACCGAGGGCTTTTTTGTTCCCAGCCTCCAATCATCACAATTTTTTTGCAAAACACCATTATTTGACATAAGTATAAACGTAGTTCGCTCCATGTCTTGAAGTTAGCCATCTCAAACAACAAAAATATGCTGGATTCGTCACTGATTATCATTATTGTTGTTAATATTATTGTTATATTACTATTGTTAATAATGTTATTATGACTATTTTTATTATTTTTATTATTATTGTTATTATTGTTGTTGTTGTTGTTGTTGTTGTTGTTGTTGTTGTTGTTGTTGTTGTAGTTTAAAAAATTTAATTATCGCGTAATATTTTTTAAAGAGTTCAAAGAATTTTCAAATTTCAAAAATTTTGCTTTGGAGTCGGAGTCGGAATTGGAGTCGGAGTCGAAGTCGGAGTCGTGCTCTAAAAGTTTCAATGATTGGAGTCGGAGTCGGTACTTTTTTTTACGACTCCACGCCCCTGTTTATTGTTATTATGATCTTATAATACACCAGTAAATTACATATAGCGCTTTGTGCGCTCTTTGACATAAAGTTTTTTTAACAAATGCAAATGGCGAGATAAGATTGCTTAAGGTGGTATACCCCCTTCAAAATTATCTTGGAATTGAAATATTATAGTCAAAATAAAAATTAAGCCTATGAAAGATCTTATTAAACGAAATTGATTTATAAAATAACAGGTGGTTATGTTGTCATGACAACCACCTATAATGGCGGATATAAGAAAATATGCACATCGCACTGTCAAAAATATCTCAAAATCTAATCGAGTATTTAAAGTAAAACTTGGCCCAATTATAAAAAACAGTTTGATCTATGCAATCTGCCAAAAGTTTTTAAATCTGACTATTAGTTTCCATGTAGCACTACATGGATTATGAAGATTTTTAAATAAGCAATTTTTTAGTGCTGAAACAGCAATATCTCAAAATCTGAAATGTTTTATAATTAACTTTTGGCAGATTGCATACATCATATAAAAACACATCACTGCTGAAAATTTGGTTAAAAACTGATTACTAGAAAATGAAATAACTGTGACGGGAGATTGAAAAATAGAAGTTAGCAAATAAAGACTTTAAAAATTAAAAAAGAGAAAAATATCCAAAAAAATATTATAAAAATAAACAATGTTTGTAAATTTTAGAGCAAATTGTTTAAAAGCTACCAGCAGCATAAAGAGTGCCTTGTTTTTGCTTTTCCCTATCATTTTTGTTCTTTTTATTGCCTCTGATTGTTTTTCTCCGCAACTTTACATCAGATTTATTTTTGTATGATGATTGATACAAACGCATTTTATTTTCTCTATTGCAGCCATCTATCGTAAATGTTCCTGGAATCATATTGAGATTTTCATAAGTCATCACTGATGCTTTTCTTCCAATATTAAAGTTTGCAATAGCATCATATGTTGCAAATTTCAAATGTAACAATGAACAGAATTTAGTTTTTGGAACTCGTTCCCATATTATCATGTTAAGGCTCTCATTTTGGTTCTGAGTTTTTCCATGCATACATTTTGCAAGCAATTCATTAGAGCTAAGTTCTTTATAAATTGGTTTTAGTAACTCAATAATATCACGTGGCAAACCAGGGCCAGGTTTATAGAGAGATGGTTGATTGGGATGTTTTCGATCAACATTGTGCTGGCACCAACTTTTTTCATCGTTTGGACAATAGATGTGATAGTTATTTTCTTTTGAGGAAGCAACATGAAACAATGAAGCAAGTATTGCACTGCGCATTTCATTAACAGACTGATTTTTGGTTCTAACTGCAATTCCATAATAGTTTTGCAATCTGTCAATTGTAGCATCAGTAAGTCTTCCTTTACCACCTAGACGACTTTCTTTTTTCAATTTTCTTAATCGTGTGCCAACTCTTTTTTGCACATGACCAACACATTCTAATTTTGAAACTAGTGTATCACCATATACTCTTTCAACAGATGAAAATGCCTTACTATCTCCGTCACCACAAAATTCAGTATAGCGAAGTTTATACTTTTCAATAGATCGTTCAAAAATTGATTTTGCTCCAGCGACCTCCATACCGGTGGATGGGCCAGTATAGTTGAGGTTACAAAAATGAGTATTTTTTAGGATTTTATATGCATCAGGGTCTGTATTTTTTTTCTTTGTAATTAAAAAACATTGTTTGCAATATTTGGATAATACTTCACAATCCAAAACTTTTCCTGTAATCATAGATATTGCAGTATAAACACCATTGTATGAGGAAAAACCTCGACGTTGCCAGGTACCGTCACAAGAAACACTGGTATTTATTAAATTGGATTCATCAGTAGTATGTTGGGAGGCTTTTATAATTTCAAGTGCAGCATCAGACATGGTTTCTACTGCGATTGCTTCAACTTGAATAGCAATTTTTTGAACAATTTTAATGTAAGTATTTTTAGTCATTGGCGGTGGAAGATCCATAAGATAACAGAATCTTTTAAGGCCAGTATGGCCTTGCCCACATGAACGCATTGCATAAACTGACCTTTGGTTGATATCAAAAGCTCTACTTCTTTCAGAACCACACTTCTTGGATGTAAAAAATTCATGATTGAATCCACATTTACAGAATATAATCAATGAGCTGGTAAGTCCAAATTTTTTTTTTGCGTTTTCAGATAAATTAAGTCGACAAGTTTTACATTCTGGACAACATAACAACTGAATAACAAAGGCTAATAAAGTGCTATCAATTATTCTGTATCCACATATGTTTTTTTTATTAGAACTTGCAGAAGTATTAATATGGTTTACCTTGGAATAAGATATATTTATTGAGCTCTGTGAATCTGTAGAAGGTAGAAGACTTGAATTTGCTGAATTTGTTTTATTTAAAGTATATTGATTTCCATGAAATCTTTTTTTCTTTTTGTATTGAGTAGCGAATTTCACACGTTCTCTACCCATTAAAAGTATACGTTTTAATTTATATAAACATAAACAGATGCATAGATTTATATAACTTTAAGATGACAATTCGTTTTAAAGAAACTTCTGGAAGAAATTTATGAGAAATCCAGTTATTGCTTTTAATCTTACAGATGTTTTGATCAATGGAAAATAGAAATAAATTATAAACTCATTTCAAGAAGCTTTAAAAATTATGTTTGAGGAGAATTTCTTGGCCAAATAAAAATTGTTAATGCGTTGCTATGGGGGTTGTCAAGGGCGTTTAAAAATGTAAGGATCATTAAAGTTTGTTTTCCTCAAGTTATATACTGAATTTTAAAAAATGGTTTTTAAAATATGATTCTATAATAAATTTTAAATAAAAATAAACAACAAAATTTTTTTTAAAAATTTGATATTTCTGAGGGGTATACCACCTTAAGAGAAAGCTTTTTGTCGTTGTTGATTTTGATAACAAATTTTGCAACTTTTTTTGCAGTTTTTTATGTTATTTCTGATGTAACTTTGTTGAGTTGTTTTATACTTTGGACTTACATAAAAAAACATATTATTAAAAAAGCAGGCTGATTTTTTTTAAAGTTTGTTTAATTGTATTAACCTTAAGTTATATACATTTTTTTAATGTTTTGATTCAACTTTATGTACAATGTATTTTGCGAACTAAATTTAATAAGTTTTAAAGTAGATCTATTTTAAGTGTTAATTTATATAACACACTGGTTTAAGTATATAATTTAATTTCTTACTATGCAATTTATTTGTATATTGCCAGAAATGTAGGTCTCGAGACCAAAGTCTTGGTCTCGAGACGCCTCGAGACACATATTTCACTGTCTTGGTCTTGGTATTGGTCTTGAAGCCTAGTCTTGGTCTCGAAATCTAGAGTCTTGGTCTTGGTCTCGGACCTCTACTGACTTTTACTTTCTTGGCTTTTACGAAAAATATCAACTCAATAGGCCGGGTGAATAAAAAGAAGCAATTGCTTTTACTAAGTAATTGGTCAGCTTAACGTGAATAAAAACTTCAGCAATCTTGTCGAAGTTTTTATTAACGTAAAGCTGAGTAATTACTGAGTAAATTAGTTAACTTTACGTGAATAAAATTTGAGGAAAACTTTTAAAGTTTTTATTCACGTAAAGCTGACCAATTATTGAGTAAAAGCAATTTCCCCTTCTTAACGGTAGCTCGTCGCGTTGGTTTGACAAATTTCTAAATTTATGTTAGGAGAATTAAGAAAAACTCTTTTAGATTTTTTTTAAAAATGTTTAATTTAAATAATTTATATTATTATTTTTTTATTTGTTTATCTATTCTTTTTGTGATCAATGTTTAAAAATGGATAAATAAGTAAAAAATCAGTTCATAAAAATTTGTATTTAGACATTAAAAAAAAGAAAAAAAAGTTTTATTTGCTATTCTCCTTATATAAAAAAACAATTACTTTGAACCTTGTCAAACAATGCGACGAGTTGTATCTAGAAAAAGTTTTTTCCTTTAAACATACCTTTGTTAAACTGTCAAAATGGCTAATAAATTTCGCGCAATTGTTAAATTTAGTTATTGTGATTTTCGTGAAAGTCATCAAGTAATTAAAGACGAAGTTAAGTTTAAAACTCATGCTAAGTGTAATACCTGTAAAGAACCAATAACTGAAACTAAAGGTACAACTTCTAGCTGCACAAGGTATGTTAGTATTTGCTGCTTGGTATGCCATATTGCAATAATGCCTTTATCTTCTTAAGGTGGTGCTATCCTATTTTGATAATTTTAAAAACTGTTTTTGTATGATACACTTTTAAGTTTTTCTTAAGTAATTGTAAATCATGGTAACTTTTTTTTATAAGTTTGATAATAATTATGGAAAAAAAATCAAAAACAAACAAACAAACAAACAAAAACAGAAAAAGTTTAAAAAAAATTTTAGGCAGCACTCATGTTAATAAAGTTGTAAGGAAAAGTTAACAAACGGGTTAAATTTATAATTTAGAAAGAACGTCAATGTCAATATTTTTACTTTAAGAAATAAATTCTTCTTTCCGTTTTTTACAAAATGAAATAGTTTTCTTTTAAACTTTCGGATTTGCTCAGAGGAGACCATAGTAATCTTATTTTGATACAACGTGAGATGGCAATGTTGCGTGAACTAGTAGAAATTCTTCAGCCGTTTGCAGAGGCTACAGATTTGTTACAGGGTGACAGCTATCCAACAATAGGATGCGTATCACATTCCACTGGTTAACGGTTATCACATTCCACTGGTTAACGGTTTGTTGAGCTCCTTGTGTGACAGATTTGGTGGATTGTTGCAGAATGTCAAAATTTTGCCAACAGGTGACAAAATTAAGAAGAACCTAAATTTTTCTTCAATGCTTTACCTAATGGTCTCAGCCTTAGATCCCAGTTATTCGTTACTTTGGCTAGAGGAAGACCATCCTGGACCAGATGATGTCAAAAGATTTGTTCGTGAACATATTGCGAGTAAGTTAAAAAAGTTTTATTTTTGTTTATTTTTATTGAACTATTAAGTTGTTGTCGAATGGATAAAAAATTAACGGTGGTTTGTTGATTATAACGAAAATATTATAAGTATAATTATATTCTAATAATTCTGTTACAACTTGTCAGTTTTAAATTTTCATTGTTTTGTTTTTATGCTTTACGTTGAAAATATTGATTTTTCAGCTCTTATAACAGCAGAGGTTTCGGCCATTATAGTAAAGTCGCAAACCACTCAAGATCTATTGGCACCTTCTACTCAAAATTTATTGCCCCCAACAGTAGAAGAGGAGGAACCTCAAGAACAGCTCGACCAAAATGGTGGTGCTAGTAGTGACGTGACTCTTTCATGCAAGCGTAAATCAGTTTATGAATGCTAAATTATCACACCAACTAAGATCTAGTAGCATTCAAACATTTTTTTTGACACAAGCAAAAACCCAAGCAAGTAGATCCAGCATTCAATATTCTAAACTGGAAACAATGTATTAATACGTTATAATATATTATAAATACATTTACACTAGCCTAAATAAAGAAGGGGCGTAAAGCTGGTCAATAAATAGTACCTGTTTACTCTTTACATTAGTGAGCATGGGTTTTATTGGACTTCTTTGAACCTAATTCTTGATCCCGGTCTTGTAAAAACTTTTAAAGTCTTGGTCTTGGTCTTGGGTTGATTTTTTAATGTCTTGGTCTTGGTCTTTGTCTTGAAGCATTCAGTCTTGGTCTTGGTCTCGGTCTTGAGCCTAAATGTATAATAAATTACAACCACATTAGTATGTGTAAAATGATAGGGGTAGATATATATCTACCCCGACAGCAAGGATAGACTGGTCCGATAATAGTTAGCCAATGCCAGCGAGTTTATTAAAGGACCGATATAGTTACGCTCTTGGATTGCTATCTGGGAAGCCATAACAGGGTCATTGCCGAGCCTTCATAAAATTGCCTGAGCTAGGTAGCCGCAAAAAACTATAAAAGGTCTAACAAAGATTTGCAGAAGCAGACATCGGGTCAATACTAGCCCATCAGTGGTGAATTTAACTAAAGTTGATATAAATTACCGCTATCATTTGCGTTTACAGCGTTAATTTTTGCATCCATTTTAAAAGCAGCTTTTTTCCCTTTTTAGACAAATATATTCTAAGAACTTTATTGTTTAAAAAAATACCCGGGGGAAAAATCTATTCTGTTTTGTTATATTCTATTTGCGTGCATAATAATTTCTAGTTAAAATTTTAAAGTTAACATTTTATGAAATGAGATTTATATATGTGTTGTTAGACTACAAATAAGTGAAGAAAACTACCGGAGAAAAAAAAATGCAATAAAATGTTAGAGATTTTGTTGTTAGAGATATTGTTGTTAGAGATATTGTTGTTAGAGATATTGTTGTTAGAGATATTGTTGTTAGAGATATTGTTGTTAGAGATATTATTGTTAGAGATATTGTTGTTAGAGATTTTGTTGTTAGAGATATTGTTAATGAAATTGCTAAAGTTTTATAAAAGTAAGTAAAATACAAAAAAAAAAGTAAAAAATTATCAATGACTTTAAATGCTACTAATAGTTTTATTAATAATTAAGGTTGTTAAAAATTAATTGCTTTGAAAGCATCTTTGCATGTATTTTATTTTTGTGAAAGGATAATATTTTATTTATCCAGCAGCAGTTCCACACCACATAAATAATTAAACATTTTATGTATAAAAAAATGTTTGATTATTTTATCACAGGGTGTTATATAAATATTTTGAGATCTGTTGCAACACAAAACGTTGTGAAATAATTATAAAAGCATAAATTTTATCTTAAGTGTAGAATGCAGAGGCGCATTTGTCATAAGGCAAATCTAGGCAAAGGGTCGCTAACCAAAAAGGGGCGCTTGGTTTTTTATTTTCTTAGAAAAGTTGTAGTTTTTATTGAAAAAATGTAGTTTTTTAAATTTTATTACAAACTTTTGGGCGACGATTATTCATATGCCTATGTAGTGATGAAAATTTCCTGGAAATTCTTGAATCGGGAAATTTTCCGGAAATTTTCAAAAAAGTTATTTCATAAATAATGGGTTAAGTTTTTATGTCTTATTTCAATTTTATCGTAAAATATTGTGAAGTATATTATAAAAATTTTAGAAACTTTTGAAAACTTTTTAGCTGGATTTTTTTTATAGTAACAATAATAATTTGTTTTCAAAATTTTCAAAAATTGTTTAAACCTGTTATTTGCTAAGCATATTGACGTTCATTGCCGTAGCAAGCTTTGTCTAAGGCTGAACAGAATTTGCACCCCCATCCTTAAAGGGTATGGGGCATTTTTCAATTGCCTCCAAGTTACTGAAAACTATAATACTGTATATAAAAAAGACTTGATTGAATATTTACAGCATTTTACATTTTTTTCTTGATTTAACGATGTTATTGATTAATGAAAAAAAAAAGTAAAGAAACATTTTTGCTAAATTTGAACTATTCAAAAATATATAGTTAATAAATAAAGAACTAATGATATCGAGATCAAGAATTCCGCCACTATGTTTCAATAAGTTTTGAGACTTGAGTTACACCACAACATTGCTAGAGCACTTTTGAATTTAATAAATCAATAAATTATACTTTAAAATGGTTTAAATATATACCGTATTTTTCAACCAATACTGCTAAGTAGGCGATTTGTATGCGTGTGTGTTTTATAAATATCATACCAAGCAAATTAATTTATTAATATTTTACTGAGCATTCAGATCAAATCTGTTTTTTAATGTCATTTTTAGATAAATTATTATGTTACTTTTACGTATATTACAAAAGTAATATACGTAAAAGTAACAAATAACAACGTTTTATTGCTTTTTAAAAAAAATGCGCGATTCTTAAATTGATAAATTTGATTATAAAAATTTGACTAAAAGATGTGTATTTTTCGCTTGTCGCTCTTATTATTGTATATTTTTGGTTGAAATATTTGAAGAATACCCAAATACTACGATAAAACGTAAATTTTTGAAACAAAGAAATGATTTTTATGAAACTATATAGATTTATTGCAAGAAAATTTTTTTGAAAATTTCCGAAAATTTCTCGAGAAATTTTCAGAAATTTTCAACCCTATACCAAAGGACATCGTCTATTTAACAACGTCAAAATTCGGCCTTGCTTATAAGTATTGTTAAAACATTATTAGTGCGCCTCATATGTGAATAATACAAAGTATTATTAACATATTGGGCATGTTAAGAAAGGTACTAAGGCTATATATCTAGATTTGGACATATGCTTTTAGCAAGATTTAAAATTCATAGGTCACTTTATATGTTTTTCTAGCAGTTTACTCATTATTTAATTTTTTTAAATATATTAGTTAATTTATTTGTAAATAAAATAAATATAAATAAACAAAGTTGTTATACTCATTATTAGTGTGTAGTCTAACAATAGTAGACGTCACACTTTAACAGCTTTTCACAGTTTTGTATATATTTATCGTAGAGTGTTTTATTTATATTTAAGTTCGAAAAAAAGTATGTTAACTTTTTGATTTTTTTTGGTTTGTTGTCTATATATCATTTATTGTAGCTTTTTGTAATAGAATTTTCTATAATTGTGGGAGCATTATACCAATTTAATACATCTAAGTTATTAATAAATCTGTATAGTTGCATCACATCATCTCCTAATATCTAATAAGGAGAGAAAGGTATAAAAATAAAATAAAATTATAATAAAAAAGTAAAACCATTTTATTTGTTATTAGACTCAACTTTACATTTTCAGGAGAATCTGCTCTGTGTAAAACTTGTGGAAATAAGCTTGCAACAAAGCAAGCAAATACTAATGGCTTGCAAAAGGATATTCAAACACAGCATAGGAAGTTATTCATCGAACTTAAAAAAAAAGAAGACGAGCGGAGATCACAAAGAACACGTAATCGAGGCAGGTACTTCTGGATTCGCAAAAGATGTAGCCTTCAAAACTCTCACTCTCCCGAAGAAGGCGGTTACAAAAAAATGGCCATTTCAAGATTGGTGTCAATTAGTAGTTGATCATGACATCATTACTTTGATTGCTACTGAGTGTTTGCCGTTAAGTTTTGCTGATTCTGAAAATTTTAAGAGGTTTATGAACAAAGTATTACCAAATGCCACAATAAAACATTCAACGACTTTCTCAAAAAATAAACTCCCTCGGCTTTACCATACACTGAAGGTAGTAATGCATGAAGTTATGGAAAAAGAGCTCATAGATCTTAATCAGGTTGCCATAACCAGCGACCACTGGACATCAAGGGAAAATGATTCATACATGTCCGTGATATAACATTATATTTCGCCAGACTTTGCTCTAAAACAATTTACATTAGAAGTCTGTCTATTCAAAGAGCGACACACTGGTATCAACATTGCAAAAGCACACACTCATGCCCTAAATCATTAAAAAAAATACCCAATAAGCTGTGTGTTATTGATCAGGCATCAAATATGGCATGTTCTCTAAACAACAGTGTGTCTTTAATGACTAAACAAGAAGGTTTTCAACACCATACTTCAAAAAACAGTTGGGGTACCCCGGAACTGAAAGATACTTTTCTTAAAGCCAGCTCACTTTCTACCAGGCTTCATAAATCGACAGCCTTCAGTGCTTTGTTGAAAGATGTTTGTTCCAGGTTAGATGTGAGTTACCTCAAAATACCCTCCACAGTAACCACGAGATGGAACAGCCGTTGCAATATACTGCACGCTATGCGCTCGATTGAAGGTTCCACTCATATACTTACGCGATACAGAAGGTGATGATTGGAAGAAAACCGTACTAACAGATGAACAGTTTCTACTCTTTGAAGATATTCAGTGCTT
Source organism: Hydra vulgaris (assembly GCF_022113875.1). Lineage (NCBI taxonomy): Eukaryota > Metazoa > Cnidaria > Hydrozoa > Anthoathecata > Hydridae > Hydra > Hydra vulgaris. The sequence goes on from NC_061157.1 coordinate 29,727,795, forward strand.
AAATCTGTTAAAAAATTATCAGTTTTTTTATCTTCTGACACAGAGATTCGAATTGACATGTCACTGTGGAAAGTAACACCACTCATCTACTTCCTCGAGAAAGAAATGATTATTTTACTCATGGAAACAACAAATTCGTAGTAAAATTCTTGGAGGACTTATTATCAGAACTAAATTAGAGATTCTCAGATTTGCACTAGGATATTACCTTGATCCATTTTTTCGTGGACATCTTCTTGATGTTGACGATGAAAATATTCAAAAACTGGTTGAAAACCATTCCAACACCAAAAAATACTTTGAGAATTTTTCACTGTCTGTCTCAAACTCTAGTAATAACATCGGTAGTAACGATTCCGTTACTGATAATGTACAAGATTGGGAGGAAAATGAGTACAATATTATTTAAGCAAAGTATAAGGAAGATGCTAATTCACATCATATACACGAAAACCCTCCTATTAAACTAGAAATGGAAAAATACCAAAAAACAATTAGATCCAAATATGCAGGTAAAATTGACACCTTAGCATGGTGGGAGCAGCATGCAGCGGAACTTTCTATCCTTTCGGGTGTTGCAAGATCTTGGTTGGTTACTCCACCAACCTCTGCATTATCTGAAAGAGCATTTTCTGTTCCTAGCTTTGTCATCACTGATCATAGATACAATCTCGACAGTGACAAGGCAGATAAGCTTGTATTTATAATGCAGAACTATTCCGCTCTTGAAAATTACATCAAAAAAAATTGGCCCATCGAACAAGAAAATGAAAGTGATATAAGACATGAATCAGTCTTATCTTTGCAAATTATTAAAAAACAATAACCAAATCTTTAAAAAGCAATTATACTTGTATTTTGTTAATAAAAAATTCAATAAATCACATTTTAATTTTTTGTTTTACTGACAGCCTCGATTCGAAACCATGTGATACTATACGATTCTTTTTATTATCGGTATCGTTTGGTATCGAACCGATACTGATAGTACCGACATTGGAACATAAGCGATACCACACGATACGAGACCATCCTTCTCGGTATCGAACCGATACTGATAGTATCGACATTAGTATAAGCGATACCACGCGATACGAGACCATTATTCTCAGTATCGACTTATACGATACCGATTATCTAGTGTCTAGTTTCCCACAAATAAAAAACTCTTTTTATATTTCCAAAAAAAAAAAAAAAAAAAAAAAAAAAAAGCGACAACCACCACCTAATATAACAAAAACAAAACAGGAATATTCGGAAAATATTTTGAGATTAAATTTTTATAAAAATAGCGTCAAACTAATAAACAATATAATTTTATTTAGTAATACACTATGTAAGTTTTTTCGTCTAAATATGAATAAATGTTTATTAAAATAAATTCCCGCCCCCCCCCCCCAAAAAAAAAAGTTTTACTATATTTGTAAGAACGTTCAAGTTTTTGCAGATAATTACAGAATTGGGAATGTCTATTGACTGTTCACAACGTTCACACTTTAATGATTCAAATTTGATTTCTTTATCTATTCGCCTTTATATACAGAGAGAAATATTTAGTAAACAGCTTATGTTTATGTAGGTTCAAACAAACAAACAAAAATTTATTAATTTGACTAAATTAATTATTTTTATTTTCACTTATTTAAAACAAAACCAGAATCGCAATTCAACTAATTAAAAAAATTCAGTATATATATATAGGTAATATCAGTAATAATGTGAAGTAAAATCACATTTCAGAAATCTCATAGAATACTTAAAAAATCTCGTTCATAAAAAAAAGAACCATAAGAAAATTATGATTAAAAAAACTATTTTCAAGATAATGTTCTCATAATGTAAATAAAAGTTCATTATAAATTACACAAATTTTTCTAAATATTTTTTTATGTTTTCTTTAAAATCAGTTTGTTTGCCGATGCCTAAATCAATAAGATTCGAACAATCGAGTTCGCAATCATATGGTCTCGACACCCCAACCGACGGTTCGTTATCTGGTTCAATATGTTTCATTGATAAATTAAATACTTGCGCCATTATTTCAACAATTTTGTACTTTGTCATTTTCTGATTGCTACTCCAATGCCATATTCCGTGAAATGAATTATTTAAACGATTGTACTCTACAATTTGCCGACAAACAACAGCAATATCGTCTGTACTTGTTGGAAAACGTTGCTCGTAGTTAGAAACCTTTTTTGGTGTTTTGCTATCTTTTAACAACTCAAATAAACCTATACATACATACGTACATACATGCATATATACATACATACATACACACACACACACACATATTATATACACACATGTATATACACATTCTATACATGCACATATACATTTATATATTGTATATATATATACAGGCTTTATATTTTATTATAAAAAGTAGTGTCAATGAAAGTATGTGTTCAACTTGCATGTTGCAAAAGCTAATTTTAAAGCATCAAATTACAAAGTTTAATGGACCTATCAACTCTATGGATATATTCACAAGGCTTATAAATAAACTCATAGAGAAAATAAATCAAATAAGACAATTAAAAAAATTTCGATCTACATCTCAGATTGAACAACTGATTTCAACAATTCTTAATGAATTCTATGTAAAATGATGCTTTACTAAACTACAAGTTAGTTTCCTGACTTCAATCAGATGATTTTAACAATTAAATTCTTAATCAATTCTATATAAAATGACGCTTCACTAAGCTACAATTTAGTTTCCTGACTTCAATCAAATAGTTTTGAATTTTACTTTTCAATCAATAATCAGGTAGTTTACAATTAGTTAAACATTTTCATTATGCTACATACTGATCATGCTTTTTGCTAAGTTTGTGTAATGTATACTTTTATGTGTTGTGAAATAAAGACAAACATTTTGTTTATGGGTCCTCCATCTAGTAAAACTTCTTTATTTATTAATAATTCAAACAATGATTAAGAGTGCACATATGCTATCTTATGAAAGTGAAACACTTTTTACTCACTTAGTCTGTTTTCAAATCTCTATTTGCAAGCTCATTAAAAAAAAAAAGTTTTTTTTGCAGTCAAGACAATTATGAAGGTTAATGGAAATATCTTACTCTCTCTCTCTCTCTCTCTCTCTCTCTCTCTCTCTCTCTCTCTCTCTCTCTCTCTCTCTCTCTCTCTCTCTCTCTCTCTCTCTCTTTTCACCCAGCCCTTTAGAAAAGTCATCAAATAAGTGACAAAAGCTGCAATATGTAGCTTTTAGAGACAGGAAAACCTTATCAGAGCAATAGAACAAATATTGTTTTAAGTCTGAAATTAAAGGAAGATTAATTAATGTTTACTGTTTAATCAATGTTTACTGTTAATTTAGTAAAATATTCATTGTCTATCATAACATGTATTTCTAAACTGCATGTAAACTATTTATAAAACAACTTTTTATAGAAAAATAGGAATTATAATTTGGTTGTTTTACCAGGTACCCAGAATCAGCCATTTTGTTGCAGTACCCGGCATAAAAATTGACACAAATAGCTGTAACTATTTGTTTTAGTGATACTTTAAATTGTGTCAAAATATTATTAACAGGATTGGTTATAGTTTAAACTTCAACCAATAAACTTCTTGATAAGTCTAAGTGTGTTATAGAGTCAATAACCACTAAGTCCTATTTACTTAATATAGATGTGCCTCACTTGAAATATTTTTAAAAATATATATTTGCAAAACAATCAGAATATATTGCAAAAAGGAAACTGAGGGATATTTAAATAGCTTCTTTTTATTGTGTAAGAGAAATTTTTCACAAAAGAATTTTTTAAAGTTGATAGAGTTAATTTTAACTTTAAAGGTTTTGATGTTTATGGCATTAACAACGTCAGACAAGTTATTCCAAATATTAACAACCCTAAGAAAGAAAAAAAATTTACGGACACTGAGTTTACATCTTAGTTTGCGAAATTTGAATTTGTGACCTCAAGTGTAAATATAGTTGTTTATTAAAAAAAACTTATATATTTAGGCAAACTTAATTAGACAAATTAACCAGCATTATTTTGTGAAAACACTTCAGTACTAGAGATTTCACAAATTTTTTTTCCAACGTTTTAATATGACTTAAGTATCAAAAACTATTAAACACAAAAATCAATTGTCATTACCAAGTTCTCTAAATCTATCATTCACTAAATTGTGGTCTTAGAAGTTACTTTTCTTCTGTTGATTCTTTTTTTTTTTACAAAGTTCACCAGACCTGTAAGACTAATTTGAGTTCATATGTCTCATTATGTAATTTTAGTGTCGATGATTACCTTCCGCTAAAGGAAGGTAACCATCAACACTAAGATAAAGTTAAAGTTTAGCATGATGGTTTTCTCCATAGGCTTTCTTCTAACGGTGTATCAGATAGCATTTTTTAAGTTATTGAACCCTTTCTTTATTTCCTGTAACTTCAAGGGTTTCTCAAGATTCTATCCTTGGACAATTTACATTAAAAAAATCTTCCTGAAATTCTCACATATTAGATGGCATAGTTTGCTGATGATACTACCATTTATTCTTGTCTTAATAAGAAGTCAACAATCTGATTGCTTGGAGGGGTTTCTCAAGGTTCTATCCTTGGACAATTTACATTTAAAATATCTCCCTGAAATTCTCACATATAAGATGGCATAGTTTGCTGATGATACTACCATTTATTCTTGTCTTGATAAGAAGTCAACAATCTGATTGTTTGGAGGGGGGACATTTGAGCTTGAAAATTCTGCTACAGCATGGGGCTTACAGTGACTGATGAACTTTAACTTTAAACCTAATTTTTTCAGCTAATCATTATCACAACAATCTAGATCTTCCTGTATTTATGATCATCATAATTACCATCATCACCATCATCATCATCATCATCATCATCATCATCATCATCATCATCATCATCATCATCATCATCATCATCATCATCATCATCATCATCATCATCATCATCATCCTCATCATCATCCTCATCATCATCATCATCATCATCATCATTTTCTTCTCTTTCGTCATATACTACACCATATAAATACTAAAGTTAATATAAATATGAAAGGATATTGTATGCCAGCATGTAAATAAATAGTAAACATATATGTTTATATCCATAAGATGTATGCATAAAGCGCATCTCAGAAGCTTTTATTCCTTCTGGACTAAAAGTTCGGAAGCTTTTATCCCTACTCTTCAATTCAAAACTTCAAAAAAGTCTTGAAGCAAACTTGAGCAGTTGCTTTATTAATCGTTTATTTTATCTTTTTTACAAGAACATCTCTCTTAAGAACAAATATCCTTTTATTATTCAATGTAAAAAGATGTTAAGCTCTGTATCTGCTCTAATGTTAAGCTCTGTAATTCTCAGTTTACTAAATCTTGTATCTTATATCAGATGTTAGGTTCTAGAGACTTTTAGATAGTCTTCAACAATGTCATTAATTAAAATGAATCTTACATTTAATCTTATTAATTATATATTTAATTTTTAAAAAGTGCTAAATAAGTGGTTCCAATTTTTCAAAACTCTAGAAACCACTTTGACCTATCTAACTATCCTATGATTAGTTTTCACTCTGTTATTAGTTTCTTTATATAAAGGTTTTGAGATAACTAAATTATTTCTTACTAACTGCAGTAATACAGTTATTCTTGAAGGCCTACACTCTTCTTTTTTTCAAGTATCTTTAAGGGTACCACAAGGTTCTATCTTTGTTCCTGTATTATTTCTTATCTAGAATATCGATCTTCATGAAAATTTCACATCTAAAGTGGCTCTATTTGTTGATGACTTAACTTTATACTCTTGTCTTGACAAAAAATCTTCAATTTTCGATTGCTTAAAACAAGCAGCTGATTTTTAAACTGATCTCTCTTTTGTAACAGCCTAAGGCTTGCTATGGCTTATGGATTTAAATTTTGGACTTAAAATCTGCAATTTTTGTTAGCCAACAAAACTCATTTACTGCAAAAAAATATTGCAATAATGTTAGTATACCTATATTGATGAATAACAACCCTCTTACTCTCAGGCAAAGTCTAAAAGTTGGGGTGTAGTGGTGCGCTCGTGTCATAAGCGATGGTGGACCTGGTCTTGCAGCCAACCTCCAACCATTATCACATTGTTGTAATGTTGCTTCTCCTTCTTTTTTCTATAAACACTATAATGGGCAATGCTCTAAAGAGCTAGCATCTCTTGTACTATCTACTAAAATTCATTTTTGTGTTACTCATAATTAGGCAGTTGCATAAAAAATTTAAACTAAATATTTTGACTTCAAAGCATGTTTAGATGAAAGAGGCCAGTAAATGCTGCACATTGATACAAAATTAATATTTTAGCCCAATTAAAAGCAAAGTTATAGTAATTTGAGTTATCAAAATTAATGATGGACGTATTAACAAAGAATATAGTCTATATTCTTGTGGAATACATAAAATAAATTAGAAATATAGTCTATTAACATAATAAACATTTGTTATTATATAACATGTTATATATTTTACTTATTTTTGAAACCGCGAATAAAAAACCACTTTTTAAAATGTTTTTCTTCTATATTATATAGAAAAAAAAATATTTTAAAAAGTGGGGTTTTATTCACAGTTTTAAAATTATGTAAAATCTATAACAAGTTATATAATAAAAAATGTTTATTATATTAATCTTTATTTACATAAATTACCATTTTGTTCATAATTCTTTTTAGCAGCCTTTTTTTAAATAATTTAACAGAATAAAAATAAACTATAAGGAAATGTTGATTGCGTTAGATTCTAACTGTTAGATTCTGACGCGTTAGAAAGTAATTTCGATAGGTTAGAAACTATCGAAAATAAGAGATCGACCAATATGTATGCGCAATCTAGAGGTGGAATATTGGAGTAGTAAAATTTTATTATTGCTACTTAATCTAACTTGATGAGATTATGTTTATTATATTATTGGATAAATATTACATAATTCTTTTTATATGTGAAAATTTTTTTTTATTGCAAATATAAGTATTGTGCTTATGAAACTTACCTGTTTATTTCTGCTCTGTAAACTGTAAAAATAACTTTCAAATTTTTCTGAAAGCAGGTAATAAAAGTTCCCTGACTTTTGTTCTCAAATTAAAATTATTTTTTTTTTTTTATTAAGTCAGTCATTTATATAATTATTTTAATTTATTTCTCCAACTTCCTAAGTGTAAGTCGCAAAAACACAAAAAATGCTTCCAACTTTTAATTGCAACCAATTTAGCTGATTATCCAATATGGCTGCCGCGTGAAACTGCCTACTCATAATTCAAGTAATTCTCATCCCTTTACTGTGACTGTTCTAAACGCTTAAAAAACTCTTATTTGTCTAGTTTTTTCCTCAAAAGCCTGTTCTTTGGAATTGGCTCCCTTCATCTTGTTTTCCTGATTCATATAATATACAATCTTTTAAGTCTTCTGTTAATAATTGTCTTGCTCTATAAACTTAATCTTTTCTCTTCCAGTAACCTCCATATCTAATAGTGGTTGCTTGCAGCCTTGTTAGAAATGCACCTCTAAAAATAGTTTTTTTCTGTGTTATTTTATTATAAAGAACACATTTAGAGCTCATGCATACTATGTCTACAAGAAAAATTTGAAATAATTACACATACAAACCAAGAATGTTTATTGAACAAAAAATCGGATTCGATTTCTAAATGCAGGCACGAAAATAAGTTCCTCCTAAAAAACTATAAAAATAAGTAAGCTCAAATAATAGTTACATTAACTCCCCTTTTGAAAAAAATACATTATTTTTTAAAAAAGCTTAAGTAATCATTTCTAAAGAATTCTTTTTACAATAGTGTCAGCAAATTACACAAATGTGTAAAAAATTGCAGTAGTTTGAGACATGTGACTTCCTGTAATTTAAATTTTGGTATAAATTGAAGTTTTAATAATTTGATCATTCATTTCTGATGAGTCTTTATTGATGAAACACAGTGTTAAATGAGAAAAAATTTTGCTAAGTGATTTTCTACTAATTTATATATATATATATATATATATATATATATATATATATATATATATATATATATATATATATATATATATATATATATATATATATATATATATATATATATATATATATATATATATATATATATATAATTCTTTGTTTTAAATTTTACTTTTTATTCTGCTGCCTTCCATTTTTTTTCTTTTAAGCTTTATTATTAGAATTATTATGTATTGTTTTACCTTGTCTGCTGTGTTCATGCATGTCTTTTATCACCTTTTTTATCTCTTTTGATTTTGATAAGAATTTTATATTCCTTAGAGCAATTGCATGTTATATGGGCTTGTTGTTTACAAATGACTTGGCACCAAAACCATTATAATGAAATTTTTAACTAATCATGTAATTTCAATAAAAATCAGTTAAATAAATATCTAACTCTAAAAAAATGTAATCAAAAGGAACCAGGGGTCGAAGATTTCTTTATAATATATAAGTTTATATAATCATTTTTTGTAACCAAAAGTTTTATTGTCATAACTGCCACTTATTTAACAGAAATTATGAAAAATGATAAAATAAATCTTTTTCATTTTAACAACTTGAATACTACTTAAAGACTGTTTGATACTGTTGATAAAAGGAAATATTATTTACGGTTGACATTTTATAATTTAGCAATGTTTTGCTCATGTATATTTATTTTGTGTGCAAATATCCATTTATTTAGACATGGAGATTCACACAATTATTGGCTTACTGTAAAAAACAAGCAATAAAACTAAATTTTTCAAACACTTAATGAAACCTATTAATAATATTTATAAAGATGTAATCAAAAGGAACCAGAAGTCAAAATAGGTCAGATATCACTGCCCCTTGAGCCATTTTTGAAACCTGTAAGAAGGGCAATAAATCATTAATCATTTTTTCAGTAAAAATGAAAAATTGTTGGTTGCCCCACTTAAACAGGTTTCAAAAACAGTCCAGTCTCAATATTTATTATTAATCATAATAATAAATATTTAGTTCATCAAAAGTGAACCAAAATTTTTTTTAATTATAATTTTTTCTCTATAATTTTAGACATATCCACATTCAAAACAATGCTGACCCACCTAGTACAACATTATTTCTTTTTAATACTTTTTTAAAATCATAAATCAGTCAAAAGGAAAAAAAAAGACTAAAATTAATTCTGTTAGCGATTCTGAGGAGAAGTTTATTACCACCACGACATAAATTATGATTACACAAAAAGCAATAATGTTTTTTCTTTATCTTATAACAATTTATATTTATTCATTTTAAATATTGATGTATCTATACATATGTATATTTGCAGACAAAGATGCAGCATTTTTTGATGTTTGAGATACCTAACTTCCAGACATGGAACAAACTCCAAAAATTTATATGTTAATACTTATATCAAATAAGGATGCTTTGCAATAAATTGTGATGATTGGAGCCTGAGAACAAAAAAGCCCTAAAATTTTAGCTAAACCTGCCCCAAACGTGAGAGCAACAAGTTGATAAAATAATTTTTATACTATTCTTAACTAAATCTATATTCATCGATAAATTTTAAAATTCACATTTAAAATCTTTTAGCATTAAAAAACTATGACCATAAAAAGTTTGACCCCCCTCAGTTTGAGGGGGCTGCAAATTTTATAAGGCAATAACTGTTAAACGCTATGAGATTATTGCGTGAGTTTTAAAATTTATCAATGAATAAATACTTGGTTGAGAAAAGTAGAAAAAATATTTTATCAAACTGTTGCTCTATGAATAAAACGAGAGAGGATAAATCCTTAGAAAGTACCAGCTTCTTCCTAAAAAAAGGTCCATTAAACAAAAATTCATCCGATTGAAATGTGTCAATAACCCAACTAGTTAACTATACTCCTCAAAAAGCTATAACTTAAAAATCACCTATTTTAGAGAGGAGAGAGGAGGTAAATGGCAACACCCTCCCTTCCTCTGCTAAACCGTCTCAGAGTCAAACTGTTATCTTTTAACCCAAAGAGGTTTAAGTTACCAAAATTTAAGTTATAAAAGTATCTCCAAAAACAAATATATTAAAAAACTGTGAAATTTTTTTTTTATTTGTTTGTTTTTATTAAAAACTATAACTTTTATAGCTTCTAGTATCATAAGTATTGCTTAGCACCATTAACTAGAAGCTATGAACAATAGGCTTCTAAAGAATGTCTTGCAAGTTATGGAAACAGCTAATAATTATTAGTAGCAATATAATAATACCTCATTAGTTGTACCATTGTAATATCTTAAAGCTTTAGAATAAGATTACCACAGACACAAACCTAATAATGGTTATATCTTTTTAAAAAACCTGTTTAATAGAAACTCTTTACCTGTAACAGCACTTTCTTGAAGATATTCAACTTCACCATACAATATTGGAACTCTAAGAATGCCATAATTTGTACAGTTTTCTAAAATACAAATTTCACCTTCTCTTTTTGATAACCCATATTCGTTTAATGGGTTAGGAATGTCAGTTGTTTTATATGGAGGATTAAAACCATCAAAAACATAATCAGTACTGATATAAAGAACAAATCCGCCATTTTGATTCATAAGTTTAGAAATTATTTTGGTAGATGTGATATTAAGCTGTGTTGTATGCTCTTTATTACTTGCTACAAAATCAGGTCGACGTTCAGCTGCAGAGTGGATAAAAACGTCTGGCTTTTCTTTTTCTATAAAACGCTTCAAATCTTCTTCATTGCAAAGATCTACTTTATGTAAATTACCACCTAACCTTGTAAAACCCAACCCCAAAACTTCCCATTTTGTATTATTAACAAGTTCTCTGTAGATCGATCTGCCAAGTAATCCTGAAGCACCACTTATTACAACCTTCATGATTTTAATTAAAAAACTAAAGTAACATTTACATTTATAATATTTAGTTTATAACGAGCCTAATGATCCGGTAGCGAGTGACAACGGTAAAGACAATGTGGCACGTGCTGTTTGCAAATATTATTCTGATGATTCAGATCTAGTCAGGGCCTTCGAGAAGTGGCACATGCTGTTTGCAAATATTATTCCGATGATTCAGTTCTAGTCAGGACCTTCGATAGCGCCAATGGCGCCCGGGTCAAAAATGGAGAACAGTACCCCTGCTTAAACCAAGAAATTACAAAATTTAAAGTTTTGTAAACGCAGTAATTATTTATTTTTAATACAGCACATTGTACTTCTGCGTTACAATTAATTCTTTGGATTGAGAAACGGTTCATTAATCAAAACTGATATATGAACTAAAATATTAGTTTTAAAAACAATAAACGAAAAGTCAATCGACAAAAACTTCTAGAAAGGCAAATAAAGCGTTAAAAAAGAATTTTTCGAGCTCTTCTGGCCGCCCAAATTTCAATGACATTGCCGTAGCTTACCTTCTTACTCGGTGTAGTTAGAGATCCTCCATAAAGTACGTACGCTCGGAGAGGAAGAGGGGGTCTGCAAATAATGTATATGTGATAGGAGGGTAGTTGGTCAATTACAAAAGTATGGAGACACTAAGTTCAAAAAATATTATAAAATGTTGGTTTGGTAGGTTAAAAGCATAGTTACTTTTAGGGAGGCAGAGGGTAATCAAAAAAACCAAAATGCGGAGGGTGGAGGGATGGGAGGGGGGGGGAGGGATGTTCGAAAAAAAAGCGTACGTACTTTATGGACGACCCCTTAAAGCAATTTTGAAATATTATAATATCTGTATGATATTTTGTTAACTACGACATATTTCCGTTAAATGATCAGGAATCTATTTTTTTTTTTTTTTTAAATCTTCTTAAAATCTCAAATTAGTCCAAATTTGAATAAGATTTTAGATACGTTTTTTAGGTAAGATGAAGTTTAATAATATAATCAGTTCTGATTGTTTATTAGCAATTTTTCTTAATTATAATCTATTTTTTGGTCGGAATTCTAGAATTTTTTGTGAAAATTTATAGAAATATTGTAATTTGATAACTATATATAGTTAATATACGTCGTTTTTATATTTTTATATTTAGTTAATAACTATATTTAGTTAATATACGAATCAATTAGAACTAAGATCTATAGTAAATTAGGCACTTTTCTTAAAGATTTAAACTAAACTCATGTTGATGCCGATGAGCGAAAGTGATCTAAAGACTCCAAAATGGTGTTCTTTATATTCTTTAGATTTAGATTAGATTAGGGGTAGTAAAAAGGTTTTGAAAATTATATATATAAAAAATCCTTATGAATGTAAACTAAATTTCCTCCTCCCCTTATAAGCGCTTTTCTCTCAAATGAAATAATTTTATAATTAGGAACATAAAAATTTAAACTCTTTTGATATGGCTCATCGTCACACTATTTTGACAAATCATGTTAAAAATAGGAAGTTTTTAAGTTTATCTATATTTACATTTATACTTCTGATGTTGATGTGGATCATCATGAAACTCTTTATATCTGATTTTAACTGCGTTTTAAAAGTTTTAATATCAAAGTATTACAAGTTAAAAATTTGTATGTTTTATAAAGTATAAAATAGAGCCCTGGGACAATGACGGATCCTGGTGTTTTTCTACTTATATCAAATAATGAGTTTTTGCAAAAAATTGCAATGATTGGGATGGATAGAGAACTTTTTAACTAACAAAAAACAGAGAGTGGTCCTTGGCGACACTGTCTCAGATTGGCTACCAGTTATTAGTGTGTACCACAGGGGTCAGTTTTAGGACCACTGCTGTTTTTGATTTTTATTAACGATTTGCCAGATCAAGTCGAAAACCCTATTAAACTTTACGCTGATGATAGTAAAATAATAAATATTATAAAAAATCCTAATGATTCAATAAGCTTTAAAATAATATAAATAATATAATGGCATGGTCATCTATTTGGCTCACAAAATTTAATTATGAAAAATGCAAAGTTATGCATATTGGGAAAAAAAATCCAAATGCTACATCTATAATGACTGATATTGATTGCAATTACAATTATACATTGTGTAACACAAAAGCTGAACGTGATTTGGGTATAATGTTTCAATGCGATTTAAAATGGCACTCACAAGTTGATTCGGCAACCAGCAAAGCAAACAGAATGTTAGGTACCATAAAGAGAAGTTTTAAATATTTAGATGTAAACATGGTAAAAATGCTCTATACAACGTTCATACGTCCACATCTTGAGTTTGCGGTCCAGGCATGGTTTCCATTTTTAAAACAAGACATTGACAAGATTGAGAAAATCCAAAAAAGAGCAACCAAACTAGCACCTACAATTAGGAAATTATCATATGAGGCTAGGTTGAATATTATGCAATTAACGTCACTGGAAGAACGTAGACTACGTGGAGATCTGATTCAACAATATAAAATTCAGCATGGCCACGATAAAATAAATTGGGTTGCTAACGATTGTGGAAATGCATTGGAGGAGGGTCCATGTCTGCGACAACACAAATTCAAAATGAGGAAGCCTTTTAGCAGAAATACCTTCAGGAATCATTTTTTCCAAAATCGAGTTGTAAATGCGTGGAACAGCTTACCATCTAAAATAATAGAAGCTACTTCAATAAATAACTTCAAAAACAAACTAGACAGAGCTGGATTTTGCAGAAACTATTTGTTAAAATACAAACAAAAGACAAAATGAGCTGTTACAGTGCAATATCTTATGTTATTGCACTTCGCAACTGTTTAAAACAGTTATTCCAGTTATACCGTATTATTATTATTACTGGGGGCTGGGTACGAAAAAGCCCGTTGACTTTCCCCCCCCCCCTCTACGTTTATTGAGAGCTTGTTAGGTCTGAACCATTTATTTAATTTCATAGGCTCAATATTCATATGGAGATATGAATATTGCGCTGATGAAATTAAATAAATGATTCAAACCTAACAAGCTCTCAATAAATGTAGATAAAGCTTAACATACATTGATAAAAAAAAAAAAAAAAACTTGAAATTTAAATTAACAATTCTCTTTATAAATAGGTAAGCAAATTAAAAAACAGGAATTTACATATAAAGTACTTCGGATCAAAGACAAACAAAACAAGTAATGACAGGATGTACATAATTAATAATTACAAAACTGAAAAATACTAAAAGTATTAAATTAACATACTTCAGCCTAATTCATAGCTACATTAATTATGGTAACATTGTGTGAACGCAACCTGCTAACCATCAAAAGATTAAATATCTTTTGAAAAAACATAATGGTAGAATTATATACCGCAAAATAGATTTAAAGATGGAAAGTCATAGACGAGGGAAATTAAAACAATGAATGTATATGAGATAAATAAATTTCAGCACATGATCTTCATGTATAATTATTAAAAAAATATCGAACCCAAAAACTTTGAAAAAAAATTAAAAAAAAATCAAACCATTAATTATTTTCTGAGATCTTATGAGAGGCTCACATATTGTCATTATAATTAGATTGCAAGGAGATGCCTGTTATCTCTGAACACTCAAAATCTTCATAGTAAATGAATTTCTGCAAAAAGGAAAAGTACCACAATACTTGAATAATACTTGGTTATATAAGATCAAAAATTGGAGTAATATTACTTGGATAAATGAGCTATTATATGCTTAGATTACAATACTGAGTAAATCATAAATTATTATATCTTGCTTTTAACAGAAAGTATAAGCTGATTTTAAACAGGTTTCTATTTAAAAGGAGCCATTACTGAAACGTCAAGAGGTTAAAGCGTATGTGTACAATGAGGTGGGACTGTAAGTAAAACAATTTTTCTACACAATTGCATTATTAGTACATTTGTTTTCTTCTCATTACTTTTCATCTATCCACTATACAATAATGTAGCAAATACAACACAAATATCATATATTTTAGTTGTAGTTGAAGTTGGTCAAAACCAAACTACATTTGGTGTCTGCACAATGGTTATAAATTCGTATGTTAAAATTCGATCTTGGTAACATGTTGATTTTGATGATTTCAACAAACTCGATTAACAGAATACTTGGTGGGAAAGTTATCACGTTTTAAATGTTTATTACTAACCATTTTTATTCTGTAAGCCAACGTACTTTTAGAGAACCAAAATACACCGGCAATTTTTCTTACTTTCACCGTTTTATCAAAAACATGTTTTACTGCAATTCTTAAAATTTTTTTTTGTTTATATATCTATCACATTTCTTTTTATAATTGTGCATCATTTTTAATTTTATTTGTCTATATGTTTTTTATGAGGCGCGCAACACATTCTAATGTGCCCCATGAAAATTGTTTAATCCTGATCTCAGGAAATATTCCTCAAAATGTTTGTGAGAATTTTGTTTCGCCATTTATTTTTTTTACATAGCAAAACATATGATTTTCACTAAAAATAAAAAAAAAATTTTCGGAGGAGTAATTTTCTTTGTAAATCGTTACGTTTAATAATAACAATAATAATATAAATTATTAAAAAAGCTATAAAAAAAATCGTAAAATTTTGTAGAAATGTTACCTAACTGCCTCGTGAAAAAAATCCTGTGACGCTTACGTGATAAAGTATTTCCAATAATTAGGCTATAGGAAATACTTTATACTTAACTTGGTTGATGAGTTAGTAATTTTTGAATCTTTCATATTGTCTTTAACTACCCTTACCTAAACTTTCTGGATCTCCCTGATTATAAAATTTAGTCAAACCTTAAAAAATATCTCAAGTAACACTACTCTCTATAATAATTTTTATTCATATAATACAAAATATATTATCAATTAATTTTTTTACATCACATTTTTATAATAACTTATATTGAATATAATGTTTCAATGATAAAAAAACATTTTAAACACCCTTATGATTCGTATTTACATTATTACTATTTACATTTTTATCTTACTAAAGTCATGCACACTCTTCCGTTAGGCAAACTTCTTAAAAACTGATAGACTTCTTCTAACTTAAAATCTTTGACAGACAAACCTTGAATGCTGTGCAACTGATCACCTTGTTTTATTTGTTTACTTAGAGTACTTTTTTTGGATACATTTTTTACTGTTATAGGTGTAAGACCATATATTGTATCTTTACCACCATCCAACGTAAAATCAAACTGATCGCATTCCTTGTCTAAATACACGGTATATAAGTCGGGCTTTAGTGATCCTTTACTGAAACTGCGAGACAGAATTTCAATGAAAGATTTTTTTCTCTTTATTTTCACGTCTTTTTGATTTATGCAATCAGTGGAGGCATGACATTTAGGCGAAAGTGACGACAAACTTCTATGTCGTATATCTTCGACACTTTTGCTTCTTGGTTGATACCCTGAAGGAATTTGAGAACGAGACCGGCTTTTGTCAAGAGACCCGTCATTTTTTTTGATCGTTGTTCCATTGCGCAAAACTTTGAGTAAAATGCAATCAGGAATAGTTTTGAGTATCCCTAGAGCATCACCCTGAGTTAAACCTCTTAATGGAGTACCATTGATAGCAATTATAAGATCGCCACCCTTTAATCTGCCATCCATTCCAGCAATGCTTTCAGGTATAAGTCGTTTAACCTTAAAATTACAAAACATCATTTAAAAATTTTTAATAGTCTATTTTTTGTACAACTTAATTTTAAGAAACTTTAAGTTACTATAATACCTTGATAACTTCAGTCATAATTTGTCTCATAATCTCATAATCTAACTCAAAAGTCATAATCAAACATTTATAAACTACCTTTATCAATAGGTATGATGAATTCAATTAAGTAACTTTAATGTCTATAGCTATAACACAATAATTCCCAATGCTTAAGCTAAAACTAAATTACTACAGCTAAAACAAAAGTAATCTCAATGCTAAAGCTTATCTCGCGAACTGTTATACATAATACACTAACAGTTATAGCTTTACCTTAATACCTTCTGTTATAATTGATTTTGGACCACCATACACACCAATACCCAATCCTCTTCCTTGCGTTTTGTGCAAATCGATTTCTATCAAAATACGGCAATCTAAATTATCGACTAACGACTCATTGAGACTATTACTGCTCAGAGACGTATTGCTTAAACGAGAGTCACTACAGAAGGTATTATTTAATGCATTGTCTTTTTCGTTTGTGTAAGATCTATTCGTTTTGGGGGAAAGTGACGATTTAGACCTTGGTAAACTGTTATAACGCCGAGGGGGTATAGGCGGAGTACTAAAAACAACTTTTCTTGAACTATCTAAATTATTTGCGTCAAAAGTCTCCACCGACAAACTTTGTTTTTTTGCGTTAACACTCGTAGGTGACATAATTCTCACCAATTCACTTTTAACTTGATTTTGAGTTGTATCTTTAAGATTAGAAAGAAAATTACCAGTGTTCATTTTCGGTAAAGTCGTTTCATTTTCTAAAAGCGTTAATAATTCTTTATTGCGATGCGACTTTCTATTAATTTTTAAATTCAACAGAGGTGGAGCGTTTTTAAGAGTATTCAAAACATCGTTGTGACTCAAACCTTACAAAGAGAAAGTTCAAAAAACAAAAGAATAAATAAATAAAAGCAAATAGTAATGCAAACAAACAAACAAATAAAAAAAACAAGCAGAAAACTCACCGGTAACATTTTGACCGTTCACTTCTATTATTTCATCCCCAGGTAACAATGGTATGGAGCATCGATTTGCTATGGAGTTCTTGCTTACCTCCTTAATCAAGACTAGCTTTGCAATTGTGTTATTACCTCCCGTTATTACAATCCCAAGAGATTTTCCACGTTCCTTTAAAAGCTAAAATAAGTATTTTTACTATTTTAAAATTTTAGAACAAAAAAGAAAAAAAGAAAATTTCATTTTATTTTATATTAACATCAAACAAAATTTCAAAATGTCAAAACTGGCGAAGTTAAAAAGCGATAAACTTTTTTTTTGAAAAAAGTCAAGATGAATACCTCAATTTGAAACGTGCCTTCCTCGTTAGACGCTTTTTTTGTGCGCATATTATCCTTTTGAATTTCACTTTGAGTAAGCCTAGTGAGTTCATTTTTAGAAATTGTCTGTGATGATATTTTTTTATTAAAATCTACTGACGCGTAAAGTTGGTTAACATCTTTAGGTGATATTTTGACTGAAAGTTCTTCCATATTATTTATATCTTCAGTTGAATCAAAAAATTTTTTTTCAGAAGAAATAGAAGAAGCATCTTGAAAACCATCTTCCAAACAACTTATATTTTGGTACTCGTTTGACAAAGAATTAACGTTGCTTAAATTGTTATTATTGTTTTTGTCTTGATTTCTTTCAACGTTTTCAAAGTTGGCTTTTTGTTCATGACTGTACCTCCGAGGTGGTTTCGGAATAGGATTTTTATATAAAGATAGCTTTTCATCATTCTCAACGTGTAGTTTTTTTGTGTAAATAAATTGTCTGTTATCTATTGAATCGCTATTTAGCATCATGTTTGCATTACTTATAGAGTGTATTAACTTATCACACATTACATTTGCATTTTGGCTTCTTGTAATCATTTGATCTTGGTTTTTTGTTTCTGAGACACTATTCTTTTTAAGTTTTTCAGGCATTGAGTTAGGTGGACTATCTTCATCAACGTCATTACTAAGTGGAGGTGGAGGAAAAAATAGTTCCTGCAATGAGGGTGCACGTTTTTTACTTTCATTTGAATATAAGCTAGAAAGGCTTTCTTTTGATTGGCTCAGACTTTTGTTTAAGCATGTAGACATCGATGTTGAACGATCCATGCTTACTTTATATGCTGTTAGCTGAGTATTTATGTATGGAGAAGCTATTTTGTCAAAACCATGGTTTACCTCGGAATATAGTTCTACTTTATCAGAGTTATAAAGATTTGTAAGAGCTGTGGGACCTTCAGCTGCGTAGCTGCTTTTATTTTGACTGTTTGATGATGGTGATGATGGGTAACAGATTAAATCTTTTTGTATATCTTGCTGACCATCTTGTACATCAATTCTACCACAAACTAAGGTACTTTTAGGTATTTGATCAATAGATTGTGTTAATGTAGCAAAATTTGGGTTAAAGTTAAGACCTTCAAATTTTGTTGGAGATTTATTGCCAGAAAGCATATTATCTGATGTTTGGACTAAACTTTGGCGAGTTGAAGATTTTTTATAGTCCATGCTTTCAGAATTAAAATTTTCCTTTTGGTTTGAATTCTTTACTTGCTCACTTTGTTTTAATGAACTTTTGTTTGGAAGCAAAACTTTTGATTTTAATTTCGATAAAAAACTCTTTTTCTTAGTAAAATTTTCTTTTGTGTTAAAAGATTGAGGGCAATATTTGATAATATCACCATCATCTAGGTTCATATCAACATCCTTTTTATTAATATCTGAGCATAATATAATATCAGGTTTTAATTTAAGATCAGGTTTCAAACTTTTAGAAAAACTGTCAACTTGTTCGTATATTCTTTTTGATTCTTGTTTTGTAAAATTCTTTGAATTGATAGACTCTACCTTGTTCATATTAGGTGGATGCAAATAAGTCAAGTCAACATTAGTAACTCTAAATGAAGGAGAAGCTGGTAACGAAATGTTACTCTCATCACCTAAACTAGTTTCTGATTTAGTAGATGTGCCATTACTACTATCACTTGAGTAACCTTCCTCAGAGTCAGTAATATTACACTTCATCGATTTTTGAGACTTTCTTTCAAAAAAACATACACTTGAATTTTTCTCTAGAACTCTATTAGACTTTGTACTGCGAATGTTTTCATTAAATTCAGTATCAACGATTTTCTTTGACTGAAAATTGATAGGTGGAGGGGGTGCAGGTACACTGCTAAACATGCTTTCTAAGTCATCATCTAAGCATTCCTTACTCAATGGATTATTATTGCAATCAACATGCTGAAACTCTGGACAAGGGGGAGCAGGAGGAAGCGATGCCATATCACTAGCATCATCTGCTATGGCTTGATTTGAAAAATTCTGTTGAATTCCATTGCTGTGATAATAAGGGTCTTTATTTGCTTTACATACATTATCTACTTTACCTGTCTTCGAAACATTAGCTAATTTATTCAGTGTAGAACTGACATCATTATTTGCATTTCTTTCTAAACTTGATTGTGTTGCACAAAATATAATTTGTACTTTACCACGAGGAATGTTTCTTAACAAATCTTTAATGAATGATACAGGTTTACCAGTAACCAATTGGCCATTAACTGCAATAAGATGATCGTTAGTTCTGCATAAATAAAACATTAAAACCAATCAATTTTAAAATAGGTAGGAAATAAAATTAAAAAAAACAACAACAAACAAACAGAAACTATTTGATTATTAAAAACACAACCTTATCAAGTCATTTTTAGCAAGAATTCCAGCAGGATTGATGTTTGTAATTACACAGTCCCCATTTTCATCCACCATAACATCTAAGCCTAAACATTTAAAAGTTTTATTGCATTCAATAAGAAAAGGGCCAGCTGTAGGGCGAGAGTTAACTGAAATGCATTCTGGTAAATTATTAACACCACAAAAAGAACCATCAGATTCCTCTTCATCCATATAAAATTTGTTTGATGGGAGTCTATCAATACTGGTGATCTTATTTTCACTGAAAGGTGCGTTAAAAGATGCATTCTTAATCAAACATTCTGAAGAACTTAAAACATCATACTCTCTAAAAACAATGACTTCTGCCAACATAACACACTGCTTAAGAATTTGCTGCACTTGTAAATGACTGAAAGAACTCATTATGATACCATTTATAGAATAAAGGATATCACCATGAAGCAAATTACTTTTTATAGCTAGTTTTCCAGATAACATATTTTGAAGCTAAATAAAAAAATATAAATACTGCTATACAAATGCTTTGAGTTAAAATTATTTAACCAAATTAGATCATTTACATATTCTATTATAAGTAATAGAGTATAACAAGAAGTATGAATTCTTAAATTCAAAAAATGTTAAAATATACATTTAAAAAATTATTTTTTAATTATTATTATTTTTTTTTTAATAAATAATATTAAAAAAAAAAAAAACCCTGAATTTTATTAACTATGTGTATTTTAATAACAATATTTTTCTTTTTAAATTTGTGGATGGTATGTAATTATAAACCAAAACAACAAAGTTTAATACAAAAATATTTAGGCTGCTCTGCAAACTATTAAAGATTAAACTATATCAGAAAAACATGGAGCACATTATATTAGTGGCCAAACAATATTTTCAAAAATACTAAGAAAAAGCTTCTTAGTATTTGATGAAATCCTCTATCTCACTTATAGAGGACTTCTATAAGATCTACTGCTTATTTTTATGCTAAAAACATGTGTTGACCTCATTTATCACAGAATTCTCAAAAAAATGGCATTTACAAAAACTGAGAATTTCTGAAGAGCTTTCTCAAGCAAGAGAAAAAACATTTAATGAGAATCACTTTCAGACATTTTTATATAATTTACAAACATTTTAACTTGTAATTGTGATGAAACTGGCCTTCTAACCAAGTGTCTCTGCAAAGGGTTCTTGTCAGGTGCAAAAATTTAGTGTTGGTGGATGTGGCACATTGACAACATACATGGCAACTTTTAATGCAGCAGAAGACAGCTTACCACCATTTTTCATATTTAAGGGAACAATCATTCTAGTTTTTACATCTTTTATTGATCTTTATTAACTTTTTACATCAATTTTTAATTTTTTTAAAGTTTAGTGACAAAGTGATGGTACAAAACTTTTGATACAAAAAGCATTGTTATATTTGGATGGTCACAAAAGTCATGAGACTATTAAAGTAATTGAATCAGCAATAGAGATTGAAATTGAAATAATATGGATTCTACCTCAAAGACACATTGTCAACAACCATTTGATACACATGTCAATAAAATAGTGAAACAAATGTGGTCTAAGGCCTTATCTAAATACTTAGCTGAAAACAATATGTTTTGCTTTATTGCAACTTTTACATTGTTATTAACAGAATACAGTCCATATTACTTACAAAAAGATGATTTATTGTAAATACTAAAGGTATTTACAACATTTTATTTATTGTAAATACTAAAGGTATTTACAATAAATAATTACAATAACAGAATACAGTCCATATTACTTACAAAAAAAGGATTTACTGTAAATACCTTTATCATTATGTTTTTCATCCTCTTTTTCATAAGTTAAAAAAAGATAAAACAGTCAAAACAAAAAAAACAAAAAGTATTTTTTTCCAAACGATTTGAATCACCACAGTACATCAAGAGATGTTAAACTAAAAAATAATACTGATAGAGACTCTAGTTGTGTTTGTGCAGCTGTTTGGGAGAAAGCAAATAAAGAATGCCTTAAATATTTGATTTACAATCAGTGGACACACAAACATAGTCTGTTACATAGTTGTATAATTTTTTTACTGCACTAACATGTTTTTTTTGTGCGATCATGAAACCAGATAGAGGAAATAGTGTAATTATGATGATCATGAAACCAGATAGAGGAAATAGTGTAATTATAATGGATAAAAAAGAATATATAAATTGTATGTTAAAAATAATTAATGACAAATCTAAATTTACTGAATTAAAAATGGACAACTTTACTGGCAATTACAACAAAAATTAAAAAACTTTATGACAAAAAATTCTTTACTGAAACACAATATTTTGATATTTGACCTATAGGTTCTTAAACATCTCGTCTTTATAGTCTACCTAAGACTCATAAACTTTTTGACTCAATTAATAACCTTAATTTTTGACCTATAGTTTGTCCATTGGTTCTTATAACTACAAACTTGCACAACTTCTTGGTAATCTTCACAAACCATACATAAATACCAAATTGTCTCCAAAAGATTCTTTCACATTAATTCAGGATTTAAATAAGGTAAGCACTTTAAATAAATATATGGTGTTGTTTGATGTTGAAAATTTATTTACAAATTACAAGAAACTTTTAAATTAGCTGTAAAATTTATTATTGATAACAATCCTAACTTCAAAATTAATAAAAAAAAGCTCTACGAATTATTCGTATTTGCCACCTCAAAAAATTATTTTTTATTTTATAACAAATATTATGAACAATTTGACAGTATAGCTATGGAGTACCCTCTTGTTCCTATATTAGCTAATTTGTTTATGAATCATATGGAAAAATCAAGTTTATTAAACTATATAGATAACAAACCCTTGTTTTATCACAGGTATGTTGATGATATTTTTCTTTTATTTGAAAACGAGACAGATTCTTTAATATTTTTTAATTGTATGAATCATCAACACAAAAATATTTACCATGGAAAAAGAAGTAAATCAACCATTAGCTTTTTTAGATATTCTTATTGACAACAAATATAACTTAACTACCAGCATATTTAGAAAAAAGACTTTCTCAGATCTATTAACAAATTACTTAAGTTTTACCAATATTTCATACAAAATTGACATGATAAAAACCTTAATAGATAGGATTTATAAAACTAATAACAAATGGTCTAATTTACATTCTGATTTAGTTAAAATTAAAAATATTCTCCAAGAAACCTTTACCCAATTAAACTAATTAATTGTGTTTTAAAAACTTACCCAAACAGACTTTATAAAAAAGAAAACAAATTGTCAATTCCTCAAAAATAAATTATTTTAAAATACCGTATATTGGTAAAATGTCAAAACAATTTCAAAACAAAAATGATTTTAAAAAAACATTGTAAAACTCTTAATATTAAATTGGCATTCTCATCCTTTAAAATTAATACATATTTTTCATCCAAAGATAAAACTCCTCAACATCTCTGCTCAAATGTCATATATAAATTTGTGTGTAAAAGCTGTAATGCTTGTTGTGTGGGTCAAACCACTCAACATTTGAATAAAAGAATTGAGGAACATTTAAAATTACAAAAAATGTTGATTTATTTAAAAACGAGTTGCTTTAATGTAGTCAATAAAAACTCTTTTTCAGTATTAAACTACCCCCAAACTTCACATCACTTAAAAATCAAAAAAGCATTACACATTATGTGGAGAAATCCTGATCTTATTAAACATGTTTTTAATTACATGCTATCACTTCAGCTCTAATTGACATTTTCTATTACTATATGACATATGTATTAAAACAATTATCTACATTTTTCATTATTCTATGACGTAGTTTTTCACACCTTTCATGTTTTCTTTTGTTTGACTAACGAATAAAATTAAATTAATGTTTTTTTTCACTATATATTAAATAGTTTTTGTATTTAACAGTTTTATACTTGAAAATGATTATTGTATAATTGAAACATGTTGTTGAAACTGAAAAAAATTGTTATATTTATTAGACTTATTACAAAATGAATTTTGTAAAAATATATAGGTAATAACATTAATCATTCCAATAAACTTCAGTAAACTTGGACAACTAATTTTTTTCTTTTTTTATTTGATTACAAATGCTGATCTTCATACTCATTCAACAATTTAAAGTATTTAAAATGAAAACAAGAACAATAAAATAAGAAAAAAACTAAAATCAAAATAAGAAAATTATTTTAATTAAAAAAAAAAGTTAAAAAAAAAAGCTCATGAATACCTGATAAAATCCATGACATTTACTTGCTGGAGCAAGCTTAAAACCAGTAAAATCATTTTTGTTTATTGAAAACTGATAAACTTTATAGCCAAATGGAACAATCTCAGGGGTAATCTCATTATAGGATCCGTACGTAAATGACTTCTTGGTATCAATTGAATTCTCTAAATTAATAAAAAATCAAAACTTTTTATTAAACAAGCATATTTTAATTTTAATAAAAATAAACATGCTCTTATAAACATATTCATATACTTTATGTACTTATATTGAATAATACTAAATCATAAACTTAATTACCTTTTTTTTTCTTTAAACTTTTATTATCAATGAATTGTTGGTCCAAATTAAATTTGGGAAAATCATGAACATAGTTAGGCATGTTTAAAGTCTCATCACCAATATCATCTTTAAGGAAAATAAATATGATACTGATTCAAGTATTTTCATTTTATAAAAAATCATATATAAACTGATGTAAATTTGCATATAAAAGTATATAATAATGCCATTAAAATTTCTTTTTAGGTAGTGATCATTGGAAAAGTAAAAAATTTTCTCAACTTTATTTTATCTTAATTACTTTAACTTTGAGCAAAGTGTATACAGGGTTGTCACTCAAGTTTTAAAAATTTCTTTGAGTAAAAAATTTCCTATAAATTTAGTTTTTAGTTTTTTAGTTAAAAACTTTATCCGTAAGTTCCTACTTTGCATTTAACAGTTTTAAAACCAAAGCTAACTCTTTTCATTCTTTTTCTGTTTCATCCCATTTTCTTTTAAAGCATTGTCAAATCATTAATTTTGTCAGAATCTTTCTGAAAAATAATATCTTTGTTTAGCATACAGCATGCTGTAACAAGTAAGCTCTCTTTTTTTTTCTACTTGTTAAATTTCTTTTAACTAGATTGCTCTTTAGTGGCTTGATTCACAGTCTTTCCTTGAATTCTTTGCTCTACTAAACTGATTTGGTACTGTTGTCTGATTTAAATAATAACATTAATGTATTTGTGATATAAAGATTAGTGTCAGATTGAACTTGTTGAGAACTCATAAGATCTTTTATAACGTGAAGCAAAAATAGTATGAAATGTTTTTTTTTTTGCTGAAACCACTACAAAAGCTTAGCCATGACTATAAGTTAAAATCATTTTGACAATGTATTAAAGTTTTTTTATTTATATAAAAAAAATAGAATAAATCTAAACAATTGGCTTTTTAATCAAAATTAAAAAAATTTTTCATGTTTATTTTCACGTCATTTTAAAAAGTAAAGAATACTGAAGAATAATTTTGTCATTTTTTGTTGCACATTACCTTTAAACTAACAAGATAATGTAATAACTATTTTAGCTTATTTTAATTAGATTCAATTGAACATACTTTGAGTTAATGGGTTTAAAATAACTGGCATTCACTACATATGAAGTGACTGGAGTGACCCAATAATTCTAGCAGAGGTTATTACCAAGAACTAGGATATATTATTATATATACTATATTATATATTACCCGGCACCAGCCTTGGTCAAATATCAGTTCCAGTCGCTTACTACCATTACAATTGTAGAGTCTATTAGGATGGGTTTAAAAAATCTTTCCATTATTTTTAGAAAAAATAAAGCACATTCATTTCTAAACAGTCTCACTTCATTAAGAATGATTTTAACTTTAACAAAGATTTCTTTTATTAACAATTTAGCTGCACAACCAATAATAATATCTTTCCTTGGTAACAAATTCTCTTTTTTTATAAAGATACAATTATTTAAGATCTCCACTTTTTTTGTAGCTTTAAATTACTGATGGTTTAAAGCTAAAGAATTTATCCATTTTTTAAGACCACCGTACATGTATGGAATCTGTCTGATAGATTGTCAAGTAGATTTGAACAAGCTGACAATTTAACTGAGAAATTGTAATTTTGTAACAGTCAGAAAATTATTCACAGCTTTTTGAACATTTAATTAAAAACTTTTAGAGAAAGGTTGTTTCAACTTTGATAATTTTTTAAAAACTGAATTAATTTTACAATTTTGTATTATATTTAAATTAAAAAATCTTGCAAAACTGTTATCTTTTATAATCATGCACTATTTGGTGTGCTTCCTTAAGAATACTCTTTGAATTCCATGCAAATTACAACAATGTCAACAAAAGAATTTCATTTATACTCTTTTCAGTAAATGGAAAGCTCTTTGAAATACTTTCAGTTTATATTATTGCAAAAAAATATCGCACATCAATATAATTTGATCTACTGTCAGTGATAGCATTGGTGTAATAGGAGAACTTTTCACAAAAGGTTCAAAAAAGGAACTTCTAGATTTAGCAAAAATAATAATCCAGTGCTTTTAACCTTCATTATTACTCTAAACTGTATATAATAAACAAATATTTTACAATTACTGCTATATCATGCAAGTTCATAACTACTAGCCTTGATAAGTCATTCTGTATATACTAAGCATGTAAGCCAATTATTTGAAAAAAATGTTTGATCCATCTTTATTACTATTATTATACTTACGACTATAATTTTATATAATTATAAATTTGTACATGAAATGCTTATGTATTACAAATTTTTACATGAAATGATTATATATTATAAATTTTTATATGAAATGGTTATGTATTATAAACTTTGTACATAAAATAATTATATATTATTTGTTAAACCAAATTTTTCTCAGTGTTTCGGTTATATTAAAAATCATGTTCTTTTCAGGTTTTTCAAGTTGAGTGGCAACCCTGTGCATATAAAAAACTTGCCATAAAATTAAAACATGTAAATAAAAACATATAAACTAATATATAATGAACTTTTAAACAAACCAATGCTAACTACATATCTATTTTCATTAAATAAAAACTAGCAATCTAGTTATTAGTTACATGGTAAATGATTTAAAACAACATTACCTAAAAGTTTCCTTTTTAATGCAATGATGCTCGTTTTTGGCATATTCTTAAACACATTTATAATTTGTTTAGTGTTTAAATTGCGCAACAATTTGTCATTAATTTGAACTAATTGATCACCCACTCTTAATCCACCAAATTTGCTGCCTTTAGCTAAATAGGCAGGACCATCTTCAACAACTGATTTGACTAAAACTTGAAAACCGTTTGCTTCTTTTCTTATCTTTATACCAAAACCGACATTGCCTATGATTATGAAAACCATGAAATATCAACAATTCAAAAATAGGCTCAAAAAGCTGTTAATATATGAATGGAAAAATTAAAGTCAAAATTTATAACACTTATGCTAACAAAAACAAAAACAAAAAAAACTTAAACAGCAATAATGGTCATACTTGTAAAATGGTGAAGGAACCCCAACCTTACAATGGTATGATAGAAAGTAATACTTGGCTGCAAGAGCAGGTACAACCATGCTTATAATAATGGGTGGAATAGAATCAGGATTAAGAAAGTAATGTGCACAATGGAGACAATACCTTGGCAAATGGTAATTTTACAATTCGATTATTTTTCAATTCATTAACTTAAAATGCTCTTAACTTTTTAGTTCTAAAAATTATATAAAACTAAAAATTAATGAAAAACTAAAGATTTATAAAAAAAAAAAAATTTAAGTGCATTTAGCACTTTTAAAACAAAAAGAAACTTTCTTTTAAATATTTATATCAATCAAATTACCAATTAACTAATGTTTTTTTATTTGATTCATGCTTTTAACACATTAAAATTATTCATACAAAAAAAATCTCTATATATAAAATATATATATAAAATATTAACTTGTATATGATATATAAAAATACTGATTTTTTGATGCAATTAATTAAAACTAATGCTAGAGGTAATCCTCTAGAGGTACTCCTCTAGCATTAATTATAGAAATTATGTTTATTGGGTTTAACAAATGTGCACACATTTGACTGATTTTACATTTGTTCAATGTACCTAAATTATACAAAGCTATTATTTGCTTTCTTGATTCAAGCAATATTTTTTTTGAGCTTATTTCAAGCGATTAAATTCCTTATATATTGCAAACATCTAATATGCAAGATTATTAACAATGAATTTTTTTTCCTTCTAAAGAATTGATTATATCATATGATCAATAGGAATGATTTTCATTACTAATCTTCAAGCTTTTAATCAGGGAAGTAATTAGTGGAAAACCATTCATTTGGGTGTCACCAAATTTAATTGTTACTTTTTTTCTTCTTGTGTTATTTTTAATTGTTATTATTTTGTTAATAATCTGTTAATTTTTTTTTTTTTTTTTTTAGTTTAAATTAATTGGTAATTTCAGAAATAAACAATAATAATAATAATAATAATAATAATAATAATAATAATAATAATAGTAATAATAATAATAACGACTCTATTATAGTTTTTTTTTTAATTGATCACAAAAAATTTTTACTCCTGGAAAAACATTATTTTACCACTGTACACAGGTCTTTCACAAAATTTTACCACTGTACACAGGTCATTCACAAAATTTTTTATGTTTAATTTCCTTTTGTTACAAAATTGGTTTTATATGCTGTTTGAAATTTATCAATTTGAAACAGCATATAAAACTGTTTGAAATTTATAAATTTCCACTTATTATTGACAACTAAATCAAATTTTGTTTAGATAAGAGAAATTATGCATCTGTTATAAATATTATTGATAATCCTATTATAATATTTACTTCCATTTATTGGATATTACTCAAGATTCACAAAAACTAAAATAGATAAAATTAATAAAAATATTGTAAAGACATAACAATTAAATTTATATCCACAAACAATAAATTACAAAACATTTTATGAATAAAAGATCTACTTCCTTAGCTGCTAAAAATTAATGTTAAAAAATTTTCTTGTGCCGGCTGTAATGCCAGTTATATTGGACAAACCTTTTATATGTAAACCAGTTATATTGAAGCGACCTTTTATATATAAACAGTTCTTTTATATATAAAGTTTTGTTAGAGAAACCTCTCGACATTTGACAACAAGAACAAATAGCATCTAAATTGCCAAGTGATTAACAATCTCATATTAATCCAGCTGCTTATATTGCTTTGATCTTTTTTTGTTTATTTAGTTGATAATATTTTTTTGTAATGTCTTTGGTTTTA
Source organism: Hydra vulgaris (assembly GCF_022113875.1). Lineage (NCBI taxonomy): Eukaryota > Metazoa > Cnidaria > Hydrozoa > Anthoathecata > Hydridae > Hydra > Hydra vulgaris. The sequence continues at coordinate 29,757,484 of NC_061157.1, forward strand.
AATCTTAGATGCCAGAGTTTTAACTATTAAATCCTTTGAAAACCTGGCATCTAATTACAAAAAAAGTATATATATATATATATATATATATATATATATATATATATATATATATATATATATATATATATATATATATATATATATATATATATATATATATATATATATATATATATATATATATATATATATATATATATATATATACATTTATATAAAATATTTATATTATTTATTATTATATATCATATATATTATATATACTATATATACTATATATATTATATATATTATATATATATATATATATATATATATATATATATATATATATATATATATATATATATATATATATATATATATACATTTATATAAAACATTTATATTATATATTATATATATTATATATATATATATATATATATATATATATATATATATATATATATATATATATATATATATATATATATATATATATATATAAGTAAATATATATATATATATATATATATATATATATATATATATATATATATATATATATATATATATATACAACTTAAAATATATATAGGGATCGAAATAAGTGTTAGACATTGCCGCCCCTTAAACCATACTTGGGAACTGCTAGATGAGGGCAACAAATCATTGTTCATTTTTTCAGTAGAGATGATCAATGGTTAGTTGTCCTCTATAAACAGGTCTCAAAAACAGTCAAGGGGGCCTTGATATCCATTACTTATTTAAACCCCTATATATATATATATATATATATATATATATATATATATATATATATATATATATATATATATATATATATATATATATATATATATATGTATATATATATTGATTATCTTATAGCCTGCTGCTGCAAAGGAGTACTACAACATCAACTGAGGGTTTGGCATGGGGTAACAATCTTTTCTTTCATTAATCCTTTTTTTTCTGGAAAAGCTGTATGCTATAAAGATAAGCAAAACAAGTAAGCAAATGCTGATCAATATATGCTATAGTAAATATATATTAGGGTGGTCACAAAAAATGAACGTTTAAAATCATAACAGAGGAGTCCCCTAAATTGTGCCACTTGACTAGAAAATGACATCTATAAAGTTTTAGCTCAATTGGACAATGCTAACTCGTGCCTCATTGAGGGTAAAATTTGGAAAAATACACTTTAATTTATTGATTAGAAAGCAGTGGTAAACCTTTGTAAGTATAAGGAAACCACTGCTCTCTAAGGATAAGGAAATCACTGCTTCCAAAGGATAAGGAAACCACTGCTTTCTAAAGATAAGGAGGCTTTAGAGCAACCAGGAAAATTTGCCCGACATTCAGACACAACTTGTAAAAGATATTGTCGCTGTTCTTCATCTTTTGCAATACACAAGTTAAAATTGATTATTAAATTGACACCTCTTTCAGCTGTATTATTCACGACTCTTGAACTGTTCACAATTTTTGACAGTGTTATGTCTGAAATTTGTTTATTAATTTTCTTGTATTCGGCTAAAGATTTTATTAATTATAAATCTTGGTTTGGAGCAAATGTTGTTTTTGAGGCATGATGTTATCTGAAGGGAAGCCTCCAAAAATATTAAACAAAATTTTATTAGATGCTGAACTGTTAACTGCTCTATTAGATAATTGATTTTCATCAGGGTTAATCACTTTGTTTGCTGTAGCCTTGTTATCTATTCTGGGCTAAATTTTTTTCTTATAGATCTTCAGCCATTCTGCTTGGAATCTTTTAAAAATATAAGGTTGAGGGCCTGTCGTCTTTCCCATCAAAGCATCAAAAACAGATTTTAATATCATTTCCAAAATGTGGGGGCGACATGGAAATTTTTTCCCATTATTTGCTCTAATATAACACAAGCACCCTTAATAGAACCTGTATTTATGGTAACTGTATCAAAACACATTGCCTCAATCTTGTCTAGTCTGTCCCACTATTCAAGTGCTGCATAAACCGATTTAACCACAGTACTCCAAACACTATTTTCTAACTGTTGTACTCCAATTAACTGCTCTTCTTCTTCGCAGCTTATCAAAACAGCAACTCTCTCGACATTCTCTTTATATAAAATATCTGGAAGTAACTTTCCATCCCAGTGTACTACAGCTTCTTTTAAATCTGATTTTATAAATCTTTGCTGAATGAGTTTTGCTCTCTCTTTTCTAAATTCTTGGCAGCATAAGCTAATGATGCTTCAAATTAAAACAAATTTCTGAGAGTCACGTCCAAGAGATTCAATTGTAGCTTTTATAGTTCGAGCAGCATCTGAGATAGCACACCTATCCAATAATAAGGATAACTTTTTAGTAATAATTTCCACTGAGGAAATGCATTTTTTCTTCTTTTTGTCAGGCTCATCATCAAGTGTCGCCATGTCTATCTCCTCTGTGCATTGAACATTATTCTCAAATCCTTCTTCATCTGATGTACTGCTTTGTAAAGATTCAAACATTTCTAATTCTTAAAAATAAAACACATTACTATGATTAAACAAAATATCAGAATTAGTTTAAGGTAGTTTGACCTTTGTTCCTATAAATTTGTTTAAGGTAGTTTAAGGATTATATAAACTCTAAGTTTGACCTTTGTTCCTATAAATTAAAATAAATTACTCTTCTAAACTACTATTCCTATTTTTTCTTCATTTATAAGGGATAAGGAAGGGGTGTACTGACCGTTTTATTTTTATTTAAAGTTAGCTAGAATATGCTCCCTTCACTAACTAAATGGTATCTCCCTTTAAGTAGTCATAAGATTGTATCTAATATTAAACCAAGATCTTTTTTTTACAATACCCCTAAATTAAAAACACAATTTTTTTTTCATTTAATAAATCTGTGAATTCATAAATAATAATAATATTGTATATTGTTTCATTATTTTTCCCAGAATATAAAAGCAATAAAACAGAATATAAGTAATAATTAAAATTAATTAATTAATCATTTAAAATAATACACAATTAATTTGTTATTATCCCTTATTGGTTGAAGGCCTTATTTAGCCCTTTTTTTTAACATGTTAAAATTATAAATCAATTATTTAATTAATTTATTAATTTTAAGCAATCAGATTGCTTAAATTAAATCTTTCAAACAGTAATTTACAAAGATTACAAACTATTTTATTTTAAAGGTATTTTTACAACAGTATTTAAGTTTTAGCGCATTTTTGGATGATTTCAGCCCTTTTCTAATCTACTTATGTAAAAATTAAAATATTTCATAAACTTTTGGCTGTAGCAAATAAGTAAAGATAATGAAAATTAAAGGGAATAACCTAATGAACAAAATAAGATCCAAATCACATTTATAGGTTGAGTTAATTTTACAGGTAAAAAATTGCAAATTTTCCCCGAATTCCCTAATTTTTCCAGATTTCATCCACAATGAGTCATGAGTTAGCATTGCTTTATAGATGTCATTTTCTGGTCAAGCGGCATAATTAAGAGGTTTCCCCTTGTAATTTTTTGAAACATTTTATTTAACTAGAGCATTGCAACCACCCTAATATATATAGATTACGCCCCCCCCCCTCTCTTACATAAATTTTTACATGAAATTTCTTTTTATATTTATTTTATTTCACTACCCCATGGCCATGAAGGCCAAGACAGTCGAGGAGGCTACTTTAGTAGTAGTTACAACCCTCACTCAACTCTATAACTCCAAAACATGAACCTTGACAAACAAGGCTACTGCGTAAAGAAACAAGTTGAGCATGGTATTACCAGGGACATGGTGGAGATCGAACTCAGAATTTCTCACTATTAGGCAAGCACTTTACCACTACATCACTACTGCGTTTATAATTATAAATTATAATTAATTTTTTTAACTTTAAATTTAATTAATCATGTCAAATGTCAAAGAGATTATAAAAACGTACCATTTTTATAAAAACTTTTATTTTAATAAAAACCTACCATTTAAATCTCGCTCTAGTATTAGATAATCAAGATTTTCTTTGATAGAATTATGAACCTGATTTTTCTGAAGAATATTGACATTACTATTGGCATCATTTGCTGCTAAATCAGTATTAATGTCATCAGAACTGCACCAAATGTTATTAGTCTTGTTAATAAATGAGTGGTGAACTTCCATATTTTGAAAATTAGATTCAACATTATCATCAAAATTTAAACTTGCATTTGATGAGATTGAGTTTTCCTAAAGTTAATTTTTTTTAAATTTATTTCTGAACAAAATTTTCTCAACAATATAATTATTTTTAAATATTATCCATTCAAAATTTTTAAATAATTCAAAATAGTTCATATCATACTTTTATATACTACAATAATATTAGTATAATACCATTATTATAATTTAAATTTACTAAAAAAAAATTAGTAAAAAATAAAGAAGTTAAGAAACACAGGTAAGTATGCATTAATCTCCACAATCGACTTTCACCCACAATCTACCCTCAACCACAAAACTACTACTATTATAACTCTCCCATAGCAACCAGCAACCAATAACCAATAACAATCGGCAGGTATTAATATTTTATGTTGCTCCAAAAAGGCTTTATATATTCATCTAATGTTTTTACAAATAAACAACCTCAGCATTAATATGAATGGATACCACAGTGTATGTGTCTATTGTAGAAATGATAAACTCTTTTTGGGCAGGAACTTTAAGTAAGTAATTCATTTATATTCATATTTAATATTACATTTATATTTAAATTTAAATTATTTCTTTTATCCCTATTTGTATAAAAAACATAATATTCTTCAAAATAAATCAATCTTATAGCTTTTTTAATTAGCTGCTGTAAATTCTTCCTGTAACTCAAACTTGGTTGCAATTGAACTTGTGCATTTAACTTAAGTAATAAGTTTCCCAATTGTCAGAATGTTACATGATGTTCAGTGGTTAGTCACTATATAAAAAATTTATTTACTTAGAAAAGAAAGTTGTAGTTTGGTATAAGCAGCCATAACCTTTTGAATTAAAGGTAAAATTGCATGTTTATTTTATGCATAGCATCTTTAATTGTATTATTATATCTTAAAAACTATCAAGAAAATTGAACCAAAATAAAAACTCACTTCATCAGAGATTCCAGATTCGTACAAAGATACTACAGAGGTTGGATTGTTATTTCTAATGCCTTTAAAAAAATAAAACTTAATCAGTTTAATCATAAATTGGAAATAAAAATAAATTAACAGAATTAAGAATGGAAAAAAAGTGGGAGAAAATCTATTAAAAAATAAAGTTCATCTAAAGTATAAAAACAATGATTGACTGCGCCGAAATATAAATAACTAGTTAGCTACAACTAATTAAAATTTTAAAACATTGAATGCATAAAAATATTGAAAAAACATTATTGAGTACAACTTATTACTATAGGAAAAAGAAAAATTTTCTAGACCACAAATTTGAATTTTGAAGATACAGCATGGTAAACATAATATTTAAACTTTTTTTATATAAAATCTCTTGATTTAAAAAAAAATTATTAGTTAAACATAAATTATTATAATAATGATAATTATAGTTGATCATAATTCTTTCTTGAAATACATTTATTTGATTAAAATTTTTTCTACTAGGAAATACAATATAAAAACAACTTTTCCAGGTAATTAAACCAAAAATTGTTTATATATTTTTAAAACTTTTTTAAACTGATCACTTTTTTCTTTTTTAAAAATGGCTCAAATAATTTCTTTAATAATAAATAACTAGTAAACACAACTTTCAAAATAATTATAGAATACAAAAGTAAAACTAAAAACAACACCAGTTAAAAATGGTCAATCATAAAAAATGCTCTCCACATACAATAACAATATTAGAAAATGTCAACTTTGCTTATACAAAAAACTAATAATTTTGTAGTACAAAAATACAAAGAAGTTAATAAACAAAAAAAGTGAATTGATGTTCAAATATCATCATGAGTGTATATTCATACTAGATAACCACAAATCAAAAGACTAGAGTTTTCTGACATAGCTTTCATTTTCTTTTATACAGAAATATTTTCGGAAAAAATCATATTTTTACCTGATGATTTTTATTTATAATATATATATATATATATATATATATATATATATATATATATATATATATATATATATATATATATATATATATATATATATATATATATATATATATATGTATATATATATTTATATATATATTTATATATTTATATATATATTTATATTTACATTTACTATAGAGTGTTTAGATAACAAATTGTTACTCTATTTTTGTTACATTAATTTATATGGCGTTTTCAGAAAAAAAAAAGAAGTATAATGAAAAAAAAATTGCTGCCCTATGCCAAACTCTCAGTCATTGTAGCAGCACTCACTGGTGGCAGCAGGCTATAAAATAGTTGATTTATGTACTGATGTCCTGGGCAGCAGGCTATTTCAGCGTGATGCCAGAGATGTTTTATAAACACACATCTTTTTATAATTAATTATTTAATAATAAAAAAATGCATACTATGAAAAGAGTTCCAGACATAAATGCACTACTCAAGCAGTGTGTGTACATAGACAATTTCAATTTTAAAAATTGAGTTTCCTTTTTATTTTTTTTAAGACAAATTTTTGGTCTTATAATCTTATTAAATTAATCTTATTCAATCTCGTATTTTTATCAACTCACTCTAGTGTAATAGATAAAATTTTAGAATGGAACCTTTGAAAAATAAAGTTGCATATCTTTATAGCTCTTCAATAGTTCTTTTTTTTTTCATAGCGACACGTTGATTTTATGATTTTTTTTTACTTTACTCTTATCATTGGTTTTATTTTGTGTAACAATTAGTTGTGGTTTTTTCTATGGCTACTGTGTGTATGTAAATTACATGAAATTATGAAAAAAAAAATTTCTTAAAAAATCTAATTGCATTTATGCTGTTTATTTTACAAAACATACCATCACCATATTAACATACTATCACCATAACAACATACTATCGCCATACCAACATACCTACAAAATATTTTTAATAACTAACCTTTCACAGGAGTTGCTGGTGACATCAATGAGTTCAACATATGTTCCTCCGGGGATGCAGATAATTCAGTTTTCTGAGAAATACAGCCATCTAAATCTGAACCAAAAAAAGCATCATTATTTTCAAATTTTCTTTTCAGTTCAAGTTGTACAAGTCCAGGCTTTAAACTTCTCAGCAATTTGTAAGTCTCATCAACACATAATTTAGCAACAGACATGCCATTTATTGATAATAACTGATCTTTTAACCTAGCACAAAAATAGTGCACTGATAAAAGTAGAAGTATTTGTGTGTGTATATATATATATATATATATATATATATATATATATATATATATATATATATATATATATATATATCCAGACAAATACATTATAAACACCATATCAACATTCTATCTATATACTATTATACACTATTAATATATAATATTAATATTATTTTTATTAATATTTATATCAATATATACTATTATATACTATTAATATATATATATGTATACATATACTATTAATACTTATATTAATATATATAAATATAATATGTGTATATATATATATATATATATATATATATATATATATATATATATCCAGACAAATACATTATAAACACCATATCAACATTCTATCTATATACTATTATACACTATTAATATATAATATTAATATTATTTTTATTAATATTTATATCAATATATACTATTATATACTATTAATATATATATATGTATACATATACTATTAATACTTATATTAATATATATAAATATAATATGTGTATATATATATATATATATATATATATATATATATATATATATATATATATATATAATATATATATAAAATGCAAACCTGACATCTTTTTTATACATTTCCGAGTTTTTTGCAATATATTTTATTACAATTTCGTCTTTCTTTTTGTTATGGGGACCAATTCCAAATCCTAAACCTTTTCCTGGAACTTAAAACATAAATAAAAGTTGTAATACAATGCCATTAACTTCAATGTAACCATATATTTATATCAATACAAACACATATATATACATACATATATATTCTTTTTATGAATATAAAAATTTATATATAAATTTTTGTGAATACATAATATTGTGAATATTATGTATTCACAAAAATATTTCTTTACAAGAATAGTAAATTTTTGTTTTTGGTCGTATATTTTAGTCAGCATGGGAGTTAATCAAATAGCTTCATTTTTTTCATAAACAAAATTTATAATAATTTCCATTTATCATTTACCTTATCATTTACTTTCAACATTTATTATTTATCTTTTATTTATTTTAAAAATGTTCTTTAATTTTTTTATAATGGGGTAAGAGTTATGAGTCTAACAAACTTGAGAATTTTTTCATTTTTATTTCTTGAACAAAACAGAATTTCTTTATTTTTGTCATTAAGACCAAGCTTTTCTTTAACCAAACAGTCAAATGTTGATGATCAACTAAATAAGTCCTACCCTCCTATAGAACAATCCCTTTTTTTGTGAGAATAAAATATGCTTGCTGCTTCTGTTACCTGTTCAACCCTTTTTTATTTAACTTACTGACTATGACAAGGCTAATATAGAATATTTATGAGCAATATAGAACATTTATAAGAAAGAGTGTCTTTATTCTTCTGTTGTCATAAGTAGAATAAGCTGTTTATATGTTGTTGCATCAGGTTGATTTCTGTAATTGTTCTTGCATTTGTATAACTAGTTTGAAGTTTTTATCAATGGAGCCTTTTTATCACCAGAGTTAGTGATTTTCACAATGCACTCTATACTATGCTTTTCTTTTTCATATAAATTTTCTGAGCAGAGCATGATTTGTATGATGGATGAAAAAAAAAAACATGTTAAACATTGATCTGCTGACATAACAACTTTTACTACTTCACTTGATGTTTCAAAATGCTAAGCTAGTAAAGAATGTGTTTTGGTCCTTTAGTAAAAAGTATTTTCACTTTTAATAACAGAAACTTTTGTGTATCCAAATAACAGATTACAGATCCTTGGTTACTTCATTTCTTAGAGTAATACAAACATTTTCAAGATAATTGCTTTTAAAGAATGGAATTATTTCTGGAAAAGCCGTGTCATTTAATAGCTTTTTAATACTTCCTCTTTATATGTAGCTACTTAGAATCTCTCTATATGTAGCTGCTTAGTGTCTCTATATGTAGCTGCTTAGAACCTCCCTATCAAGAGCCTTTATGAAGTGATTAGATTAAGTTCATTTGCATTGAGTGCACAAGCAAGCCAGCTCAACTTTCTTTCCATTAATTAACTTAAAGCCAATGCATTCCTCTGCCTGACCATGTTAATATTAGTAAATCACCATCTATACTTTTTAAACTTTTATCATTCATTTTAAAAAACTTTTATTATCTGAGAAACTATTTCAGTGTGTTTCATAAAATTTTGAACCTTTTTTAGGTGTGAAATAGAACTTTTGAACTTTTTTAGGTGTGAAATGGGAAACATATTGATACCATCACGGGGCTCATGACAAACCTGTATAATGTTTTTTTTTTTGGCAGAAGAACCATAAACTTGAGAAATAAACTACTAATAGAACTTTTATATTATCAAATCTACCATAGAAAAAAACACAATCAATTATGCTAGAATTGCATTGAGCATCAAACTAAATAAGAAAAAGAAAGCATAATCATAATAATTTATAATCATAATAAAAAATCAAAATTAGCATAATTTTTTCTTAAATTAGTTAAGCTCACTTGACTTTAATTATCCCTGCATTTATTAGATCTGCAGTTGCAATTACAGCTGAGTCCCACAAACCTGTACCATACCATATGCTTGCGCAAGGTTAGAAATATTTTCATAATTCCTTTCATCTCTTGTATGATCCTGAACTTAATTCTGTTGTCACATTAGATTGAGTTCAGTTTTTGGAAATATTTTTATAAATTACGATTACTGTTTTTGAAAATTTTTATATAATTTCACTTTTTTATTTTTTAAATTTTACTTGTTTTGTCTTTGAAAATTTTTATTTGAAATTAATCGTCTATAGCATCACTTTGATCTTTCTGTTGAATATTCATCTATTTTGATCTTCCTGTATTTAAACTTTGATAATTCTCTAAATCAAAAGTATAAATTGAATGTGATTTATGAAGCGTAGCCTAGATAAAAGTTTTCTACAAAATGTAAGAAATGCTGCTAAGCAAGCTGAAGATAATCTAAACCCAAATGAAGTCCAGGTGGTTAGGTAAGTTAAAAATAATTGATATCAAAATGAGAAAGACATGAAGAAATTAATCATCTAGAAAGCACAAGAAATTGCTAGACAAGAGAGAATGCATTGTATAGCAAGAAGTAATACTATTCCAGATTATAACTATTTAGGAAAAATAAATCCAACTTGTAAACATTGTGATGCTTTCTGATAAAACAATTTTTTTTTGCATAATAGTAAAGTTTGTTTGCCTTTACTTTTGCGGTTTCTTTACATTTCTCACAAATTATTATTTACAGGCCTTACAAATTTTAAATATTAATTGCAGGGGATTATTTAGATCAAGTTACTGATATGAATTATATTCTACAGTTAATGTAGTTCAACCCATGAATCATAGCCCCCATGTTTCAGAAAATGTAGCCAAGTTTTTTATTGTGATTAAGCCTTATATCTTATATCTTCTATGATTATCTTATATCTTTTATGATATCTTATATCTTTTATGATATCTTATATCTTTTATGATATCTTATATCTTTTATAATTATGTCTTATATCTTGATATTCCATCAACATAATGTCAACTTTTCAAATTTTGACAAACCTTGAGATTTTTTTAATGTTCTTATTTTTTATGTTTTGAATGTACTTAAATTACCTTTTATAATTGATTTAAAAGGTAACTTCATAATTATAGTTATAAATTTTTTTGTGCTGTTAACTAAAAGCTAAAAGAATACTAAAGGTGAGCACAATTAGAATTAGCATACAAAAAGCATGCAAAAGTTTAAAAACTTTTTTACAGTTTCTTAAGTCAGATATTTTAAAAGCACGGGAAAGACTAAGGAAAGGAAGTCTGTGATGTAGCAGAGCAACTAGTAGCACTAAAATCAGATAAAATGATTAGAAAAAAACAAAAAATAATCAAGATTTATTATATCTTATTGTCTCAACTACAGTTAATGCACAAGAAAAATTAAATGCTGACGTGTTATCTTAATAAATTAATGGATGGATTAAAATTATATTAAAATTATGTCAAAATATACATTCAAGACATAATGAAAGATTTTAAATGAAAACAACTCGCCGATAAACTATGAGGTGCAGATTGTATACTTATTAAAACTATATTTATTAAATAAACAGATATTGTGAAAGTTTGAGAAAAATTTTGATCAATAAATCAATAATTAGAAATGGAAGCAATACAAAAAACTATGTAAACCAAAACCTAATGCAAGAAACTAAGTCCTTGCTAAAATAAAAGGAACACATTAGACAACAGCTAAATATCAGACATGGTCAAAATATTCTGATGTGGTTACTATTTGACTACATCTGTTTACATGTTTGACAATTTAACACATGGATAGATTTATATGTAATTTCCAACAAAATAAACGGTAGTCAAATTATAACTTAATAAATAAATAACATAGTTAATCTTTATTAAAAATGTATTCCTTTTCTTTGTTTAAAAAAAATAAAGTTTTTTTTAATATTTTAAATAACTCTTTGTAGTTAAAAAAAGATAATATTAAAAATTATTTTTAGTTAAAAAAATATAACTTTTTTTTCAACATAATGTTACCTTTGTTGAGAAGAACAGTATAAAGGGCAGAGTTATCATTTTCATTAACACTTCTTGGTTTAACAAGAAGCCTGACACAGCCTTTTTGAAGTGACTACACAAAAAAAAAAAAAAAAAACTGTTAACTTTTTAAAATATCCTTATATTAAAAATATTCTTATTTTAAAAATAAGAAAATTTTAACAGAAAATAATAAATAACTAAATACAACAACTAGAATTTAGTTCCAAGGATACAAATCTTAGTCAAGGTATAAAATCATCACCAGTATTGATGTCCAAGGAGGATAAATCAAATTATTTATTAAATACCTCTTTTTACAGTGCCCTGTGATAAAACTGTTAAGATATTCTAAGAATTTTCTAAATAATAGTTTGAAGCTATTGCAAGAGTATAGGTTACCTTAAAATAATCAACAGCTTCTTGGTGAGTCAAACCAGAAAGTACTTTATTATTTACTTTTATAATTTCATCTCCTAAAACAAGAAATCTTAAATAAAAAATGATGAATAAAATAAAAAATAAAAAACTTAAAAAAATATATCTTATAAGGCAAATTTATAAATTTTTATATTAAATATATAAAATATAAAACCTATGAAAACTAAAAAAAAAAATCATGTAGGTATATTTGGGTCTTGCAAATCAACATTTTCAAAATTTCAGTTGAACCAGCATTTAATTTGCCATTCAAGTCTCAAATTGAATTTAAGGAAATCTAAATATGCACAATATATTACAAAATCAGAATGCTATTTGAACAAACATATTTTGTTAGATTTCACAAGATAAATATTTTTTTCCAAAAAAGCTATTGTGTTTAATGTGCAATTACTCCTCCCTAGAGTTTAATCTTTCTGATGAACAGTTTTTAGTTTGAACAGCAAAAAAATAAAATACAGCATTAAACATCAAATGTTTTTTCTTCCAATAGGGAATACAACAAGCAACCCAATATTCTTTTCTTTTTATGTACCTTCATATTTTAATTGCTTATCCTAGGATTTTCTCTGTAGTAGGGTACATTTTTCAGATGTTATTTTCAGATTTCACAACATGTGTCTTTGCCAAGATAGTTATTGCTGATTTTAATCTAAGAAGGTAGTGATAAAAAAAGTCTTCATTTATATCAAACCTGATTTCTAATAGTACAGTAAGATCTTCAGCAAATTTACTTATCCCTATTTATCCACTAAGCAAAGACATTTTTTTAATGTTGTAATGCGCAAGAAAAACAAACTAATGCTTATGCTTTGCTTCACACATAAAATAAGTATATATTGAAGATACTGCATTTAAGCCAGTGATATTTCCACAAAGTTTTTTTTCTGTTTGCACTCAAATATACCAAGTTTGTGGAACCATAATTTTATGAAAATCTATTTCAAAAGTAGTGACTGGAACTCTGCCCCAAGCTAAACTTAAAGCTTTTTAAAAATGAGTAACCAATCAGGATTGCAAAAAGATCCAAATTTAGCTCACCTAATAAGTCTAATGTGTTCATTTTATTTCATTTAGAAACTTTAAATTCCTACACACTTGTAGTTGAGCTTGAATGTAAACTTATAATACTTTTGCTTCATTTGCTCAAGTTATAATTAATTATAATTGGCTTATTTAATTGATTATAATTGTCTTGTTTAATTGATTATAATTGCCTTGTTTAATTGATTATAATTGCCTTGTTTAATTGATTATAATTGATTTTGTTTAATTGCTTTCTAACCAAGATTATAATTATACTTGTTTTGTTTTCAACAACTAACACAAAGGAAAATTAAATTAACCAATTTAGGCAGTTGAAATGTACAGATAAACTAAATAACAAAACTTTGGGATAGCACCACCAATAAATAACATCAACACTCGGAATTAGGGTCAGCATTCATGCCGACCTAATTGCCTACCAAATTGCCAATCTAAATGTGTTTGAAGTCGGCAAAAAAATCGCCAACCTTTTGTTTTTTTTATGATAACCTCTTTGTGTCAATTATTTTTTTTCAGACTTGATGCCAACCTCTAACAGTTTAAGGTTGGCAATAAAATGCCGACCTCACTTTTCCTCACTAATTCTGAGGGCTGATTAACACCGTGTGGATCTCACTAATTCTGAGGGCTGATTAACACCATGACCTCACTAATTCTGAGGGCTGATTAACACCATGTGGACAACACCACCACTAAATATAAATTGTTGATCAGTATTGTTATAAAATATAAATTGGTAACATTATTAACTAACTACAACTGTAAACTGCTTACGCACAATCTTAAATAAAAAAAAACATAGAATTGTGTAATAATGTAGAATTGATAAATTTTAGTTCTCAAATTGATTAATGTATTAAGCTATTTATTATTAAATTGATATCATTAAGTATTATATAAGAAAATATAATTAAGTATTATATAAGAAAATATCATTATGTTTTTACAAAATGATATCATTAAGTATTATATAAAAAAAGATTCTGCAAAGTTACAAATACACGCAAAATAAATAGACAAATCAGAAAAAATGACATTTTTTTCTGACAAATCAGAAAAAAATATCAAATATGTCTTATAACTGTGCCCCTTTGGTAGCTACTATTATATACAAAGTCATTTGTTTAATAAAATATAAATTTATTTATTGTATTTTAAAACCACAGAAAAAAATATTAGGATGGGACAGAAGGGGTCAGTAAAGCGTAAAGATTTGTTACTAGGGGGAATGGGGAGGGGAGTTCAAACTGTTTGATATTTATAGACAACCTCTTACAATGTTTAAAGAATATTTGAACATAAATCAAAAAATCAACACTTTCTAAATTTTAATAACATTACTTTGCTGGTAAAAACTCAGCCCTATATAAGATTACATTACACAACATTAACATGATAAGTAAAATCAAAAAAGTAATTTAAGATCCTAAATTTGATTCTATTGAAAAATGCTTACAATTCTTAAGAATTTTTCAATAGAATCAAAAAAGAATTTTAAGTTGATTTTGTAACTGGGAGATTTAATGAGAGCAAAAAATGTAATGTTCACTTTACCTATTTTAAGCCTACCATCTGCTGCTGCAATACCACCTGGTAATATACTCTTTACAAATATCTTTCCAGATTGCATGGGAGTCCTTCCACCCATAATAGAAAATCCAAGTTTTTCTTCTTCATTATAAAGAATTATTTCACGAATGGCTGATTTAGTAACTTCTGTAATATTTTCTTTCTCATTTGTTAAATAAATCTGTAAACAAATACAAATTTTAAATGTAACACTCTAATTTAAACTCATCCCTCTTCCGCCCTCTCTCACCTTCCACCCTCTCTCACCCTTCCACGCTCTCTTTCTGTCACAGAAAGGAGTACTTAAATCTATACTTTTTAAAAAAAAGAAATGTTCTTGATTTATTATATGCATTAATAACATTTAAAATAAATATTACAAATTTTGAAAAAAAAAATTTTTTTTGACTGCATCAATAAACTTTGTTTATTGATGTATATAAAATATAGTATTAAATATTATATTTTACATACGCAAAATATTTATTGGGATGGTAATGTCCAAAAATTATCGTCAAAAAAGATTAAAAACTCTTGAAAAAGACAAGATTAAAGAATTATAATTTGTTGAAGGTCAGAAAAGTTGAATGTACATAGAAGAGGAGAAGAACACAAAAGAAAATCTGTGCTTTTAATTAACTACTCTACTTAATCTCATTCAATTAATTTTTACTAAATTTAAAATTAAAAACTAAAACTAGACTAGTTAAGTCAAAAAAGAAAAAAATTAGAAAGCAAAAGCTTGCAAGCCTAACAGTTTAAGAAATGAAGTACACAAGTTTCAACTTATAGACAAAATTTCAAGTGAGGATTCCCTAATTAATTTTAATTTTGATTTAGGCGATTGATATCATAGTAAACTTACATAAACTGTAGACACAAGCAAAAAACCAAATAATAATTTTGCTGGTAGTGTTGCCTTTTTGGCTACAGCCAGCTATATGTTACCAAATATTTTACATAAGGTAACAAAAGCAGTTCTAAATCAAAATAAAAACTATTGCTTAAAGAAAAATGAAATAAGTAAATAAAAACATGTCAAACTATTGCACGCAATGATGTTTGAAGACTAAAGATAATTCATTTTGATGGCAAAACTCCTTTAGACCTAAACAAAGATAAAAGACAAATATAATGGTTTTTTTACTTGCTTATTTGGAGCATTTCCACTAGCTTCATTTACTGGTAAAGATTAGTTTATATGTGTATTTAAAAATTAGATGAATAAGTTTTAATACAACATACTGGGACAAGTAAAGAATTGGTTTTCAGAATATCTGATGCAATTCATCATCAGGACTTATGATAAAATGGGTGCAAAAATGTAAAACTGATGTAAAACCTATGATAAAATGATCTATTGCTTTGCAGAGGTAAAATAAGCAGAATGGAATACTAAAAACTTTGCAGCTCAATAATCAATGCTCATTAAACTTGTTACATAAATAACGCTTGTCTCAAGAATATATATATATATATATATATATATATATATATATATATATATATATATATATATATATATATATATATATATATTCTTGAGACAAGCGTTATTTATGTAACAAGAGGGAGGGGCAATTGAAGAAAAGGTTCCTTAAACTAGAATAACTTGAAAAGACACAAGAATCTGATATAACCAAGTTGATATTAAATGAGTTGGAAGGAAATGAGCTTGACAATTTTTGTGGTCAAGGTTACACAATGGTGCTAATAAGGCAGGTACTTACAATTGAGCTCTGCTCACAGTTTGAACATATGAGCAGTACACGCTATTGAATCATTGGCTTCTGCAAAAGTCCTTTTTTGGAAATATTCAAAAGCTATATAATCTTTTCAGCTGCAGCCCAGTTCATTGGAAAATTCTTCAGAAGGAGACAGGCCAATCATTATATAAACTTTCTGTTACATAACAGAGCTCAAGGATTCAAGCAGTCAAGCTACTAGCAAAAAAGCCAAGGAAGATCTTGAAATCATTACATCGTCTAAAAGAGTTAGACCTTTCAGGGGAAAGTAGTAATGAAGTGCATTATCTAATTAAATAGATGAATTCTTTTGAATTTTTTTGTTCTTACTACCTCTTGGTTTAAATGTTTGATTAATAACACGAGTCTTCAGCTTCAATTCACTCAAATCACTTTCGATGAAGAAGTAAAGATTCTGAATTGGCCTTTTGACAAATCTGGGTCGAATCAATTTGTCTTGGAACCTGATTATATCTGATAGAGGTAACAGAAGTTGCAACTTGAGATTAAATGAAATTATATTTGCTGTGAAGAAAACGCAACAAAAGAATGCTTTCCCTAATGAAACTGTTAGTTACAATCTTATAGAAGCATCCAAAAACTTGTGTACTGCCTTAATATTGTACTCGACAATCTGACTTTGTATTATATTTGCATTGCACAGTCAAATGAGACCAAAATTTAAGGTAATATAAGAAGAAT
The DNA here is from genome assembly GCF_022113875.1 of Hydra vulgaris. Lineage (NCBI taxonomy): Eukaryota > Metazoa > Cnidaria > Hydrozoa > Anthoathecata > Hydridae > Hydra > Hydra vulgaris. Next base: position 29,774,847 of record NC_061157.1, read on the forward strand.
GGAACAAGTTTTTCTATTTTTGGTCTCCACAGATATCTCAAACAGACAAAGAATTAGGTTTAAAAGCTTAGAATCTGGCTAAACGTTACCAAAAAGATTTATTTAAAAAGGAATTTTCTGATGAAGTTTGGCATTATTTTTTCTGTAAAAAGAAATATTTTAGTCAGCAAAAAGCCTGTCGAACTTCTAAATGAGGTTTATGCAAATGGTTGCATTCAATATTTCCTCAAGCGTTTGTTTCACTCAGGATTTTTTAGTTGTTGATTATTAAGACTTGATTTTACAACAGTTTTTGTTTAAAAACCCAAATTAATTAAATGTTATTTTAGGTTTTCTATGAAAGTAAACAAAAAATAACTGTACTCATTTACTTGGTATTTTTCATTTTAAGACCTGAAGTATGGTAGGGCATCCATCAAACTTTTAGACCCGGGCATCACAAAACCTCTGGGCGGGCCTGTATATATATATATATATATATATATATATATATATATATATATATATATATATATATATATACATGTATATATATATATATATATATATATATATATATATATAAATATATATATATGTGTGTATATATATATATATATATATATATATATATATATATATATATATATTATATATATAATATACATTCTATCTGATATAGCCGACAAACAGGTTGATCCATTGCTTGACATTCGTATCATTTCAGCTTGTGTATCTAAACTCTTCCTGCTTAGACTCTTCTAGAACTTGTGGTTTGGACAACATACCAATTATAGTCTTGCAAAAGTATTCTTTGGAGCTGTCATCTATTTTTGAGCTGTCGTCAAAACTATTTAACAAGTGTCTATCAGAGTCTTGTTTTCAAGCCTGCTGGAAAGCAGCATCTGCAATCTTTATTTTCAAAAACTCTGGAGAAAGATCTGACTTGCCTAACTACCGTCTCATTAGTCTTCTTCCTATCAGAAACAAGGTTTTTGAGTCTTTAATTAACAAACACTTAATCTCTCATCTTGAATTTAATAACTTACTTTCTGATCATCAATATGGATTTTGATCTTCTCATTCTACAACTGATTGGCTATATATATTACAACCAATAGGTTTTATAATGTATTAGATAGATGTGGAGGTTAGATGTGCCAGAACCAGTTTATGCTGAGTCTATGATTCCTGGTGCCCGGAAAAAAAAATGGATCTGAGCCTGAGTACCCAGCACCGGGTCCATATTAAAAAGTTGAAATAAAAGCTTGTGAAATCACTAGCACTGAATTGTTTTTACAAAATAACCCTGGTTAATTTGCGCTAACTAAGTTGTCTAAATATATCAAGTTTCTTTTTAATAAACAACTATATTTACACTTGAGATCACAAATTTAAATTACGCAAACTAAAGTGTAAACTCAATGTTCGTAAATATTCTTTCTCCCTCAAGGTTGGTAATATTTGGAATAATTTGCCGTCTGATGTTGTTAATGCCAAAAACATCAGATGCTTTGAAATTAAAACTAACTCTATCAACTTTAAAAAATTCTCTCACACAATAAAAAAAAGCTATTTAAATATCCGTATAATCAGTTTCCTTTTTGCCTATATATTCTGATTATTAAAAAAAATATATATTTAAAAAAATATTTTAAATGAGACACATCTATATTGAGTAAATAAAACTTTGTGGTTATCGACTCCATAACACTCTTAGACTTATATCAAGAAGTTTATTGGTTGAAGATTAAACTAAAAGTAATCATATTAATAATATGTCAACACAATTTAAAGTACCAATTAAACAAATAGTTAGAGCACTTAAGGTTAATTTTTGTTCAAAATATATTTTAAGATACCTGGTGCCAGGAAATGCAACAAAATGGCTGATTCCGGGTACCCTGTAAAATAGCCAAATTACCAGGTCCCCGGGTTCAAATCGCGAACCCTGCACATCACTAGTGGAGATTTTAAGGCTATCGTCTTTTACATTTCTTAAGCTTTGATAACATTTGGCATGCTGGTCTTTTCCATAAGCTTTCTTCTTACAATGAATCAGGTAACATCTTTAAGACTACTGAATCCTTCATTACCAATCGTAGTATAAAAGTTGTCCTCGATGGACAGCATTCTTTTTCATATCCTGTAACTTCAGGGGTTCTTTAAGAATCTATCCTTGGCCCTATACTCTTTTTAATTTACATTAACAATCTTCCGGAAGTTTTCACATCTAAGGTGACATTGTTCGCTGATAATACTACCATTTATTCTTGTCTTGATAAGAAGCAAACATCCTCTAATTGCTATGAGGGGGCATTTGAGCTTGAAAAGGATCTCACTTCTGCTACAACATGTGGCTCTCAGTGGGTGGTGAACTTTAACTCAGATAAAACTCAATATTTTTCAGCTAATCGTTATTGAAATAATTTAGATCTTCCTATATTTATAAATAGTAATGTACATGATAAGTCATCTACTTTATATCAAATCGATTGCAAAATTAGCATCTGCTAAAGTTGTATCTCTTTATCGTGCTTGCCTTTTCTTACTTGGGATTCTATTCTTTAGAATATAATCCCAAGTAAGAAAAGAGGATGCTATTATTTATTCTTGTCTTGATAAGAAGCCATTACTCTCTGATTGCTTGGAGGGGGCATTTGAACTTGAAAATAATCTTACTTTTGCTACAACATGGGGCTTTCAGTGGATGGTGAACTTTAACTTAAATAAAACTCAATTTTTTCAGCTAATTGTCATTGCAATAGTCTAGAACTTCCTATATTTATGAGCGGTTATGCACTCTATGAGTCATCTACCCTTCAACTTCAACGACTAACTTTTACTTCTGATCTTTCTTGGAAACCATATATCAAAGCCATTGCAAAATTAGCATCCGCTAAGATTGCAACTCTTTATTGTGTTCAGCACTTTCTTACTCCGGATTATATTCTTTATCTCTATAAATCTCAAATCCGTCCTTGTATGGAATACTGTAACCATATCTGGAGTGGATCTTTGAATGATGCCCTTTCCTTTTTAGACAACGTGTAAAAATGCATTATAAACATAGGTGGACCTGCTCTTTCAGCCTTCAGACCATTTTCACAAAGATGCTTCTTCTTCTCTTTTCTATAAATACTATAATGGGCACTGAATATAAATATAAAAAGCATTGTACTATCTACTAAAATTCAATATCGTGTTACGTGCTATTCAATTAACTCTCATCTTTTTAATGTGACTGTTCCTAAGTGCTCCAAAAGTTTTCGTTCTATAAGTTTTTTTCTTCTCAAACATCAGTTCTTTGGAATTTGCTTCCTTCATCTTGTTTTCCTAATTCATCTTATTAGCAACCTTTTAAGTCATCTGTTAATCACAATCTTGCTATATAAACTTCAAACATCTAGTAACTTCCAACTCTTATATTGGTTGTTTGCAGCCTTGTTGTACGTGAAGATGTTAAAAAAATATGATTTTTTCTTTTCAATTAAAAATGTGTTTCAAAATCAAATTTTCTTTTAGTTCAAACAGAATGCATAATTTTTTAAAAACTTTATAGTTGCATTTTAAATTCCATTTTCTTTTCGATTCAAAATGCATTTCAAAAGAATATAGCTTATTTATCAAATTAATTATTTATCAATTTTGCTAATAGAAAATTAATTTACTAAACACTCATTTTTCTGTTGAGTAATTTTATTTTTAAAAAAAGTATTAAACATTAATAAAAAGAAAAATAGTACAAACAAATAAAAAAATTATAAAATTACTTTGTTAGTTTTAATAGGAGATTCTTTAACATTTGCATTTGTATTTATCTAAAAAAGATAAAATTTTATTTACAAACTGAACTTTTTACATAAAATTTGGTCATATAAGTTTACTTGTCTACATAATTTTTTGCATTATTTTTGATTGGAATTCTTATTTGAAATTATTTTCGCTTTTTTGTTAATTTTTTTAAATATAAAACACAAGCCTTGATGAACTTTTTGGCAAACAGGTTTAGTGCAGTTCTAGCAGGAACATGGTGGGAATCAAGCTCGAAACTTACAAAGCAAGCACTCTATTATTACATCACTGCTGCATTTAATGAGAATTAATGAATTAGAAGCTTCACTGCCAAGCAACCACTTAATTAGAAGTAATGGACTTATAAACTAGATTTTAAGCTAACTTAACTAAACCTGATTTACAATTTTATTAATATTTATAAAAAGCACAAATTTTTTTCTTAGAATACTTTAAATATATTTTGTGACATTGTCTGTCAGATTAATCTGTCAAATGACACATACAACTTCACAAAATGCTTTCTTATTGAAAAAAAAAAGCAACAAAATCTGTAAAAATTAACAAAATTTATAAATTAATTTTTAAACTGCTTTATTTTATTTTTGTATAGCTATAATAATCTTTGTGTCAAAAAAGAAAAATTAGTTTAGAGAACCATTTATTTATATTATATTAAAACCCACAATTTATTTTGTAATTGTGTTAATAAATTTTGCATAAATACAAATCATTTATTAATAATTGCTAAAGCATACCGGTCGACTAATGATAACTTGAATCGGATTTGCTATTGATTTCAAAATAGTAATTGCTTCTTGCAGTGTAGCTGATATTAATGGATACCCATTAACAAAGAGGAGCTCGTCGCCTACTTTAAGACGACCGTGACTTAAATAAAAAATAAGAAACAAAAATAAGATTTCAAGTCTAATACTAAAATAATACTAAAAAATAAAAATTAATACTAAACTTTAATACTAAAAAAATATAATAACAAAAAATTTTTTTGATAGAGTAATGCACAATGCAAACAAAATAATAAGGAGGGATGATAAATAGAGGGGGACTATAATACTTTAAACCAAGATTTAAAAAAATTTTAACAAAGGGATCTCTACTGTAATATAAGTTTTATTCTCAATAAGTTTCAGACTTACCGATATGCTACACCTCCATCTAAAAGATGACTTATATAAATTCCACGTAATTGTGAGCCTTTTCCACCAGTGATTTGTATACCCAAGTCTTCATTTTTTTCTTTTAACAAATGATATTTCTGGACTGATTTATCCTATTTGAAAAAATAAAAAATTACTTGTTAACAAAAGTTTTGAAAGAAAATTTCAATTAATTATCAAAAATTTTATACATTTTTTTTATTATTACCAGGTTATTTTTAATTACTCATGAGAGATTATTAAAAACATCAAAGGAATGTTTTATAAAAACAATCAAACGATTAAAAACCACCTAATTCAACTCAAAATTTACCACAAAATTTACAAAATTGAAAATTTTTTTAATTGAGAGATTGCCACCCAAAATCCCTTAATTTTGGTTCAATAGAAGAAGTGCTGCTACATTGAATTTGTCAGTCAATAACAATTTTAATGTATTTCATGTTGGGTCTCAAAAGAAGCAAAATTTGATAAAAATTTAAAAAATGATTATCTTTTCTATTTTAAAAGTACTTTAAAAAAAAAACCATGAAAAAATAAAATTTTTTAATTTTTCAGTCAAAAAATGATAATAAAATAATAGTTTTTAAAATAATAACCTAAAAATATAATTTTTGATTTTCAACATGACATACATTTAAAAACTTTATTTTTTCAGCATTTAGGGTCTTTTCAGACTGAAGTGGCAATCCTAAACTTAGTTACATTTTAAAAAATTTATTAAAGTTACTTGTAAGAATTGATGGAATGTTTTAAGAGTATGTACATATCTGGCTTTGAAAGTAAGGTTAACTTTGAACCTCTTGCTTTTAATGCAAAAAAAACAATCTTTAAATACAAAATGCATAATAAGTTTGGCAGAGTAACACTAAAATTTAAAAATAATGAGGATAATTTTATACCTTAAAGCATAATGGCATAGTTTTGGAACTGCTCATCACTTTGCAATCTAAAGATTTCTCCATCTCAGTTTTGGTATTCTTAGCATTTGAAACACCATACTGAGCATCTGATCTAGATATTATTTTTTGATTGGTAATAAATGTAGAAGGAGGATTTTTAACCCATCTAAACATTGTTTCAAAAATTAAAACAAAACAAATATGCATTTAATAAAATTCTTTACTATTAATATTATTATTATTTCATTGTACTTTTAATGAAACAAATATTTAAAAAGTTTAAATAAATGTTTAGAGAAACACATGTTTACACATTTATTTACAAGTCTTTATTAAAAGAAAACTTAAATAAACAAAAATATTATACATAAGCATTGCAATTATTTACCTATTTTCTGCCTTAGCTACAGAGGAATGTTCACAGCTATTCAAATGAAATTTTTAAACAATTTTTATATAACTAAAAAATTATATATATATATATATATATATATATATATATATATATATATATATATATATATATATATATACATATATATATATATATATATATATATATATATATATATATATATATATATATATATATATATATATATATATATATATATATATATAATTTTGCATTTAGTATTAATGTTTTCATTTTGCATTGTATCAATATGTTTTCTTTTTTATTTGTCTGTGATTTAGCTTTTGTATTAAACTTTTTTTTTTTTCTTTTATACCAATATATTATTGGTCTAGAGTTTATTGTAGTAGTTTTATTTTAGCCATTTTTTTAAATTTTATTACCTAATTTTTTATAATTTTGCTGTTACATTATTTTTTTTTTTGCTTTTGTTTATCTTCTCTATCCTTTTATTCTTCTTTTTAATATCATTATAATTGTTACTATTATGTATTTAAAAATAATCAGTATTTTAGGCGCTTACTTAAGATGAGTTTGGTTAGTATTTGTTGATATCCATAATGTAAGTTTTTCAGCATATATACGATTGATTAAATAAAAAACTAATAAAAAAGAAGCTATAATACAGATTCTTGTCTATTGTCTACTTAAGAAACTTTAGCATGTAAATTACAATTAATAGACAAATAGTAGTATCTTTTAAAGATTATATTTTTATCTTTGAAAGATGCAATTATCATCTGATTATCATCAGTATTTAACAAAAATAAAACCTGCTACAAAAACTATAAATTTATAGAACAATAGAACTGTTGCTATAATTATACATTTTAAAGAAACAGAAATAGGTTAGAATGAAATAAATATTTGAATAATATATTTATTTTTGTTTTTCAACATTATATTCTTATACTAATTTAAAATATTGAAAAAAAAAAGATACTAGAACATTTTAAATAACAAAAACATAAATGATAAGTAAACTAATTTGGCTAGATGTTATTGATAAAATAATGTTGAAAAGGTTGTGCTTCATTCACTCTAATAGACTTTGCGAAAAGACACTAATGATTTTATATATTTCCACAAGAAAAATCGTATAATTATTCTGAGAGTCTATAGAATAGGCTAAAACTTTGCAACATCACTTATAATATTCGAATATTACAGAACCACATATTGGTCTAAATTAATGAAAATTTTCAGAATAAGATCATGAATAAAGCATTCATAGATAAGATCTGCGAACTTCATTTAACTACTCTACTCTGAGAATTTAAAAATGAAAAAAAAAATTGCTTTCTGAAAAAAGAACTTATAATTAAAAAAAGTAAATTAAAAACAAATACTTTACTTTATTTTAAAAACATAGAACGCATGAAACGACGCGAATCACAACTGCGATTTGCTGCGATATTGATAGTTCATTTGTCGAACTTTCATATATTCTGTCGATTTTGTTTACGACGTTTCTTTTTTACGACGATTCCTTCGCTCTAAATTTAAAGGGGCTGATGAACCGATTTTTGGTGATCGAGATAGCAATTTTCCAGACATGAAGCAAACTCCAAACATTTACATATCTATATCTATATATCAAACAAGAATGCTTTGAAAAAGATTCAAATGATTGAGCAAAATAACTGAATATATTAGCCATTTATGTATCATCAGGCCTGTAGGCAGGCTTTTGATGTTTTAGATTGACACTTTTACATTTGGCAAACATCTAACTTAAACATGTTTATGATTATGTCAAATGAGAGTGTTTTGGAAAAAGTAGCAGTGATTAGAGTATGGAAACAAAATTACCCTAAAAGGTGTGCTCCCTCATTCCAAATGCGAGGGCAATCAGTAAATAAAATATATTTTTAGGCATATTAAACCAAACTTTAAATTCTTTGATAGGTTGACAATTTAATATAATAATCTTTAGTATTCGAAAGTAATTATCATGCAAGATTTACAACCCCCACTTTTTGGGGGAGCGAAAAATTTATATTATGTTTTTATATAAATTTATATATATATAAATATATATATATATATATATATATATATATATATATATATATATATATATATATATATATATATATATATATATATATATATATATATATATATATATATATATATATATGTTAAGGTTCATTTTTTATCAATTTTTGAAATTGAACTCGCGAATCGATTTATAAATCGACCATTTATATAAAAATAAGTTTGAACCAAAAAAAAAAAAAAAAAAAAATTTAATTTTTAGGGCCCCGCCAGTTTGATTTTGGGCCAAAAATGTTGGGTGTTTTAAACCTTAAAATTTATTCTATAAAATTTGTTATTCTTTTAAATATTAGATGTTGGATTAAATATTATTCACATAAAAAGAAAATGTTGAAAAAATTAGGAAATTAGTCTACAGAATGTTCTAAAATAGATAAAAAAAAAGTTTTCCTTCACAAAAACCTATTTTATTACTCGGTGGCGTATAAAAAACGTTTTTGATTTTTAATAATCTGTTTCCAGACACGGAAAAAACTATAAACTGGATAGTTTTTATAGTAGTGTCAGATTAAGTTAAAAAAAAAAAAATTTGATTCATGGAGTAACCTGCAGCGGACACGCAATAAATTTAAAATCCGGAAATTTGATCGAAAAGTATAATCAAAAAATGTATAAACCAAAGTATTTAAACAATAATTTAAAAATACTTTCCAATGCTAAGACAAAGTATTTAAAACTAAATTTGCGTTACTATGAACAAGTTGTCTAAAATTTTTTCAAATAATATTCAAAATCGCAAAAATTACAAGACTAAAAGCTAGAGGGTATTTACTTGAAGAAGAAAAACTGATAGAAAACTTACCTCGAATAACTTTTGCAACAAACAAAGAAATAATTTTTAACTTTCAATTTAATAGATATAGTAACAAGTTAACTCCGTCCAAAAAGTTTATTGGTTGTACTGATGGGCCCGATAAATTCGCAAAGTGCTCCGGTGTTGTAAATTGTCCTGACAACTTATTATTTTTGCAGTAAAAAAACCTTGGTTAAGCGGAGGTTACAAAGATTGATTATTTACAGATAAATCTATAAGGTAAGTTTTATAGTTTCAATTTATAATAAAAAAGTAAAAAAAAAAGAATTATAATCCTTAGAACTTATTACGCTAGTAGATATTTAGGTTTTTTTTTTAAATACCACTCCAATTAATTGTTATTACGTATGAGTTTATAGCTAAATAAAATAATAACTATAAGGTGGTTTAATTTGTTAATTCATTTATTAAATAAAATTTCTTACTATCAAACAATAAAACAAATATGTAACATGATAAATTGTTATAAATGTGTCATTAGTATTTTAACTTCATTTAATGTATTATCGTAATTTTTACAGGGATAATATCATTCGTTTAATCGATAGTTGGCAGACAATAAAAGAAAGTAAGGGTAAGGACTCTAAAACAGCAGAAAAATCTAAGGAAGAATTCAAAAAGAAGGCGAGCAGGTTTTTTGGATTGGTAAAGATAATATTAAGGAAATCTTAAAAAAAAACGAGCCTTGATAAACTTTCATATTATGCTGATATCAAATCTTTAAAAGATCAAAAGTCCAGTCGCCTTATGAATTTGGGGAGCAAAGGCGTTAGATATAAGATTGTAAACAAAGAAAAAAAGAAGTTACAAAATTGTAATATTAAAGAATTACCCAAAGTAGACGAATCAACTACAGAGCTAGAGCTTTTCTCAGACATAAGTGATATTAGTACAGAATCAGATATTTCTTTTGATTTAACGCAAACCGGCCAAATATTCAAAAACAAGAGTTAGGAAAGGGTTTTGTTAAAAATATAGCTATGACATCAGTCTCAAAAAATATTTCATCAAGTAATCTAATGGATGTATATATTGATTTAATCCTAGTTGAGGCGGGAATGGGGCTGGTTTTTCATTTTCTCATTCAACTATTTGACGAGCTCAAAAAAAATCTATTCAAGAAAATGCTGAACAATATAAGAAAAATGTTAAAATTGCTTCCGGTAAACTATTTTTCCCATAATTGCACATTTTGATGGGAAAGTTATCGAAGATACCATTAAAGGTAAAAATCAAAAAGAGATCGATTTGAAGTCTTGGTAAATATTGATGGTAAAGTGAAGCTTCTTGTACAATTTTCTGGTACAAATGTCAGGTTTAGTCATCCAATTAAACTGGAATGACATTAAAAGTAGCATTGACTCTTCAAAATTTGTAAAATATGATACACAATCTATTGCTAACACTTTCTAGAAATCCAAAGACTCAACGCAATAAAATTTTGCGAGATGGCCCAAAGGAAAACATTTTCCACAGAGGAGATTACAAAGAGCTATTGAAACTGACTCTTATGTACTTATGTTCTGCAAGAGTTTTTCAAATTCAAGCTCCAGGGTGCTTGTCGCATGCACGTTTTATGTACAAATTTATTTATTATCTCAAGATTCAGATATTGAGTTCGCAACTTTCTTAAGAATTGACTGAAAAATCAAAAGAAAGAAGTGCAGTCTACGGCCGAGTTTATCTCAATCTTGTATTCCGTCTGATGCTACTTAAAAGTTACTTAAGCAACTGTAAACAGTTTATTAGTAGTAATTCAAATCTAATTATCTTTTAATTTATTAGATTTAACTTGTGGAGTCCCTCAGGGCTCTATACTAGGACCTCTTCTCTTTTTTATTTACATTAATGATCCCCCTAAAAACATTAATTTAATGAATGTTATGTTTGTTGATGATACTAACCTCTTTTTATCTCGTAAATGCATGAAAACATTGTTTCAAAATATGAACACTGAGTTAACAAAAATTTGTGACTATTTATAACATACTTTGTTTTATGTACAAATGTAAAACTAACGTATCTCCTATTTCTTTTCATAATCTATTTACCTTAAAAGATAATATAAGTAAATATAACTTAAGAAATGATAGTTTAATTCAACACCCTTTTTTCAAACTAATTTTGGAAAGTTTAGTAACTTTTCTTTGGAACAGAATAATTTTCCTTCAAATGGAATTACCCTTTACTCAAAAAACTAAAAGAAATCAATTTATCTATCAAAGATATATTTTTATATTTTTAGCATTTTTATGCCAAATGAATACTTAATACATATATTATGTAACATATAATAGTATATCGGATTCAAATTTTTTATTTATTTGTTTTTTTCTTATGGATTTAGGTCGGGAGATTTTACTTGCCAATCAAGTAATGGAATATTCTGTTCTGATAGATACTTTTTAATCGATTCAGTCACATAACGTGGCGTACCGTCCTCCATAAAGGGTTTTTTTTTTATCTGAATTAAGTCATTATGTTAACTATCGCAACAATCTTTGTTCCAGGACCTTTCTAGCTGGTTCATTATTCTCTCAACAATGTAGAGTCTCCTTATTTCCCTTCCACATATCACTGACCAGATCATCACAGAGGTGAGTGATTTAACAGTGGTTTAATACTTTTCTTTTTATGCATTGAGCGTTTTTTGTCTATTTGGCAACACTTGACATGTACTCTCGTTGCTACAGCATACCTAAAAATATAATACACAGATTGTTTGGTAAATCTTCAAAGTTTGATGTAAGAAACTAAATATTTCTAAAATAATTTTACATCTGAAGTAATTTTAACATTTTCCTATCATTTTTTATTAAGTTTCTGTACTTTTTTGTCCATTGCAGTTTTTTTTTGAAACAGTTTTTGTGTCAGTTTTCTTGGCTGAATATTGTAATGCAGTGATGCAAATCCCCAAATCCCCAAAAAGGATTCCGGAATTTTTTGATAAAAATTAATAGGTTCCAAGTCATTAAATCTGATGATTTTTTTTCTCATTTCAGATCATGTCTACCAATAATCTGCAAATAAGAATAACAACATATATAAAATTTATATATATAACAAATGAACTGCTAACTACAGAAAGATAACTAGTCCTCAAAATTTAAATAACTAACTTTTTAGCACAAATCAGTTTTAAATGGGTAGACACGATATTTAATTAGAAAGAGATCTACATTTTTATTGGTATGGTATCAACATCAATTTTTCTTTTATTGCAGATAGGAAACACGTCCGGTACTTGTTCTTTTTCTGCTGTAAACAATATTCCTAAAGTACATTTTATTGTTGAAACACCATTGCACCGCAGGACAAAAAATATGGTACATAAAAAATAACATTTCAGATGGATTTAAAACCTAGAACTTTTTAGTGAGAACTTTTTGCTGGTCAAAACAAGAACGTTCCTCTAACAAAGAAAGTATTTCTTTGTTAGAGGAACGTTCGTTCATGCCTAATGATCATGACTTTGTAAATAAATAATTAAGAAAACTAAAAAAAGTGGATATATATTAAAAAACTGATGAAGTAATTGATCTAATTTACAGTTCCTTAAAAATACCTGAGAAGTTTACTGAGAAGAAAATGTCATTTGTAGATTTCATTGACTATGGTGGCCCAGGTTTTATAAAAAAACATAAAAAATATACTATAAAAATTTTTATGAAAACATTTTATAAAAATTTTATAAAAAAACATGCTTATGACTTTTAAATGGAAATTGTAGCAAAATCTAACAAAATAATATTTACAATCTCAAAATATCATGAGATCTCACTCTCTTCTGAAGAACCAAGGGACATTGAATGCAGTATGTATACTGCTGGATTAATAATTTGTCATATTTCGCTTACAAAACACTATGGAAGACTTTGAATTAATAAAGCCTGTATTTTCAACTCAATTATTTAACTGTATTACTTATCAACCACTTAAAAATTGTGAATATAAAAAAACTTTGTTATATGTTCCGGAAGAAAATCACTTGCTTCGATTTTGGAAATAAATAATGTCATAGCCCGTAAATTTCGAGTCTCCATTCAACCACACAAAAATTGTGAAAATAATAAAAACTTTGGTTTATATTTCGAAAAAAAAGCTTCGATTTTGGAATTAAATAATATTCTAGCCCGTAAATTTTAAGTCTCCATTTAATCAACTGTATGATATTAAAACAACAAAGTAGCATTATTTCAATAGAGTTGCATGAATAATGCAATTTTCAAGATTTTAGCAGATCTTCTTTATTTTTAACCTTCATTTACTGCAATAGGGGTTATGCCCATTTACTGCTCCCTCCCTTCATTTACTGCAATAGGGGTTATTCCCATTTACTGCTCCCTCCCTTCATTTACTGCAATAGGGGTTATGCCCATGTTTAAAAAAATGTTTTACACTTTCAACAAAAAAATTTTCTAAATTTTAAAATAAAGGATCAAAACAGTTTTTTGTCTTTCCTGTGAAATCAGGATATATTGACTTGTTATCTTTCTGAAGTTAGCAGTTAATATATAAAATTCATGTATGAAGTTAATATATAACATATATAAAGTTTTTATATAAAATATATATAAAATTTATATATATAACATAAAATTTATATATATAACATAAAATTTATATAACTTATATAAAATTTATACACATTTTGTATGCGATGCGATTTATACACATTTTGTATGCGATACATAAGCGATGCTCTGTGACAAGACCGTTAGGTCTTCTTGGGGCACCTAAATAACAAAAAAAAAAATAAACATATATTTATATCATTAGAAAGCCCTAAAATACAGTATTTTATAATTATGAAAATTGGAAAATTCTATAAAAAGTTATTACGTTTTTAGTAGCATATTTTCGATTTATGGATTTCTAGATAAAACTGTGGTCAATAAAATCTTTTTTTTCATTGTTAAAACTTTGCCAATTCTTATTCAAAAATAAATAACTTGGTATCAAAAGGTAGTTGTTATTATTTTATTCCACAAAACTAGCGAACGTTACAGGTCTATTTATAAAGTTGGTGATGGGCTGTGGGTTAGATTTAACACATCCTGTCAAAATTTCATTACTTTAAATATTTCAGTCTTTACTAAAACGAATAAATCTAGTATAAAAAAAATATATACATATTTTGATACTTGGAAAAATAGAAACTAATGGTGTATAATTGCTAGCACCCCTGATTGGAGGATGATCAAGCCATCTAAATGAATGGTCGTCTTCACTACCAAACCAGACCGAACGCAAATAGGATTTATTACTTTTGGGCCAAGGATGCTGGCTATGGTACTTTAGATAGGCCTCATATGTTTACTCTAAATGGAAAGAAATCATATACATTTATATTAGTTAAGATTTGAAAGCTTTTTTTGTTGAGAATTTTTTTACTTAAAATATAATATTTTTATAAAATATAAATGAGCATTAAAGTTTATCAAAAACAAAGAAACATTTTCAATTTATACAATTACCATGAAAAAATTGTGCTGCAGGAACTAAAGTTAAAAAAAGATGTAATCAACAAAAAAAGGAATGAAATCGGGATTAAATATAAAAAATATATGAATTCAATATATAAATATAAAAGTATAGTATAATTTTAATGAGATTAGACTATGAACAGCTAATAAAGAAATAGTTTTCTAATTTACAAACCGTAGCAGATGTTGATGAAACTAAAAGTAAAAAAAACTGTAATCAACAACAAAAAAAATTGAAGTTAATATTAAATCTATAGTATAGTCATAACAAAAGAAATGATATTGACATCTGCAGCAGGTGTTGATGAAACATCGACATCTGCAGCAGGTGTCGATGAAGCTTAAGGTAAAAATGGTGTGATAAACAGAAAAGAACAATTAGTTAGTTAATTAAAAATAATTAGATTTTGCCATCTATACATAGATTAAAAAATAGTTTTTTTTAAACTTACCAACTGTGGAGGATGTAGATGAAACTAAAATCAAAAAAAGATGCAATAAACAAACAAACAAAAAGTTTAAAATGGGATTAAATCTATACACTGCTGAAAAAGAATTGATTTTTAAACATACCAACTGTATCAGATGTAGATGAAACTAAAAACAAAAAGAACTTTACCGAAAAAAAAATGATAATAAATAATAATAAATCTTTCACAAGTTAAAAAAATAATAGCTTTTAAATTTACTAATCACAGTCGTTGAAGAAATGACTTGTAAAAAAATGTATGAATTAAACCAAAGCATAGATCTTTAAATTTTTACTTATATAAACCAAAAATTGCAATAAACAATTTTACCAGTTGTAGGGTGAGTTAATTGGACTAAAATTAACAAGAAAATCGTATATCATAACAAAACACCTTAAATACCAACTGCATCAGATGACGATGAAGCTAAAGTTAAAAAAAGGTATAATAAAAAAAAAACAACGTTTTTTGGCAACAAATAAACAAATAAAACAATTTTTAAATGAACAAAGGAAAGTAATGATGTAAATACCAAAAAAAAGGTGTTACTTAAAAAAATTGTCTTGAATAGGTTTAATCTAGTCAATGATTTTTAAAAGTTTAAAAAAAAATACACTTGTAAAAATTATGAACAATAAAATTATTATGAAAAAACATATGAACTTACTATCAATTACATTTATTTTTGTAAATTATTTAAAATCTAAGTGAAATAACATGCAATAAATATTTTAAAAGACAAAAGCCCCCTCCACAGCCAACTCCGCTCTTTTCGAAAAACAGAAATTACGTACCAAAAGTGTTTAACTGATTTAACTATCTGCTACATAATATTTTTCCATGAAATTTGTTGGGTGCAAAGGAAATGCATGTAGAAACTTATTTAAAAATCAAAAAAGCAGAATAAAGAGTCCTTCGACAATAACTTAACAAGTAAACATATTTATGATAAGCAAAATACTCAAAAAAAGGTGACAACCATACATAAAAGTAACACAAAAAACCAGCTTCACTTTTCTCATTCCAAAAATATACTATGTGTATATACATTTCTGAAAAAAAACGTTTGTCTAACCCTACTCAAAAAAAATGAGACTGTAAATCAGAAGGAAATCCGCTAAAAACATTCGGAAAAAAAAATTTGGTAAATGCAAAGAAAATGTAAAAACTTATTTAAAAAATTAAAAAAGCAGAATATAAAGTCCTTCGACAAAAATTAAACAAGTATTACTTGTTTAATTACTTGTTTAAAAATAGGTTGATATTTAAAACATCAACCTATTTTTCATGAGCAAAATGCTCAAAAAAATGGTATGACAACCATAGGTTTCTGCATTTAATCTGGTGGTTTTTGCACAAATCTGGGTGTATTTTTTAATCTGGTAGTTTTTTTCATTCTATCTAAAAATTTTGCTTCATTTAATGTAACTTCTTTATATACAATTTAAGCCCGTTTTTTCCTTATCGGTTGGACACGGAAAAATCCGGTCAACTTTAAATTGAGATTTCTCTGAAACCACAAAAGCTTTTTATTTTTTTTATTTTTTTAATTAAACGTTGCTTACTTATATTTAATTGTCTTCATAAACATTTGTTTACATATCAATGATTTGCCAAATGATTTGAAAACAAATTGAAGTGCGTAAAAATGATGTGAAACAGAAAAGTGGATTAATGCCACCAACAAAGTGAAAAAAAAAAAAAAAATCTGCAAAATGATGGCATCAACCCGCTATAAAATTCGATTTCTTGGCAAACAACCCATCAAACCCTTTAAAATTTAGTTGAAACCCTAACTAATGTAAACACATTTAATATAATCAAATGCTCGCTTATATTAAACGAACTTTCAAATATTTTGATTCAAATATGGCAAAAAAGTTATATACAAAAAAAGTTTTGTAAGACCACATCTTGAGTTTGCTATTTAAGCACGGTTTCCTTATCTGAAACAAGAAATTTTAAAGTTAGATAAAGTACAAAGAAAAGCTACAAATCTAGTACCAGCTTTTTTGAAAAATGCTGTATGAAAGACAATTGCAGTTAATGAAATAAACAACACTAGAAGAGCTTCGTTTGCGAGGAAATTTAATTTTTTAATATAAAATACAAAAAGGTTATGAAGAGGTTAATTGGATAAATGATATGTAAACCTCAATTAAAGCATTACAGTTTTCGTGGTCATAATCAAAAGTTAACAAATGCGTACTGTAAGAGTAACGTTAGATTTAATTTCTTTTCATGTATACTGCCGTCCTAAGAAAAAACGCAGTAATCGCAAAAATTGAAAAATCGAGATTATTGCACCAAACGTTTTAACATCGTTTTCTGTGTAATAACGCTCTATATAAAAATATTGTGGTATATTCCAAAGTCATCAAACCCATAGTTCATTTTGCCGTAAGTTAAAAAAATATATACACACAAAATTTAAAAGTGGCTTTTTCTCAGAATGTCATTTTTGTTGTTTACTGCGTTTTTACTTAGGGCGGCAGTAGAGTTGTCAAAGCTTGGAATGGTTTACCGCCATATATTATAAAATCAATAACAATTGATCAATTTAAAAAATATACTTGATAAATCTAACTATTGCAAAAATTATTTATTAAATAAAACTAAATAAAGATTATATACATTAAAAAGTAAACAATGCTATTATAAAAACTTTATAGCTGTTACAGCAACATCTTCTGTTATTGTGACAATTGATTTCATCAATTGTCACAGTGTATATTATTGTTATTATTAAAAAAAAATTGAAATAAAAAGCATTTTTGATTTTAAAGATAACCACCAGATAATTTCTTAAAACTCTAAAATGAATAACGCACGAAGGCAATGCTCAGAAATTAATGTTGAAGTAAGAAATTTGATCATTAATCTTGTAATTAACGAAGGGAAAAATGTAAAAGAAGTATCGGAACTCGTGCATAGAAGTGAGACTTCAATACGACAGCTGATCCATCGATATATATCAACAGGTAAAATCAATCTTGGTATTAGAAGTTGTTTTCGACAGTCAGGTTGTACTGAGGAAATAAGAAATAAGATTCATGAGTTAATTGGAGATAACAGAAACTATAATCTACAGGAGATAACGGTTGAATTGGGAGTTGATGTCATTGTCTCTACATTATGGCGATGGTTAAAAAAATTGAATTATATATATAAAATTTTAAAACCTATTAGTGAAAAACGCAATACTGCAAAGGTAAAAGAAAAAAGAAAAATATATGTTTCATGTATTTTATTCATTTTAGTATTTAAACTTGACATTGAATCAACGTCACAGAAATATCATTTATGTTGGTGAAAGTCCGTTCAATTTTCATATGATAAGAAACCACGGATACAGTCCCAAGGAACTACCCCAAATCAACGTCTATTATCATCAGGAGGCCGTAACATAACCATAATATTAGTACTAAATTGTTTAAACATAGCCTACAGTGAAGCAATAATTGGCGTAGGAGTGACAGCAGATATCTTTAAAGGATTCTTAAATACACTTAAAAGTATTTTGGGGGAGGAAGAAGAGTTTACCTTTATAATGGAGAACGTTGACTTTCATCATTCATTATCAGATTTTTATGATAGTTATCCCTATAATATTCGTTTTTTACCCCGATACTTACCTTTTCTAAATCCTTGTGAAGAGACATTCTCGCAAATTAAGAATACTATTAGAGGACAAACAGCACCAATCGAGCGATTGATTATTATTATTATTATTATTATTATTATTACTATTGGATAATACTATTTGTTACACATCTAAATTTATTTTCAACTGGAGTAGGGGAAAGGCGCCTATGAAGGCATACTTAACTTTGAAGCTTCATTATTCAGTATCCTGATGACCAAGAACAAAAGTTTTGATATGGATACATTCTTTGTTACATGTAGAACAATAATAACCTTAGGAGTTTTTATCAGTTTTATTTTTTTATTAGTTATTTTTATTAAAAAAAAAAAGCACAAGTATGCCATCATAAGCAATGACTACTCCTATGATGGCATAGGGGAGAATGGGGTTGGTAGCATCATGGGTAACTTGACAATTTCATTTGACCTATGAAAATTCCTTCAGAAATGTCAGAAACTACGCTTAATCATCCTAATTAACCCTTTCGTGCTACGCAGCAGCAGTGTCAAGTTTCGCGCTTGCGCATAAAAGATATTGCGTTTTATGTGTTTTTTGAACCATAAATTTTTTTAATGAAGTAAAAATTCCTTTTTACTTCAATAACAAGTATGTTGTTTTCATGAAAAAAAAAAAGGTTTTCTCCTCTTCTCAATATTGCAACACACCTAACTCGTCAGTATGCCATCATAGGAAGAAGTCATCATTTTCATTCAAACAAGCTGTGTCTGCCTTGTTCAAAAGATAAAATTAAAGTAAGTATTCCACTAAATGCGCATAACTTGGAAATAAAATGTATGAAAATTTTATTTCTGCACAGTTAATATTAAAATCACAATATTAAATATTTAAAGGGATTAAAAATACAACAACACATCCCAAAATCAAATTTTCTTGATTATAAAAGCAATATTTGTGCATAAGTGACGTATTTTTACTAAGACTAATGTAAAGTCAGTATAGACATGTTGGTCTAATCACTTTTTTGCCATAACCAATATTTATGAGAATATGACCGGTATGCCATCATAGGCGCTATGCCATCATAGGCGCCTTTCCCCTATGAAGAATATTTTTTTATTACTAATCGTTTAAGCGATTCATAACATGCATTCTAAAATTGATAAAAATGTTTCAATTTTATAATGCATGTTATGAATATAGATAATTTTAAAACCAACAGATTCGTGCAAAAAACTACCAGATTAAATGCAAACACCGGTAAAAGTAACAAAAAAAAAACAACAACCTTAACTTTTATTCTTTCCAAAAATATACTATGTGTATACACACACACATACACATACACACACACGCACGCACACACACACACACATACACACACACACACATACACACACACACACACACACGTATATATATGTGGGTAATACAATGCGAACTTTTCATTACTCATTTATAGAAAATTTTAGCACGTTTGTAAGGTGTACATTGCCACTAGATTTACTAAATTTTCTATTAAAAAATAATCTAACAGATTATGCCCCCAACACTGTTATAGCTTTAAGAATCCTCTTGACACTTCCAGTTTCCATGCTAGTGGTGAGCGAAGCTTCTCAAAACTCAAACTGATAACATTTTTGAGCACGTCTATGCAGCAAGAAAGACTTGATGGATTAGCTACTCTGTCAAGTGAACATGATATTGCTAGAAACATTGAACTGACAAAACTCGTTTCTACATTTGCAAAAACAAAAGCGCGAAAAGTGAAGTTTTGCAATTATTTATTAATATATTTTAAAGTTATATGAATTTAGGTTTATTTAAGATTATGCATGTATATATTCTTCCGAAAGTAAATGGCAGTCGGCAAATTTTTAAAAACGAGTTTTTTTTTTTTTTTTTCAAGTCGGCAAAAGTTGTAATGGCACACCCCCCCCACGTGACACCTACTCGCGCCGGCCCTGTGTATACATATATATACATATACATATATGTTACTAAATAGAAACTCCTTTTGTTATGCTACCGAAAAAACGAGTCACAGAATTTAAAACAAAATTCGGTTCCGTAAATCGTTATTTCCGCGTACATTTTAAAAGTTAACATCTTTTATATAATTAAATTAAGTTAAAACATCTGTTATAGTATGTAAACTTATCCTTATAAAATTCTTTATATTAAAATACAATATTTTTAGGGGTTATATATACCCTTATTATTCAAGTAATATAAAAAACCGTTAAAAAAAAAACAAATAATAAAACTTCAATTTAAGAAAAATATGGTTTCTAAAACGACGATTTGACGTAATCACCATCGTCTTCATTTAAACCACTTTCATTTAGAGAACACTCTTTTTTCTTAAATTGTCTGCCTCTACTTTAACTGTGTTGTTTTTATTCCAGCCAAAGACACCATGGCAATTTCTGGAATGCCCCGCCTCGACCGAATTTTTCCATTTTCCCTCAAAAGTATGTTTTTGATGTTGGCAAATACGTTGAAACCTTGAGTTTTGTATAACTTACATAAAATTTTCCACACGAACATTCTAGTTTGTAGACTCCAGGATAAGAGTTGTTGGAAAGTCGAGGCTTTTTTTTGGGGGGTAATTAATTGTTGAAGGTTTTTTGTTAATTTAAAAACAGGAGTATAAGCTGCATTTTTAAATATGTTTGTTAATTGAATACTTAATTTTGGTATCTAAGGTAGATAAATATAATGAAATTCTAGTTTTTTTTAATGTTATTGTTATTGTTTCGTTGATTATTTTGCTTATTGTTTTTATTTATTTTTTTTTTTGACAATGTTTTGAAGTATTTTTTTATTATAATTATTTTTATGAACATTTCTGTAAGAAACATTATTCATGATTTATATGTTCTTGATTGCATAATGCAAAAGCTCTTTGGATAAAACTTTTAAATACTCCATAAATTATTTTTGAATTGTGATAAGAATGTGGCTTTATTTGTTATTGCATCCTTGCGATAAATATTAAAAAGATATTTTCTGGATTTGTTATTTTTTTATTGAAAAATCAAGAAAGTTTGTTGTGTATGAATCACTATATTTTTCAATTGTATATTTGATATTTGTGTGTGATCATTTAACAACTCGAGAAAATGTTCAGATTCTACCTCATTATTAAAACAGGAATGGATATTGTCAACATACCTTTTAAATGATTTTACATATATTGGTGGTGTTGTGCTTGTATTAACGCTTTTATATTGTGTTTATCACTTTAAAATAAGATATTGTGCTTCTATCTACGTTTTTTCTTCATAATGTTGCAGAAAACTCTCTGCCATTACTACCATTAATGATAAACCTATAGGATCAGCATCTTCTAATGTGTATATGTTGTTTTCATGTAAAAAATAACAGTTTGTCAAACACAAATCTAAAAGTATTTTTATTTCTGAAAATGATAATTTTGAACTGAAGTTATGGATTGTTAAGGAGTTGTTGTAATAAAATATTGATTGATTCTTTAACTGGTGTTGAAGGGTAAAGATTAACAATATCAAAAGAAACTTGAAATTCACCAGGATGGATATTCCATCATGAGCACATTCAACAAGTTTTTTTGAATTTCGAAGTTTTGTTTTGTTAAGATTAGAGGTAGGTTGAATGAGATTTAGTAAATAGTTGGACAATTTGTATGTAGGTGAACCTATTTTGCTTACTATAATTTGCATTGGGTAGTTAATAGTTGATTTGTGTGCTTTGATGACACCATATAGTCGTTGATAAGTGGCATCACTTGGATAAATTGATATGTATTCTTTTTTTATAAACTTTATTTTCAGAATTAGTAAAGTATTCTGAACTTTGAGTTTTTGAGTTATATCATAGTTGATGATTTTAGATTTTCCAAGTCGTTCTTCAATTTTTTTATTAATTCGAACAAAGTTTGATCCTTGATCAAATGAATAAATACTAATTGTGTTGATAGACTTAAGTTTTTATGTGATAATAGAAGGTTTAGTTTTAAATTCTTTTTAAAAGAACTCCTTATCTTCCTTATCAAACAAATAAAAAACAGTCCCCACATTCAATTAGATGAGCTTGTTTAACTATCATATCTTTTCTTTTAAATTCACTGTGCCCTTTTTTTGGGAAAATAAATTTATTTCTTTTCCACTATGGTTTTCCTGTTAAAATTTATCCCGATAGACGCTGCATTCAAAATCTTTAATTGTAACAATAGAGTGCAAGTTTTAGTAATGATTTTTTTACAATAACAGTTTCACAAATGCAATATATTTTAGTTTCTTTAAAAATTTCTAGCTTTTCCGAGCTTCTATAAAGACTTTTAGCAAGGCTATTGAATGATGATAATCTTGCCTTTGTTTAAAAGATTAGTGTTGCACTTTTTGAAATTTAAAAATTATGTTTTATTTGGAGATGTTGTCTTGTGACATTTTTCCATTAATTGAGACAAGAGATGTGGAAAAGCAGATTTTTGTAAAGTTTTTTTTTCCTTCCATCATGTTTTCCACTCAGTAAGTGTTAACCTCCAATAATAAAGTGAGCAAAAAAAGCAGATGTGATATGAAAAAATTAATTTTTAAAAACCTATTTTCAATTTAAAAAGTATCAAACAATTAATTTTTACTTCTTTTATAAACAGTTTTATCAGGTCCACCTTCCATCAAGTATCCCACAAATGTTCTGATTTATAAACAATGTAAATGGGTAAAATAATACTATTAGCAATTCCAACAAACAATAAACTTGTGGTTTTATAAGTGTTTAAAATTCTTTCTGGATACTTAATGCCTTGTTTAAAAAATATTTTTTTTGGCTCTAGGATCATCTCTCAAGTTTGTCTCATCGTATTTGATGATACAGTCAGGTGAAACATTCATCATATTATGCTTTGCACAATATAAATAACCTTTTGCCGATCGTCTTTCCTTTTGCTGATTGAACACAAAAATACAAAATTTTACGTTTGCAAGTAATAAAGACCAAATAACCCCAATATGCTTCTCAAATAGCTCCTCTGTATCAATCTCAAAATATTTTTTGTTATTTTATATTAAATATTATTAAATTTAAATTGTCGGATTGTTACATATTTTTATTTATTTTCTTTATTTGTTGTTCAGGAATAAAGTTAGCGAAGTAATTTTCTCAAATTAAAAAATATGGTTGTTTTACTTGCAAGTTTTAACCCAATAAATATAACCCTTATTACTATTTTGTTTTAACAACAGACAGTTTAATGAAAATATTGCAAACATAACTACGTAATCTTTTTTTTTTTTTTAATTTTTATTTAGTTGCCCCAAAAAGTCCTTATGTTCTTATCACAGAGCACCCCGGATGAGCATTTAATTGAAAGTTCATGCCTCCTTCCTAACCGATGTCGCAAAACTTGTCCAGAGCTGGGTTTGAACCATGGATCCTTTGCTTCTGAGGCAAGTGCGCTTCCACTGCACCACGGCTGCTCATATCTAAAAAACTAGTTGCTACATAAATCTAAAGAATATTTATGTAGCAACTGGTTTAAGCAAAAAATATAATTGTTTCCAAATAGCCTAATACTTTCCATATAGCCCCGATTTATGGTATTCAAAGTGATTTTGCCATCATTGTATATCATAATTAAATTTATTTTAATATTTTTAAACTTTAGCAATAGTTAATTCATAATTTTTCATTGTGCAAATTTGACAATTTTACTATTGAATGATGTACAAATCTTTGGAAATTTTAGGTGCATCTTGTTTTTATTATTCTAATTAAATAATGTGGTAAACAAAAAAACAAAAAAAAAAAAGTTAAAATAATATGTAAAATAGGTTTAATTAGTGATTAAATAGCAATAAAGCAGAAATAAAAATTAGCGTACAATTTCAATTTAAAATTGATATTGCATTCCAGCTCTTTTTTTTTTTTAAAAAAAATAAAATTGATGTTCCTAATAAATATTTGAACAATAAGAAAATATATCCATTTTTAATTTTTTTTATTGTTAAATTATTAGTTTGGGATATCAATATTAATTTTTTTTTAAAAAAAAGGTGCTGGAATGCTGTTTTTAAAAAACCACTGAGAAAAAAAATAATGAAAGTAGTAACAATAATTTTATAATATGTAAAAAACGATGCATCCTTATTTTAATAGGAGTTAATCTTTTAAAAAATGACATTCAGCTTTGGCTCTTCAACTGGAAATGCAACTTCAGGGTTTACTGGTTTTGGGAATGCAGCAAAAACTACTGCTAGCAACATGTTTGGGAGTGGATTTGGAGCAACTACTTCATCATCAGGTAATTAAAATTATTTTAAACTTTCAAAGAACCTTTTAAAGAAAAACATGGTTTTTGAATGTTTCTAAAACATATTAAGATTTTCTAAGAGGCAAAAAAAGTAAAAAATCTTTTAAACTACAGTCTTCATTAGAATACTAAGCTGTTGTGATAGGAGATTATCATTTATTATCATCATAACGTGACAGGAGGTAAAGTTATTTATTTATGGTGCTCTTTTTTGCAGTGTTAGGAAGGGGATTGGTTTGTAAAATGTGTTTATACTTCTTTATACTATTAAGTGTTGAATTAGATCCAGATTTTTTGTTAGTCAAATTATTCTTTTTTCATTTTCAATTGAAAAGTCAGGGTTATTCGCTGTTATTAAATTCATTAGTTATTTTAGCCATCATTACTACTTCAGTTTCTTGTGGGTTTTACTGTGGGTTTATTTATTATTGCATTTGAGGCATTTGTATTTTCAACTTCAAGAGTTTTAATTCATTTTAAAAGATCTGAAACAATCATATACACCATTTGTAGATGTTTTTGGTATTCTTAGCAGATGCAGATGTAAAGATTAGATGTGTTTTTATGGAATACCAATTTTATTTAAATAATGGTTTTTGTTTTTGCTTTTTTTATTGTTTTATAATATTTTAAAAGCATGCATGGAGTGTTACTTTGACAGAAAAATAAGAAAATCATGCAAGGATTATTGCTACATCAACTGAAAAATAGGTTCTATATGCAAGGAGTGTTGATACAAGACTAAAAAATAGGTAAAACATGTGAGGAGTGCTTTTACATTGGCTGACAAATACGTAGAACATGGGAGGAGTGCTGCTACATCGACTGAGGGTTTAGTTTGGGCAAGCAATCTATCATTAAAAAAAAAACTAAATTCAATTTTTTAACTTTTTCTGGTCTTGGCGCCGCCCAAATTAAAATTTGAGGTCCCTTTTTTTTTTTTTTACTTTTTTACAACAAATATTGCGAATAAACGCCGCTTTTCCCATAAAGTCCGCCAAACAGGGAGGGGGGGAAGGGTAGGGTAGGGAAGACCGCTGCTCAAATTTTTTTCCTAGAATAGGTCCTGGGTTTATTAACATTCAATTTAAAGCAACATTTTATGGAGGAAACTTTTTCACAACCATGCAATAGTATATATATATATATATATATATATATATATATATATATATATATATATATATATATATATATATATATATATATATATATATATATATATATATGTGATAAAATTTATAATAATAACAATAATATTAATATGAATAAAAAGCATTAAGTTATTAAAAAAAAGCAATAATAAAATAGTAAAGAATAAAAACTTTAAAATTGTTAATAGCAATAGTAAAAATAGAATATTGTTAGTAGTAAAAAATGTATTATTATTGAGTAATGCCAAAAAATATTGAGAAGAGGTAGTAAAGGTAGTAGGATATAATAAAAAAAAATAAATAATGGTAGTATTTTTATATAGTCAACAAAAATATTTTTGCATGATAATTAGCTAAGGAGGTAGGAGTTTGCTACTGATCTGTGAGAAGAAGGCAATAAAAACATTTGGGAGTCTACCATGCAATAATCCCATAATAGGGTGCATTTCAAGAGTTTGATATTGTCTTGTAGTTTCAAAATTTGTCATTATTTATATAAAAAAAAAATTATCAAAGTGGTCGCTCTGAATGTGGATAACTTTAATGGCTTTGTTCTAAAGTTAAATTTTTTTTTAAATTTACTTTTAATTTGCCCTTAAATCTGGCATACATATCTTAAGTGAGAGCCAAACAAGGCATAATAAATGTTAGTCACAGTTTCCAAGTTGACTAAGTACCTTACTTTGTTCAACATACCAATAGATTGATTTAACTTTGTTTTTAAAAAAGTGATGAGATTTAAAGTAAATAATTTTATCCTAAATAATTCTAAGAAACTGATTATGTATGAGTTTAATACCTTTCCGTTAATATAAAAATAAAAAAAGACTATGTTTAAAAAAAAGACACATTATTAAGGGATGTGTTTAATTCATTATTAAAAGGGATGTGTTTAATTAATTAGTCTAAGAGATTATTATTGGATTCCTAAATAGAAAGGTATTGTGTAAAATAAATTTTTTTACACGATACTGACTAAGATACTGACTTTGCAGAAGTGAACTCCATTGGTACCAACCCTAACTCAAAGGGTTGCAGTAGTAAACTCCATTGATCACTACTGTAAAGTCTATAAGAGCATAGATAGTTGAATGTTTATATCCATATTGCAATTATAAATACAAAAGTTAATATAGCCTTATATGCATCATTTTCTCAAAAATATAGACTAAATTAGAAAATAATGAAATAGGTCTGTAATTAATTAGCTTAAATCTCCAGCCATTTTTGTAAATTAGGCTAACATTAGCAATTTTAAAAAAGTTTGGGAAGACTCCTTTTTTTAAATGACTTTTTTACAATTTTTCGAAAATGGGTTCCAACATGATTTTATTAGATAGCTGTAAAATTGAAGTAGGAAGACTATTATTCATTGTAAAGATTCATTCTCTCCTGTTGTTACTGGTAAAAGAAAGAAAGACTTGAGATTAGGGGTTTTTTAAAAGTTAAATTTATTTTTGATGGTTTGATTTTTTCAAATAGATTATCTGTTATGTTTAAAAAGTAGTTATTAAAAGAGTCAGTTTATCATTACTAATTATTTAGCAATATTTAGTTTTGTTGATTCTTTTCCATGTGTTTTAAGTTGTTCTAATTTGATTTAAAGAAAGTTATAGAAGCTTTTTTCCTAATTTTTAATAAATTGTTGATTTTGTTTCTGTATATTTTAAATAAACAAAATATTTTTTCTTTTACTAGAGTAAATGGTTGAGTTTATAAATTTTAAATATTTTGTATGATTTATCACTTATTTATATAGAATTCAGAATTCCTTGGGTTTTGTTTAAAAAGGCTTTTGTTTATGCTGTAATAAGAATTTTTGAATTAGAAGTTTTGACAGAGGTTTTAGTGGGGCATGTTTATCTAAAATTTTCTCAAATTTATATAAAACTATTAAGTGACCAGGGTTGATATTTGACTGGGGCTGGAGCCAGGGCCGGGTTTGATAAAATATAGTTGGGGCCTGGGCCAGGTTTGTGACTGGGGCTGCATAAATATTTATATGTCCTAAAGTATATATTTTTAATTCAAAGTTCATGATATATTTTGTATATATATGCATATATAAACATCATTATGATCAACATGATTATAATCATCATTATTATGATGATGATCATCATCATCATGATCATGATCATCATCATCATTATCATCATTATCATCATTATCATCATCATCATCAACAGCATAAATGAGGAAGACTAAAAACTGATGGTGATAATCATAATGATTATCATTATCTTCTTGATAATGATCTTGCCTTCCTCTTTTATGATGTTTCTTTAATATAAACAATCTAGAGCATTTTTTTTTCTTAACTAAAGCTCATTTATACAATATGTAAAGCACTCTCTTCAAGTTTTCTTACTTCTACCACTACCACTTTCTACTGAAGCTGATACCTCTCTACATGCTGATACCTAAATTACATTCTTTTCTTACAAAAAGTGTTCAATACAACTTATTTTCTGATCTGTCTAAAGTTATATCTTTTCTTGTCTTGCTCGAGTCACACCACATATCCATCTGATCATCTTCTCTTTCGGCAAATACTACATAAATACTTGAGTGTATATAACAATGAAAGGATATTGTATGCCAGCATCTAAATAAATAACAAACATATATTTTTATATCCATAATATGTATGCATAAAGTACATCTAGGAAGTTTTTATTTCTTGTGGAATAAAAGTTTCGAAGCTTTCATTACATCTCTTCAATTTTGAGTCAAGCCTTATTCTACTCCACATTTTTCACCATCTTGATCAGTTGCTTTATTAAATATTAATCATTTTTTAAATCTTATTTTACAAGAACATCTCTCTTAAGAACCAATGTCCTTTTATTGTTGCAAAAAGCCAATGTAAAAAAGTCCTGTTTGATGTTAAGCTCTGTTATTCTCAGTTTAGTAAATCTTGTATCTTATCTCAGATGTTAGGTTCTAGAGACTTTTGGTTAGTCTTCAACAGTGTCATTAGCTAAAGTAAGTCTAACATTAATCTCTAATTCATAGGTCTGATCTTTTTACTTCTTCCAATTTTCTTCTTCTGGCTTCCAATGCTTAAGTTAATTCTCAATTAAAAACTTCTACAGTTTGTGCTTAAGACAAGATTTCCATCACAGTCTTATAATAGTATTCTCCAGAACTCTTTTCAATTTTTGATAAACTTTTAAAAAGTGCTAAATAAGTGGGTGAAATTTTTCAAAACTCTAGAAAACACTTTGACCTCTCCAATTATTCTACGATTATTCTTCACTCTGTTTTTAGTTTCTTTATATAAAGGTTTTGAGGTTATTAAATTATTTCTAACTGTATTTTTAAAGTTATTCTTGAAGGTCTACCCTCTTCTTTATTTCATATAAATTATAGGGTACCACAAGGTTCCAACTTTGCTCCTGTATTGTTTCTTATCTACAATAACGATCTTCATGAAATCTAAAGTGGCTCTATTTGCTGATGACTCAGCTTTATACTCTTGTCTTGATAAAAAATCTTTACTATTTAATTGCTTAGAGCAAGCAGCTGATTTTAAATTCCATCTCTCTTCTGTAATAGCCTAAACTTTAAATCTATAAATCACTTGCAGTGGCTTGTGGATATGAATTCTGGACTTAAAATCCACAATTTATGTTAGACAACAAAACTAATTTATTTACTGCAAAAAAATATTGCAATATTGTTGGTATTTTTATATTGACGAATAACAACTCTCTTACTCTCAGAAAAAGTAATGTTAAATCTAAAAGCACATTGTAAATGTAATTAGCTTTATCTGCTTGATCCACTCTCCCATTGTTATAAGGTTGCATTTTATTCTTTTTTCTACAAATACAATCATGGTCAATGCTCAAACGACCTATCATCTCTATAACAATAAATCAAAACTCATTCTTGCATAGCTTTTTATTCAACAAGTTGCATCCTTTTACTGTATCTGTCCCTTCATGCTATAAATACTTTTATTAATCCAGTTTTTTTCCTTAAACATAAAAAAAAAATCTAATAATTCTTACCCACCTTCATGTTTTCTTTTTTTATACAACTTACAACTTTTTAAGTCTTCAGTTATACGTTTCCTTCTATTGTAATTTATTCTCTATTTTAAAGTAACTCAAAACTTAATAGTGGTTGCTTGCAATCTTGTTAGAAGTAAATTAGAGCTTAAAATTATTTAAATATATGTCAGTTTTTAATAAATAGTAAATGCAAGCATAAAATTATAATATATAAAGTATTACAAATTTTTTTCTAGCCCCGGCTGTCAACCCCTGCTAAATCTTATAATTTTGCTAGGGCTGGGGCCGGGTTTGCAAAAGATCTCATTTTTAGCTGACACTTAATATCTAAAACATCCACAGTAAAGCTGTTGATTGATTTAGATTATGATTGATTTGGACTATCATCGTTTTTGATTAAGTGGGACAAATCTAACTTTTTAAGATCGTTTAGAAAGTTATTAATTTTTTTAACATTTTTTTTTATTTTATTTTACGAGTTCGAGTTAGTGATCTAAATAAATTGAACAAAATGATCTGAAATAGAGTTGATATAATGTTATCAGAGTTAAAGTTAATAAAGATGTTATCAATAAGAGTTTTTGGATTTGAATTTACTCTTTTTGGCAAAGTGATAAATGGAAATAGAGAGTTTGAACACATACTGTTAGAAAAAAGTGATACATCATCCAAGTAAAAGAAATACATTTATGTTAAAATTATTAACTGACATGCAAGGATGACAATAGAGTCAATTACTGTATATTGTCCCAAAACAGGTACTAAAACATGTCTGGGTTTGTCCCTGAAAAGTATAAAAAAATTTTAAGTCTATACAACCTTAAACCAGATTTCCAGATACAGCTGAAATGGAATTTGCAATCAACCATGAGAAATCTCATTGTGATGACAAAGGTGATGCTGTTACAAAAACCGCAGCAAGTGACAGTTTACAAAGAACATTTGAAAACCAAATATAAACAGTTAATGCTATGTCTGAGTTTTGTATTGTCAATATAAACACAATCACATTTTATAAAATTACCATTGAGACTGCAAGTTGACAACTACTAAAGGAGTTTTATGATATAAACAAGTTTCAGAGACTAAAGCCATCATTTTATACCCATTTCAAATTTCAAAGTTAGTTTTCAAAGGACATGTGTGCATCAATTTGTAGACAGATTTATATTTATAAAAGCAGCAGCATCTGATGCTATTGTTTTTCCAAATCTAAAATATTTTTTTTGTTTGATCAGAAATATAAGTCAAAACTATTTTTAAAAATGACAGAAATTCTTCAGTTCAAGGTAAATTCAAAAGGTTTATATTCTTGCAACCATTTGGAATTTGGTTATAAAATATGTGGGATGTTCACAATATGTTAAATTTTTTGAGTGATAAATAAATCAGCTTGATATTAAGTTGATGAAATATTCAATAAAGTTTCTTATAAAGTTGTTCAACACGTTCACGCCGGCGTGTACCACCGGTGGTACATGCCGGCGTGAACGTGTTAAACAATAATAATTATAAATTTACTTAATAAATTGTTAATATATCGGAACTAAACTTGACTTAAAGGGATCCCAAACTCCCAACACAAGTTGTGTTCATATTAAAGATAATGTTAAAAAAAAAGGTTTAAACCCATTTTTTTTGATTAAAAATAAATAATGAATGCATATTGAGAAAAACTGTTGTTGTTTTAGCCGAAGCTCGCCTTCTCCATTTTTTTCAATAATTCGGAGTCTTTAAATTGTAGGTCGCAGTCTACAGACTTTGGCGATTCCTTTGAAGCGCATTTAATTCATAAAAGTTTTAGCATTTGACGTCACAGTAGATTTTTAACAAAAGAAAAGTGTAATTAAACAAAGCTGGGTTTTTCTATTTTAATTAAGAAAAAAAATTTTTAACACAGCAAAACAACTTTTACAACAAATTTTTGTAAAAATCAAAAATAAAAAAGCTTTTTATTTCATAAGAGGAACTTTTTTTTTACCAATATCTTAATAATTTTTAGATTTATATATCTTACTTATATTTCTTTTGTTTTTAAATTAAAACAAAAGCTTTACTTACGAATCTTATGATTTTCATATGAGTGTTTTACATTATATAGAACGTTATGTATACGGTCTCTCGTTTTTGTGCAAGAGAGCGCATATATATATATATATATATATATATATATATGCTTATATATTCTGAATCTTACTTATTTTTATTTAAACAATGGGAACTTTTTTCTAACTTCTCTGGTTATTTTTACGCTATGATATTTTTTGTTTTCCTGTCGAAAAAAAGTATTAACAATTAATTTGATAAACTGACAGTATTAATTAGAGATATTTGATGAATTGTTAACTTTTTTTATTATAAAATTTTTTTGATTACGCTGATTTATTTTAAATTGCTAAATTTGCTAAGTTGGATACGGATAAAAAGGAGATATCATTTTATTTTAAATTTGATTTTTGATAATGAAACTTATAAAATGTCGGCAACTCCATAGCAATTAGAACCTGTTAAGGTTATGAAAAAAAAGTACAAGAATACACTAAACAATACAGTTGACAGTAGTATCAGATATGAAAATTCGTGAAAGGATATGTGAGATCCTGGTTTTGCATTAAAAGTACAATTAATAGCAACACAAGTCGGCGTTATAAATTTTGATTATAAGTTTACTGTTCAATATTTTATAACCATCAAATAAAAAACATGAAGTTTGTATATTTTCGCCTGTTTTATACAACTAATACTTAACAAAAATACGAACAAATTATTATTATATAACATAATAATTAACACATTAATTAATGGCAATAATTCAAGACAAATGGTAATTTAAATTGTCAAAATGTCATAAAGCGCGTTAAAAAGCATATTATATTTGGTATTTCCCAATTTGTATCGTATTTGGCATTTGTCTCTTAACATGAAAAATTAAAAAAATTTTAAAACACAACAAATACAAATTTTCAAGCAATTTTCTCTTCCAATTTTTATTTATTCAAAGAAAAGTTACTAATTAAACTTTTATTTCTCTCATCTAAAAAAAGAACGAGTGACGCAAAAAATCAAATGCCAAATACGATACAAGTTGGGAAATACTAAATATAATATGTTTTTTAACGCGCTTTATGACATTTTGGCAATTTAAATTACCATTTATCTTGAATTATTGCCATTAATTAATGTGTTAATTATTGCGTTATATAATAATAATTTGTCCATATTTTGTTAAATATTAGTTGTATAAAACGGGCGAAAATATACAAACTTCATGTTTTTTATTTGATGGTTATGAAATATTGAACAGTAAACTTAAAATCAATATTTATAACGCCGACTTGTGTTGCTATCGGGTAGACACGGAAAAATCCGGTCAACTTTAAATTGAGATTTCTTTAAAACCATAAATGCTTTTTATTTCAATTTTTTTATTATTAAATGTGTTTATATAAATTAGAGTTTCAACTTAATTTTAAGGGGCTTGATGGGTTGCTTGGCAAGAAATTGAACTTTATAGCGGGTTGATGCCATCATTTTACAGATTTTTTCTTTTTTCACCATATTAGTGGCATTAATCCACTTTTTTTGGAAGTCCTTTTTATTATTTGTTAGTCCACCTGTCTTATGAAGAACTCCTTTAACTATTGCCAAAAAATCTTCAATCTTGCGCTCTTCAGGATGATTTGGAGGATTCGCATCTTTAGGAACAATTTTCACATTATTATCTTTGCACCACTGTAAAACTTTTTTAGAATAGTGAGAGGCAGCAAGAATGGGCCAAAAGAGACATCGGTATTTGTGTTTTTTTATAAAAGGCAAAAGTCTTTTTTGGAGGCATTCTTTGATGTAGAGATTTGCAGTCAAGGTCTTTTTAGTGACAAAACAAGAGGACTGCATACCACAGCTACAAATTGCTTGCCACACAAGGAACTTGGATGCAAATTTTTCTCGTCGAATATATTTAAATTGATCATTGACAGGTTTATCTTTGTTTTCATAGTAAAACTGTTGACCAGGAAGTTGTGAAAAATCTGCCTTACAATGTTTCGTCGTCTTCAATTATGTCATATTTTTATTCGCCATTATTTTAACCAACTTCTTTGCGCGTCGAGTTCCTTTAATTTCACAATTTAAGCTTCTCTTAGGTGTATTTTTTTTATGAAATGCTTTAATTCCAGCATTTTTAAGTACTTTTTTGATATAAGAACGAGAAGTCTTGAATTTTCTTGCTAGATCTCGCTGTGACTGGTTTGGATTTCTTGCTATTGAACGTAAAATTGACTTTACCTTTTTGGATTCATAGAAAGTTTTTTTTCTTCCACTTCCAAGTTTTCTTTCGAAGCTTTGAGTAGTCTTGAACTTGATTATAATATCTATGACTGTAGATTTTGGGACATTTGTGTGTTTAGCAATCAAGCGATAGGAAGTTGATGGATTTTTGCAAAAAAAATTCACAACATTTTTATGCACCTCAACTTGTTTCCAAAACATTTTGCAAATCATTAATTTGTAAACAAAAATTTATCAACACCATTTAAGTTAAGTAAGTTTAAAGTTAAGGAAGTAAGGTTTAATTAAAAAAAAATTAAATAAAAAGCATTTGTGGTTTTGGAGAAATCTCAATTTAAAGATGATCGGATTTTTCCGTGTCCACCCGATATTAATTAAAATTCACAATATTAATTAAAATTCACAACATTTTTACGCACCTCAACTTGTTTCCAAAACATTTTGCAAATCATTAATTTGTAAACAAAAATTTATCAACACCATTTAAGTTAAGTAAGTTTAAAGTTAAGGAAGTAAGGTTTAATAAAAAAAAAAATTAAATAAAAAGCATTTGTGGTTTTGGAGAAATCTCAATTTAAAGATGATCGGATTTTTCCGTGTCCACCCGATATTAATTAAAATTCACAATATTAATTAAAATTCACAACATTTTTACGCACCTCAACTTGTTTCCAAAACATTTTGCAAATCATTAATTTGTAAACAAAAATTTATCAACACCATTTAAGTTAAGTAAGTTTAAAGTTAAGGAAGTAAGGTTTAATAAAAAAAAAATTAAATAAAAAGCATTTGTGGTTTTGGAGAAATCTCAATTTAAAGATGATCGGATTTTTCCGTGTCCACCCGATATTAATTGTACTTTTAATGCAAAACCAGGATCTCACATATCCTTTCACGAATTTTCATATCTGATACTACTGTCAACTGTATTGTTTAGTGTATTCTTGTACTTTTTTTTCATAACCTTAACAGGTTCTAATTGCTATGGAGTTGCCGACATTTTATAAGTTTCATTATCAAAAATTAAATTTAAAATAAAATGATATCTCCTTTTTATCCGTATCCAACTTAGCAAATTTAGCAATTTAAAATAAATCAGCGTAATCAAAAAAATTTTATAATAAAAAAAGTTAACAATTCATCAAATATCTCTAATTAATACTGTCAGTTTATCAAATTAATTGTTAATACTTTTTTTCGACGGGAAAACAAAAAATATCATAGCGTAAAAATAACCAGAGAAGTTAGAAAAAAGTTCCCATTGTTTAAATAAAAATAAGTAAGATTCAGAATATATAATACTGCGCTCTCTTGCACAAAAACGAGAGACCGTATACATAACGTTCTATATAATGTAAAACACTCATATGAAAATCATAAGATTCGTAAGTAAAGCTTTTGTTTTAATTTAAAAACAAAAGAAATATAAGTAAGATATATAAATCTAAAAGTTATTAAGATATTGGTAAAAAAAAAGTTCCTCTTATGAAATAAAAAGCTTTTTTATTTTTGATTTTTACAAAAATTTGTTGTAAAAGTTGTTTTGCTGTGTTAAAAATTTTTTTTCTTAATTAAAATAGAAAAACCCAGCTTTGTTTAATTACACTTTTCTTTTGTTAAAAATCTACTGTGACGTCAAATGCTAAAACTTTTATGAATTAAATGCGCTTCAAAGGAATCGCCAAAGTCTGTAGACTGCGACCTACAATTTAAAGACTCTGAATTATTTAAAAAAATGGAGAAGGCGAGCTTCGGCTAAAACAACAACATTAGTTTTTCTCGATATGCATTCATTATTTATTTTTAATCAAAAAAAATTGGCTTAAACCTTTTTTTTTTAACATAATCTTTAATATGAACACAACATGTGTTGGGAGTTTTTGATCCGTTTAATGTTGAACTTTTAATTTAATTATTTATTTTTTACCTACATTTGTTATAAAAAACGTTTAAACCCCCATCATTAAAATAAATTGTTTTAAATATATTTCAAAGTGATTATTCAAACTAATTTTTTTCGCTTGACTTCCCGATCTTCATGCAAAGCAATTTGAGACAAAATATTATCAAACCAAATAAAAATGCTTTAACTAATTTTATAAGGGTAATTAATGTAAAACGATTTTTTATCCAGAGTCTTGATTGAGATAATAAATATTCATAATTTATAAACATTAAATATATGGCGCAATAACAAATTATAGCGAACCAGCATAAAATATTTGAGGTTTTTAATATCTTTTTAAATATTAAAAATTGAAAAAAAAAAAAAAAACTTAACAAATAATCAAAAAAAGTTCGAATAAAAATATTTCCAGAGTTTCATTTGTTAAAATTTTTGTCCATTTTTTTCATATGCGGTAGTGGTGTAGTGGTAGAGCGCTCGCTTCATAAACGAGTGGTTCCGTGTTCGATCCCCACCACGTCCCTGGTAGTACCGCGCTCAACTCGTCTCTCCGCGCAGCGGCCTTGCTCGTCAAGGTTCGTGTTTCGGAGTTATAGAGTTGAGAGAGGGTTATAACCACAAATAAGTAGCCTCCTCGTCTGTAGTGGCCTTCTCGGCCTTAAGGAGGTGAATTAAAATTAAAAAAAAAAAAAAAAAAAAAAAAAAAAAAGTCTACTGTGACGTCAAATAATAAAACTTTTATGAATTAAACGCGCTTCAACGGAATCGCCAAAGTCTGTAGATCGCGACGTATAATTTAAAGACTCCAAATTATTGAAAAAAATGAAGAAGGCGAGCTTCGGCTAAAACAACAACGTTAGTTTTTCTCGGTATGCATTCATTATTTATTTTTAATCAAAAAAACTTGGTTCAAACCTTTTTTTTTAACATTATCTTTAATATGAACACAACATGTGTCGGGAGTTTGGAATCCCTTTAATGCATGTTAATATATTGGAATTCAAGTCTTCAATTTCTTCAATGACTTCAGAATCTAATCACAAAATCATGTGGACTATTTTCATCAACATGAAATATTTTTTTTTAGTTGTATTATTTACCGATTCTATAACCTAGAATTTAATATCTGTTTAAAAATTATGTTAAAAATAATTTAAAATGCAATATATATTCAAGTAAAGTTAGGTATAATTTAAATATAGAGTTGACGAATAAGCATGTATTTGTTCGCATCAGCTTAAAGTAGGCATTGATGCTCTTCTAATATCTATGGCAAAGTTTTTTGTTTTTTTTCCTATCATATAATTAGATTATGTTAAACATATTTACCATTTTGTAAATATTTAAGCTTTTTATTATCTTAAATTTATTTTTTTGTTACTTACTTTACTATTTACCAATTGTAAGCAGTTAAAAAATGCTCATAATCACCTGAAATATTTGATTCTTTTTATACTTTTTTCTATTATAAAGTTTTTTAATTTTTCTAATCTTGCTAACTTTCATAGTTTTATGAAAGAAGTAATTCAAACTTATTACTTAAATGTAAAAATAAAAAAATATACTATAGGGTACATAGATCAGCATTTGCCTACTAGTCTTGCTTACCTCATCCCACATCAATTTTAAAGGTACATCGATACAAGTCAATGTACCTTTGCCGCAGCAGGCTGTAAGATTCAGTGTGATGTCACAGTTGTAAAAATTTAAACTTTTTGTTTAAATTTTTACAACTGTTTTGATATTAATTAATAAAGATTTAAAAATTTAAAGATAAGAAAGTTTAGTCTTAGATGCTACGACTTTACTTACTAAATTTTACTATGCTAAGAATAGTGCAGTTAACTTCTGATAAAACATGTGAAAAAAAGTATATATTATTGTATGGTAATTGTGATTAAGAAAATGTTGCCAAAAATAAAATAAACAAAATAAAATAAAGCTTGTGCATAGCTGAATAAGTTATTTAAAAAGAAGTTAATAAAGTATTCTTCAAAAATATATATTTTGTTATTTAGCATAAGAAGTACTTTTACGCTTTTGGAATTGCGTACTAAATAATGCATTGATCAAAGCCCACATTAACCCCCTCCCTACCCAAGTTAAGTAATTTTAGTCTTAGTAAAGGCTTAATTGAAAATAACTTACATGGTGAAAATTGGGAGGTGGAGTCCCCAAAATTCTTACTGCTATTATTGATTTTATTATTTATAATTTGTTATCACATGATTTATGCAATTTTTTTTGTTTCAAAATAACTGAAGGTTTTGGAAATACTACTGCAGTTACACCTTTTAACTTTGGAGGAACCACTGCAGCAACAACAACTAGTTCTTTGTTTTCTGGATTTGGTGCCAAGACTACAGCATCTTCAACTGGTTTCTCAGGATTTGGATCAGGTTTTGGAGGTTTTGGAGCCACTACAACCAGTGCTCCATCTGGTAATTTTTTAAAATTTTCTTAAACTTTTTTGTTTTTATTTAGGAAGTATTTTATTAAATATGTTTAAACATTCTAAACAATAATGGAAAATGCAAAAAACAAACATTGACGCTGTAACTTCAATAATAAAGTTTTATTATTTTAGAAATTATAAATTAAAAAAAGGAAAAAACCATAACTGCCGATAGAAATCAATAGGCGACTTAATCGCATGAAAGGAATATTTTTAGTCGCCCTTCACAAAATTTGGTCGTCTGGTACTGTCGGGCGACCACGAGTGTATATACGTGGATCTTTGATATTTATCAATAATTCTCCAAACCTTGGTATTTATCAGTCTTTGTATTCTACCCTGGTATTTATCAGTCTTTAATATTTATTAATAATTTTCCAAACCCTGGTAAGTTTTGAAAAATATTGATAGGGGTAAAGTTTCTTTTGAATCTTAAGATAGGATTGGCATTTACAAGCATACTGGTAAATTAGACTAAAGCCAAATTTGTTGAAGGTTTTGCATTTTGGGAATGTGTGGGGTTACACCTAAAATAGGCTCAAACTACATTGTGTTTATTATTAACTAAGGTTTTTCATTTTTTTCAAGTTTCTCCAAAGCTAAATTCCAGTCGACACATATATTCAATTGTACTAAACCAACAACTTTACACTTTTTAACAATGGAAAAAATAAAAATGAAAAATAAAATGAGGCTGGAAAAATATGCTTAGTATTTCCTTCTGAGCTAAATATTTAAAAAAAATCTGAGCTAAATATTTTCCTTCTGAGCTAAATATTTTAGCATCTGGGCTAAATATTTTAAAAAGAGAAAAATGTTTTAAACCCTGTTATGCATGAAATTTAATTTTTGGATAATTGCATGTCTATGAATTGTTATTTTACAGTATTTGTTGTATTTTTTGTTCATAGCTTTTGGTGGAGGTGGAACTGGAATGCTAGGTGGTGGTGGTTTATTTGGTGGAAGTGGAACTGGAACATTAGGTGGTGGTGGTTTATTTACAGGTTATTATAACTTTTACTTTAATTTTCTATATTCTTTTAAAGTGTTAAAATGTCATCTAATAATGATAAATTATTTTGAAACATTAATAATGCAATGCTTATGTAGTTTGTCTGAACATTATGTTTACTGCTTAGGTTTATGTTAGCATCAATTGGATATTGTTATACACTAGTATGAAGCAAATTCAAATAAAGACTTTCTAATGATCTACATTTGCTTTGTAC
Source organism: Hydra vulgaris (assembly GCF_022113875.1). NCBI lineage: Eukaryota > Metazoa > Cnidaria > Hydrozoa > Anthoathecata > Hydridae > Hydra > Hydra vulgaris. The sequence goes on from NC_061157.1 coordinate 29,814,902, forward strand.
TAGACAGGGATTATCTTTTTCCGGACTTTTCCGGAATTCTTTTTTTTTTTTTTAACTTTTAGTTTTTCCGGATATCCAAAACATTTTTAATACATGAATGTTGAGGTATATATTTTTGTAATATATTTGTTTTTTAAGCTTTTTCACTCATCACTCATAGAAAAATTATAAAAAGTGTCAAAAAAATTAAAAACAACTTAGCTAAAAGCAAAATTAAAAAGAAAATATGGGAAAACAAATTCCGGATTTTTTCCGGATATTTTATTCAAACAATTTTCCAGATTTTTAAAATATGACTAGGATGATCTATGAATAGATAATGTGTTGACTTTAATTTACAATTGTGTTGATTTAGTTCACTTAGGCATATTTTGCTGTGTTAAAAGAAAATAATATAACAGTAGAAAAGATTAAATGACATTTAAATTTGGTTCTACTAAATACTTGTTTTTTTAATCATAGGTTTTGGAACAAATCCCACATGGACTTCAGGTCACATTTAACAATAAAAAAAGTTATTTAATTTAAAGATTTGAATTTGAATTTTTTTTGTTGATATTTTTTAATTTTAATATATTAGGTTTATTATATTGTAGGACAAACACAGCAACCACAGCAACAACAACAAGCTGCTGTTGTTGAGAATCCATTAGCTGCAATGACAAGTGCTGTGACCATGCCAACGTTGTTTGGAGATGAAAGAGATTCGGTCATTGCTAAACTCAATCAACTTCAAGCTTTATGGGGCTATGGTAAAGCATTCTACTCTATAAACGCGCAGCCAATTAATTTTACATTAGAGAATCCATTTTGTAGATTCAAAGTAAGGAAAAAATTTTTAAAATTTTTTTGATATTTTTAAAAATATTTATATAAAATATGATTCAAATATAAATAGTTATATTTGAATCATATCATATAATTAATATTAGTATTCTGGTCTTGGCATTAAACTGGCCTTATAAAAAAATATGTCTTGCTTGTAAGGAACTTTAACTTGTGGTGAAGATAACTCACTTAGAAGTCAATAAGTTTTTTTCACTATTTCTTGAACTCTGAAATAAAATCACACTAGGTGTTAGAAGTTAGTTAAAAGTGTGCACTTTGATGTTTTACTTGCAAAATTTGTGTGTTATGCGCACTCGTAGTAGTTGTATTTAAGGCAATTTACAAATTTTTGGTATTATTTTATTTGAAATTAGCAAGATTTTATATGTGTATTATGTCCAAACACAAGCTTTAGGTATTTAAAAAAAACTTATTTTTTTAATATATTTTTCAAAACCTTTTTACTACCCCTTACAGTGAATCTAAAGAATGCCATTTTGAAATCTTTTGATCAATTTTGCTCGTTAAATGAACTTAGTTAAAATCTTTTGAAAAAGTGACTTAACCCTCTATAGATCTTAGTTCTAATCAGTTCATATATTAACTATATATAGTTGTCAAAATACAATGTTTTTATCAATTTTCACAAAAATTATTAGAATTTCAACTAAGAAAGAGCTTATATTTAAGAAAAATAAGGAAAAATTGCCAATAAACAATCAAAACAGATCATATTATTAAACTATGATGTTCATTTCACCTAAAAATTGTATTAATTTAAAATCTTATTCAAATTTGGACAAGCGATTGTGATTTTAAGAAGATTTTTTTTTTTTTAAAAGAATCTTCAATCTGGGGTTTTTTGCTATACACAGCTAAGTCGAAGTTCAAAGAAGTTATTTACAAGTTCGAAGAACTTAAGAAGTTATATACAAGTTCGAAGAAGTATATTTCTTAAAACAAAAAGTATATTTCTCATATTAAGAAATAAATTGCATGGTGAGAAATCTTTTTCAAAATTCACAACAAAATCATAAATATGAAAATAAGAAATGATTTGCTTGAGACAAGCTTGTTGTTGCAGCCATACATTTATATAGAGCTAATGGTGGAAAGTGGTTCAGCCTAAAAAATCTTCAAGGAGAAATATTTATAAAATTTTCAAATGCTTTAAGACACAAATAACCAAAAAATATAAAGAAAATCTCTTTAGAATTATTTGATTAAATATATGGAAGAACAATAAGTCTAGCAGGTCACAAGGAGTCATGGTGATAGTATGCAGAAATAAACTTGATATTTTTGAAGATTTTATGAAGATTACTGACAAAAAAACTCAGAAGTAATCTTTTTATAAATAAAATGTAGTTTAGTTTTTAGAAGCTCTTTCTAAAGAGTTCAGTGTTGGTTTACTATGGAAGTTATTCTATGTTGATGATTTATGTTTGATTGCAGAGACATGAGAAGAAATAATCCTAAACTTCAGTAGTGAAAAATGGTATGGAAGCAAAAGGGCTCTGGATAAACATTAATAAAACAATAGTTGTGCATTTTAAACTCAAAAATGAGCAAGCAGAAAACACTCGAATGTGATCATGTGATGTGTTTAGGAATAAAGTTGGGTTCGCAAAAGATTTTATGCAAGATGCTCCTATTATTGTTAATTTTGAGTGTAGAAAGTATGATTTTTGTATACAGAGAATGTAATAAAGAAATAGTTTTTTTAATTAATTTTACTGTATTCGCCTCCTCAAAGCTGCAGGAGCCACTACATTAAGGAGCCACTACATTAAGGAGCAACTATGTTCCTCATTTTTTAAATCACTTTTACAGCGCTCTTGCAACTCTTACACTCTGAAACACGAGCATTGACATACAAGGCTACCATAAAAAAAAAACATTTTAGAAGAGTTATTACCAGGGTTGTAGTAGGGGTTAAATTTGGAACTTTTTTTTTACAAAGGGAGCTCTCTTCCACCACACTACAGTGTAATAGTAAGTTGTTATCTTAAATATGAAATTCTTTGGAGCTAAAGAAGTAAGGCAAAAGTAAATTGTGCTTGGACCAAGTATAGATAATTATCTCCTCAACTAACAACAACGGGTTCATCATTAATAGTCAAATAAAAGTTATAAGCCACATTTTTATGCATTACAGTAAAACATGGGTTATAAAAGTTGATAATATCTAATGTTTTTATCGACTTTAGCTAATTCAACTTAAAGCTGACTAGTCAAAAGTCAAAATTAGTAGACTTTAAAAAATCAATTAGTTGATTTAATTGACTATGGACTTCCTACTAATTGACTAAAAGTCAATTTAGTTGAGTAAAAATCATAAAATCCTTCTTTTCATTCAATTTAACTTGAATTTTTTTTGTTCATTTAATAACAATAGTATGACCTATTATAATTATCATCTAGTTTTTTGTTTACTCTCTTAAAGTTTTATTTAATTCAAGCATGTTAGGATTCTTTATACCTAATTAAACTTTTGATTATGTATTTTAGTAAATTTTTTTTTCTTTTGTGATGCTTATGATTTTCATAAATACTTTCATACTGCTCCAAGCTGGCTCTGGGCCCTGGAACAAATCTAAATTGTAAAGCTCCAAAATCTATATGTCATCTATACAATCACATTATAAATATGATTGCAATGACTCTAAATCATTGGGGTCTGGGAATAAACTTTCCAGTTGTCCTTCAGTCATATTGTTTTGCTCCATTATTATTTAAATGATATATTAAAAAATAGAAAACAAATATAAATTACTTTATTATTTTTATTACTATTTATTTTGAAAAAATAAATTATTCCCAAACTTCAATTTTTAGTCGACTTTCAAAAAGTTGTTTTTAGACTTTAGAAAATATATTAGTCAATTTAGTTGACAATCGAATTATTTAAAAGTCATAACAGCACTAATAATATCTATTGTCTGGAAAGAAAAAATAAAATGGTGGTCAAATAGATGTATGGTGAACTGATGTTAAATAAAAATCACTGATGAAAAAAATAAGAAAAGAAGTAATCTTAAGCAGTAATTAGAAATAGCGAGTGTATTCGATATGTGGCATCAAGAAAAATTAAGGTAGTTTGATCATGTAGAGAATGCAGGTTGGGTATCAGATGATTAGGTGCAGAAGATCAGGTACCAGAGTTGGAAAAAAAAACCAACCCAAATACCTTAAAAAAATCCAAAAAAACTCTAAGTATATTTGGTTTTTTTTAAAAATGTCCTATTTTACAACTGATAAGTCTGATTTTAACTCATATAAATGCTTTATTATTAACAAGTGCAACTTTTATACTGTAAATACTCTTGTAAACACTGTATTTATATGCAAAATGGTATTTAGAATATAATTTTGAGTTCAATCTTTTTTTTGTAGAAAGTTGGTAATTTATTATTTTTTTAAACCATATAGCAAGTTAATTTTAAAAAATATTATTGAAATATGTATTAAAATAATAAATAGAAGTCTAGAAATAGAAAGTTGTCAGGCAAAGAATATATATGTTACAGGTTACCAGACTGTGGACTTGTCCTTGTTAAGTGCATACAACTTTATAACATAAAAAACATTATGTTATGTGCATTATGGAAGTTTATGTTAGCATTATGGAAGTTTGCAATGTATTTGCTTATTCAATGAGAGAACATGTTGGAAACTTGTATGCACTTCACAAGGACAAGATTTGTTGGTGAAAATGATACTCATGCTCATCTGTCTATTTTACAAGTTTTAAATGTTTTGTATCAGCTACAAGTTTACAACATTTTTTTTATTTTAATTCACCTCCTCAAGGCCGAGAAAGCCACTACAGACAAGGAGGCTATTTATTTTGTGGCTATAACCCTCTCTCAACTCCAAACTCCGAAACACAAACCTTAACAAACAAGGCCGCTGCGCGGAGAAACGAGTTGAGCGCGGTTCTACCAGGGACGTGGTGGGGATCAAACTCGGAACCACTCGTTTATGAAGCGAGCGCTCTACCACTACACCACTACTGCATATAACATGCACTATCAACAGGAGTGACTATGAACAACGAGTTCAAAATAGGTATCAGTACCAAGTTTGCTAAAATGTGAAGAAACACACACTATAGATTCTGTTACTTTGATTCAGTTGCAAAATTGAGGTGATAAAACATTATCTAAAAAAAAAAAAAAAAAAAAAAAAAACTGGTGGTGAAGACACTGTAATGGTTCTTAACAAATTCATTTTAGATATTCTTAAGAACAATCTAAGCTTAGGCACGAATTCATTATAGATATTCTTAAGAACAATCTAGGCTTAGGAATCCATTTGCAAAACAAATCTATCCATAATCTAAAAAATAAAAGCATTATGAAGTGTCAATGACATACCAAATAGGCTTATGATTATTCTCACACCATTTTAAAAATATGATTATAATCATATAAAATAAGAAAATTAATATAATTACTGCATAATGTTGATCAGGCCTATAATTTTTCCAGGAAGCTGGACAGTATAATGTTCTTTTTCCAGGAAGCTGTACAGTATTATGTTCTTTTTTAAAAAAAAGTAGTGATTAAGCTAACAGTTTTCTTCTATGATGCAAAAATGTTTAAGAAGTCATTCTGATTAACATAGTCATCCTGATCGACAATAATTTACAAGGTTGCAACATTATGTTGCAAACTTGTTGATTACATGTTGTAAACTTGTACAAATTAATTTTTGAAGTGACATGTAAGTATAAAGAAATAGTTTTCAAAATTTATGTCTTACAAACTTTGAATAACTCAATTATCATAATAATTTTTATAGTGATTTTTTCTTAGTCAAAAATATTCTGAACATATTTTTAATTAAGGGCAATTAATTAACATCATTTATAGTTGATGAAATCCCCTTTTGCATTTTAGATATAATGTGATAGTAGACTAGTGGTAAAACATTTGGCTTGCAATTAAAAGGTTGAGGTTCAAATCACCTCTGCTGAAATTAATGTTGGTTGTTAGTAAAAATGGTAATGTTATGTTCTAAGTAAAGGATTGAGACAAAATATTTTTAAAAATGAGTTACTCCCTTGACTGAAGTGGTCACTGGAGTAATAGTGGCTCTAGAGTCAGTGACTCTGCAAGCATTAAAGCCCACAACTTTTGCCTTTCGCAATCCCTAACCCAAATAGTCAACTTTCCTTTTCGCTTTTCAGACAACTTGAATCATTTACGTTTATGGTCTCTCTAAAACTATTATCTCATTCTTCTCTATCATCAGAATCTCCCTATCATTGTACATCTTACAACTACCTTAAAGCTGACTGGGACTCTTTCAGTAATTTTCTTTGTGACGGCCCTTGGGTAGAAATTTTTTGTCTTCCTGTTGTCTAATGTGCTTCTTGCATAACTTCGTGGATTCAGGCTGGCATGGAATCCTTTATTCCCTCTTGACGATTCCAGGCCAAACCTCACTCTTCTCCATGATTTTCCTCACATTGTGCTGCTGCAATTGCCAATTGAAACCATTACTTCCATATCTATCAGCAAAACAGAGGTCTGTTTATTACTGCTAGGAACCATTGTAAAAAGGTTTTGTCTAACGCCAAAGCCTGCTATTCTCAGATCATGAAGTCTCATATTTCATCACAAAAATTAGGCTGTCGTGACTTCTGGAGAATCTTTAATAGTATCAATAGTAAGGGCAAGTCTGTAATTCCACCTCTTATGTATGGTTCAGACTTAGTCACCTCACCTAAAGACAAAGCTGAATTGTTTGCTAAGAACTTTTCATCAATATTATCTCTTAATTCCACTAGTTGCGTTCTACCTGATATAGGCGTCAAACAGTTTGTTCCATTGCTTGACATCCATATCACTCCAGCTTCCGTATCTAAAGTGATTTCCTGCTTAGACTCTTCTACAGCTTGCGGCCCGGACAACATACCTGTTATAGTCTTGCAGAGTTGTTCTCGGGAGCTGTCGTCTATCCTTTCAAAACTATTCAACAAGTGCTTATCGGAGTCTTGTTTTCCAGCCTGCTGGAAAGCAGCATCTGTTCTCCCTATTTTTATAAATTCTGGAGAGCGATCCGATTTGTCTAACTACGGTCCCATTAGTCTTCTTCCTATAATAAGCAAGGTTTTTGAATCTTTAATTAACAAACACTTAATCTCTTATCTTGAATCTAATAACTTACTTTCTGATCATCAGTACGGATTTCGATCTTCTCATTCTTTGGCTGATTTGATAACAGTAATAACCGATAAGTTTTTTCGCGCATTAGATAAAAGTGGAGAGGTTAAGGCCATTGCTCTTGACATTTCTAAAGCGTTTGATAAAGTTTGGCATGCTGGTCTTCTCCATAAGCTTTCTTCTTACGGTGTATCTGGAAACATCTTTAAGATTATTGAATCCTTCCTTTCTAATCATAGTTTAAAAGTTGTCCTTGATGGATAGCACTCTTCTTCTTATTCTGTAACCTCAGGAGTTCCTCAAGGTTCAATCCTTGGCCCTATACTCTTTTTAATTTACATTAACGATCTTCCAGATATTCTCACATCTAAGGTGGCATTGTTCACTGATGATACTACCATTTATTCTTGTCATGGTAAAAAGCCAATTTCCTCTGATTGCTTGCAGGGGGCATTTGAGCTTGAAAAGGATCTCACTTCTGCTACAGCATGGGGCTCACAGTGGCTGGTGAACTTTAATTCAGATAAGACTCAATTTTTTTCATCCAATCGTTATTGCAATAATTTAGACCTTCCTATATTTATGAACAGTAATGTGCTTGATGATTCATCTACCCTTCATCTTCTAGGATTAACTCTTACTTCTGATCTTTCTTGGAAACCTTATATCAAATCCATTGCAAAATTAGCATCTGCTAAAGTTGCATCTCTTTATCGTGCTCGACACTTTCTTACTCTGGATTCTATTCTCTATCTCTATAAATCTCAAATCCGGCCTTGTATGGAATACTGTTGCCATATCTGAGGCGGATCTTCTAATGATGCCCTTTCTCTTTTAGACAAGGTGCAAAAACGCATTGTAAACATAGTTGGACCTGCTCTTGCTGCCAACCTTTAACCATTATCACATCGTTGTTATGTTGCTTCTCTTTCTCTTTTCTACAAATACTATAATGGGCACTGATCTAAAGAACTCGCCTCTCTTGTGTCATCTACTAAAATTCATTCTCGTGTTACGCGTCATTCAATTAAGTCTCATCCTTTTTCTGTTACTGTTCCTAAGTGCTCCAAAAACTCTTATTCATCTAGTTTTTTTCCTCGAACTTCAGTTCTTTGGAGTTCGCTTCCTCCATCTTGCTTTTCTGATTCATATAATTTGCAATCTTTTAAGTCGTCTGTCAATCGTTATCTTGCTCTACAATTTTCATCTTTTCTCTTCCAGTAACTTTTAACAAATCAGTGGTTGCTTGCAGCCTTGTTGGAAGCAAAGATGTTAAAAAAAAAAAAAAAAATAGGGAGGTGAGTTTTTGAAAATAAAAAAAAATGATTGTACGCATTAATTATAAAAATTTAGTATTTTGATCCGTTTTTTTTAAAAAAAACCTGTAAAACCCCTTAAAAAAAAACCAATAAAACCCTTAAAAAAACATTTGGGTTGGGTTTTTTCCAACCTTGTCAGGTATCTGGGTGCAGATTCACAACACTTTTGTAAGTTCAAAATTTGTGTAAGTTTTGCTTAAGTTTAAAGTTATGCATAGTCATATTCACAAATCTTGCGTAACCAAAAACTTACAAAATTCTTTACAAAGTTTTTATGTAAATTATTACTTATGCAAAAAGTCTAAAAAACGGTATTCACAACATTTTCCTAAAAAGTGCTCAGCAAACTTTATGCAAGAAAAGTTATGTCTGCTATTTTTTGACTTAAATTTTAATCATCTAATATTAAAAATAATATTAAAAATGACGTTTTTATTATTGTAAAAGAATTCAGACTTTGTTTGTTATTGCCAATAAAATATAATTTTATATTAATTTTATACTGCTTTAGATTAAGTTATTTAAATAAACAACTATAACTTTTTTTTAACAACAACTTTTTTTAAACAACAACAACAATATATATTTACCAAAAATATAAATGTACTACATAAACTTGTTTTATAAAATTTGTTTTCACCTTAAATTTATTCTTAAAAGTATATACATACCATCTATATAATAGAAGGTTAACTCTTTTATAACCTAGCTAAAAAAAGGAGAGCAATCATAGTATGGATATATCATAGTTTTGTAGTATGCCAATAACTTGTTAAATAAGTTAACTTAATAACTAGTTATTGTGATACTTCAAAACTATATGATGTATCCATACTATATTAACTTATGGTTGTATCTATACTATACTATCTATACTATACTATACTATACAAAAATGTGTACAATATTATTGAAGTATATACTTTAACTTGCATAACTAGCATAAAGAGGAGAGAGTTTCTCTCTCTCTCTCTCTGTGAGAGAGAGGAATTATGTGTGCTAATATAGATATAATATTGCAAATAATAAACATATTCTGTAATAGTTTAAATTGTTTTGGTAGATCTTTTATTTTGTATTTCTATATAAAATCTCATTGTTGTAGTTTGTTATTGCAAAGAGCAGGTATTCCATAAAAAATTCCTTGATATACCAGTTAGTCCAAATGGAGTGATAGTGTTTTTCACAATTCAGTAGAATTTTTATTTGTTGCTGTTGAAAACAGTATTAAAATTCTTAAGATGACAGCACATTATTCACTCTGGTTGTAGCTATTAGATTGTATTTGGTGTCTTGAAAATTTTAGATTGTACTGCGTTTGGTGTCTTGAAAACTACAATACTTGTTGTTGTGATTTAATCAATACTTGCTCTGTCTCGATGAGTCAAACCTTTCTATAGTGCACATGCCTGATTCACAGAATTAACTTTACTCATCAAATATAAGAATTATATTTTTATTCGTGCAAAAATAGTACCATAAATTCTCAATGTGAAATATCACTGAAAAAAATTAATAAAAAACAAGCGGATTTTAATTCAAACTCAACTTTTATTAATTATGTTAATAAAACTAAAATTGTTTGCATCAAAGTTACAAAGATAGATTTATATCAACTAGATAGTCAGACAGCAATAATGTATTTATCATAATATTTTATGGAAAAGTTGTTAAACTTTTTTTTATGTTTTCAAAATGCTCCTTATATTTCTGACAATTTGAATTTTGTTTACAAATAGTTTCAAATAAAATAGAATGCAATCAATAGTATTTCTTGAATTTATTAAAGTAATTTCTTTATTTAATGAAACTGTCACTCCCTATAGCAAATAAAAGTGTTTTTATTCAAGTCAATTATGTAATAAAACAAGACCACTGAAAATTATCATGTTTTCTTATACACATGATTAAGAGATGTGACAATCTTAAAACAAGGAGTTAAAACAAAATACTTTAGTTTAGCAATTCCATTGTTTTATGAATGTGAAATTTTTTTTAAGTAATTTATTTTAACTTCCTGAAGCTATGCAAGACAAGTTGCATGATCTGAACAGGGGTGAACCCAGACATTTTTTGGTACTATAGGACCGGTATGGGCGCCAAAAAATTTAATTTTTTGTTGTTTTTCTTTCTCTTTATATATTTAAAATTAAAAAAAAAGTTCTTTCAAATGCAATAAAAGTTTTCTGTATATTTTAGCTACTTTATTTAGCCAGTGATGTTTACAAATAAGGTTCACGGCAGGGTTAGGGTTTTATAAATTGCATCAAAATGGTATCCCATAAATAAACTCTAGGCCCATCACTGCTGCGAAAGAATAAGGAAAAAACAGAAACTAAAATTAATAGATTTTTTAACTATTCAAATAATTATAATATATAATTCAAAAATTATAGTATTAAAAAAACTGTAGTATACAATTATTCGAGTAATTTTAATAAAACCAATGAGCATTCACTGATTGCATCAGTGAAATTCAATGGGCATTCACTGATGCCATCGGTGAATGCCCATTGAACAGGAAGCTAAATAGTTATCTTATATAAACCCAGGATAATACAATTTATATTACCCATTTGGATTTGGTTAAATATGCCCCAATTAGTTTTTATTGAGTGCTTGTAATGTTTTTATTTAAAATAATAGATGTGTATCATTTTGGTAATAATTAATATCTCATTTAAAAAACCAACCAACTCTAATTTGGTCAATTATTATTCCAATTTTCGATTATTGATTATTTTGATTATTTTGCTAATAGATACTCAAAATATAGTGAAAGAATGTTTGTGGTATATATGATATTTCTTTTAAAACTAATTGCACGTATATGCTATATGGAACTATTCAAGTAATACGAGACAGCTTTTTTGCTGTTTTTAGACTTCCCCCCCCCCCCCCCCTCTTTGTATATATGACATTTTAAGCAATCCCTCCCTGCCCATTCGTGACGTGACATTTTTAAACAAATAAAGCTTTGAGTTTGTAATTTTTGCTATTCTGCTGTGATAAGAATTTAAATTTAAAAAATTTGGTTATGTCCCACTGTGGCTTACCACCCCTCTCCCATGCGATATTTAGTGACACTTTCAAACACCCCCTATCTAAGAATGTCAGGTATTATTTGAATAGCCCCTATATGCTTTTGCTATATTTCTAAATATAGCAACAACAAAAAAACATGATTTAAGTCTAAGTAAATGTAATTCCTTTAAATGCCTTTGAAAAATGCCTTTAAAAAAATGCATACATTTTTCAGTCCCTATATGTCTTAATAAAAAAAGAATTAGTAATACTAGCTACTTCCATTATACAAAGAGTTATAAAATATTTGCCTCAAATTTTGCTAGGTTTTTCCTAAGTTTTGCATAACTCATGCACAACCTTAACTTTACACAAATGCTGCGAAAAAGTTGTGAATACCAAATAGTTACGCAAAAAATAATTTTGTAGGTTTTTTGTAACTTTTGCTAAGCTACGCAAAAGTTGTGAATAAGCACCCTGTATATAGTGAGTTTCAGATGAAAAAATTCTTCATATTAATCTATCATAAGGTATTTTATTTTATAAGGTATTTTATAAAAAGTATTTTCAAATTTATTAGAGCTGTTAACATAATTAATTTGGTTTGAGTTTAGTTTTGAGTTAATATCATTTTAGTTTTTCAAAATTATATTTTAATTAAATTGATACTTTAAATGTACTTTTGGTTTTTCACACTTTGTACTTTTTGGTTTTTTTTGGTTTTTGTTGTTTTTGTTTTAATACTCTAATTCATAATTTTATCTTAGACGATTGGTTACAGCTGTTTACCTTCAGCAAAAGATAGTGATGGTTTTGTTTCACTTGATTTAAAACACAAAGAGGATTATGTAAAGCAAAATCAGACACAACTAGTAGATTCTATACACAAAATTTTAGGTAGTCAGACAACACTATCTGTGTGTGTTGAAAGTGTGAGAAGCTTACCTGGAGACAAGTAAACATTTGTCAGAGATTAGTTTTGTTGTTTTTTAATATTTTGAATGATTTTGTGCTGTTTATTATTTGTTATTTTAAAATTTTAATTTTAAGTTTTTGTTTTTATTTTTATGTTTTTTTTTTTTTGCTTCTAATACTTTTTGCATGAACTGAAATAAAAATCAGCTTTTATTATTTTATTTTTTATTATTTTATTATTTTTTATTATTATATTATTTTATTTTTACTACTTTAAATCAGCATTTATTAATATTTCTTTAGTATTTTTTTTTTTTAAATCTATCTTTATATACCAAGTCTATTTCAAGCTAAAGTTATTGTCTTCTTTTAATGATTTTTATTTTCTTTTACACCAAGTGTTTGCTTCATCACATTGTTGTTAGCAACTTTACTTACTTTCTCTTGCTTTCTAAATGTTATCATAGTTGCTTTTACACTTTCTATACCTTCTTTTTACCTTCTTTTATACCTTTATTTATACCTTCTTTTATACCTTCTTTTGTCTTATCTATGAAAAAACTCATGTGACTGAGTTGCATTTTTTAAGTGATTTATGAAACTTTCACATCTGTAATTAATTATTTGCTGATGCTTAAGAGGAAAATAAATTAATCTTGTGTTTGATCCTGTTGACTCTGTAAATCAGAGAATGAGATAGGAAATGGGTCTGTCACAATAGTAATACAAACTGAGGCTTGTATTACACAACACAAGTCAGTTATTTGTAACATAAAATCATGGCTTTCCCCTTGAGAGGAAATTCTATTAAATTAGTGCATAATCCCAAAAAAGGAAATTAAATTCTTGTAAGTAAGTTTAAATTTTAGAAATTAAAAAAGTGTGATGTAGCTAATTTTTTTGAAAAGAGCATTTAACAAAAGATAAAATTCAGACCCAAAGAAAATGTAAAAAAAATATGTGGAAAATGTAATTCAAAACATTCTTGAAGCATGTGATCAAATATGTTATATGGAAGAACAAACGGTCCTTAGAAACAAAGAAACATAATGGTGAATAAATAGTGTTTAAATGCAGAAGTTGGTAAGTTATACTGGGTGTCCACTCAGCTGGAAAAACTGGAATAAATGTAAAGGGCTGTTTTTAAAAAACACGATGAAAAACCAGAAAATGATTTTTTGCACATCATTTAATCAATGATGCACAAAAAATACTTTTTTTTCAGTTTTTTTAGCATGCTTTTCAAAAATAGTCTTTTCTAGTTCTTTCAGTTTTTCCAGCAGAGAGGGCACCTAGAAAAAAAGAAGAAATGTTATAACAAGTGTAAAAAGAAAATGCAATTCAAAACAAACCATAACTGTTGTTAGAACCAACTTTCAACTCTTTAACTCTAAAATATGAGCCTTGACAAACAAGGCCACTGTGCAGAATAACAAGTAGTGATACCACTAGGGACATGTTGAGAATTAAACTTGGAATTTCTTACTTACAAAGCAAGGGCTCAACCACTAAACAACTAATGCATTAACGAATCTCATAAATGGAAGCTGATGGATGGATGATGATGCTTGGTTCTGAGGACTAAAAAGATACATTGTTTTGTGTTATAAAGTAAATGAAAAACAGGTTGTTAGAGAAAACTATATTAAAAGATTAGATGGAAAATTATTTACGAATGAATTTGAGGTAAAAAAAAAGTGAACAGTTTGAAAAATTACTAAATGAAGAGTTTAATTGGAACAATAAAGGTTTATCTGCAATAAATGTTTATCTGCAATAAATGTTAAATTTTAATAGACCATATAAACTGGAGTAAAGTAAAATCAGCTGTTCAGAAGACTAAGTTAGGTCAAGTGGTAGTCAAGGCGCTTTTAGTATTGTTGGTTTTGAGTTGAGGTAAATACAAATAATTCAAGAAAGTTATTGAAACAAATAGTGGTAGAAAGGTATAGTGTTTTAGTAACTTTTGTTATCTCAGAAATACAATTGGATCAGATGGTGAATCAAAAGAGTATACTGTCAAGGCTAAAGTGTACCTAGGCCAAGAGAATTATCTCCACTTCTAACATGCATAATGAGATCTAAAAAGAATAGAAACATCTTTTCTTATCTTTTGATCAGATTGGAATAGTGAGTGTATCTGATAGGGTGTGTCAGGGAAAATTAAGGTGGTTTGTACATGTAGAGTATAAAGATCTAAATGATTGGGTATCAGTGCGTAAAAAGTTAGTTTTAGGTGAATTAAACAGAAGTAGGAAAACTCTGACACTTGGAATATGTTACAGATGGTGTAAACAAACTTCAGTTAAGAAAGAAGATGCTTAAAATTGTGTGTATTGAAGAAATGTTAGTATGAGAAATATCCATCTGGTACAATCGCAGAACTGATGATGATAATAAAGATTTTTTAGCTAACAAGAATGTTACATGTGTTTTAGTTAATAATTCAATTTTAATTGCTTATATAAATTAATTTTTTTTAAGGTCTGAAGTGATTATATTTGTGGTAGAACGTCAGTCTAATGGCGCTTCTAGGAGAATACTGGCTACAGAACTTTATGCTGTTTTTAGTCAGGATAATTTAAAGGTATTTATATTTAAACTAAGAATGAATAAAACTTATAAGTAAAAAAGTTTTCTTTCCTTTTTTTTTTTCTTTTTTTTACATGCTGTAACCTTAACACACTTTAGTTTTTTTTATGAGTTTAAAATGTTTTTTTTATTGTTATTTATATTTTTGAAATTGTTATTAGAAAAAAAATTTAAAAACATTAATTTATAGAAACAACTTGAAGCAATAGGCGTTGAAAATATGGTAGCAAAAACAGCTTTGAATGAATCACAGCTTAAGCAGTTTCTTGATAACCCCCCACTTGGTGAGTTAAGCTCTTAAAATATTTTCATTAATTTCTTAAAGACACTCTAAGCCATACAAGGATTTGAACTTTGGATCCTCAAAAACTACCATGATTATTTCTTAGAATTTAATTTTAGTTTTTTAGATTTCTTCTTCAATTTTGTGTAATTAGTTCAAGGCTCAAATTAAATGATCGCGAATTGGTGGAATTTGTATCTACACAAAAAGATTTTATAACTTTTTCAAATTAACTCTATTAAACTATGTTATCCAGATATAGAACAAATATGGTGCGGACTCAAATATGAATTTGAAAAAATATTGGTTGTGTCTACAGATCTCCTAACTCAGCAAACAATTTAAACCTTTGTAAATCTATTCTAGCGGCTAAACGTGTTTACAATAATAGTGCTTTTACAAGTTTTTTGTTGACCGGAGACTTTAATTATCCAAATATGAAATGGGTTGATGATATCTTCATTGGTACATGTTCAGATCTAAATAATTCAGAATTTCACTTCACAGAAACTATAAACGACTACTTTTTGTCACAAAATGTATTTTTTCCAACATTTCAAAAAACGGATAAAGAGTCGACTAACATTCTTGATCTTATATTTACAGAAAATTCAAATCGTAATTCTGACCTTACATTAAATCCTCCTTTAGGTAATATTGTCCATGCACATATGGTATTGACTTGGAACTATTTGATAAGCGCTAATAATATTAATAAAAAATTTATTTAAAGTTATATATATATATAAAAAAGGTGATTATGTTAAAATGATAAAATGTTTTAATTCAATTAATTGGAAAGCAGTATTTGGGGATAGAAATATCAATCAGTATTATGACAAATTTTCAGAATTATATACGGTGGCCTGTAACAAGTTTATCCCTCGTTCTAAAAAAAACGGACAACCATGACAAGCTTGGATTACATCTGATATAAAGCAAATAATTAATGAAAATCAGGCAGAAATAATCTCGAATTATTAGCAAAATATAAACTTGTTAAAACTAAGACTCAATATTCTATTAAGTTAGCTTTGAAACAATTTGAACTTGACTTAGCTAAAAGTTCTAAATCAGATCTTAAGAGATTTTATGCATACGTGAACAGCAAACAAAAGTATAAAGAAGGAATTGGTACTTTGGTTTCCAGATGAAACTGTGAGTGATAACCTTTTAGATATTACAAATTTGTGAAACACATATTTTCAGTCTGTATTTACTGAAGACGATAACAAAGCCTTACCGAGTTTTGATCCTGTTATTCATGTCCACTGTGAAAATGATATAAGCAAAATAATCAGTTCGAAAGAAATTCTTGTACAGTTAAATTCATTGGATAAATACAAATCTTGTGGGAACGATGGAGTCCATCCGTATGTATTGAGCACCTGTTTTTTAAGTCTGAGTATTCCTATTGAATATATTTTCATTTAAATCGGGAGTAGTACTAAAAGCTTGAAAAAAACTTAGTTCCGATTTTTAAAAATTTCAATAAGCTTGCTTCCAACTATAGATCTGTTTCTCTCACATGCAAAATATATGCAAAATTTCAGAAAGTTATATGCAAAATTTCAGAAAGGATATTAAAAAAAACCATCATTTGGCATCTTTTAGATAGTTTGATAAACAAGAATCAGCATGGTTTTTTTACCTGGTAAATCTTGCTTTACAAATTTACTTGAAAGCCAAGGTATTTTAAATCTAGCAGTAGATCAAGATTATCCTATTGAGATTCTTTTTACTGACTTTTCTAAAGCATTTGACAGAGTTCACCATAGAAACTTATATTAAAAATTGAAATGTACGGTATATAGAGATTCATTATTAAATGAATTGAGTCTTTTTTATCAAATAGAAGACAAAGAGTTGTTCTTGAAGACATTGCTTCTACGTGGCTTATTGTTTTAAGTGTTGCACCACAAGGATCTGTTCTGGGACCAATTTTGTTTTTAGTTTATATTAATGACCTTCCAGATAAATATAGAAAAATGTAAAATAATGCATATCAATAAAAGTAATAAATTAAATAAAAATATCAATAAATATTACATTTCTGATTATCAGTGGACTGTGTAAATGATCTTGGTATCATGTTTAAAAACAATCTGAAATATGGTCATCATATATCTGCATGTGTTTCTAAAGCAAATAGAATTTTAGGTCTTATCTGACACACAATTTCATTTTTAAATGCTGATATACTTAAATTGTTATATATTTGGCTAATACGCCCTCATCTAGCGTCTTCTATTTGGAATCCATTTTTAAAAAAAGACATTAATCTTATTGAAGGAGTACAACAGAGCAACAAGACTAATTCCAAGGGGACGACTGAGTAAGGGAATTTATGCCTATTTGCACTTATGCCAGTTCGCACTTATGCCAGTTTTTGTAACTGCTTCGCACTTATGCCAGTTCGCACTTGTGCCAGTTCACACTTTTGCTAGTTTTTGTGACTGATTCGCACTTATCCCAGTTTGCACTTATGCCAATTCGCACTTATGCCAATGTTTGCAAAATGTTTTGGTGCACTTATGCAAATTCGCACATATGAATAAATAAATTATTATTTTTATTATTAAAAATAAGGACTTAAACTTTAATATTTTAATTTGTTTTATAAATCATTAGATAAAAGTAGAAAAATAAAGCATTATATAAATCATTAGATTATTATTATATAAATCTTATTCAATATTTACTTATAAATTAAATGCTTGAAACTCTTTAGCAGATATGTACATAAAATATAGGACAGAGGAGATCAAAAATATATAAAAACTAATTTAAGCTTTTTATAGTTGTTTTAAAACAAATAAAAAAACTCTAAAAAATTATTTAAAAATATATCTTTTATTATTATTTTTGTTATAAATAACTTATTTTAATTTAAGACATTTAAATTATCAGTAAATGATAGTTTAAATGTTAATTTAAATCCTCGAAGTTTCCCTCTAAAATTGATTTTAATGTTATGCAATCATACAACACGCAAATAACTTGAGTATAATTTTTAATTGGTTGATTTTTAATTTACTGTGCAAATTTCGGACCTTTAGTAATTATAATTTTTTTCTTATAATTTTTTTTTAAGTTATAATCCTTAAATTACCTGGTTTTAAACAAATAATAATTTAAAGTATATAAGTTTTGACTGTTATTATTTTTGTAGTATTAAATTTATTTTTGGTTTTTTCATTAATTTTTGCAATGATGAATTGACCATTTCATTAAAACAGTATTCACGGTTTTTAATAAGCCAAGAATTCGATCACCAGAAATATTTCCAAAAATCGCAATTTGCTATCACTTAATTTAAGTCTTGTAATTATGCATTTATATTTAAAATTGTTATTTTATTAAGCTTTATATTTATAGGAGTTGATTTGATACTTTGGGAACAAGCTAAAAAAGATAATCCTGATCCTAAAAGGTATTGATTTTTATATTTTAAAGTATAAAATGTTACATTTTAAAATTATTTTTATTAAAAAAACTTTTCTGTTGTCAAAACTTGATTTAATTGTATAAGGTGTAAGCTTAACTATTGGGTAAACTTTTAATTATAAAAAACACTGCAAAAAAAGTGTCTGAAATATTTAAACAAATTTACTTAAAATTGTCAAATTGAAATTAAAGTCATTTTGTTTTGCCAAAAACTTTTATAAACTTATTAAGTTTTTTTTCATGTTTGTTATTGTAATTTGTTTTGGATAGAAAAAATGTAATTTGTTTTGGATTGGAAAAAAAAAAAGATTTATTAGAGTTTTGTTAAATTCAACATTTTTGCTACAGGAAACTACTTTTAAATTGCTTATCAATAAAATATCTTAAATTTGCTCATTTTAAATATCATTATTCTTTAATAATATAAGTATGATTTATACGCACTTAAAAAATTGAACCTTCTCTTAAAAAGAATGCTCCCAAAAATGTCAAGAGTTGTTTAACATTTATAAATTTAGTTAATCACATGATCTGTTCTGTTTTTAATTAGTAATTTAAATGTGAAGCCATGGTGTATTCTCTTTCCTATGGAAGGTATTTTTAAAAAATTGTGTAGATATTAATGATAACCACTATAATTATGCCCTAATGATGCAGTCAGAAAATAAGTTTTGTACTTATTTGTTTTTTAAAGAAAGAAAGTGATACCATTAGTTAAGTGAATTAAGTTTATAAATTTAATCAAAAAATAATAATTTTCTTTAATTCTTTAATTAATAAGCACATTAGTTGCACATTCTTCTTTTTTTTTAGTTTTTAGTTTTGAGTTTTAATCTTTACTTTTCAGTAAAAATCAAACTTTATTTAAAAACTTTGGCATATAAAACTTGCTGAATGGTCACACACGAGCAGTGAACGCCTGAGGGAAGAAATGAAGCACATTAGAATAAAGGATAATTATTTATTAGACAAAGCATATTTTGACAGTTGTCAAGATAAAAATAATGATTAATATAGGAATATTTAAAAATAAATAAGACAGGCTATACACCTAAAACAGTACTCAACAATAATAACAATAAAAAATAAATAAATAAATAATTTGTTTTTTAAATGCCAATATGAACATTTAAAAATAATAAAAATGTAAGCGGCATATATACAACAAATACATCACCAGACAAAAACTTATAAAACAAAAAACCGATCACAAAATAAAAAATATGCTATCAACAATGAAAGGCCTAATAATGGAAAAAAAACATTAATGCTAATGTGTAAACATAATTTGTGTAGTGATTAAGTAATAAACATTTATAACTAGTTTATCCCCTCAGACAAACGTCATCGCCACTTGTGCTTTACTCCGCGACTTACGTCTATTCCTTACTGCAGCAAAAAAGGACTCACTACAAATAGCCAAAAAAAAATTCTTTTCTATAGGAACAGCATGAAAGATTATAGTATTTAGGCTTTTTTATAATTTGTACAGTGGCTTGTGTTAAACCTTAATTAATAAGCACATTAGTTGCACATTCTTTTTTTTTAGTTTTTAGTTTTGAGTTTTAATCTTTACTTTTCAGTAAAAATCAAACTTTACACTATTTTTTACTTTCAGTAAAAAACAGTGTAACATTAACTAAACAGTTCTAAAATTGCTAACCTTTTTTCTTTGTAATTCTGAGGGTTGAAAATGGGATTAAAAGCCACAGGTAAACACAATGGTTAAAGTTTAAACAAAACAAGTGTAAAAAACTTAAACTAAGACTTCAGACTATAGAACAACCATAGTTATAATATAGTTGGAAATATAGACAGAACACTACCTTGGACTAACATCAGAACAATATTGTAATCGTTGAGCCAATGTTGCCCGAATTTGTTGTGGTGCTTGGGAAGACACTTAATGTAATATGGATTGTAGAGCAATTTATTTATTTATTTTTGATTATAAAACAGTTTGTTATTATTTAATTATGGAATTGCAAACAAGTATATATATAAATAAGTGTATACATGAATTGTTTTTTTTTTTTTTTATTACTATGTTTTTTTTTTTTGATTTGCAGGTTAATTCCTGTGCCAATGATGGGATTTGATGAACTCCGTAAGCGTTTAGATCACCAAAAATATCAAAACATTCAACATCAGAAACGTTTAGATGTATCATATTTTTATTTTATATAAAATAAATTATTATATTATTTTTTGTAGAAAATAAAAATTGTAATGTAAATATAATTAAATTACACACACTAGTGTAAAGTTATTTAGTATATAAACTATTTTTAATATATATACATTTATATACCTAGTGGTACCAATTGAAGTGCGAAATTTTAATTCAGTAAAAAAATTTAAGAGAACATGTTTTTAATGCAAGAACAAATGTAATATAAATATTATATGCATGTTATGTTTTAGTTAAAATGCTAAAGTACACATTAATAAAGATAGTCCTCGAAATATCCCCCTTTTGCCTGTATGCACGCCTCCAGTCTTGGACGCCATTCCTCGATTGATGTACGCAAGGTATCCATGGATAAAGCATCCCATTCTCTGAGAAGTGATTGCTTGAGGGCATAACGTTTTTTGACAGAACCACTATCATTATATCGCGTAATAGTACGTTAGACAAAATCTTTTGATATTCCTTTATGCTGCAGCATTTTGAAAATCTGATACGGTTTTCTCTTCCCGTCTAATAATGTTATAACTGCACACCCCTTTCCTTCCATACTATCCATTATAAAAAAATCTACAAATAAACACACAAATAAATTAATAAATTCCAGGAATCTATTCAAACAATACAAATAAATGCGGGAACTATATAAAAAGCACATGCCTGTTAACATGACAAGTTTAAACAAACTTCGCACTTCAATTGGTACTACAGGGTATATATATATATATATATATATATATATATATATATATATATATATATATATATATATATATATATATATATATATATGTGTATATATATATGTATATATATATATATATATATATATACACATATATATATACTATAATGTATTTATTAAACAAATTTTTACCCTATTTTTGTTACATTAATTACTAATGAATTTTATATCATGGAAAATAATATTAAATTTAATATTATGTTTTTAAATTTTCATTTTTAGCTTATATCTGATGAGATCAGCAAGTTACAAACAGCCCACTCGACAACTGTTGCTAAACTTGCTCAATACAAACGAAAGCATTTAGAACTTGGTCACAGAACCCTCGAGGTATATACTTCATTTCAATGTTTTGCAATTTTTCAAAACTTTTAACTCATAAACTTCAATGGTAAGCAAAAAATCTTTTCTTTTGGTAGAGTTTTTACTGTATTCTTATTCAATTTTTTTATAATTTTTTTAAATTAATTTTTTTGAATTTTATTTTTAGGTGATGATATATCAAGAGACTGTGCGTAAAATGGGCTTTGCAATTGAGCCAGAGGAAGAACATTTAAGGTAAATACTTTTTTTTTGTCAGTAAGTATATAAACAGATTAAAAAAAAAGTTACAGATTATAAATTTTGCATAAAAATTTTATATCAAAAGCATTTCCCTCATTTCACTTTAGGACCCATTTTATGATGTGATTTTATGAATTTTTTTGTTTCTACGGTCAGTTTATCTATTAACTATGTTAAAGTAAATTAAATTAAAAGTAAATTAAGTTAAAAGTAAATTAAATTATATTAAAAAATATTAAATAATAGTTTTTCCCGAATGGAACAAAAATAGTTAAAACTAATTGAACAAAAATAGTTAAAACTGATCGAACAAAAATAGCGCAATTGGAAATTCAAAAATTCAATATAGTATTGAGTTTTTGAATTTCCAAAATTTTTTTGTTTAATTAGTTTTTTTTTGTTATTCCAATATTATTTTGGAATAACACAATGTTGTAATAGGCGATGAAACAGTTAGTGCATTTAAAGATTTTAATGTGTGTTATTCACAGTTATGCATTAAGTAAATTTGTTATGTTTAATAAAAAAAAATTAAAAAAATTAGAAATACTGATTATCTTATTAATTTAGAAGTTCTAAATTCTTATTAAAAAGAGTTTTTTTTTAATTTTAAAGGATGTCAAAAAAGATTAAACAAGATGACATTAAAAGTAAGCAATAAAAGCTTATCTGAGTTATCTCTACATAAATATATCTAAAACAGAAGAAGACTTTGGTTTAGATTCACAAACGGTCTTGTATCAGCACAATAATGAAATCAAATAAAATTGTAATTTAACTGGATCCAGATAGGTAGAAGAAACTTCAGAAGTCACTAAAAACCATAATATTTAAAGTTGAATCTTTTATTTTTTCTCTAAATTCCTTAAAGATGAAATACTGTTTATAATAAGTATGTTTATTGAAAAAGGCAGTTCAAACCAAAAATAAGGCCTAAAGGAGATAAGTAGAATAATTATCTTGTAAACAAAAAAATTCTTTTAGCTGCTAATAATTTTAATAAAACTAGAAAATGAAGAGAATAAAGGAGAAAATAAATGAAAATTAAGAAAATAATTGTTAAGTAGTATGACTACTGTGATTTTCAAAAAATTATTTAAATAACTTTAACATATATTGTTTAATATTTATAATTTAGTTAAAGTTATTTTTACAAGAGTAAATTAAAGTGGTCTTCGAACTTTTATTTTTTTCATTGCATTTTATTTTTACAAAATTCACTGGTTTTACATCATCTGTCGCATCTTTAAATATAAGTGTTAAAGGAGCTACACACTACACTTCTACACATTACATAATCAATTTTTGATTGCTATTTAAAGTAACCTAGAAAGCTTAACAATTTTTAGTTGTTGCGGTTAGCGGCGGATTTTGACTTGAACTGCCACAAAGATAATAGCTAAAACCCCCATAAAACACACCAAAGTCACATGGTTGGTGACATTAACTGT
Source organism: Hydra vulgaris (assembly GCF_022113875.1). Classification (NCBI taxonomy): domain Eukaryota; kingdom Metazoa; phylum Cnidaria; class Hydrozoa; order Anthoathecata; family Hydridae; genus Hydra; species Hydra vulgaris. The sequence continues at coordinate 29,838,431 of NC_061157.1, forward strand.
ATCTTGCACATTCTTATAACAAAATATTTGGATTTCAAAAATATAAAAATATCTAAAATAACGGTTCAAAAAATTTTAAATTTCTGTAGCATCATTCCTACTAATACCTTCCATTCATAAGCAGACTAGATTTAGCATTTAATCCCTCCTCTCTTTTTGTATGCAATGCATATTGCTTACATATTATGCATATTGCTTACATATTGTGCAACATAATATCTAAGCAATGACTAATATCACTTAATCTAGTAATCAAATGACTATTATCCACTTATTTGCAAAGCATCAAATAGTCGCATGCTTACATATCAGTTTTTCAACTTGTTAAGAAAACATATACTTACATATTAGTTCTTTAATTTGTTAAGTAAACAGGTTTGAATAATTTGCCTATCGATTTAAAAATGCTTTCACTTAGCACACCAATATTATTTTCGTTTGTATTAGTTCTCTTTGTATTTTCTTTTTTTTTTTTTTTTTTTTGTATTTTACCTTTCTTTTTGTATTCTACTGCTCACTGTCTACTTTTTTTTTGTATTCTACTGTTGTTTTTTTTGTATTCTACTGCTCACTGTCTACTGGTCTTTTTTTAATATTGTTTCTGATAAAATTGACCAAATTCTATCATTTTGTCAATATTGCAGGTATACTCTTTCCCTGTTGTTATTATTGTTAACTTTACGCTCATTATATTTGATAAAATGATTAGGTGGCTTTAAAAAAAACTCAGACCTAAATCTGTAATATTTTATTTAGATAAGAACTATTATTTCATCTTCATAATCTTTTTATTTTATATCTTTGCTTTTGCTCATTAATTTTTATCATATCTGTCTTAAGTCAATGCTCGGTTTCTTTTCATTCTCCATTTGATAAAAATCTAAAAATACTACAACAATCATCTACAACAATTAAAAAAAAACTTTACTCAAAACATGAAACAAATTTCAACTTTCAACTTTAAAACATAAAACAAATTTCAAATTTCAACTTTCAACTTTTCTGCAAACATAAGTACTTTCAGTCATGCTTTTTTGAGTCATTTAATTGTTTTTTTCAGTTTAAATCTGCTGCTATTTGTTTTTTTTTAGTTCTTTGTTTCTTTGTTTTTCGTTTTCTTGCTATTTTCCTAGCAACTCACAACTAGGGTTGAGCTTTTACCAAAAATTTACCAGGTAAATTGGTAAATTTGTTTTACCAATTACCGGTAAAATTATGTTGGTAAATTTGATACATAACAATTATTACAATATTATACTTTAAATTTAAAAAATTCATTCGAAACCCCCAATTTTTTTTCTACATTTGTAAAAAAGTTTGCAAATGGCGTGAGAAATGACCTAAAAAACACTTTTAAATCTTTAGTGAGCAATGGAAAACGCTCTTCATCTTCACTAAATGAGTACACTTCTTTAAAAAATTAAAAGTACATGAACATTAATATTCATCAAAAGTACATATACTGAAAACTGGGCTTGACTCAAATTTCTAGACCTCTGCCTGCTGAAAAAGTTGCAGCAGTTGTCACAGAAAAAGTGTCCAAATTTGAATTAAACATTGGTGATTGTCTGCTCAGTTACAGTAACAAGCAACAAAGATGAAGTCAGCAGTGACGAATCTAAATCAACACCGAGGTCAGTTTTCTTGATGCTGCCATGGATGAAAATTTTCCCATTCCAAACGTGAAAGTGCACTTGCAATCTTTCATCACAAAAGTCAGAAATCAAAAAGAAATCAAGAAACAGCATGAAAAATAGTCAACTAGAATAGTCTACTGTTGATGATTCATACGCTACTCAAAGTTAAAGATTTAATCAGAAAAGTATTGAAATATGTTTCTTCGCATTTGACAGTGATGATGAAGCAAACATTTTATATGACATTGTTGGTGATTCCATAACCGACAGGATGCAACTCTTTTTACTGCTGAGGGAATTTTTAAGTTTCTTGTGAACAGACTGAAACCACAAGATTGAACTCTTTGAATTGCAATAAAGAGGGCAGTTTTAAGATATTTTGAAGAGAGTCTCTCCAGAATATTTAACTGACATTAAAGAACATGAAGTTTTTTAAAATCCCTTCGAAGTCTGTATTGACAAAAGATTGACAAATATTTGCTGTCTATGCTTTTCCCAACAAAACCAGATGACTTTGAATTTATTGAAGAAGTGTGGAGCTCAATAAGTTTTAACAAAAATCCACTTTCACTTAAAGATAAAGTTGAAGAAACAATTCAGTATTTGGCAAAAAAATAACGCCATATTTCAACAACAAATTCAAAGCCAATTCAAAAGAAATGTTGGTCTATGAAGCTACTGGAAAAAGAACTTCCAATCTAGAACTTTTGTTCAATGCACTAGAAACTACACTTTGTTTCCTCAAAGCTCATTTTTTATTAATACAACAAATATAAATAAAGATATTAGATCTAAATCTTATAAAGACTTTATTTTGAAACAAAATAAAATTTTATATGAGTTTCTATGATTTTTTTATTTTTTTACCGCTTTTACCAATACTTACCAGTAAATTATGCTTACCGGTAAATTTAAAAGTTGGTAAAACCTCAACCCTACTTACAACTTAAAAAGAGTCACCTGCAGGATTACTAGGAGTGAGTTTGTAAAAAAATGTTTTAATGACATTTTTGCAGCACTAGAATTTTTAATAGGCTAATTAGATATAAAAACATAAAAGCTGTTATGTAGTTTACAAATTTTTGACCATCATCAGACATGAAGAAAAACAAAAAAAAAAAAGAAAGAAAAAAAAAGTAAAAAAAAATCATTAAAAAAAAATCAAAAAAAGAAAAACTGAAAAAAGTGAAAATTATTTAAAGTGGTGGAAAGTGTTTTATCTTGTGATGTTTGACCAAAGTTATTTTTTAAGGATACTTTGTTTTTAATGGTAGTTAAAATTAATTACAATCACTATGGCAACTAATCAAGTATGCAGGGCCACTCCTTATATTGAAAGCTTTGAAAACTAATTACCAAATTATTTGGTAATAATTTTGAAATATTGTTACACAGGATTGCCTTTTTTGGAGGCATCAATAATTGAATTAGTGTTTTTTAGAAAGCTTGCTCAAGAAGCTTTGATTACATCCGCCCTTTTAAAAAACAAATTCAATTATTGTTAGTGTCTAGAGTAGCCTGTTATAACGAGCTTGGCAAGTGATGGTTTTCTTAAAAATTGTTTATGATGGTAAGAAACTTTCTTTACCGCTATTCTTTACTGAAAACGAATTTAAAAAAAAAACGGTTGCAAAATTTCTCTCAAGTTACTCAAGTTACAACTATTAGAGTTTGCTTGAAATTTTTTATTTGATAAATCTTATTGATTTATTAAATAAAACTTAATTTTTTTGTTCTTTAGAATTCAGTTAGAATCGTTGCAAGCCGAGCTAAATTCTCCTATGCAATTCAAGGTTGTTAAATTTTGATTTTCAATTTGTATGTCAAAGAAGAAGTAAATTAAATTGAAAGAGAACCTTTTGATTAAAATTTTCTTTTCGTTTTGTTGATGCTAAAAAAGATTTAATGTAGTATAGTTTTGACTGATTCAAAATTTATGTAAAATTTTAAAAATTATTTTTATGTATATCTTGTAACATGTTTGTTTACATGTATTTTAATTTTCTAGGGACGCTTGAATGAACTTATGTCTCAAACTCGACTTCAATCTCAGATCAATAGTTCACAAAACAGCGCGGGTTACGTTTTAGATGATCAAACAAAAGCTGAAATAAAACTTGTAAGTAAAACAGTGAAATTTATTACTATTATTATTATTTTTTTTTTCCCTTACTAAATATTATGTAAAAGAAATTTTGTTTCCAATTTCTCATCTGAACCTACACTTGTTTCTAGCACCTTGCTCAGCAACAAAATGGATTGTTAAATCTTATTTCGATTATTAAAGATGACTTTGAAGATTTGAAGATCATTGAAAATGGAATACTCGATGCTTACATACCTCGGCGCTAATTTTTGCTTTAAAGAGGTATGGATAGACGGATATAATAAATCCTAATGACTAAAACTATGGTTTAATGTGGTTTCACTTACTGATATAATTCACTTCCTAATATAAAACCTAATAATGCTTGAGATATTGTTGCGGACATCGAAAATGCATTGCTTCAAAAAATTACAGAATTTTTTAAAAAAAAGTGATATGTAATTATTTCAGAGAAATGTGAAACATATTTATGAATATCTTATTAATCCTCGTCATTAAAAGAAAAATTCCAAATTTTCATGTAAACTTTTTCTTGAAATTTTTCTATGGTTGTTAATTGTATTTATACGAAATAAAACTAGACAAACTTTTAATAATTTCTTACTTAGCTTTAACTTGTGTACTGTGCAACCGAATAAATCGAATGATTGAATGTCGTCATCGATATTCATATGTTTATCTTAAAAGTTTTAGAGCTCAAGCTACTTCGGGAAGATAAAAAAAATTAACATTATTTGAACTTCTCAACTTAAATAAAACTCTTAAAGTTTAGGATAAACATTTTTTGATATGGTATTCTTTTTCTTTTTTTTTTTTGCTTGTTTTTATTTGAGAATGGCGACTTTTACCGTCACTCTGAGAATAATATTAAAATTGTGGTAATGCTGTGATCGAGTATTGGTAAGTATTTAATGTAGAAAATCTGATCTGATTATGTATTATTATTAGAAAAACAATTTAATTTGTGCTAGTGAAATTTTATATGAAGTTTCAGTAAGTTTTTATAATTAAATTTCAAGAAATGCGGTGAGTTTTTAAATTAAGTTTCAAAAAATGCGGTGATGCATAAACTTTTGCAGTAATATGGTGAGAGTAGGCAGGGCCGTCCCGAGGAGGGGGGAGGCGTATAGGGGTGTCTAGCCCCCCTACGAATTTTTTTAGTCGGTAAAATTGGATTTATAGTTGGCAGTCGGTAAATTCCGGAAATCGAGGACTTTTTTTTTTTTAGATAAGTTAGGGATCGTCCATGAAGTACGTACGCTCGGAGGAGGAGAGGGGGCCTGCAAATGACGTAATAAGATGTGATGGCAGTGGATTAATTATAAAAGAAAGAAAACACTAATTTTAAAAAAATATCATAAAATGTGAAATAAATTGGTTAAAATCTAAGGTACTTTTAGGGAGGTGAAGGATACTCAAAAAAGCGTATTGCAAAATGCAGGGAGGGGGGGGGTGGACGAAAAAAAAGCGTACGTACTTTATGGACAACCCCTTATTGGGCAAAGAAAATTTTTTGGCTTTAGTCGGTAAAAAACAGACACGCCAGCCCCCCTTTAAAATCTCTTCGGGATGGTATGTAGGAATTAATATGGAAGAAGAAACACTATCCTCATTAATATGGTAGTATTAGGGACAACATTCTGGTTAATAGCACGATCATGAAGTTCAATCATTGAAGAATAGAAAACGTTTTACCGTGTCACTCATTAGTTATCTCCTCCAGTAAAAGATGCACGAAAGCAATGCAATTTTTAAAAATGTGTTACCAGTGATATTTTTGTTCGGAAAATAATTTTAGTTTTAGTTTTTATTCAGTTTAGAGGCAAAGTTTTTAGTTCTAGTTCTTATTCAGTTCAGTAAATAAATTTAGTTCTAGTTTTTATTCAGTTCATCTTAAAATAATTTAGTTCAATTTTCGTTTGTCGTATAAATTTTTTATCTCATCTAATTATAATTTAGTATAATTTATAAATAATATAGGCATATATAATTAAAAGAAGTAAGTCTTAGTTCTATAAACAAACAAAAAAATGAGAACTTAATTAAATGTAATACACCCAGTCCCATGGCTAGAAGTTCAGAGCCCCGCCCACCGCCCTTAATAAAAAACGCAACAACAACCTGTCCTTATTGCTCTAAAACTTAAAAAAATTTCAATTATTAGGTATAAAAAAAACTCCTCAAATTTGGTAACAATAAAAACTAATGAATAGTTATTGTATAGACTTTAATAATTACTCATATATTTTACAAATAAAAGGCCTAGTGATTATATGATTATCATCTATACTAGATGAGAATTTAGTTTTAAGAAAACTCGCATTTCCAATGACGCTGACATTCGATTTCTCCGTCCATTTGTGAGCAAGCCACAGATTGAAAAAAGTCTTTCAACATATGCTTGAGTTGCAGGAGCTGCAATGAGGTCTTCAGCTAATGGTGCAATATGTGGGTAAACAGCACGTCTCATCTTCCAGAAATTTAAAGCATTTTGGCACATAGAGCTGTTCCTTATTTCAATAAAATATTTGTTGAGCTCATTTTGTGCTTCATTACCTGGAATAAGCTTTATTTTTTCTACTCGCTGTTTTGCCGCTAAAAATTTCCATTTTGTTAATCCATTTATTTCTGAAGCAATCTCAACAGAAAGAGTAGATGCACTTGCTAAAGGTAAATCATGTTGCACCGATTTTTTAGCCTCTGACAAAATGTATTTCTTTGCACACTCTCTGATTTGTGTATGCTCATTACCTAAAAGAGCTATTGCACATGTGGGGTCAAGTAGACATGCGGCACATGGCAGTGGATTAAAATTAGGATCGTTTGGCTGCAAAAGAACGGCAAAACGACGGCGTAGATCTTCAAGCATTTTAACTGCTACATCTTTGGCATCTCCAAATTGCTCAAGGTGACATTCTAAATTGAGTATTGAAGGTATAACACTGGATAGTGAAAGTGCATCCGTCTGAAGAATATTAGTTTCATTGGCAAAAGGTTCTAAAAGATTGACAAAATCCTGAAGCATTATCCATTCGCTATTGGCAAGTGAATCAATGTTAAGGTCTCCAAGCACTTCGTTGATAGATGTCTTTATTTCCAGAAATCTCCGAACCATAAAGTAAGTGCTGTTCCATCTTGTAGAACAGTCGCTGATCACAGTCTTACCACATTTGTTGATAATTTTTTCCAATGCAACAGAAGATTTGCGAATTTTTCCCACTAATCCACGTACCTTCAAAAGTAAGCCATGATATTTATCATCATATGCAAGTTTTACAACTAGCTGTATAACATGTGCAATGCATCCCAATCTTCTAAATGCTACGTTTTCTATTACATCAACTATCAAGTCAACATGTTCCCACTCTTCACTATTTGTCATATTCTCATCGTCTTCCAGATCTGTTATCTGCTCTTCATTAACCTCACTTTCTAATTCAATAAGTATATCACGTTCAGCTTGAGCTTTCATTCTCGACAACTTTATGCCTTTGACCATGTTTGCTCCATTGTCCGAAATAACAAGCAATATTTTTTCTCTGGAAATATTCCAATATTTTAGGCATTTTTCAAAACAATTAGCAATTTGTTCACCTGTATGTGGATGTTTCACAAGATACAAATTAAGCAGAGCATGTATTGGTTTTTCGGATTTGAAGTGAAAAAAACAAACCGAAATTCCTAAAAAGGACGCAGTAAGACCTTTTTTAGTCCAGCCATCAAGGCATATTGTGAAGCGCCTGCCTTCAGATATGAAGTCACGAAGTTTTCTCGTTAAAACAGTAAATTCTTCATTAAGTAGGCTAGTAATTTTGGCAGAAGCAGGCAATGAAAATTTATAATCCAAGGTATTAACTAACTTTCTAAAACTCGCATTATCCACCAATGTCACTGGATTACATGTTGCAATTATCATTTGAATAAGAGAGTTTAGTCGAATTTTATGCTCGTGTGAATTAATAGGCCATGCGGTATTCCTAAGATTAATGCATTGAATCAAGGTCTGGTTCTGATTTGAGGATGATTCTAAAAGAGTGGGTCCATTTTCATCCACTGCTTTTCTCTTTATCCCTGTTTGCTTTTTTTCACTTAATTTCTTTAATTCCGACTATTCCAGCTCAACGTGTACAGACTTATGGTTTCTTGCTAAATGTAGCTAGAAAAAAATAAACATATTTATATAATTTTTTGTTTGTATATTTATATGTTTATTTATCTATCTGTTTATCAATTAATGTATAAATAAGTTCGTATACGTTATTGAATAATTACTCTAAAATGATAAAAATGAGTCGTTTGTTTCAAAATGAAAACATATCCTCTAACAGATAAACTAACTTTAAGATTTGTTGGGTTCTTTCCACACAACTTTGGATTGCATACTTTTTCACCATCAAGTAAAACTAAACATACTGATTTGTCGGATGACGCATCGTATTTAAACCATTTCCATACTGAACTATTCCTCTTCCTACCAGCAAAAAGTTTACTCAAACTCATCGCGTAGTTGTGTTGGTCTTACAGTTTGATTTTTTTTAGTTCGAAAAAATATATTTGAATAAATATATTCGAACTATATCATAACTAAACTTATTCGAACTTAATTGAATAAAATTCAATTAAGTTCGAAAAATATCAGGAAATATCACGAAAATATCACTGCGTGTTACCAAAAACTTTTGAGATCAACTTTTTTTTCCAGCTGAGTAGACTTGCTCCCAGTTAAATGAATGGATTATACACCGTCATAACTAATGTCGAGACGTAACCAAAAGACTTGTGAAAGTTGAAGAAAACTGGATTTTACAGGAAGATTTAGTTTTGTACAAAATTTTATATATATAAAGAAGAATTAGTTTTTATTTTCTATTATTAACAAAAAAAAAATCACTCTACTTTAAATATATGAATTTTCATTCAAAACCAAATTTTTTTTATTCCCTACTAAAAGTAGTTTAAAAAAAAATTGACGCATCTAAATAAGTTTTTAAAATGCTTACAAGTTTAACATGGTTTTAAATTGCTTATTGTTTACTTATTTAAAGTTCTAATTGATTTTTGGGTTACAATTTTTTGCCTGAAATGATGTCCGAATCAAACTTAAAAGAATTGGGGATTAAATTTTAGTCGTAATAAGTATTAAATTACAGTTCTTTGCTTCCAACTCAATTTATAGACAATTTCTGAATTGTATGAAGAGCAGTAAATAAATTATTTAATTTTGAACTTGGAATTTAACATGTTTATAATTTTTGCATATTTTGACTTTTTTCTTTTGTAAAAGATAACGTTGCAGAGCGTGGTATAAACGTATTAAGTTGAACATTCACAATAAAATATTCAAGTATTTTTAAAAATATTTAAATATTCATATCGCATATAAATGTAAAATAGTAAAAAAAACACAGCAATAACATATAAAAACAAATTCAACAACATACTACCTAACCCTTTTTTAACCATCATTAGCATTAACCTAAAAACTAAGTTGAATTTGCATTTCCCCCTTAAATTGAAAAAAACTATTAGAATGTTAATAAACTTAAGTTCGATTTTTCTTTTTAATGAAGTTTAAACTAATATTCTCGTAAGTAGTAATTTATTTAATAAAAAGTTAAAATGTGGAACAGTCAAGTGATTATTTTTTTTTCAAAAATTATTTTGCTAGTTGACCAAATGCAGCGACTAATTGCACCAAGTATGTTTTTTTTTTTTGTTTTTTTTGTTTTAATTACAACAACAACTATAACTATAATATTTTTTACCATACAGTAGAAATAATTTATTTAAAAACAAAATCGGTGTGGTGGAATAATGTCGCAAAATTTAGAATTCCTCGATGAGTAATTTTTTAATTGTCAAAAAATAGAATAAGGATGTCGTAAATGATTTTAATGAATGGTGTCTAAAACAAAGAAAAAACATCGACTGACTTAAATAGGTAGAACATGCAGGGAGTGCACATTCATTGATTGACTTAAATAGGTAAAACATGCAGAGAGACTACATAGTTCGCCTGATAAAATAGGTAGAACATACTGGAAGAGAACATACATCGACTGAAAGTTTTGTTTGGAGCAGGCAATCTATTAATTAAATATATCAAGTAAACAAATATGGTTGTGACACTATTCCTTTTTCACTATTCGCAACATTTAGCCATTTTAATATATTGGAAACTATTCCAAGGTACATTTTTTTGACACAAATTCTAATACCAACAAAAGTTACCAGAAACAAGCTTTTTCCAGCGCCGACGAGTTTCGAAGTGGAGAAACACAATCGTCAATTTCTAAAAAAATAGTCCTCTATATCTAGTAACTTCTAAATTAAAAAAAAAAGAATGCAGTCCTTTAAAAAAATTGTGATTAGAGGAGAGGGGGGGGGGCAACTATATGTTATTGTCCCCTCTCCCCACCTACATATTTTAATTATCTTCTTTATAATCGAATTACAATTTAAATATTAATTGCAATTAAATATATATAAAATTATAAACTAAAAGTTAAATACTAGCCTCTCAAATTGAAGGGGCTTTAAACTTTAGATGGTCATAATTTATGAACACTGAGGGATAATAATGCGAAACTTAAAATTTATCGATAAATATAAGTCTAGTTGAAAATAGTACTAAAAATATTTTATCAAATTTTATCAACATGTTGCTCCTTGCCTTTGGGGTGGGGAGGAAGGGGAAATGAAGTTAAAAGGCTTTTTCGTTCCCAGCCTCTAATCATCAGAATTTTTTGCAAAGCATCATTATTTGACATAAGTATAAACATACAAATGTTTGGAATTTGCTCCATGTCTCAAAGTTAGCTATCTCAAACACCAAATCTGATATATTTATAAAAAGATGAGTAATTGAATGAAAGTTCACACCACAGCAAAACCTCTTCAATCGATTTGCATGACCTCATTTCCTACCTTCCAAAAAGTTTATGATTATTGTTTAGAATTTTTGTAATAGTTTTACAACTAATGCCTAGTGGGCCAGAATTATCTAAAAATGGCAAAATCAATTTATGGGTTAAATACAAACAAACAATACTTGTTTATAGTGGTTTTTTAGGCCTAGGATTTCATTTTTGGGCTCCATTTTAATTTTGGAGAAATCACACAAGTTGTTATTTTAGGGATTGTCAAGAGTAGTAATGGGGTGTAATAATGGTTTTTAAATTAGATAGGACATGTTGTATATTTAAATATAGGTAGCTACGGTCAGGGAATTCAAATCTGGGTATATTCGGTCTTTAGAAGTGGTCATGATTGCTCAAATGGTCATTTCAGTGGTGGTCAAGGATGGTCCTGAGATGTCTTGATGTTTTTCAATTAGATGGGGCATGTTGTATATCTAAATATAGATAATTGCGGTCAAGGAATTTGAGACTGGGCATATTCGGGCATATTCTTCAAGAGTGGTGATGACCGCTAAGGTGGTCATTTTGGGGGTGGTCAAGGGTGGTCCTGGATAATCTTAAGCTTTAAAACATTTTCATCATAAAGTTAAAGTTTGTTTGAGGCATGTAGAATTTGATTGTGTAGTACTCTCTGTTGTTTTAGTCTAAAACTATTTTTCACAATTAATTTACTGTTTTTTCATTTTATGGGCGTTATTTGAAAGAACAAAATACATTTGACGCATTTAAAATACAATTTTCTAGATGAAAACGGCATTTTAGAAAAGATATTTAGACGACATTAAAACTAAAAGTACTAGATGGTATAGTTTTCTCGCTTTCACAACGAGAAATTAAAAATCTTTTTTTCTCATAAACAAACTAATTTTTCTTTAATAAACTAAATTCTTCTTTTTACATAAATAAAAACTTTTTGCATAAATACAAATAATAAATATTCTCTTTAGTGACGGATCCAGCCTTTTTTGGTGTTTGAGGTAGCTAACTTCCAGACATGGAGCAACTCCAAACATTTGTATGTTTACACTTATGTCTTATATGATTCGAGGTTGGGAACAAATAAGTTCCAAAATTTCATCCCCCCTCACCCCAAACGTGCGGGCAAAAAGTTGATAAAATATTTTTAGTACTATTTTACTTGACTTATATTCATCGAAAAATTTTAAGTTTCATAGTATTATCTTTCAGCGTTCAAAAATTATAACCTTATAAAGTTTAAACTCTCATTTTGAGCGGATTACAAATCTTATATGGTCAGGGCCTAATCTAGGAAAAAAACTTTGACGGCGGTACCCTTCGTTTCGGCAGACTTTAGCGGAAAATAGGCGTTTTTTTCGCAAAAAAAAACCAATATTTGCCGTAAAAACATAAAAAAAAAAAGGTCCTCAAATTTTAATTTGGGCGGCGCCCGAATACGGTCGACGATGTCAAAAACGGTCTAGAATAACCTTTTATGATAAAGGTAGGTGTTAAAAAAAAATGTTGTGCACTTTAAAGGGTTTTATTGAAAAACACTTTGAAAAAAAGCAAGCATAAAAAATAAATTTTCATTTTTCTTTTTCTTATTTCAATATATGATGTCAATGGACTAATATAAACTGTTAAGAAATTAAAATGACATAAAATTGCCAAGCTGGCCCCATATTTCATTTTTATATGACTTTTTACATTTTCACCAATTTATAAAAGGTATAGTATTGCCATTTTTGCGATAAAATCACAGAAAAGAAAAAATTCTATCAGTTTTAGAGTGGTGGGAGTCTCTAGATTACATTTACAAAAAGAAATTACTCAAATATAAACTTGATTTTCAAAAGTTTTGCTTACCTCTGGCCCACTGTGTAACGGATGCCTGATGGTGCAAAATTTAAAAATGCAAAAAAATAAACAAATGTTGTTCAACCCACATCACTACCAAGAAATAAAAATAAATAAAATTATAGAATTTTATTTATATTTAATATAAATATTCTTGATCTATATATACTTTTAGGTGTTGTAGAACAAATTTTGAGAGGTCGATCAAAGTTTGTTTAAAAACAAGAAGTGTAGGTTATAGTTTGGTAACCAATATACCTACAATAAACAACTGCATAGTATCATTTTAAGGGCAGCATCTTTTGGAAAGCAACGCTTGCAATAACTTGCTTAAAAAAGACAGCTTAAAGCTGATTTTACATTGTTGTAAAAAACTGCTTAAAAAACAATTATATTGTTTTTTACGTTGAGTCCATTGTCGACGATCCCGGGGCATATAGGTACACTTAAAAAACAGATGCTAGTAGCGAATAAACTAATCGTAATTAACACTATTTTTATATATGTTTGATATATTAAACCCCCCTCAATTTTAGGAGGTTGCAAATTTTATATGGTCATAACTTTTGAGCACTAAAATATTTTACAATTAAATTTATAATTTCACGATGAATATAAGTCTAGTTGAAAATAGTACAAAAAATATTTCATCAACTTGTTGCTCTCACGTTTGGGGTATATGGCTAAGATTTTAGGATTTCTTGTTCCCATTCTTCTATCACAGTAATTTTTTTTTTTTAAGAATCTTTTCGTCATACATATGAACGTAAAAAAATTTGGAATATTCTTGTTGTTTATAAGTTGGTTATTTTAAACATTTAAAAACTTTCCTACGCCACTGGATATAAGAAAACTAAAAAATAAAAAAAAACAATTTCAAAAAATAAGCTGCGACAACCAAAATAACAAAACTTAGACTAGCAAAATTTTCACATTTTGCAAGTGGGTGTGGCAAATCGGGGCAGGTAAAGAGCAGCATTCTTTGATTGTAAAGCTTTTAAAATTATAAAAATGTAGGCTATCATTTAAACATGTTCAGACATTAAATTCTTAAAAAGTAAAATATTTATATAAAGTAAACACCCATACACCCAAACACCACAAAAAAGAAATAACAATTAGAATAATTTTTTTTTGTGTGTTTTGTTATTAAGTAACGTAAAAGGGGTGACTTTGATAATGGAGGTGGCTTTGATAATTTCGCCTGTTAGTTACAAAAGTATTGGCCTTAAAATGTAATTGCAAAATAAACAATCAATTCTTTATTTTTCCTGTTATATAATTATATTCTCGATGCTCGACATTGCAGACATTGGCATATTGCTAATAAGCCATTATTAGCAATATGCCAATGTCTGCGTATATTTAAACAAACAAAAACAAAAATTAAAGAAAAAATATTATGGTTCACATAAATCACGCAAAAAATATTATGAAACTATTTGGCAACATTTTTGACGAACTGGCTTGACATGTGCTGATATTACTAATAAGCCATTATTAGCAATATGGTAATGTCGAGCATAATTATATATGCCATACGCTGAAATTATTACTATTCAAAAAGTTCAATTCAAGATATATTTTTAAACCGGATTAATTTCCGTAGTATAATAACTCATAAACAATCAAAAATAAACAAGTTATATTTAAGTGTGCAAGTTTTACAAGTTTTCATAAATACCAGTAGTTTAAAAAATGTGTAAAACTCGCATAAGACTTAAGTCTTATCATTTAGAACAGCTGTGTAGCATGTTTTCACTATATATGGTTTTATTTCATAGAGATCATAAAAAATTTGAAGGACATTGTTAAAATTTACTTTTGTACATAAGACATAAAATTTTATATAACCAATAAACACACAAACGTCTATTAAAGGTCAAAATAACGTTTCGACAAAACGTTTAGATTTGGTCGATTATCCGTTTAGAATGAAATCCAGATTAACTTTTAGAGCAAACGTTCATAAAACGTCTATATTCAAACGAATTTTAGACGTCTATTACAGAATTATTATACGTATATAAAGCGTTAAGATTTGGCTTAATTTACGTTTAAATCTAGTCTAAATAATGTATATTAACGTTTATAAATAACGTATAAACACGGTCGTTTAGATGTGGAAAGTTATTATACGCAAGCGCAGTGTCAAATTCAAATATTATAATTTTAAAGATGGTGACGGCCTTTAGATACCAAAATTTTTTTCAAAAAATTCAATTTTTTTCTGAACAAAAATAGAATTCACCCAACACTACTTTTGTATATATATATATATATATATATAATATATATATATATATATATATATATATATATATATATATATATATATATATATCTTTTAATCTTGAAAAAAAATTGAATACTAATATCAGTAAACATTCTAAGAAAGATCAACAGTTCATCTATCTGAAAAAGTTAAAATTTAAAATTTTCTACGCTCAAAATTTTTTTAAAAACAATTTGAAAACGATAAACAAAACACACTAAAAAAGCTATTGCTGTAATTACATTTTATTCGTTTTTAGAGGTTTTATATTTAATTTGAAACATTTTATCGTGTACTAGAAGTTACTTTTATTATAATTTCCTTTTAATAAACGGCTAAATGCATATTTAATTGCTAAAAATTAGAAAAATAGCTCGTTGTCAATGAGAATTTTTTTTATATTCGTTATCCGTAGCCATTTTTAAAACTTTTTAAAAAATGCAAACTTTACTGCGCTTGCGTATAATAACTTTTCACTTATTTAGCAAGTCTGAACGACCGTGTAAAGCGTTTAGCTTTAGTCTAAGTAAACGTATATTAAACTTTTAGATCTTGTCTTATAGTTTCTTTGATTTAGTTAACTTAATTTCAATTTATAAAAGTTTAAAAACTTATATAAACTAAAATTAAGTTATAATTTTTTTACTTTATATAAGTAATAAGAGCTATATAGGTCTTAACATTTATAAATAAAATATAGTTATATAAGACCTGATGTTATTTTTTATATTTTTTATAACTATTATAATGTTTACAAACTTTTATACTTTACCATTTATACTATAGTTTTATATTATAAAATTATATATAAAGTTATAAACTTATATAAAGCGTTTTCATGTAGTGTGGGTTTAAAGAAAAAATGTTCGGGCACTATACTTGTTTATGCTACGATAATTAAAAAAATTAAATGATCAAGCTTTTTGTAGTGGAAATTTTATAGTAAATTTAATCTCATTACACAGAGCAACTTTACATACAGAGGATTTTCTGAATGGAAGTTTTCCGAAATTTACTGTACCACCCATATTTATTTTTGCTATTAAAAAATTTGTAACGTCGCGACATAACATATGCAGTGGTTTTTACCAGCTCTGTTCAACCAGTTTTCCTAAAATAATTATTTAGTTATTAAACCTATTGATTGTAGCAAAGATAATGAGTACCTACTGTTACACAATCATACTAGCGTTTACAAAATGAATTTCAACTGTTTATAAAACTCATGAAAAAAGTTCTTGCTGCAGGACTTTCATAACGAGAGATCAGCGAGCATATTTTTTAACTGTTTCAATGTGGTCATCAATAATTTCTAACACATCGGATTTCATTAATTTGTTGGCATTTAGGAAGGTAGATTGTCGCGAAGTATTTTAACTTCCATGAATTAAAATGGCGCACCTGAAACTCGTTTATTATTTATTTATCATTTGTTTTACTTTTAGTTGTTGTAAGGAGGTGAATCTTGAAAACGCACTTAAGTCTAATTTAATTATTAGCCAATAAAAAAAAAATTTTTCAACAGTAAATTTTTTTTTATATACGTTAAATTTCGTTTTAATTATGCCTATTTAAACCGTGCAATGATATATATTTAACTCGAGCCCAATGATATATAAGTAATATATATCATTGCGCGGTTGTTTATAACTATATCTTATTTATAAATTTAAAGACCTATATAACTCTTATTAGTTATATTAAGTTTATAAATATAAAAATTTATAAAGTAATTTTAATTTATATAAGTTTTTAAACTTATATAAATTGAAATTACGTTAACTAAATCAAAAAAACTATTAAGATCTAAAAGTTTAATATACGTTTATTAACGTTTATAAATAACGTATAAAGCTAAACGCTTTATGCGTTATTTATAAACGTTAATATACGTTATTTAGACTAGATTTAAAACGTAAATTAGGCCAAATCTAAACGCTTTATATACATAAAATAATCCTATAATAGACGTCTAAAATACGTTTGAGTATAGACGTTTTATGAACATTTGTTCTTAACGTCAATCTCGAATTCATTCTAAACAGATAATCGACCAAATCTAAACGTTTTTTTGAAACGTTGTTTTGACCTTTAATAGACGTTTGTGTGTTTACTGGTATATAAATTTTTATGTCTTATGTACAAAAGTATATATACTATATTATAATATAATATAAGTTTATTAAACATAATAAACTTATATTATAAAAAGAAAATTTGTTAGAGAGGACTCTGCTCGGTGCTGGAATTATTTTAACTCTTGCAAAGACATTTAGACATTAGAATATTCCTCATGGAAATAGAAGAAAAAGAGCTAGTACTACCAATTTACAAACTTCATGTTATATACTTATTAAGTAAATTACATTGTAACTTTGAGCGATAAAAAACATGTTTTTTAGGAAATTTGTAGATTTAAAGACTTTGTAAAAGTTCTAGCTCTTTTAATCTTTAATAATGTCTAGATTAAGGACGTTTTTTAGTTTTATTTAAAACAATTTTAAGTGAACCAACTAAGAAAAATCCTATAGAAGTTCAAAAAAAGACTTTATAAAAGTCTAAAATTTTGTATAAACAAAAAAAGAAGCTTTGAAATTTTTTAATTGTAAATTTTCATTTATTTCATTTCATTAAAACCTAGGTTATAGATTGACAAATACGAGATATTTATAAAATATTTCAATTTAAGTTTTACTTAAGTTTTTTGATTAAGTTTTACTAACACGCCTTAACTGCGTTTAGTATTTCCCCAACAAAAAACATATTACTTTAAAGTTAAAACCTGTTTTGATTGAGTTAATCATTTTCTTTTGAATATGAGTGGTTTCTTAATTCAGTTCAAGATGATATATAGATTCTCGCAAGAACCACAATAAGAAATTCAATCAATAACTCATATTAAACTAAAATCCTCAAATATTCACATTAAAAAACCGTGTAAACACTTTAAAATAATTACTAATTAAACAATGTTAATCCCAAACCACAGAGTCATCACTAACTGTTACAGAGTTTTCCAGAACATAATTACATAGATTAATATAAACCT
>NC_061157.1:29861236-29866236 GCF_022113875.1 Hydra vulgaris
TTTGCTAGTGTATCTGTCTTTGAAGAACTTTTTCCTAAAAATAGATAACACATTTTTTAAAATTAACTGTTTAGCATTCAAAGTTATCTTCTTTTTAGAAAAGTGCGATTCAACAAATGCAATAGTTTTATTAAACAATGGAGAAACTTATAATTTAATTGATAATAACCCAAATGTAATGCAAACTGTTTGTAATGGCAACAGTCTGGTCTATAATTCTGGTACTAATCCCTATACAATATTATCTTTAAGAATCAGATCAAGAAATAAATTTACTGTGAGTATGCGCTACCAACCTGTTTATGGAAATAACTCATGGTTCAAGTTTCCATCTCAAAGCAATGCCAAGGTAAAATTTATTATTTGTTGTTTTTATTTTTTACTGTTTTTTACCTCCTTAAGGCACACAAGGCCACTACAGTCAAGAAAACTCATTTTTTAATTATAGTTGCAACCCTCTTTCAACCTTGTAAAATCAAAACAAAAACCCTAATGATCACGGCTGCTGTACCTAGAAAATAAGTTTAGCATATTACTACCAGGGAAATGGTGAGAAAGCAATAGAAATATCTCCGTAATTGAACTCGATACTTCTCTCTTACAAAGCTAAGCAAGGGCTCTGCATCTACACATTTGATGAATGGGCAGATTAGAGCACTTAATGAACTGCTGCAGTAATTATGTATATATTGCATATGTAAATATGTAATATGTATGTGTAATTATGTATTGGTTATTTTAGTTCAATTACAATTATTCAATACTTGTAGTTTAAGGTAAATTTAGATCTAAAATAACTTTTTTTCAGAGTTGTGAAAGTGATTTATAAATGCATAAAAGATTGATGTGATCGGTGAAATGATATACAGAACAATTAGTTAACTATTTTTAATAGCGTTTTGGTTTAAAATTTAAAGCTGGATTTTTTTTTTAGTTTTAGTGAAATTGTATTAAAGTTATGCAAATAAAAATTGTTAATAAAAAATATTGTAGGGGTGTGTTTATTGTTACTTTTTTAATTGGTTGACAACAGTTTTTTTTTTTTGTACCTTAATGTTAATGCATCATGACTGAAAAGTGATACTACTGATGTTTAAGAGATAATTTCAGGTTTTGATTTGATTATTGGAATTTTTGTAAAAGTATTTAATACAGGAGAGTCAACCATAACTAAAGCAAGGACACTCAGAGTTAAAAAGGGGATATGAAACATTTAATAATATAGGGGAAAGCAGGGTTGGTTGTCATGCGGATTGGTTGTCACAAAATTTATTACAAGAAATGTAGATAAGATATAGAATTTTTAAATTCTATATCTTATTTACATTCTAAAAAGACATTTTAACAGTTTCCTTTTTTTTAGCATGTAGAAAAAATGTTATTTGTTTAAATGTGTTTTTGATATGTAAAAGTTGAATTTCAGATAAAAGTTCTCATGAAATTCATACGCTTTTGAGTAAATTTACAGGTGTTTTTCTGCTACTATAGAAGGGGTCATTTGTCAAAAAATAAATGGGGATGGTTGTCATGTTTGCCTAGACTACGCTTGTTGGTTTTTCAAACAGCTTATTCAAATTTTTCATATTAAGATGTCAGCATTTATTTAGGAGTATCTTAATAATTTTATTTAAAAATATAAACTAAAAGTTTTGTATTTGTTTAACTAAGCCTCTATAATATAAAATATTTATTTTTCAAGTTTAATATGTATAACCACTACAAAGTGTGATTCAATCTTTCAAATCAGTGGTAAATATAATTGTAAAATAAGAAATACAACATTTGTCTTTTATATGGTTATAATCCAAACATCAACCAACCCCACACTCTGTGACAACCAACCCCATGCTTTGGGTTGGTTGTTACTCAGCAGAGGTCTTTGAAAATTGATTTTACAACAAAATATATTTAATATAATGCTATGAAATTGTTTTAATAGTTACCGATATTAGTTAAACTACCTTTGTGCAAAATTTGGCATTGGTTTAATGATAAATAAAATATAAGCATCCTAAAACATAAAAAGTGTGACAACCAACCTTGCCTTCCCCTACTTATATTAATAAAGTGGAAAGCTTTTATTTCAAGTATAAATTTAGTTGGTAATTGTATGTAAGAACATAATCTGTAAGTGTATCAAAAAATCAATTTATATCAAAACAGTTACTACTTTTTAATCTAAAGGATTTGTTTGTTGCATTCCAATTTCAAGCACCCTCATTTCAAATAGTATTAGTAACATTGTGGTAGATAGTCAATTGAATGCACAGTCTGTTTATGCAACAATGTATGAAAATAAAACAATTGAGTAAAAACAGTGGAGAAAAAAACTTTGTTTACCGTACAAAGAAATAATCCAGAGTTACCATTGGAACCAACAACAATGCATACTCCACCATTTATTTCAATAAAATAAGATCAGATGCTCGTGAAAATTATACAATTAATTTATGTTTTATATTTGATGACTTACCATATAATCTTGAATCATATTTGTTCAATAAACTTTCTGTATTGCAAATAGTTAATCTTTTTTTTTCTGATGATTGAATTTGCCAGTACAAATTTTTTTTTAAATTTTTAAAATTTATTTTATCATGCTGAAGATTTAATGGTGATATAGCGATGTAATTTCTTGCAAGATTGCATCAAAAGTAGTCACCAAGGCATTGTTGGGGCATCTTAAAGACTTTTTTCCAATTCTAGTCTTTAATGAATCAAAAATTCTCATTGCTGCAAAAATATTCAATTTTACTAAAAATAATAAATCTGGCATGTGCTTCTTTTTTTTAAAGAATGAAGTAATTTTTTCAGTTTTTGAATTGTTGACAAAAAAGCTTACTTGGTACAAAAAGTTTTCATCACTTTATTTAACAGTAGGCAACAAGCATAAGTCTCTGAGCTGAAAAATTTAAAATGTATGCATCCTTATTTACTAAAAATTTGTTTTAGTGGTTAAGTCAAAGTAGATGCAATTGTTGATGGATTCCTAAAAATTCGGTGGAGAAAATTTGCAATTTTGGAATATAGAACCAAATAAAAACAATCATAAAACATTAATATCTTTTTTAATCAGAAAAGTTTATACAGAAGCAATAAAAAGCTACAATGTCTCCAAGTTGTTAACCAGATGTAAAATTAGTGAAAAAGCTGTGTTAGACATCTCAATGAGACTTGACAAATATTTTTAACAAACATAGTCCAAGCATAATTTAATTTTTCAAACAAGCAAAATGCACTTTTATAAAAAAATATATATATACTATACTCATCACATATATATTACACATATATCACATACTTAAACATACACTTATTAAAGAAAATTATTGTAGTTGTAGTAAGTAAATAATAATTGAATGTTAACAATGAAGTAAAAGTCTTTTCATTTAATGTATTCCTCATTTCAATTTCATGAAGAGTAGACAGAGTTATAATTAGCCTAAAAATTTTTTTAGACTGTTTTTATTTTTTACTCAAATCTTTTATTATAAAACTTTTTTATGTAAAGACTTCTGTTTAATTTTAAAGAAAATAACAGTAAAAGTGTGAGTAAACAGTTTTAGTTTATAAAATTATGATTTTCAAACTTGATAACAATATAATTGTTATCAAGTTGTTGATATTATTGTAACAACTGTTATAAGTTTGAAAATTTCAATTTTATTAAATAACTAAATAATGATTGTGCCTTATGAGAGAAAAATAGCCTCTAAGCAAGAGAATAAATTGTAAGTAAGTGAACAACAGACAATTTAAAAACAGAGCTTCTGTTATTTTTAAAAGAATAATCTTGATTATGGTATGCTAAAGACTATTTTTGTAGATTATATATATATATATATATATATAATATATATATATATATATATATATATATATATATATATATATATATATATATATATATATATATATATATATATATAATGCGGTAGTGGTGTAGTGGTAGAGCGCTCGCTTCATAAACGAGTGGTTCCGAATTCGATCCCCACCACGTCCCTGGTAGTACCGCGCTCGTTTCTCCGCGCAGCGGCCTTGTTCGTCAGGGTTCGTGTTTCGGAGTTAAAGAGTTGAGAGAGGGTTATAGCCACAAATAAAAAGCCTCCTCGTCTGTAGTGGCCTTCTCGGCCTTGAGGAGGTGAATTAAAATAAAAATATATATATATATATATATATATATCAACCCTCGGAATTAGGGTCGGCTTAACTGCTGACCTGAAAGTGCTTATGTCAGCAAAAAATTGCCGACCTTGTTTTTATGTTTTTTGGCAAAATATTGGATAGTACAAATTTGGCTTTTATTGGGCAATTGTCAACAAATTACTAGATAAATCATGGCTCCAATATTGGGCCAATAATGTTTTCAAATGGCTAATCACAGCCCAACACCGGTATAGTATCAGAGAATAATGGCAAATTATTGAATATTCATGCTCTGCATGTCATGACATTATTTAAAGATCTATTTAAAGATCATGCATAACTTCAAATATGATTAACAACTGTTATTGTGATATTTGAAAGCCAATTTGGTTTACATAAATGTAAGGTCATTATTAAACTATAACTATGTATTATAATGATTAATGAATTGACCATTAAAGTCATATTACTATTATTATTATTATTATTATTATTATTATTATTATTATTATTATTATTATTATTAATTTTATTATTATTATTATTAAGTTACACAGAATAATACATGAACCATAAGTTCATCATTAACTAGCAAATCTAGTTCGTATAGCAGCATAATAAAAGCAGCCACATAAAATGATGTGCTATGGTAACTGTTTTAAATGCCGGTCTAAATTAGTTTTTCACTAAGGTAGTATTTACTAAGTTGTCTGGCAAGGCATTCTATGCATTTGCTACATGGTTGGGATAAAGATAGAGAGGCCAGTCTTTGTGATTGAGAATTGCTAACTTTTTCATTTTTGCCCATTGTGTAGCACCAATACCTTTAGGCCAATAACATGAAGCTGATTCTT
>NC_061157.1:29871236-29943736 GCF_022113875.1 Hydra vulgaris
TTTTACTTTCCATTTTCTATATGTTTTACTGTTTTTCAGCTATTTGTTTGTCTTATTTGGGATTTTTCAAATAAGGCTTTTCCTCTTGTAAACAAGGTTCTAATGTGTATTGTAAAAGTAGTTGAACTTTTATTGTAAATGTGGTTAGACCTATGTTAGCTGTTGAGCTTGAGTTTCTGTCCCATTGTTTTGAGGTTGCATTGATTTCTTTTCTCCACAGATACTGCATTAGTTCCTGTTCAAGGAGGTTTTCACTGCTTGTTTATCATGTATCACCACTTGTTTCCTTATGTATCACCGCTTGATTTATCATGTATCACCGCTTTTTTTCATCATGTATCACATCTTCTAAAAATAACACATTTTCTTTTTCAGAATTTCACATTTTCAGAAAACTTATGAAAACAAAACACTGCAGTGTTTTGTTTTCCTAAGTTTTCTGAAAATCCAAACACATTTTTAAGAAATGAAATCCAAACACATATATTAAGTATAAAAAGAATAAGATTAAAAATGCAAACATGACATTTGCAGAAAACATTTCAAATTAATTTCATTATTCAATTTTGCCTCACATTTTTGTAAAATTGCTTTGTAAAATTGGCTATATTGGGTTGTTAGTGTATACAATGTCATTTTTAAATTGGAATTTTTAAATGTGTTGATGGTATTGTTGCTTGTAGTAGATGGTTCAAATATTTTCATAGTTGTTAGTTTTATTTTTATTTATATTTTTTTTATTTGGTGGGATTGATTGTTTATTTTGTTACCTTTTTAAATTTGCTAATCTTTACCCTTTTCTTTTAATATCTAATGAGTTTTACCTCTAGACCATTCAGTGTAAGAACTGGATGAGGTAAGAATAGATGTGTTTTGCAAATAATCTATAACCTTTAAAAGTCATTTATCTTGAAAACTTTTTTGAGTTTAGTTCAAAAAAAGTTAACATTAACACCGTAGCAATATAGTTTAAATTTGTTTTTAGCTTTACCTAAGGTTATTTCATTTGGAAATTCTTTTATCAGTCGTTTTTTATCTGACCCTACCTTACCAGTGATAGACACTTTCAATTGCACTACAATGGCTGCACCTTTTTATTATTCAACCATGTACGCAGTTAATAGAATCAACAGTAAAACATTATCACAAAATCAAAGTAAAAGGTTATATGTAAAATATTCTCTAAAGAATAATAATCTCTACTATGGGATTCAAGGTTTGACTATAACTACCAATTTTACGTCAGCTAATGATATGGCATCAGTATTTAAAAAAATAACTTATATGGGTTTGGCTTACTACTATGGAGCATTTGATTGTTATGGACAAGTAAATACGATCAATGGCACAAAATTTGGTCACTTTGATAGAGCTCATCTTGAAGTTCTTTATACACATGGTAAACAATTTTTTTAAAATAGTTTGTTATATATTTCAATAAATTTTCAACTTTTTTTACAATATACTAAATTAATGTTTTACTATGTATGCAATATAAGATAAGTATGATATCAGCAATCACCTATACCTTTGTTTACTTAACTATTACGCTACTGTTAGGTAGAAATATATGAAAAACTGTTACACTACTGTTAGATAGAAAAACTATTGCCTTGTGTGTTTTGTTTTATAAAAAAATTCTAAAGAATCACAATGGAATTTGCATATGGCATATTTAGTAACATGAAAAGACATCCTCATTATTAACAATTATAACTAAATCACATTTAAAAGACTTTATGTATAGCGAAAATGATGTATTATAAAATATAATTAGAAGACATATTTAATAAAATGTTAATTTTAACGTAAAAATTTTATAAATATACAATATAAAAATAAACCCTATAAACTTTTCCTTCAATTTAATGATAAAAGTTAATTTTTAAAAAACTTCAAATGAAATGAGGGTGCGTTTTTGTTTTATATTTTTACAACATAAAAATATAATGCATAAAAATTTTGAACAAAGTTGGCAGAAGACAAGGTCTTATCATTCAGCCCTGCTAATTATAACTGAGAAATACAGCTGATAAAAATTTAAAACAAGAAAGAAAATGAGAACTGTCTCAACAATCAATTTACTGTCTGCAATAAAAAGAAAGAATAAAAAAAGAAAGAAAAAGAAAGAAAAAAAAAGAAAAAATTATTATAATTTTTTTAAATTTTCTCTTTTATTCTACTATTTATCAATAAATTTCATCAACAAATTGTGTCAGTGTAATAAAATAATACCATACATGTTTTAAAAGCCATATAAAATAAATAAAGATGTTGTGTCAATGTATAAAACATTCAATAACTAAGTTTAATAAAAGTTTTTATTAATAGGATATAAACTGCTTTGTATCAAAATCAAAAAAATTGTTCTTTTGTTACATGTTTAAAATGTTGAGTTGAAGTTAAAGTTTTTATATTACTTGTTGGAAACAAGTTCCAGAACCACGGCCCTCGGCAAGATATTGAAAAATCAGCTTGTTTTGATAAAGCTTTTGGTATAACAAAGTTGTTTATTGAGTACTTAGTATGATATTAGTGTTTTTAAGAAAAAAATAAGTTTGGAAAATGCTTGGTAACATATCATTCTAAAACATACACGTAAAAAATAGTATGTCAAGAATATTTTGACATACTATTTTTATACATTGAGCTCTCTTAGTAGTGGTCTGACACAAGTGTATTTGTTTTCATTTAACATCAATTTCTCTTAGTAGTGGTCTGACACAAGTGTATTTGTTTTCATTTAACATCAATTAAAGAATGTGATCACCTTTTGTTTTATTAACAAATTTAAAGTTAAATATGCATTTATCGCAGAGATTGAAAAAGCATTTTTACCAATATCTTTAAAAGAAAAAGATTGTGATTTTGTAAGACTTATTAGTCAGGTCTTACCAATTGTAGTATAAAGTTGTCTTCAATGGACAGCACATTTTTTTATTTCCTGTAGCTTCAGGTGTTCCTACCCATATACTTTTTTAATTTACATTAACGGTCTCCCAGAATTTCACAAATCTAAGCTATGATACTGCCGTTTATTCTTGTTTTGATAAGAAGTCAACACTCTCTAATTGTTTAGAGGGAACATTTGAGCTTTAAAAGGATCTCACTTCTGCTACAGCATGGGGCTCTCAGTGGCTGCTAAACTTTAAATAAGACAATACTAAATTTTTTTCAGCTCATTATTGCGACAATTTAAATCTTCCTAAATTTATGAATTATAATGTACTCAATGAGTCATCTACTCTTTGTCTTCTAGGATTAACTCTTACTTCTGATCTTTCTTGGAAACCATTTATCAAGTCCATTACAAAATTAGCATCTCTTTATCGTGCTTGTCACTTTTTTACTCCAGATACTATTCTTGATCTCTATAAATCTCTAATCAGTATTTGTATGGAATAATGTTGTCATATCTGGAGGGAATCTTTGAATAATACCTTTTCTCTTTTAGACAAGGTGCAAAAACGAATTATAAACATAGTTGGACCTGCTCTTTCAGCCAGCTTTCACCTATTGTCACATCATTGTAATGTTGGTTCTCTTTCTCTTTTCTATAAATACTGTAATGGATACTGCTCTAAAGAGCTAGCATCTTTTCTGCCATCTACCATAATTCATTTTCGTGTTACTTGTCATTAAATTAATTTTCATCCTTTTACTGTGACTGTTCTTAAGTGCTCCAAAAATTCTTATTTGGCTAGTTTTTTCCTCAAACATCAATTCCTTAGAATACCCTCCCTTCATCTTGTTTTTTTTTGATTCATATAATTTGGTCTTTCTTTTAAGTTGTCTGTTAATCATTATCTTGTTTTATAAACTTCATCTTTTTTCTTTTAGAAACTTCCAACTCTAATAGTGATTGCTTGCAGCCATATTGAAAATGAAAATGTTTTCTTAAAAAAAAGTTGCTGCTCAAAGGAGCTGTTATATCTAGTTCCATCAACCAAAACTCATTCATTTGCAAGCAAAGTCAATCCTTTTACTGTATCTGTCTTTTAATGCTTTAAAAACTTTTATTCATCTTTTTTTTTCCCCTGCACTTTAATGCTTTGGAACTCTCTTGCATGTTCATATTTTCTGATTTATACTATCTACAATTTTTTAAATCTAGTAACTTCCAATATAATAGTAATTGCTTGCAACCTTGTTGAAAGTGTTTTAGTTTTTTTTTTCCTTTTTATATATTGAAAAAAAAACTGTTGTTAAAAAAAATATATAATATATTAAAAATATTATAATTTAACTTTGCAAATTTATTCTATACATTTAAATAAAAGTTTTTCTGAATAAATTGTTATTATTTATGTTTCTATCTATTGATAAATGGATGTTGAACATTTCAGACAAGTAATTTATATTGTTATACTAATGTTCTTAATAGAATACTTGATTATTTTCCAGAAGTTATAAAAAGATTAAAGTTTTAATCTTATATAAGTAAGGTAAATTTACAAGAAATTTACTCTTACTTGTTTAGTAAAAGTACTACAAACTGTAAAATTCTTTAACATACAATTTTATAATTCTATGTTTTAGAAACTCTGTATATAATTAAACTTAAAAAAAAATTTAATTATAAATATAGTTCATAAACATGAATGTTTACTATATTTATAATTAAATTATAAATACAGTTCTATATTTATAATTAAATTTTTATTTATAATTAAATAAAAATTTAATTATAAATATAGTTCTAAACATGAGTTTTGATTTTGACATTTGAAATGTTAGATGTTCATGAGATCAAATTAATCCTATGTTAGAAGAGGTAAAACTTTATAGGTGAAGAAAACTTCACGGTGAAGACAATTTAATGAAGAGAAAAAAATTCTGATTTTTAGAAGGAGCTTTATGGCATTATAGAAACCCACCAAAACTACCTAAGTTCAAAATTATGGATATTGAATATAAAAAGTAAATTAAAAAAATAGTATTTTGCGCACTATTAAAACACTTTTTTTTAAACTATTTACAAAAATAAGGGAAAAAATATTTTATAAAATTTTTTTGAGCTACCTTAAGGCTAATCTAATTTATGTAAAGATGCATCAATAGTATTCAAATTTGAATGTTAATGATAAACATTTAAAAACTTTAAATATTTTATTAGATTATTATTTCATTATGATTAGATTTCAATGAATGTCAAACAAACACTGGATGCTCAAATTACAGTATTTGTATAAACTTAGTTCGCACCTTTTATTGTAATTGTAAACTTCCCTATTTTGGAGATGGGTACAACTGTAATTGTAAGTTCATTGAATACTATAACTTCTATTTAATATATTTTAATTATATATATATATATATATATATATATATATATATATATATATATATATATATATATATATATGTATATATATATATATATATGTGTATATATATATATATATATATATATACATATATATATATATATATATATATATATATATATATATATACATATATATATATATATATATATTATATATATATATATATATATATATATATATATATATATATATATATATATATATATATATATATATATATATATATATATATATATATATATATATATATATAAATCTTAATAAGTACTTCTTTTTGTAATATTGAAACCCCAGGGTCAAATAATGTTAAAAATCAACTAATACCAGAGAAGATCAAGCTCATGAATTCATGAACTCAAAATATTCTGTGACTGTACAGACAAATAGATTGGAGTATTATATTATATATATATATATATATATATATATATATATATATATATATATATATATATATTATATATATATATATATATATATATATATATATATATATATATATATATATATTAGGGCAGGCCAAAATCTAAAAATTTCAAAAATTACACGTGGCTGCATAAAAAGTTGTTCCTTACCATACAAAAATTATTATTTAAAAAAAAAAGTTTTCTATGTTTTTAAGTACTGACGGATTTTATTTAAAGATTCGCGTTTTTACGCAAAAATATCACTACAAAAACTTAGGTGATGTGGTATTGGGACATATTTAGCATCTATTCCAAATGTTTAAAATGCTTTAATTATTACACAAAATATATTTTAACTTTAAAAAACGAATCCATCATTATATATAAGCAAGGTGCTATCTCGTGCAGTGATGAATGGTATAACGAAAATTGTTATTTGAATTGAACCAAGTCAGAAAATAATTCCTTCTTATTGAAATTACCAACAAGTTTTCTATGATTTTCAATGACTTCTATTATTTCGTTTCGTACTGCCTCATCCTAAAATTAGCCAAACATTCTGTAAAAAAAAATCTGAATAAAACTTTAAATACTTTTTAAAAATACCTTTTTCTCACCTTTGTGAGTATCTGAAGATAATCTGAACATAACTTGATTCCTCGCTCTGCATCATCGTTTGTAACCTTAACTGTTTTGATAAAATGTTTCATCTTTAAAAAGTTTCCATCTTCCTCCCATTCTGAAGGAGGAAGTTTGAGCCATTTACCTTTATCGTTTAAGTTATGAAAGAGCAACCAAGATCTTTTCCCAATATATGGCAATATCTCTAAGTTCTTGTGAATAGATGGAAGATTAGGTTTTCCAGAGTTGATAGCAAGTGGTCTTCCTACATCTAATAACTTTAATGCAATGTTGGCCTTTTCTTTCGCAGAAACCTTATTTGAAAAGAGACTGAAGACTGAGATCTCCTCAGTTAGATACCATGAGTGCCTGTTAAGAACTTCTTGAGCTTTTTGAGCTGCCAGAGAAGCCTGAGATCTGCTCTAGAGCGCCTAGATCATTGTATAAATTAATATCGTTAATTGGTGCATCAGAGCCTTTTGTTGCTTCTAGCCAAGCTTTAACATATAAAACTGAGCTAAAAGTCAAAAAGATTTTTAACTTTTCCATATCAGAATCGAGTAAATCTTCTTTAAAGATGATCTTCGGTGCATACAACAAGTGTGACATCCATCTGGCATGATGATTTGCTCCACAGGTTTTCCATACTTTAGGTTCTGGTTTGCCTAAAAGATAAAGTGCTATCTCTGCAGCTTCTTTGTAATCACCTCTGCGATGCTTACATTTTACTTGTTTCTCTAAGAACACACGAGTTTCGTCTGCTTTCGTTTTAAGAAAAGAATTTTCAAGATCTAGAAATTTGTTTAGTTTTTTTAGAGGAACCTTCTCTGCGCAAATCCATTCTTGTTGAAAGTTATTGAAATCTATATTATAATTAGCTTTTTTTTCTTTTTTAAATAAGGAGCTCCAAAATGCTCCCAAGATCAATTCTAAAATGTGATGGCGACAAGCCAGCCTAAGAAGAGTTTTCATTGATTTACAATCCTCTAAAAGAGTTGCAGCTCCATTCCTAACTCCTGTATTACATGCAGTCGTATCTAAAACCTGGGCATTAATGTTGGCTTTGAGATCCCATCCCTCTAAGTCTTCCAAGGTTCCTTTACAAATAGCAAGTCCTGTTCCAAACTGTATAGGTTTTATTGATAATATTTTTCCTTCAACACAATTAGGAAAGCCACTGACCAAAACAGTTAAACACTCAAACTTTTGCTCTGAGATTTGTTTTAAAAGTTTTAAAATTTCTTTTTAGATTGTATACAATAATCTTGTTTATTTAATAATAAAAAACGAACCTAAAACTAGAATGGCAGAAGTATTCATCATCAGCTGAGGATTTGATAGCTTAGTTCTATCTGCAGTTGCTGTTATCATTGGGTGAGAAATTAAGTTTTTTGGCAAAACCAGTGTGATACTATCTGATCCGGTGTCTTTTTTTTCTCCTTGCTGCCTTTTAGAAGTATTAAACTCAGGATTACTTATAGGAGAGTTTTGATATGCAGACTTCATAGAACGACTAGACTTAGTGACATAAGAATCTTCAGCTGAGTCACTACTATAACCAACCAACTGAACAGTTTCTTCATCATCTATTTTTCTTCTTTTTTCATTTTCAGTTGCAACCTGTTTCTTTTCGATTCCTTCTTTTTTTCTTCTAACACTAGAATGTAGCACATTATCTTTTACACCAATTCCTCCAGTTTTTATTCCATTTTGAAGAGCTGTAAATCAGGCAATGTCTTCATCGGCATCCTTAGCTGATCTGGTTTTTCTAATGTCATCTTTCCAACTAGGAGAACTAATATCAAAAATGCCATCTAATGATTGAATAAAGTTTTGTTCAAGTAAAATCTTCTTATTAGAAATTCTATTTTTAGATTTTGAAAGCAACCTCCATTTTTCATGTAGCCTTAAAATATTTTCAATACTGTACTTGTCTTGTTTATAAGGAATGGCAGCCTTATCCCAAAAGAGCTTGACTGATTTAATAGTAAGCAATGCAGCTAACCTAGATTTTGAAATGTTGCTTTGAGTGTGCAATGCCTCCCTAACTTTAGTAAACTCTTGATAAGAGCTATCAATAACTTGCAAGTGATACCTTGAATAGGAAGAAGAAAATAATTTAAACCTTTAAAAAAACTTTCAAAAACATAAAGTTATAACTTCAGTCTTAATATAAAAGAAAATTAACTAACCTGAAAAATTTATAAACATTTCTGGTAGTGGGCAAAGAGCTTGTTTTCCAAAGGATATCCAACCAACCATATTTTGTTTGTTGACTTCAATACTTTTAAGTATTTCTTTTTAACCGATTTTTTTAATTTTGTTGGTTCAATGTCATTTTTCTTTGGTTTAATTAGTGACATTTTCTTTATCAAATATTTACTTTGAATTACATATAAACTGGAATTGAAAACAAGATGAGCATATAGTATTAACCACTTAAGTATTTTGTATTGTTAATAACATAAACATAAGATAAATGACAGCGGCGTGCTAGATTTTAATAAATTTGCTATATTACGATCAGACAATAACCTGGCTGATAATAATAAATAGTCAGTAAGTTGGTGTTGAATCTGTTACTATATGCTTATTGAAAAACATTATGTTAAAATATAGGCCTACAATTTGTAAAAAAATAAACATAAGATAAACATACAGAGTTTTAATCTAAATAACACATATCTTTGAACACAGTTCAATGAATACCGCTACTCTTTGTTGTATGAAAACCACTAAATAATGTTATTGTGTTGTAAAATAAAAATCTATAAATATCAGAACAAAAGATTTTTGTTTTGTTTTGTTTTACAAGAAAAGTATAAATATCTATAAAATATAAATATCTTATTAGAAAGATACTTAGGCTGTTAAATTGAAAAAAAAGTATTATTTGCTAAACTCTTAGTACTTTTAGCATAACTATATCAAGTCTGATTTAAATATTTCACATCATAAAATTAACGCATATTCAGTTTGTTTACAAAAAAACGCAAGTATTGGTATGTATTTAACCGAATAATTTAAATAACGGAACAGATGTAATGGAGGATTTGTGTTTTTCGTTTAGATTTCAAATTCACATTAAAAATGAAATGCGGCAGTACTTAGAGATGTGCTACATAAACACTTTCATAACAAAAAATGATTTTTATAGTAAAAAGAACAATATTTGAAACAGCCACAGTAAAATTAATTTTTTGAAAAATTTATGTGGGACTGTAGCCTGCCCTAATATATATATATATATATATATATATATATATATATATATATATATATATATATATATATATATATATATATATATATATATATATATATATATATATATATATATATATATATTAAAAATATAAAAACATCAATTAATATGAGTTCTCTTAGTACTATTGTTAATTTATTTGTAATTTTTGCTGCATTATAGTTACCAGCATCATCAGCTATAATATCGTAATTAAAAATTACAATTATGACCGTTATAATAAATTACAAAAATTAAACTTTGATGTCAGCGTTAGAACGGCTTCTTTGACGCAAGAATGCAAAAAATGGAGTCCAAAATTTAGTTTTAACGTATTGTCCATTATCTAAATTTATTCCACCATAAATTGGAGAGCATTGATGTTTTTGAATCTCAAATGCTTCACAAACTTTCCTATCAAATTTATTGTCTTCTTCTTTAAGTGTTTTAACTTTATCCCAATTAATTTCTTCTCCTGTTTTTTTTATGAAGAGCTATAGCCGACTGATAATACTTATCTTCCATCAAACATTTTTGGTGTTGTTGAGATCTTGTTCTAATTTGTAATTTTGTTTCACCAACATACACTTTGGAGCAATTACAATCAATTAAATAAATGCCAGGTTTACTGTTGTCCGGTAGCCTCAATTTGTTTTTTGATGTTAGTAGAGTTCTTAAATTATGATTAGATTTAAAAACAGTGCGGTAACCAACTTTCCAAAATATTTTTTTAGGTTTTAGGGATAATAATTGACTCAAAGGGCTCTTAAGACAAATCTTGATAGGAAAGTTTGTGAAGCATTAGAGATTCAAAAACATCAATGCTCTCCAATTTATGGTAGAATAAATTTAGATAATGGACAATACGTTAAAACTAAATTTTAGACTCCATTTTTTGCATTTTTGTGTGAAAGAAGCCGTTCTAACGCTGACAACAAAGTTTAATTTTTGTAATTTATTATAAAGGTCATAATTGTAATTTTTAATTACAATATTATAGCTGATGATGCTGGTAACTATAATCTTGTGAAAATTACAAATAAATTAACAATAGCATCGAGAGAACTCTTATTAATTGAAGTTTTTATATTTTTAACATATATACTCTCATACAAGATGTCAACATTTAAATTATATATATATGTATATATATATATATATATATATATATATATATATATATATATATGTATATAATATATATATATATATATATATATATATATATATATATATTATATATATATATATTTTATATATATATATATATATATATATATATATATATATATATATATATATATATATATATATATATATATATATATATATATATATATATATATATATATATATATACATTTAAATTATATATATATGTATATATATATATATATATATATACATATATATGTATATAATATATATATATATATTATATATATATTATATATATATATATATATATATATATATATATATATATATATATATATATATATATATATATATATATATATATATATATATATATATATATATATATATATATATATATATATATATATATATATATATATATATATATATATATATATAGTCAAGCCAGTAAACAAAAGTAAATCTTTTTTTCTCAAAATATTTATTACTAAAAATATTTTTTTTATTTTTCCAAAAAATACACTAATACAAAGTATTTTTATACAATTAATTAAATAAACTTTAAGCACTAGAGGCCTTTCAAAAAATCATCAGTATATATGGGATTTCAATATTACAAAAAAAAGTACTTATTAAGATTTTTTTATTTTATATTTGTTTGATCTTAAAAAAAATTAACATCTTTTTTGAGGTTTAAGGCTTTAAACCTTTAGAACAAATCTCAAATAGTTTTGCTATATGTGTATTATTTTCATTCTAACTTTTTGGCTCTCAGACTATAAATTAACAAATTATAATAATATTTTTTTCTACTTGATTTTTGTTGATGTTGATGTTTGTTTAGTAAAACAATATTATTTTGATACTCAACTTGGTGTTTACTCTACGTTACAATTTAGACAATACACTATACCAGGTTAATTTTTTATATAATCAATAAAATTTATGAAGTAATTTACGAATTGAACTTTTAATTGATTGAGTATATTTAGTTTGTTTTGTGATTTTATTTAGAATTTTACTTTCGTGGTTTGTTTTATGCAAATAAAACAGAAGAGTTGTATGTGTGTGGAAGCTATAAGAAAAATAGGTAGCCAACTTTGTGCATGCTTTCTAGTAGTAATTAAATTAAGTTCCAATAGGAAAACGGCATTCAATAGAAAATTACTAGCATATTTTATCTTATTTTTAATAATTATTTTTTAACAAACATTAGGGGTTGTCCATAAATTAGGTCGCGCAGTTTTTGACATTTTTTAACCTCTCCCCTCCCTCCTCCCCCCCCATTCCTTGTAATGCACCCATAACATTTTATTGACCCCCCCCCCACGCATCCCTTGTAACGCACCCTTAACACTTTATTGAGTATTTAGTTCCGTGTAAAACTGTATAAATTAACATCGCTATCCTAAAAATGATACCAATTTTAAAAACCTATTCTTCCTATATATAATACATGCAAAATATTATATATATAATATATAATACATAATAATATATTATAAATACAAAAAATATTATTTTATAAATATAATTTTAATTTGAACTCGCAATGTTAGCGTA
Source organism: Hydra vulgaris (assembly GCF_022113875.1). NCBI lineage: Eukaryota > Metazoa > Cnidaria > Hydrozoa > Anthoathecata > Hydridae > Hydra > Hydra vulgaris. The sequence continues at coordinate 29,883,563 of NC_061157.1, forward strand.
GCTGAGTGGATTCCGCCTCAGGCTAGTAAAGCAAGGATTCCGGGTTCACCTCTTGGTATCGAAATTTTTTTTTTTTTATAGTTAGTGCAAAAGGTTGTTTTTTTGTTGCTGCACACTTTAGTGCATCAACTAAATAAAGTTCTGCACTTGGACCATATAAAGTCAAAGTGCAGAATGTGCACTGCACATAAACTGTTACAGCCATAACAGTCCTTTAACAGGCTGTAACTACTCCATTAACAGAGTGTGCACATCGACTAAGTAAGATTTAGGCATAGTTTTACAATCAAAATGTAGTTATATCAACTGAGGGTTTTGGTTTGGTCAGATACTCTTTTAGTTAAAAGAAAGTTTTCTCTAGATTTAAAACTTAAAAAAAATAAATATTGCATCACAAAATCGAAACCCCTCCGCCTCATAACAAATTATTACAAAATTGTCTCTCCTCCCCCCTAAAGCATGACGTAGTTTATGGATAGCCCCTTAATATTTTAAATGAAACACTACTAAATTTAATTCTATATGCCATAACTTATTGTGACATAAGTAATTTTATAGGTTAATTATACTCTTTTGTTAAGCTTAATGCAAGTTTTATTGCAATCATTTTTATAATAGAAAATATGGCTGTTTATCATCGAAAGATATTGGTCAAACATGGCAGTGTAAGTAAAAGTCATTTTTATAGTTTATTAATCCAATGTAAATATAAGTAAATAAAAATTGTTTTGACAAGTCATTTGTTTATTTTTTTGATAGGAAATTTGAAAATATGTAAACAATATGAAAATACTTTTTACTATTTAAACCAATGAATGATCTTTTTAATGAGATTGCACAACAAAATGAATTCATCGCAATAAAATGGTCCTAAACAAAATTTCAACCTCTTGAAAAAATTAAATTTTATAGATATCTTGAGCAAGATTTTTTTTTTATTTTTCTTTAAGTTTTGCAAATTCACTAAAGTAGTAAAAAATGTTTTGAATTTTTTTGTCTTCTGCTGTAGTATAAGATGTAGTTTGAAAAATTGTTTGACCATTTTTAATTCAATATTCAATACAATACTATAAACAACTATAAAACGAGTAAAATTTTCTTTATCTCTGATAATAAATAACTGTTATAAATTATATATTATATATGTTATATACACGGCTGTTTCAAACCGAGCTTAACGGCTTCTTGTTAATTTTTGAAAATATTGACTAAAGGGGTGTTACTAAAACTTTTATAACTTTTGAAATATAAGAGGTAATTTTGTTTTGTAAAAACAATTAAGACATCAATAAAATGTTTTACCTTATGACATTTAATGCATTAGTAGAAAAACTTCTTTTAGTTTAGAATAAATATGACATATATTGAATTTGGCTAAATTTTTGTAATTTGATGTTACTTTTTATCAAAAAAAAAATTAGAAAAATATATTCCTAATAGTTATTATCAAATACACTTATTGTTTGACAATAATGAAAACAAAAAAACCTTACTTAATTATTTAAGGTTAACTAAAACAGCCTTAATCGAATTGTGAAAGCAAACCACATTTTTCGCAAAATTATGAAAAACGTCGTTATAAGGGGGGATTAGTTGTTAAATGAGTACTTTTTTTAATATAGAAGTTCTTGATTTAGAAAATTATTTTGGAACGCTGATAAAATCATTACATTACAAAATAAAGTTCTAATAATATGGTGTTAGGTAGTTAATAAATAAAAACTCATCAATTCTAATAAAATAATTCATGACCAAAATTGAGTTAAAGGTTTTGAATTAACCTAGCTTTTGGTAGTACAATTATTTTATGGTACTTGTATCAATAATCTCTTTTCACAAAAAATAAAGTGTTTAAATATACACAAATAGCTGATTTAAATCTTTTGATAATTCGTTTTTATTTTCATTAAAAACTGTTTTATAATTAGTTGGTCCATTGATAAGTTCTTCAAGCAGTAAACTATCTTTGAACACCCAGATGATACTAGACTCATACATAATTCATTTAAAACCAGAAGAACATTTGGTCAACTTGGCAATTGTGATAATAAAGTTTACAACTTCTTAATTTATCAAGCTAAATTTTTACACCAACTTGATAAATGAGACTTATATTCCATTCTTTAACCAGAGAGGAGGTATGTAGAGCAGAGGTCCTGCGAAGGTAGAACTAACTTTTGATGATAAAAATTGAACGGAGATCTAATATATATAAAAAATGTTACATATTACATAACAAAGGATAAAACGTTTTTTGAATTAACTACATAAACATACAAAATCATATCCAACAAACATACCAGTTGCTCTGATCACAAATTAAAATAGTTAGCTATACATTTGATGCTAGACTTTTATTCCATTCTTTAACCTGAGCAAAGGCATTGCATAGATATAATAAACTTTTGAAAATAGGAACAGAATGGGCATCTACCTAATATATAAAATCATTGTAATAAAAAATTATTATTATTTTGAACAAACATTACAGGCATTAAAACAGAGTAGAATTCTCTTATTTGTAAATTAAGGATCTTATATAATTTATCTTAGTTGTAAAAAGTTTAATTTTTTTTTTAACTTTTCAAACATTTAAACTAAATTTGATGACCACAAACAAGACAAAAACCTTGTCTATAAAATGAATTTTCGCCACGCTCTGAACACACAACACACTCTCTCACCTTAGAGGCTTGAAGCTTCCTATCAGCTTTGCTGTGCAATTCAAAGCGTTTTAAAACAAGATGCAGCTTTTGCTCCTGATTTCTAACTGAATGCAACTGCCTTAATTCCTTATTTACGCTATTATGCAAACACTCTCCCTCCTCTTCACTCAGCAACCCAATAGTTTTATGCAATTTTACAAATAGTGGCACATTGAAAATGAGTTCATGCATTTTTCGCGTGATACTTTCTTTTGGAAAGCAAGCATGAAACTCAATAGCAAATAAATTTATATATTGATGAAGCTCAGAAATTTCGGCATCAGAAAGAAATTTTTGCTTAAAAAGAATAGGTTGCAAGTTATTAAAAACACTAAACACACGTACAAATCAATTTTTAATTGCTTCATCATCAATAACACTACAAAGTTTATAGTGGTTTCTTAATACTATTTTACAATGATTACCTACAAATACATTACCATGGTAAGCTTGTCGCTCAACTTTCATATCTTCAAGGGCCTTATAAAGAGACCTCTCATGAGTCCCCATGCTACTTATAGATATTTTTTCTAGGTCTTCACACTCTATCTGCAATCGAATATACTCAACGTCTAAAACTTTGCGCTGTGCGCGTATAAAAGAAATTTTTTCAGAAATATAAAGGTCAAGACATGCTAAATCTTCACCCTGACATGCTAAACACTCATACTTCTCTATATCACACAATACATTCTTTTCCGAACCACCAATAATTTCACAAAATTGATGGAACAATTTTTGGCACGTACCACACTGCACCCAATCAATGTTACAATCATATTTAGTAATTAAACACCTGATACTAGCACACTTTTCTTGCTGTTTACAGGTTTTTTTTTTATTGGAGGAGTTTAGAGATATGCATTCCAATTCAGAAATATTTTTATCAAAAGCTAACCAACGAGTCTGTAGATTTGCAACGTCTACAAATTGATTTCCTAATAAACGTAAAGAGTCTGCTGTTTTAGAACATTCAAAGCTTTTAGCAGCCCACAATTCATTCGTTCTCACATTCTCATTATGCGACAAAGACGAAACAGCTTGACAATCCAAAGTCTTACACTCCTTCAACAATAACTTATAAAGTTTTAACACAACTACTAACATAATATGCAAAACAGGTGGCACTACATTATCTAAAGTTATTATGGGAAAAATCACAGGAGCAATAATTGAATTATGAAACTTACCTAGAGCTCTTAGGTTTCCACCTTGTCTATCTTCACACAAGTTCTCATTGTAAGCACTTTCCAGAGATTGTATTGTTCTCTTTAAGATGTTACAATTAGCAGGTGTGTGAGGCATAGAAGCATGGTTTCTTAGAGAATTCAACTTAACTAGGTCTGTAGAACTAGGAAAGCTAGCAGCTGAACCCTGGTGTCCCAGAACATCATCGATAAAATGAAAATCTCCACCTAAGAACAACCTGACTATTTTGCCTTTTAGCTTAAAATCTGACGACTGAATTCTTTTAATGTCGTTGGCATAATGCCCGAGAACTAAGGCAATATTCTCACGACAGTCTGAACCCTGATACATACAAAATAAATGAACATCATATACAGACCCTGATGATTTAGAATTGACAACTTCAAAATGGAATTTCATATACTTCCCACCCTTATCCCCAGCTAAAAGGAGCCATACCTCTTCGCAAAAACCGACTTCAGAATTGAAGTGGTCACGAACGTGCAGACTATTGAAAACCTCTTCAATATAAGTTATCAAATTCTTGACCATCAATACAGGTACTAAACAAGGTGCTTCATTCGCAGATGGATAAAGTAACATGGACTTTACAGTAACATGTTCTTTACTAACATGCATTGTCCGCATTTCTTGTTCTTGTCTTATCTTGGGCTCAGATGGGAGAATCCTTGCACCAAGATTACACAGAATAGGTCTTAGCCTACGGAATTCAGCCGTGGGCATCCTTAATTGGCTCTGCAGCTCTACAGCATCAGAAACACTTAACTGCCTAACTAAACCCAACTTATTTGCAACACAATGAAACATAGACTTTTCACAAGACACAGAATCACAAAACAACATAGACAAATCACTTTCCAAATCTGAACAAGCTAATAATCGAAGGAATATAAAAGCAAGTTTAGATCGTCTAGCTGCAGCATGCCTACCTAACTTAGAATAAGATTTACCATCTCCTAACTTAATGTAAGTATATTTCTTACCAACTATTGGCTTTTTAACTGATATAGTCTGTGGATTACTTAATTTAAACCCACAGAATAATTCAGAGGAACCAATGTTGTCATAGTCTAAATAAGAATCAACGACAACTAAATCCTTATCACTGCTAGCAAAATATTTGCAAATTTGGCAACTGTTCTTGTTTATATCACTGATTTTTGCATTTTTTTTTTCAAATTTAAATTTTTTTAGCAATCTTACATTTTTGGCACGAGCAGATGCAAATTTACGGTGTGCTGTTTTTAATTTTTTTTTTTTTAAAAGTTGGAACTGCTCCTCCTGTTTTAGCCTAATACTCATAGTCTCTAATTGAGAACTTAATGAGTTACAATGTGCGTTGAGAGCCTTGTTTTTAGAATTTAAATATATAACTTCAGTTTCCAACTTTGATACCTGTATTTTTAAATTATCTATTTGCTCCACATTATTTTTTTCTTTAGAAATTAATTGTTCAACTTGACTACTTAGTTCCTTATTCCTATTTAAAATATAAAAATTATCTGCATCTGCTGATTTTTTTTGTTTTTTTGTTTGTGGAGCTGGAGATAGTTGCATTTTAAAAAATGCTTCGTTTTTTGAAGCTTCAAAATACTTTTTAGAATCTTTTTTTCTTTGTTTTATTTTTCGGCACATTTTATTTAACACATCAATATTAGGCATATTAAACTCAATTGGCAAAAGAAAACTTAAAAAAGTAAACAACGCTTTTGGATGAAAAACTGTTAATAAAATTGAAATCACATTGTTAGTGATCTTACTAGTGTCAGTTACTCGCTTTACAAAATTAAAGTTATACTCATTTTCCCAACCATCTTCCCAACCGATGTACAGTTTCAAAATTTCCCTCTCAGTTGCATACATCACAAAAATAATGATAATGATATTATAATAATAATATAATAAAAGAAATTAAATAAAATAATATTTACAAATAAATACACTAAAAATAAAAGAATTAAGCAACTTATCTGAGATTAGTCGAATATCCACGAGGAAATAATCCACGAAACTTTGCTTTATAATCTTTATTGATATAGTAATAAAATTATAATACAAACAACTTAAATAGAATAATATTGACAAATAGATGCACTAGATAAAATCGGATTAATCAACTTATCTGAAATTAGTCAAATATCCAAGAGAAATTAATCCGTGAAACTTTGTTATTTATTCTATAAAATGTGTCTCGTTTGTTTTGTTTGTTTTCTTAAAATGCATCCGATAATCGTTGGGGACGTAACGATCAGAGTTTGCGTCACCGCTTTAAAATGTAAACAAGAATTTATGCAAAAAAAACTAAAAAAAATGTCGCTAAACATGCCAAGTTTGAAAACATATTTGATAACATAGCTAGAGGTACAGAAAATAATTTTTTGATTTTCTTATTCATATAAGGTTGAAGTATTACTAAATCCACAGACTTTTTAAAAATGTTATGTTTTTTATTCAAAACGAATAAAAACAAAAATATAAATGCATTAAAAACTAACTTTCTATATAAAAACTTGCAAAGTCTGTGGAAATCTAGATAGAACAGACATTCATTAATAACTGTTCTAAATTTCAACCATCGACCATGTAGCTATGTTATCAAATCTTAGTTGGCCTAAGACGGGTTTTGCGTAAAAATCGCAAAAATCAGAAAAGTGATGCCAAATTATTAACAATATTTTTACAGCTTTCATTTTTATTCCGTTTAATGTAAATGTTTATTTAACAAGGAAAGATAGATCTTTTATATTTTTTTTATTTGAAGATGAAAGCATTTATAGAAAAAAAATACTATTATTTTAAAGTTAATGAATTTTTATACTTTTTATGCGGAAATACTTTTTTTTTTGATAAACTCGTGACGTCAGGCTCGCTTTTATATTGAGTGAAACAGCCGTGTATAAATAACTGTTATATAAAAAACATTATAACTGATAGTAATGTAACATTGATTCTAATTTTATGAAAATAAAAATAAAATATAACAAACAAACTGTGATCTTAGTTATTGAATTTTTTACTGGTCCATTTATATGGTTTACTGTAACCTATAACATTTGTTGCAACCAACTATGCTTCTAAAAGATAAATGTGTTAGCAAAGTGTTCTCAAACTCTCTGTTACTTGGTGCTAGTTATAGTTTAAGCTGTAAAAATATTTTTCCTGAAAATAGCAATATTTAGAATCTGTTTGACACTTTAAAGTTTTTATTATTTGTGTCAAATCACAAAGCAAGTTCTAGCAGCAGTTCACTTGCTACAGCATCACTTGTAACTGCTACTATAAGTAACAATTACAGTCGATGTTAGTTCCAATGTTATTGTTACAATATCTCGATCATTCCAATAAATCGATGTTATTGTTCCAATAGAATTTATTTTTGATGAAAAATTTAAATGAATAACTTTTCCATTTTATTGCTTGTTCTTTCATCAATGCAAGTAATTTGTTTACACCACCTCATCTACCTCTGCAACCTTTCTCACACTAAGCAAATAGAAACAGTTGGTCCTCTTCAGTATGTTTATTTTTAAAATGGTATCCTTATGGGCAATATCAAAAAGACTATTTGGTCTTTTGTAACATTTCTTTTAATTTAAAATTTGTTGCCAAACTCTTATTGATATTATACTCGAGACACCGCCATTTAGAGTTCACTTTGTAAACATGTTCAACCATGTGATTTCTGGCTTTGGTTTGAATTTAGGCCATCTCTTATATTAACAACAAAAGTGACCGAGTGAAAAAAAGGTTTTTCATTACTTTTATTCAAACTCATCAAAATGATAGAAAAAAAAAATTTCTAAGACATTGCCTCAAGACCCAAGTTCAAAACTATGGAAAGTTTCATCTGTTGCACCAAGTTAATCAAATGGAACTAGCTGAAGGTGTACTGTTTGCTGTAATTACATTAAATTTATGTTTCTAACTCAGTTTTAGTGTCGTGAATTGGGTAATAAAATAATAATTTTTTTATTTAAAAATGTATTGAGCATTAGTACTGAGTGAGTGAGTAATTGCAATATGCAAAATAAAAAACTCCAATGGTATTATCAAAACAATTAAATTTTCCAAGAAAAGCCAAATAAGATGAAAACTAAACCTCATAGTAGACTTCAATGCATGGTGACTATATAACCAGACTCTCACCTTTGATATTACAACAAACAGTGTAATACGCAAGTATAATCAACAATACAGAAACGTAGTTGTAGAAATCCATTTGGTTATAAATTTATTGAATTAAAAAGAAAACTTAATTGAATTGTTGATAAGATATGCAGCATACTTTTATATCGAAATGATGATGAGATAATGAGGATCAGAGATAGGCTCTTCATGTGTTCTGTGGTACTTGCAGATCAGCTTTGAAGAGCTGGCAAACCAGATATAAAATATAAAAAGCATATTATTAGTCATTTAGGTGTGATGAAAACCAGCTAACCACACTACAAGCAGCTGTTTCTGTAAGGTCAATATATTAAGATGTAAGAAAATGAGAGATAAATCAAAATTATTATATGCAGGGATGTTGATGGTAATTTTTATTAAATTGGATTCTTACACAAAATAAGTACATGAGAATTGTTTATAGACAATTCCATTTGTAGCCACAAAAGTGTTCTTTTACATAAAGCAAACCAATATTTATTTACACTTGATATGTTTGAAGGAAAATTACAATAGTATTAAATATTTGTTTGAGAAGATAAATTAAAGTTATAATCTCAAATAACAGATAAAGAATTAATAATTTTTAATAATGGATAAAAATTGTTTTAAATCCTATAACTATACATTTTTTTTTATAGTTATGCTTGTAAATCATTTTTTTGCATATTTCTTGTATAAAACATTGATTTTTGTCCATACTTCCAACCTGCCAAATTTGAAGGATTTCAGGTTAGCATGAGAGTACCGTACTAGGCAAAATATTTATTTGAAATTTTTTTGCTTTTTGTTATAAAAGGGGTAATGATTAATTGATTATAAAAGAATTGATTTATAAGAGCATAGCTTTAGACAATAATAATTTAAAGAATATAACAGTTAAACTTTATGTAAGTATATAGCAAATTTAAAAATTAGTGATTTTTTAGTTTCAAACTTGTTTTTTAATAACAAAAAAAATCATAGTTTATTTATTACATTTTTATTGTTCATTAGATTGCTCATAGAAAAAACGTTGTTTAGATATACAAATTTAGTTTATGTGCTTTAGGATATTAATTTATTAAGATTTTCTCAATGGCAATTTGTTTAAAAAAATGAATAGTAAGAGTTTACTTCTCCTACATTTGTTATTTTCCATTTTCTTTTTCTTTAATTAGTTTTTTAATTAACATGGTTCTCCTTCACATGTAATATTGATTGCGCTAAAATTTTTAATAAGAAAGCCTGAGAAGAACAGACATTTGAAAGTCATTTTTATCAACTATTAAATGGTTAATAAATTCTTTAATTTAATATCTTGCTATATTTTAATAAATTTGAGAAAAAAAACGAAAAAAATTAATTGAAAAAAATTGAGAAATTTTTTTTTTCGTCAAACATGTCAAACTTGAAAAAACAAATAATTACAATAAATAAATTATGAGTTATAGTAAATTAATACATCTTTTTTACATATATTTATTTTTACATGCCGACACTTTAAGAGATTCAGGTCAGCAGTTGTATGACATTGCGAAGTAAAGATAGGTCTACTTTTGCGTCTGCATTGCTGAAAACCGACCTGAATTTTGCAGGCTGTATTTTTTTAGACATGCTTCTGTATTCCTTGTATAAAACATTTATTTTTTTTAAAAAAAATTGAAATTATTTATGACATTTTAAAAATAAACAAATTATTGTTTTAAACTAAAATTGAATTACAAAACGAAATTCACAAACTTATGAAATAAGTAAATCATGATATAATTTAAAAAAATAGTAATAATTTTCACAAAATATGCTTGTATGAAAGGCTATTTTTTAAAAACAGGTTTTTTTGATTTTCCATCGCAGTTTCGTAAAAATAATTTCTTTTTTTTTTTTTATTTTAATTTTTTTTCAAACAATATCACTTTTCTGCAGTACATGAGAATTTTTTATAACACTTTTTTTGTTTGTTTAATACTTTGTTTGAATATTAGTGTAATTTTTTTATTAAGATACTCACCAACGACTTGATTTAATTTTTGGTCAATCAGCTGATGGTAATGTGTATGGATATTCTACATTAGATAGCTCATATCTGATGTTTCACTTTTCACTAAAAAGATGGTTTTCAATACCATCCACTGCATATGAAAAAGCTCGCAGCAATATTGATTTTTATTCAGACAAAGTTGTGATTCCTACTTTAAATGTTTCAGTTGATCCTAGACGTAATGAAATTATTCTTCCACTACAACAAAGTATTTATAGGATCAATAACCTTATTCTGGCAGGTAATATTTTTATTAGATTACTTTATCATCTTACAACCAGTATTTTGTGTTTTTACTTTAAAATAAATTGGGCTGAAGTAAATAAGCACAGTGATGTATTTAAAATGATTTTAAAATAAAGTTTAGGCAACATTTAAGTATTTTAACTTTTGATGCTTAGATGTCTGCTTTGCAAAATAAGATGTTTTTTTTTTTTAACTCTAAATTCGATCACAGTATCACAGTATATGTTTTACCCTACTAATTTTTTAAATTATAATCTTACATTACTATTTGCTAAAAATTAAATGTTAGCTTTAACACTAATTGAATCCTGATTAAAAAATAATGTTTAAACACTTATTTTGTTATAATTACTCATCAAAAATCAATTTTTGAAATAATATTTTGAACTTTCGACTAAACATGCTTTTAAGTGGTCAAAGAAAGACTAATTATTCTCAAATAAGTAATTGGTAACAAATAGTGAACCATAAAACAGATCACTAACAAAAAGAATTTTTGAAGTTATTTAGAGATATTTAGTTTTAGATATTTAGATTTAGAATATTCAAGTTATTCTTAAATTTCTCTATGAAAAAGTAGGATAAATTTTTAAGATTTGTAACCCATAATCTCAGATTTTCTTCAGACTTTGTAAAAATAGTTACCTACATAACATAAACTACATTGTAAAAGTTTAGCACTGATATCAAATGGGTTTTGTAGATATTGTTACTTTAAAATCAGCTATTTTTAGTATTTTTTTTTGGTGGCCATTTTGATTTTACTATAGTTTTTGTTTTACAAGTAGTGATTAGGCTGAAAATCAGCACCTGTATAGTTTTAAGATGAGAAATCAGAATATAATTTTTGTTTTTAATGAAAACAATTAGAAGTTTATCAGTATGGGAATTGTACTTCACCTTAAGCTATTTTTAAAATTTTAATAAAGGCAGAAAGGAGGCCTGGTAACCATGGTAGCATAATTTTTTTGAGAATTTTTTTTTGTTTTTATTAAAATAGATATATTAAAGAATGTTTTGGTGTAAAATTAAGAGGTAGGTTTTTAGAGGATTTTCATAAATAGTTAAACAAATTATGATGAAAAAGTACATTTGAATGTTACTTGTTAAGAAACTACTTATTTTAAAAACTTCAATTATAAAAAAAAAACCATTATCGAATAGTTAAAATGAAAGATTCATAATAAATGTAATATATTGAGTTTAAAAAATAAGAGTGAGATGTTATGCTATCAAGTTTTTCACTAAGACTTTCAATGAATTGGCCTACTGTAGATGTGTAACTTAGAAGCTCTGCTCTATCTGTTGTACTCCACTGTGTGTATTCAATTATTTCATCTTCATCAACTTTGTCATTCTCTTCAAAGGTTCAATCATTTTGCAATAGATTCGCAGTTATATAATTGATAATATCTTGAATTCCAGGGCAACAGTTACATCTATGGACTATGCATTCCCTTAACTCTCTGCTACAAACAATCTTCTCAATAAGTTCATGGAAGTTCTTCTCCAATTTAACTGCGCTAAGAATAAGCTTTAGGTTTTGGTATATAGTACACATACAAACAGCATGGGTTCATCTTTGACCAGCATTAATCCACCACCTTTGCTTTAACTAAGCAAATTTAGAAAACCCTATTTGGGACTGAGGCTGCTCTAGTTTGAATTCAATAAATAAATCCTTCAATGTCCAAAGAAGTAATTGCTTTGATACATGGTTATTTTTGAATGCACTCACAAAATCTTTTATACGAGGCAACTGCTGACTGAACTATTTATCTAGAAAGTATTCATCTAGATCTTCAGTTTTTCTCTGATGGTTAACATTGGGCTTCTCAGTAACATCATTTTTCAGGTCTGTTGCATTAATGTTAAGAATAACTGATAGTTTTTTGAAATAACATGAGTAGCTTGCATTAATTTTCTTTTCCCTAGAGAAATTTTAGCATGTTGTGGAACCCTATGAAATTTTACTGGCAATACATCTAGTTTATCAAAACTGGTGTTTATAAGTTCTTTTTCTTGTGCAATTTCTATAACTTCATCAAAAAACGTTTGTTCCAGAAAATCATCTTCAACATTGTGGTCCTGTAAGGTAGACCAATCATCTATTTTTTTTACAACTTTTTTTTGACATGAAGGACACCAAAACCAGGTGTTGTTTCAATACCAATCGAATACATATCTTTTGCCCGTTGAATATCAATTTCTTGCAAACCACTTATAAATATATTATAAATGAAAAAAAGTTTGCCAAAATTGGAAAAATAATTTAGATGATTTAATAATTTTAGAAATAAAATAAAAAAATAAGAATTTTTAAAACTAGTTGAAAGTGTACTAAATGTATTTTTTTAAAAAAGACAGCACAATAAGTTAAGAACATATAAATTTACCTTTTATATTAGTTTTATGACTTTTAATTGGATTGAAACAATTTTTTTTGGAACTAGCAAACTTTTTTTTTTTTTTTTTTTTTTTTTGGAACTGGTTAAGTAAAAATTGCTCCTTATGTAAACAGATTTTAACATTTAATATTGATAGCCCAGATGTTCATAATAATAATTTTTTATCTCTCTCTGTATAGCTAAATAAATCCTTCAATCCATTTGATTTAGTGTAAATCATTTTATGACATTGATCATTTGATAAAATACCAACTGTACAAAAAATCATGTTCTTTTTTATTTTTTATTTAACTATAATTAAACACACAAAAAGTTAAAAAATTTTTGTCATTAGTATTCTTAAATATGATATCAAACATTTATCATTTTTTAATTTTGATTATATAACTTGTTTTTTTTATTTTAATGATCAACTTGAGAGAAAAGAAAACAGCTGGTAATATGTCAGATTAATACTAAGGCCTAGCGTTTTAATATTGAGTGTTTCTTCTATTTTAGTAAAAGATGATATAATATGTCATTAATAAGAAGGAAAAAAATTATTTAAAAAAAATATTTGTTTGAATTAAAGTTTTTTTAAATAATAGGTTAATTGAGATTTATTATGTATAATTTTTGATGACTAATGAAAATTGTCAATATCAATTAATTTAAAAAGAAATCATGAACACATACCTTTAATACTTATTTTTTCACATAATACTCTTATATTTTTAAAAAAATTTCAAAAAACCCACATCTCTTATATCTTTTATCTCTTAAAACTCCTCATACCTGTTTTAATAAAAACAAAAATAATCACAAAAAATTTTATGCTACCATGGTTACCAGGCCTTCTTTCCACTTTTGTTAAAATTTTAAAAATGGCTAAAGGTGAAGTTCAATCCCCATATTAATATAGCTCTAAACATTTTCATTAACAACAAATATCATCCTCTGATTTCTTGTCCTAAAAACTATACTGGTGCTAATTTCAGCTTAATTACATGTTTAAGTTGAACAGTAAAACGAAAACAATAGTAAAATCAAAATGGCCACCAAACAAAAAAAAATTTTAAACTCCAAAATCCATTTGATATCAGTCCTAAGCTTTTACAATGTAGTTTATGTTATATAGGTGACCATTTTTACAAAGTATGAAGAAAATCTGAGATGGTGAATTACATGTCTGTCCCACTTTCTCATGGAATACCTCTAATATGTGTTTCTATTATAGTTATTTTGTAATAGAAAAATAAAAAAATTAGTATTTTCTTCTATCATTTTATAAAACATGCTTTAGTTTTAAAATGCTTGTTATAACTGCTTACTGCGAGTCTAAGGATCTGTTCATTTAATACAATTCAATACAGGTTCATATATTTGACAACTATTACACTAAGCTTAATTTAACCTTAAACTAACCTTCATTTTTTTTTTTTTTTTCAAATTCACTCCTAACAAGCTGTTATTCATTTTTTTTTTTTTTTCAAATTCACTCCTAACAAGCTGTTGTTCATTTTTTTTTTTTTTTCAATTTCACTCCTAACAAGCTGTTATTCATTTTTTTTTTTTTTTCAAATTCACTCCTAACAAGCTGTTATTCATTTTTTTTTTTTTTCAATTTCACTCCTAACAAGCTGTTATTCATTTTTTTTTTTTTTTAATTCACTCCTAACAAGCTGTTATTCATTTTTTTTTTTTTTTTAAATTCACTCCTAACAAGCTGTTATTCAAGTTGGGATTTAACAGAAAACAATGAAGAAAGCTAAAGAGCATGGAAATAATTGATGAAAGCAGGATCCCCACCAGTCCTAAAGTTCCTTGATTTTGAAAGTAGTCCTGGAAAGTTACACTGATTCATTTGATAAATCCATGAATCAAATTTTTTATAAGGATCAAATGGACTTTTTATTTTTATTTTGATATGACAAACTTGGTATGGTTAAAACTTGTCATCTTAAATCAGAGTTCATGGGCCGATCAACTGCAACTGTCATTATGCAAACATTCCTAAATTGTATTTCTGATATAACTGTATTTATTTATTCTGATATTCTAGCTGTATTTCTAATTAAACTACCATAGGCTGGTGCTTGGGTCCTTCTCTCATTAACCATCATCTTTGTGCTGATAGTATTGTCCTGTGTGCACCAATCTTACATGACTTTTGCTTTAGGTTTGCTGTGAAATATGATATAGCTTATATCAATATTAAGTCTCAAATAATATTTTTTTTAATTAAAAACCCCTTGTAAATAGCCCTTGTTTCACATTATCTAAAACGGTTCTCGCATGCACTACACAATATAAACACCTAAGTCATTTGATCACAAAAGGTATGCAGGATGATAAATATTCTAAAACAAGTATGTTCTATCTATGCTAAAGCTATCCTTGTCCATAGAAAATTTAGCACACGCAAAAACATACAAACTACAAAAATGCCTTTTGTAGTACAATTTATAGATGTTAGTTATGGTACCTCCTGCTAAAAGAATCATTTCATTGTCTATGTGTGGATTATGATAACGCACTTTGCTTGATATTAAATAAGCTCCCTTTAAACAGTGCAAATGATTTATTTGTGAAGCATGGTGCCCATTATCTTGTTTTTCGTAAGCAGTAATACTCATCATTGCTACTGTTGCAGAAACCAACGTTTGACCACTCTCTATACCATATAATTGACATTTCATTAAAGTTAAACAATAAATTGAACCTATTAAAGTTCAGGCTGTTGTGAAGATATCATTTTTAATAAGTTTAGAGTTATTTGTGCTATATCTATCAATAGCAATTTCTCAAAATACCTCAAAAGTGTAAGATACACCTGAGCTTGTTATTTTATCTTTTTGAATGGTTTGAAGAGTATGGTACTTTTATACATAACTATAGTTAAAAGAATTTGATGTAACAGTCAAAATAATGCATACTGTGACACTTAATGAAACAAAAATGCTCATAGCATAGTTAATGTATCCACTTCAATGAAGCAGGTTGGAAACTTCATAGCATAGTTAATGTATTCACTTCAATGAAGCAGATCGGAAAATTCAAATTAACTGTCAATTAAATTGTTAACTGTTAATTAAGTGTCACCAAATATTGGGCAGCCGAATATTCTGTGCTTCGTTCGAGCGTCTAGCTGAATATTTTGTATTAGAAGAATATGATGAGCACAATAGAGACAACCTTAAAGAGAGGCAACCTTAAAGAGAGGCACCTTTAAAGAGAGGCAACCTCAGCAGATTTCTTCTAACTTTTTGATGGAATTTTCAAGTAATGTTGTTGCAATAAATGTTAGAAGTCAACAACTAAGTTTTGTTTGTGTTGTTAAATTATCATAGAAGAGATATCAGATTCAAGAGCTACCTGTTCTAAGAAATCAAAAAGTGATTATTTTGTTTTCAAGACAAAAATATTTAGTTACATCAGCAAATAGTACCAGTTTAGAGGGAAGATATTTAGTTTGATCATAAGTATTGATCTAAGAAATTGATCTAAGAAATATTAAATAATGCACTTGGAAGTGAATGGTTCAATAATTTGAAAAACTTTTACAGATATGTAATATTAAGCAAGCTGTTAGAGAAAATTAGTATGCCAGACTTTATTGAAAACCTTTGATATATCAAGTGTAATAGCCTTCATCTTTCCGCTTCCATCTTATCCAAAATAAAACCATTCTGTTATAATTATTATATATATAGTTATTGTATTTTTCTGTTGTAATGGTTAGCAAGTCAATATTGGAACAAGAGAATTGAAATTCGTATTGATTGATAGTCAGAGAGTTAATTGAAGACTAAAGATAAGATATTGAAAGTTTATGATTAAAAATTCAAAGATCTTGCTTATAGTAAGAAAGAACTGCAGATTCCATTTACCAGCTGGAAAGAAAAAAATATTCAGTTAAGTACTTCATAAATAGTTTAAAGAATAATGAAGAGAGTTCTGGTAAACATTTGTATAAGACTGTGACAGGTATATCTGGACCACAAACAATAAAATAGTTTAACTGCAAAATAACTTGTACAAGAGAAAAAGTAGTAGTTTATAAAATAGTGGATCGAATTGTTTCTTTAGGATGACAAGAAGAATCACATTATTAGATTTAAGTGACAAGTTACAGGAAAAGTTATTTGCAAATAGTTCTGCTTTAATCATGGGAAAGGTAATATGAATAAATACATTTGTGATAGATGAAATGTTAGACTTATCCTTAATAATGACATAGTTAAAAAATTTTCAAAAGTCTCTAGGACCTGAGATAAAATAGAAGGTTTACTAATCTGAGTAGAATGAAGCTAGAGTGAGTGTTGAGCATTAAAGTCAAAAATAACAATAATATTAGCTAAGGAATAAGTAGAAAGGGTTTGATCAATTTGATCTGAAACAACATTGAAAAGAGTGCAGTCTTGAAAAAAAGGAGATTGACAAAGAACAAAAGGTGTATGAGTGAAACAGTGCAAAGCAAAAGCACATGAAATTAAAAAACAAATGTTGTGTTTGCTGTTTTTTATTTATAAATACAATTAACATTTTTGAATTTATACCAAAAAAAAAGTCTTATTTTAAAATTTTATTAATAATAAAAAAGATTAAGGCTTAATCTAATTTACGTTTCTTCAAAAAAAAAAGTTCTTTTATCCAGCACACGAAAAATATCTTGAGTTGGGACTTGAAGGATGTTCCAACCATCACGACTAATTGCTGGTCATATAAATTGTTTGACACCTTTGTTCTCCATAAATTTAACAAAGGTTTTTTTTAATAAATAATCTTTGCCATGTATTTTTTGCAAGACAACTTAATGATAATTAATTTGACATTACATTCAATATTACCTTAAACTTACCATTTAGTAATACCATCAAAAAATACACTCAAACAATTTTATACTATCGTTTTAATATTTAATTTTTAAACAACTTTATACTATTGTTTTAATATTTAATTTTTAAACATTTTCTATTGTTTTAGTTTTTAATTTGAGTTTTTCAAAAATAATTAAAATTATGAATAGATTTAAATTTGTCTGCTATATTGTGTTATTAGTTACATATATTGTTATGCAAATGAGTATACCTATATTTGTTCATTTGACGCATGGCTGTAAAAAGAAAATTCAAAATGTTTAACCAAATACATGTCAATATTACCCACCTGTCAATATTGACATGTGTTAGTGTTACATGTTTTTACTAGTCACTGTTTGAATTGAATATGTTCAATTTATTTCAACTTAACAGCCATCTGTCAAATGAACAATTTTAACTTTACTCATTTCTGGGTCTTTTTTTTTCAATATGCAACTGCAGTGTAAAATAATTCATTAAATAAAAAAAAATATTTTTTTACCAAAAATAATAATTTACTAACCAAAAATAATAAGTGATTAACCAAAAATAATAATTGATTAACCAAAAATAATAAATTATTAATAAAAATAGTTCTGTGAAAAAAAAAAAAGAATGCTAACTTATACCATATGAACCATTTGCATCATATAAAAAAAGAAAAGTTTTGCAAAATTAGTGAACTTGTTAACTTACTCCAACAATTGTTTTGCCCATTCCTTTTTTTTTTTTTTTTTTTTTTTGAGCCCAAGTTAGTATAATATTTAGAACAAATCGGTAAATGTAAAGGAAAAAAGAAAAAACAAAACAAATTTTTAAAACTTTTGAATTCATTATAGCATATTATGAATAAATATATATTACTAATCATTTTCATTAAAGTTTTCACAATTGTAAAATAGTTTTCACTTTTGCAAGGCTCATAACTCCAAAGATGACTATAGCCCAAAGATGAACTGAACCCCAGATTATCTCTGGTTTACTTTTAGATAAGATTATCTCTGGTTTACTTTTAGATAAGATTATCTCTGGTTTACTTTTAGATAAGATTATCTCTGGTTTACTTTTAGATAAGATTATCTCTGGTTTACTTTTAGATAAGATTATCTCTGGTTTACTTTTAGATAAGATTATCTCTGGTTTACTTTTAGATAAGATTATCTCTGGTTTACTTTTAGATAAGATTATCTCTGGTTTACTTTTAGTTAAGATTATCTCTGGTTTACTTTTAGATAAGATTATCTCTGGTTTACTTTTAGATAAGATTATCTCTGGTTTACTTTTAGATAAGATTATCTCTGGTTTACTTTTAGATAAGATTATCTCTGGTTTACTTTTAGATAAGATTATCTCTGGTTTACTTTTAGATAAGATTATCTCTGGTTTACTTTTAGATAAGATTATCTCTGGTTTACTTTTAGATAAGATTATCTCTGGTTTACTTTTAGTTAAGATTATCTCTGGTTTCCTTTTAGATAAGATTATCTCTGGTTTACTTTTAGTTAAGATTATCTTTGGTTTACTTTTAGATAAGATTATCTCTGGTTTACTTTTAGATTGCAAACTGAACAAAAAAAAATGATCAGAGGTTTTTTGTGATTCAAAATATTTTCCATTATGTATATACTTTTATTAGAGATTTCAGTAGCTCTTTTTGATTTTAGCTTTTTTTTTTTTCATTTCATTTCAGATTTCTTTTTTTGTTATTTGAGATCTTAGGCATGGAGCAAACTTCAAAATTAAGTATATTTTAGGTATGTACCTAATGAGAGTGTTTTGCAAAAACTTATGATGATATGGAACACCTGTAAACAACTAAACCTCTAAACATTTTACCCTCTCCCCAACTCCAAATGTGGTTAAAATAGTAATTATAAACTCCAAAATTACTGAGTTTACAATTACTATTTTAAACTAAATTTATATTCATGGACAGATTTCAAATTTTATTTAATATGTTAGTTTTCAAAGTTAAGTTTCCAAACCCTCTTGTAGAGTGATACCACCTTAAATTTTTTTCACGAATAAGTTCTGGCTGTTCTTCTAGTGAAATAGTGGGTTCCAACTTTACATTTTCTGCTTTTGAAGCACGCCCTTTATGGTTTTTTGACCACATCATTATTAAATTATTTTTTATAAGTTTTATTGCTTCTTTTGTATAAAATCTATAAGTAAAACACAATATTTCAACTTACCATTGATAGCCAACTACTCGTGACTCCTTGTGCATAACCCAATATTTCAATCTCCTTGTGCATAACCCAATACTAAGTTGTATTGTAAACTTTGTTTAAAGTATGTGTGTTACTTTGTTTTAACTTTGTGGTTTGTTTTAGTGAACACATTGCGACAATTGTTACAATGTGTTTTCTAAAACAAATATTTGCCAAAAAATTTTTTTTCTTTTTTAAGGTTCATAATATCTTACTATAAAAGTTACAAATAATGTATTAGTATATTAATAATAACCTTCAACATTGTTTTTTGTATTTTGCTTTGACTTGAATATATTATATTACGGAGACATACTTTAACGATGTCACACAAGTTTTAGCAATTTTTTACCCCCGATGAGTATATATTTATAGATTTTTGCAGTATGTAATTATAGATTTTTGTTTTATGTTACGAATATACAAATAACCACACTTCTCTACTTTATTAACATCATTTTTGTAATCTTAATAAAAAAGCTAATGTTTTGAATGAAAATAGGTGATGGTAAACTTGTGACTAATACTAAAACGTTCTCTTAAGTGCCTAAAATGTAACTCTGGGGGACCACTTTGTCTCTTTTCTTCTCACACAAAAATATTAACTGAATATTTCTATTATGAACGTTGCCAAAAAAAGAAGTGTGTTATCCTTCTATAAAATTTAAAAGGTTTTTTTTAAATATATCCTAGCACTTATTATGTAAAGATATTTTTGAGTATCTATGCCTTTGTTTTACCTGGAGATATCATTCATGCCTTTGTTTTACCTGGAGATATCATTCATGCCTTTGTTTTACCTGGAGATATCATTCAGACTTTAAACCTAGAGAATCTCTAGGTCCAAAGTCTGAGCCATAGAATGTTATATCTAGTAGAGATAACATTCTATGACTCAAACTTTGGACCTGGAGATAAAATTCTATGACTCAGACTTTGATACTGGAGATTCTATGACTTTGACTTTAAACTTAGAGATTTTATGTCTTTGCAGCAATATTGTTATAGCTATTGAGATATTATTTTGATATAATATTAAATTTTTATTATTTGTACTGCTTGAAAGATCTGATAATCTTCCTTTAATTTTTTTAGTTACATTAGATGGACTTTCGAAATGCTTAAATGAGACAGAGTACCTTTGGGTTTCTTATTTTCAGTGGCAAAATCTTCCATTTTTAGATTGAATATAATTGTATTTTTGAGTAAATAGTAAAAACGTTAATAATAAGTCAATAGCAGTTTTTGTTCGAAATGGTTAGTGTTTTTTACATTTTTTTAAATTTTAAACACTTTTTTTATTTGTTTGTATTTTTTATTACAAACTGTAATTTTTTATTACCAGTAAAAATGTTTTGGTTGCTTAAATTGGCTTAAATTTGGTCGCTTAAATCATATAGGAGTCAAAATTTAAAAGTTTAAAACTTTGAGTAGCAAACTTAGGTTCTAATGTATTTGGTATTGGAATTTTAACTCTGATAATATAATATTTTCGAAAACAATATGAGACCAGGTGAATAAAAAAAAGCAATTGCTTTTTTTATTTACCCCGCCTAACATTTAGCTTACGGAAACGGATCTTAAACTTACGTTTCTATTAAAATTAATTACTTTTACTTTAAATTTAAAAGGGTTTAAACCATTAATAATATACATTAAAATTTTATAAAGTAAAAACAATTCACGTATAATATAACTGATAAAATTATTGTTATAATATCATTGATACCCATGATTTCTGGGCTAGGAATGTATTAATGCGACGAGGTCACCCAATGCAATAACTCATGCCAGAAATCTCATCAATGCATCTTCTTGCATTGATGAGTTACGTGGATTCTTTTATTAGCATATTAAATATTCTGATTTAAGTAAAATCTATTGGTTAAATGGAGTATCTAAGTATATTGTAGATAGGTCTATAGTTATAAGGAGAAATTGACTTTAAGCGTCACAAAATGTTATTAATTTTGCTGATTTTGTAACACTTTTTCCCCCATTAAGGACCAACAAAATGATTCAAAAAAGACTTTTTTAATCTACTTATTTCTGTTATGAAAACTTTATGAACCTCAAACATCTTGGCTCTAAACCAGAACTATGACCACAGCACCACGGTTGCATGAGTAATTCTAGTTGATTTGCTTTAAAGTGGAATCGCTTAACTTTCAAATAAACCATTATAAAGTTTTTTTTTTAAATGTGATACTTACGCAGTTGATGTAAAAATTTACTGTAATACACGGTTTTCAAAACTCAACTTTTTATATCCAAAATATATATACAAATATATACGGAACAAAAAATTTCGAAAATTAAACAAACCGATTATCGCCGTAAAAAACATGCAAAACATCTAATTAAAATGAGTAATAATAACGGTTTTAGTTCTCCAAACACAATCTATTGATGACTTTAAACTATTTAGTGTAATAGCATTAAAATTTTTTCTACCAGTACGTAAAAAATCTACATTTGGATCAAGTTTAAGATAACTTGGATAGAATTTAGAATGGAAGTTTACGCATCATTACCTACCAATCTATTGGTAAGGAATAAGGTTTGAACTACCTGGTTAAGTGTTGTTCCTCAGTGCTCTATGATATGACCGTTAGAACTCTGGAAGGATCTAAGTAATTAAAAAAAAGTAACAACTTAACAAATCATTGCAATGATGATATATGGTCAGAGTAACATCAAATTTGCTAGGATATTCTATTTAATTTAGGATATTTTATTTCTGAAGATAGAATATCCTGAGAAGGAAATGAAAGATATGTAGTCAAAAGAAGAGAGCTACTTAAGACATAAGTATACAGCTTTGTTTTTAGGCCTTCAATAGCCTTACCAGCCTGCTAATTAGACCCAGGATATTATTTTTACATCCTACCCCCTCAGTCTAATAGAGATTTATAAATAGATCAGAAACCCTACCTTTTGTTTTATATAGTAAACCATATGGTGACTTTGAACTTATTTTAAAGAATACTTTAACTACTAATAAAGGAGAAGGAGTAACAGGGTATAAAACAGAATCTCTTAAATTAATCTTGAACCAAAACTGTAACAAAAATAATGTGATTATTTTTATGTAATATATAAAACTATTGTTAAATAAAATAAAAATATAACTACAAATATGCTTGAATTAAATGTTTATCATAAAATAGTATTATTTCATGATATAACATTTAAAATTTGAAAGCGCTGTACAAATTATGATGTCATTAAGACTGTCAAGAAGTGGTAGAGGAAATTCTTGTCCAATTATTTGAAAAGTTTTCATTCTTCTAATTATCTGTTCAATGAGAATTATAAGTTTAGCAATATTACTTGTTTTTACTACTTCTTCTGGGTATCATTTGAGAAGTTGCTCGTTTGCCAGGTAGGGAAAAAAAAGGTAATCCTATAAGCAGCACACTCACTACCGTTACTAAAAATTTTATCAGCCATAATTGAGAAAAAAAGATGGAATTTAGTAAGGTAGCCACAATCCAATGTTATTGCCTTGTCGGACATTCTTCCGTTATATGCCTTTGAATCCAAAGTTATGAAAGAACTAGAGGTAAGTGATACAAGGAACTTCATTGTATTGTGGTACTTGTATTCAGACCACATTGTACTTTGCCGTTCTAAATTTTTTTGTGTTTCTATAAAAGTTTCAAAGCAATTAAATATTCTTAACAGACTTGGATTATCTTTAAAACAGTCAGGGTGGTTCAAACAAGCTTTTCCTTCATCTAGAAAGTAAACAAATGATTCAAAATATCGTGACATACCTCTTATCCAAGATTTAATGTGCTTGTAATTTTCTATTTTGAAAAAGAAAATAGCGATTTAGTTATAGCAATTTGTCAATAGTTTTTTCCAGATTACTTATTAAAAAAATTGAGACTTGAGATTGAGAGAACTCATTAAAATTAAAAAGTGGATTAATATAATTTTCAGTTTTATCTACTACTTCTACTATTACTGGTTCAATCATAAAGTCAATGTTTTTTTTGAACTGAAGTTGACACTAAGTAATGAGGAACTAGAACATGGCTGTTTAACAGAAAAATTGTCTCGATTTTGATCAACAAAAAATGGTATTACAGTATGTAGTGGAGTTTACTTTTAGTTTAAATTTTTTAAGTATAAGCTGCGTGGTATCAGTATTTATTTCTATTTAGAGGCACAAAAAAGCAACTTTATGTCTAGAATCGTATCTAAATTTTTCAATGGAAAAAAAATTTCCTTATGAAGGCTCTTTATCTTTAAAATGATTGAAGCAAACTCGTGCATCTTTCTTGGACAGAAAAAAAATCAGTTGTTCCAGAAGCGCTTTTTAGGCGGTTAACAAGTCTGATTCAAATCTGCAGCTTTTAAATATGCAGATTGAACCGACGACAAATAGATTTCTTCTTCAGTAGTTTCTGACGTTTCTATAAAGCCCAACAATAACTTCAATTTATTAACGTTGCTTATTCACAATCCAAATCCAAGATTTAGAACATGATCTTCTCACATTTTTAATAGGTCAATAGAGGTAATTTCATTAAATTCTTCTCCCTGTAAAGCAAAGCCTTGCAAGATTTTTTGCTGATTTATATGTTATATTTATTATTCTTATTTTATTTATAGCTTTGACGATTAGATCCAATAAATCTTTTATCAGTAAACTTGTTTATTTAAACATAGAGAGAATCACTACATAACTGGTACGCACATGTACTAAATATTGGACAACTAGTTTAAAATAGGCTTAAATTATTAGCAAAGGATAATTTTTATGTGCTGTTATATCACTCAGTATTATTTTTTTTGTGTGTGTGCTGTGGTGATATATGACCACGGCACATTTAAAACACTGATTTTTTTGTTTTTGTTTTGTTCTTTATTACAGGTATTTATATACAAAAAAACATAAAAATGGAAATAACTATAAATAAAGATTTCGTTAAACAGATAAGAAAAAATAACAAATTAATAATAAAGTGGAAACTCGAAGTAGACAATTAGGTCTTGTCACCGAGAACCGTATACAATAAAACGCGTCAAATAACAGCTTTTTGATAAAATACTTTAGGAATTTAAATGAAACTTTAAACAAAACAAAAATAATATAAAAGATGAATTAAATTACTGGTTACAAATTAAACATGTTAAAAAAATGCTCGTTGATAAAAATAAAAAAAGAAGAAAGAAAATGGAATTTCAAAAGTTTAAAAGTATATTCGCATATTTTCAATTTTAATATATTCGTTTTTTGATATTCCGTTTAAAAGAATCAAAATAGCATTCTTAAGAAAAATTATTACTTAAAGTATTTAATTTAAAAAATTTAAAAAGTAATTATTACTTCAATAAAATTATTACTTAGTATTTAAAACTGCATTTTTTAATAAAAACTGTCCAAGAAATGAAATAAAAAACAAGTAAAATATTTTAAGGAAAATATATGCTTGAAGATAGAGTTAAGATTGCTTATCAAAAAGTGGTTTGAGAGACCCTAATATATATATATATATATATATATATATATATATATATATATATATATATATATATATATATATATATATATATATATGTATATATATATATATATATATATATATATATATATACATATATATATATATATTTACATATATATATATATACATATATATATATATATTTATATATATAATATATATATATATATATATATATATATATATAAGCATATACGATATCATACTATTTATTTCTTTATTATGTGGTATTTCCACTCATGTAGCGAGAGTCATTATCAAACTAACAAAACCGTAAAAAAACAACGATATATTTCATTTATTCGACTAGATTATTTATTTACTTATTATTAGGAAACATCTTGATAGCAAAGCAAATTGAGACGAGTTCCCTTCGAACCAAGATACTAATCTTAGGTACTCCTAATATATAAACATCATCTTAGATATATAAACATCATCTGCGATTTGAGTTTTGACATTATCTGAGGATGTCAAAATTCCAATCGCGGTTTTGATAAAAAAAACAAATGAGCAAATTTTTTTGAGTAATTGCCAAATCTTGCAAAAATTATTTCTCTTATTGAGGGTGTCAAAATCTAATCTGTTTAAAAATTGATTTTGCTTTAAAGAATCACAAATTTTTAGAAGAAAATTTTCTCTATGCCGAAAAATGAGTTTTAAACCCGGCGAACATATCATTGTGAATGGGCAACTAGCTCTTTGTATATTATTTATTAGTAATACTAATAAAAATAATAGCACTGCAAAACATTTTAATTTCTTTATTTTTGCGTAAAATTTCTGAATTTATTCAATAATTTAAGTGACAAAACTTTAATGGTAATTCTAGAAATACAAAGAGGGGTAGTGGTGTAAATACTTAAAAACTACCCACTGCCAAATAATGCTGTTAAATGTCGAGTAACCGATTATATTCCTGAGAAAATTAAATATGTGAAAAACACCTTATTATTCTCCCGCCAAAAAGCAGGAACATCAAAACAAAAAATACATATATAATTTTTGAACAGATAACTTATAAAGATACTGTTAAAAATACGTCATAAAAAAATCTTATAAATAAATACTTGTAGTAAGTCTATATATACTATCAATGGAAATTTCATTGACAAAAAACTTTAAAGATTATTGACAAAAACGTTATAAAGAATCTAATGATAGAGTCTGACATCCAAAAATTTTTAATATTTTTTTAAGTAAATCTTATAAATATTATTTTAATATTGTTTAGTTTTGTGTAAGATAAAATTGCAAAAAAAACCGCATAAAACAAAACACAATACTATCGGTATATTTTTAAAAATACAATATATATATATATATATATATATATATATATATATATATATATATATATATATATATATATATATATATATATATGCAAGCAAAAGACGCAAGCGTAAATTAAAACTCAAAGAAAAAGCGTACAACTCAAAAAAAAGCGCTTCGAGTTAGTTTTAGTGCCAAAAAAAATATTATTGAAGTGATTTTTGATAATAAAGTTAAATTTTTATTTTGTTTTTGTAGGTATTAAATTGTTTATATTTTTTAATGTATATGTTTTTAAGATCTGCCAGTTGAACTCTTTCTTCATCCTGTTCATTTATTATTTGGCTAGTAAGTTTGTCAAAATTTTCACGAAATTCTTGAATTTGATCCTTTAATAGAAAAAGTTTTTCGGCAAAAGTTGCTAAAAAATAAGATAAAATTTCTATATTATAGGTTAAACTAAAAAATAAAAAAACTAAATTTTATAGGCCACACGAAAAAAAAATCACCTTCGGCACCAACTTTACATTTCTTTTTACGCATCACTATTTCATAAATAAGCGCTCCGACAGTAAAGAAAACAATTAAGATGACCAACCATAAGAGCGACTGTTGAAAAGCAGGCGAATCTTTAGAGAACATGTTTGCAATAATTTGACTTGAATCAACCATTAATAGTCCCTAATATAAATAAAGTGTTTATGTGATTAAACTTGAACATAAAAATTTCCACTCCACAAAAAATTCATTTACCGGTATTCTTGAACTAAAAGATGCAGTAAACGCAGATATTTCATCTCTTTTTGAACTCAAATAGCTATTAATATCTATTGTTAAAGCTGCACTTTCTCCAGACATAACAAACCCGTATCCAGTGTTACGATTATCAATTGATGCTATTACAAGTGATTTTGCATCCAATGCAGACTGGTAATCCAATAGTGATATTACATCAATGTATACAATGTCAACAACTTTATTGTGCAAGTCTTCAAGCATTGATGAAATATTTGTATATCGAATATCTATACACATATTGTTAATATATCTTTAAAACAACTTGTATATGTATAATGTTGTGCAATAACGTTCTATGTGTATGATACTCGAATATTTGTATGTGATTATTTTTTTGTTTCTGTTGTATGCATTTGTATATAATCTTTATGCACAATTTTGAAACATCATTAATCCTCAAATAATCTTAAGGAATAACATGGCATAACATTAGATAATATCTTGAAACTATATTTATTTTTAAGCATCACAATCTCCTGCTTAAAAATACATTAAGTACTAAAAATAGTACGTCACGTCGCTGAAGTATCTGGTGGGATCAGATAAAAGTAATTACTATGAGCTACTCCAGCCTACCAAAACCATTAGAGGAGAACGTTATCAACAACAATTGATGCAATTCAACCGAGAATTAAAGCTCAAACGCCATCTATATGCCAAATGACACAACAAAACAATCTTTCAGCTCAATAACACTCAGACACATTCAAAGGCACATCAATGGCATATCCATTTTCAACAAATACTGCGTAAATACTTTATAAAAACAAATAAAAATAAATACACAGAAAAAAAGATATAAATGTATACAATAATAACAATTAACATTTTATATACATATTTGCATGTGGGTTTGTAAAAATTCAAAAAGCAAAAATTTCTACCTCGACCACCGCAATCCATTAGTTAATTATTTATTACAAAAAATAATATATAAAAAAATAACAGCTTAATGAAATCTATTTAGATAGGATTTAATATTATTTATATGGGAAATGTGATGATTTTAGCTGTAATAATTTGTAATGTTTTTCTTTTAAACGCTTAATTTGAATGCTTAAACTGTAAGTTACAGAAACATATTTCTGTCTTTTAGAATGTTAAAATAACACAAAAACAGATGTAAACAACTTTCTAATTTTAAAATAAAAATAAGTGCATTAAAAATTAATAGACAAGGGTCTATTTTATTACGATGTTTTATAAAACATATATGTAATAAAGTCATGATAGGACTAAGTTCACTTATATTAATACACATTAATAAGTCCGCACACAATTTGCTCCGCATACAATTATTATGTTTTAAAACACAAAAATCACTTTAACTTTATAAACATTAGTTAAAAGGTAATAAAGTTAACTACAGTATACACACGGTATATAATTTAGAAATATAATTTGATGATTTATAAAATATCAGATACCAATAAACTCTACGTGCTGTAGACGTCTAAATAAGCGATTGACGTCTAGACGTCTTCAAACGTCTCTAAGTCACGATGATGGTTTAAAACTTCACCCACTTTAAATCTATTTTTTTAAATATATATTTGGATTTAAATATATTTAACACATTTAAGGTAGTTTAAAACATTGTTTAAATCAGACAATTTTATGACGTTAAATGGGTGTCTTATAAAAAAGTACATTATAAAAGACATATATAAGATGTCTTCAATTAAGGCATGAATTTTATTGTATAGAAGACGCCTGTAACAATCCATTTTTATCTAAATCTATTTTAGACGTCTATAGACATCTAGAATGCGTCTTGTGTTTATTATATATAAACAATGTAAAATACAATTCGGTGGAGGGGCACAATCGTCAAACATTAAAAAAAGTCCTTTATATGTAGAACTTTCTTAGAAAAACATAAAAAAAAAGTTCTGAAAAAAAAATGTGTATGTGTGTGTGGGGAGCACGTGCTCATGCCCCACTCCCCCGTGCCGTTGGCTCTGCAATTATAAAAACAATTTAAAATTTTAACAAGTTTAAAAATGTAATATAAATAGGATACAAATAAAGAAAAGTAAAGAAAAGGAAAAAATAGGCTATAAAAATAATATAAAAATAAAGCATAAATGTTAGATGATTATATATTTTATGTTTATCATTAAAAAAATTGCTTTCTCAGACATTAATTTATATAAAACAAGCAGTTTTATTAATTTATGATAATCTTTTACCTTTAGATACATCTGCATTACTGATAATTGCCAATTTATTCTCAAAGGAATTATCTAACACTGCAACCTATGAAAAAATACCGATAACATTAAAAATTTTTAAGGTTTATTCATTGCATAGTTTACTATTCTTATAATAAAATAAAAAACTTTTACTATGATAAAACAAAAAACATATACTATGAGAGAACAATGAATATCTACAGTTATGGTCAAAAGGATCCGACGACTTAATATTTATAGCTTTTGTATTTTTTTAATAGTTTCTATACAAACTCAATAACAAGGCTAATAAGGCTGCAAGCAACCACTATTAAGCTGGGAGTTACTAAAAAACAAAGATTAGTTAAAAAGAGCTACACTTTATAAAAATTATAGCTTTTATGCAACATGGTACAATCATAGATTAAAGCTCTTAAAAAGGCTTCTTTGAACTGGACACTAGGAGGCTGTTGAGTAAAAATTAAAATCTGTATATTCATCACAACCAAATTTCAAAGCTAGTTGTCGGTTTATGGAGTGGTAGTTTTTGGTCTTCTACATTTCTGGATTGATGCCATATATTGACTTAATGCGCTGAATGATATCAAGAATAATTGTCATCTTCAATCGTGCAAAAAGTTCATTCGAATTCCTATTAAAAGTTGTGCACATAGATAGGCAGTAAGAGAATAATAATTGAATTTCGCACAATGTTATTTTATATATAGCACACACACACATATATATATATATATATATATATATATATATATATATATATATATATATATATATATATATATATATATATATATATATATATATAATATATATATATATATATATATATATATATATATGATATTTTCCTAAAGATGGCTTATATCTACACAATCACCCATGCTAGACGTGAATATTTAGTGTGTTTTCAGCTTGCATATTTTACATTTATAAATAATTATCTATAATAACTATGAGTGTTGTATTATTATCATACTGTGATAAAAAATTAAACTGATATCACTATGATTAGTTGAAATTTGGACGTTTTTTAAATTAAGTTTTATCAAAGAAAACTGTATGTATATACTAAAAATCATTACCAATTGTAATGATTTTCTTTTATAATGATGCTTACATACTTAATTTTTATTTCAATAAAAATAAATATAGCCTTAACTTTACAACGTGCAAGTAATTTAATTTTTTATAAAGTACCCTCTATTATCTCCACAATTTTACTTTGCCCCACTTTTTTTGTAGCATTAATCCGTAAATCTCAGAAACTTTTAACACTATTTTCACATTGGCCTCTTTTCCTCGATATTCCCTTCACAATTGCCCAGTAAGATTCAATACTTCTCACGACAGTTAGATGAGTTAGCATCCTTTGAAACAAAATTGACTTTTTTTTTTATACCACTCAATTACTTTTTTGGAATAGTGGATCAATGTCAGATCTGGCCAAAATAAGGTTGATTAATCGTGCTTTTTATTTTGAGGAAGAAGTTATTTATGTGTGCTTTTTAATTAGAAGAAATTGTTTTTTCAAGGATTCACTCACATATAGATCTGGTCAAAGATTAATTTGTTATAAAAGGAGAGCTTTTAAAACCTCAACTGCAAATTGCCTGCCATACAAGAACGTTAAGTACAATTGATTAGAAAAGTGATTTTCTTAATCAAATGTACTTAAATTTGTCAGAAAATTTATAACGTTTTGACTGATTATAGTATTGATTACCTGGAAGCAATATCCTTGATTTCTCCATTGAGCAATCTCTTTGGTATTTGTTTCTTGTAATATTCTTTCAGATTTTCTTTTTTGAATACTCTTTGAACAAAAGCTTTATTGCATTTAAACTTCATAGCTAAATCTTATTATGACTGAGTTGTATTTTACAATTCATATATAAATTTATATAAAGATTTATATAAAGAGTGAAAGTATTATACTTATTTTTAGAATATTAATAGTTTAATAATTGATTTAATATTTTTGATTATTATAAAAATTATATCAATTTGACCAGACCAATCAACTAACGAAGCATCAAATGAAACTAAATCTATAAACTGGAGCTTTATCTCAACTCAATTAAACAATAAAATTAAAGTATAATCAAAAGAAATTATCTTTTAAAAAATAAGATAAACAAACATCTATAGAAACTGTAAGTAAATGATTAAATACCTTTGTGTTGTATAACATATATTCACTATTTGAACTAAAAACTGTCAATTTTGTAACGATAAAAGCAATAATCAAGCCATTCAAAATCAATCCAGTGAGAAACCAAACCATTGCAAATATTCTTGCTAATACCGAACGAGGACTTAAGTCGCCATATCTATTAAATTTTAATAAACAAAAAAAAAAAAAGTTTAATAGTTTAATTGAAATAATTTATGTATACATTTTTTCTCTATTTAATTATTAAATATTATATTTTTATGTAACCATTATATATTATATTTCAATTGAACTTCTATTTCTTCTTCAGAGTATCATTAGTATAATAACAAACCATTTTTGCTACAAAAAATTAATTATTTAAACTATTATTTTTAAATAATAATTCAAATAATTATTAAAGTGATAATTTTAGTCTAAAAGATTAATAAAGTATAATAAAGATAATTACTTATAAAAATATGAGTGGTAGTAACACAAAAAACAATGACATGCATTGTAACACACAAAACAATCACATGCATTGTAACACAAAAAACAATCACATGCATGAACAAATCACAAAGCCAAGAATTACAACTTTAAAAACCAACAATGTGTTATGTTTTTTGCCTGTGAACTACATACTGATTTCAAGGTTACAAATACCTTCTCATCTGCCTCTTAGTGTGGATGTTATTTATTTTGAATTTTAGTGCCTGGTCAGTTAGAAGAGGTCTTGCCAAGGAGTGTCAGCAGTGAAGCAGTCTGCAGCAAACAAAGTCAATATTTGAAGGCCACCAAACTCATGTTTCAATCCCAGATGTAATGTACTTTCTATTAAGCTCCATTAATTTGGAGTGCAAGCACTGGCAATGGTCATGCTAGTTAACACCTTTTACAACAAGGTAAGACTGTCCACTGTCACGTTGTTCTTTAAAATTTCCAAAAAATTCTGGAAATTATTTGAAAATTTTAAAGAACATTAAGTCTAATTGGATTTAAATTAAGTTTTTTATATTTTTAAAACAAAAAGTTTTTAAATAGAATCTGATCATCCTAGCAACGCCCTATTATTGTGAGTTTCTTGTTGCCTCAGTGACACACAAAAAAAGAGGCTGTTATAAAAGTTCGAGGAGATTATAAAACGTACTTAAACATCTTTTTTACAGTAATTTTTTTACTCATTTATTTTTGAATTAAAAAATTTTTAGTATTCTATACTAAATGTAAATATTAAATTACCCAATTGTTGTCATTGTTACAAATGTAAACCAAAATCCTGACATTGGACCGCGAAGTGAACTTCCCTTTGAAAACTGACTTGGATTAGAAAATTGATCCTTAAAACAGATTTTTGTTGTTAATTATAAAGCACATTTATAACTAAAATTTATCTTTCCAAAATAGAAAACAAATTACTTACACTAAACCAAATAAATATACCAAATATAAAAGCAATCGCATAGCTAATTAGCAGAACAGGCCATACATTTAACACACCTAATACCATTTGCTTAATAACTTGATTTATAGTGTTTTCATTACGCACAACCATTGCGATTCCAGGTGACACGACCAACACAGAAAACTTACTGTCGGGTGCAACTTCTCGACCATTCACTCCATAAATAGGAAAACTTAAGTCAACATCCTTGTTTATTGCATTTTTTAAATCAAGTTCTGAGCTTTTTACAGGATCATCACCATACTTAGATTGAGTAAAGTATAGCTTAGAACTATTGTAACCTTTACAAGAACCGCAGGATTGAACAACTGTATCTTGCAACAGTTTAATAAAAAATCCACTTGGGGTCAAATCAGCATCAAGAGAAGTGAATGGGTTTTTAATGTATATGTTTGCATAAAGCAATTCTGCACATTTGCATGTTCCTAAGTGACAAACGCACTATATTTGTATGTTCAAAAAAATAAATTTCAATTTTAAATTTTATAATAAAAAGCACTAACTTGCTTGATATTCAGGTGCAGGACCACTTCCAGTTGCAGTGAAACCTGCAACACTCACACTGTAAATAGCATAATTAAGCAAATTTCTTTGTTTATAATAGCGAGTGTAAATGTCGAAAACTAAAGTAATTTTTGTTTTTTCTCCACTTATTTCTACTCCTGATTGATAGCTTAAATAATATACAAGCTGATATCCAAGTAAAATTCCATTAACATACTCTGATGGGATTGGTCCCCATGACACTGACCACCAACTGATAGATTGCATGTCATTTACAACAAATTTAGGAACTGGGATAGAAGGAACTGTAAACAAATTTTTAATATTTATTTATTTCATTTATTCATAATAAATACGGACAACATTTGAAATTAAAATGAAAATACTTAAAAAAGTAAAACCTCCTTCTACTGTTTTGCACATAGAATATTGAGCAGGACCATCACCATTTACATTATATCCATAAACTTCCACAAGATAAAGTGTGAAAGGTCTTAAATTTTTTATTGTAAAAGCATTAAAACCAAATTGTGCTTCAACCATTTGAAAGCTTTCACTATTTATATAAATCTTATATTTTATTTTATAGCCAAGTATTGGACCATTTTGATATTCTTCTGGTATATCTGTCCACTCAATATAAATTTCTGTAGAACTTGGAGAAAAAGTATATGCATAAGGAGGAGGCCTCTCTGGAGCTAGAGAAAATAAGTATAAACATAAAACTTATAATTCATTCAGTATTCTTATAATAATAAAACCTAAAGTTATTAGTAAATAAGTAAAACCTCAAGTAACACTTATAAATAACTTATTGTAATAATTCAAGTAATAACTCTACAGTAATCAGTAAAAATAATAATTTTTAATAGTTATGAATTTAATATTACTACTTCTAATATTTTTAGAAAGTTAATACAAAAAACTCATAACATAAATTGATTCACATAATTTCTTTAGTTTCCATAGTTATCATAGTTATTCTTTATTCATTTAGTTTCCATGATTATCATTTCACTTTGTGTAAATGAGTTTAAGCACTTCATAAAATAAATAATACTTACGGAAAGGTGATGTTTCAAAATAAAAAACTGTACTTGGCAAACCATTTCCAATACTTAGAGCCGTTAGCATGTATGCCTTATATTTATGAGATGTTATAAGATCAGGCAATAGTCCCCACTGTTTACTTGAATCTAAACCCCTCCATTCCCATGTTGAGTTTGAAGAAGTTATGTCTTTGTAATAAACATACAACCATATGTCTGTTTGGTTAACACAAGCATCTCGCACCCATGATAACATCACAGTGTTTTTGTCATAAGCTACAGCTGAGATGTTGTAAGGTGGAGTACAAAACACTATAATAAAATAAAATTTATGCACTCAACCAGGTAAAAAAACACTAAAACAAAATAAAGTTTATGCACTCAGCCATGTAAAAAAAGGCTAAGTGCATAAATATTTTCACTATATGCTAAGAAAAACCCAAAGTGAATAAGCCACAACCTACTATAGTAACAGGCCAAGTAAACAAATGGCTTTAAAAACTGTTTTTTTAAAAATAAATTTTGAAATAAATTAAATAAAGTTTTTTGAAATAAATAATTTTTTTTTAAAT
Organism: Hydra vulgaris; assembly: GCF_022113875.1. NCBI lineage: Eukaryota > Metazoa > Cnidaria > Hydrozoa > Anthoathecata > Hydridae > Hydra > Hydra vulgaris. Next base: position 29,918,904 of record NC_061157.1, read on the forward strand.
AAATTTCAAATTAACAGTATGTAATATGATGCATTCTAGAAAAAGAAGTTGGTCTTTTAATTTAATATGTGATGATTTTTATTTTTATTAAATTTACTTTCTTTTTAGAGCTAAGTAATTAGATTTAAAGAATATGGTTTTTAAGTCTGTGAAAGTTTTTTGTTTAAATATAAAAAATGAAGATAATTAAAAAACTTTTATTATATGTAAAGATCACAGGCCTAAAGAATATGAAAAGGTTTTGGTTTATGTAAAGTTAAGACTAAAACATCCACCATCTATATTTTCCTGTCTAAAGTCAAATTCTAACTCCACTGGCACCACCAAGACCAACTACTGTCACTGCCTTAATGAAATGGATGCTTTTGTAAAAGTGGATAATATTTTATCCTTTAAAGATTTGTTTAATAAAATAACGTCTAAAACTACATCTTTATTCTTTTCAATAATACGAAATATCTATAAAAACTACTCACATCTTTAATGATATATTGCTGATATATTGGATAACTTGGGTTCCAAAGTTTATTTTAAAAATAAAAAATGATTTGTTGTTTGATAGCTTGCTGTGGTGTTAAGTACTTAAAACCTTTTTTTTACAATCTATATATTATTGACTGTATTAGTTTTCTTCATGATGCAATACACAATTTGAATTCTTTACCAATTGATCACAAGAAAAGTACTATTATTGAACAGATGTTAAGTATGAACTCCTTAATGTTTATTAATGAAAAAAAAAGTATTCTCCTAATATGGTTGCCTGGGCATTTGAGTACTTTTTATTGTCAAGAATTCTTTACTCTCAGTTATGTGATAACTACGAGCTACCAAGTATATCACTGATGACAAAATGGATATCTAAAAAGAGAAATGTTGAAGATGATGATTTTTTATTTTGAAAAATGTTCTATTTCTACTAACTGATAAAGTTTATGTTAAATCATAGCTAAACTTACAAAAATAAGTTTGTAAACTCCCCAAACGAATTAGCAAAAAAACAGTCTTGGGTTTAATAATTTGTTCTTTGTTTTGTTGGAAACATTTTTTTTATAAAGCATTACCAGTAATGGGTTTAGATGCTAATTTTTAGTATGATCAAACAATCAAAAGGATTAAAAACAATAAAAATATTGAGTCAGTTATGTTGTTACTATTCTTTGCGACAATAACAAAATAAATAAAAAGTTTTTTGAAATGTTTATACTTGGTGCACTAATGATAACATTTTTCTTCTATACGACTTTGTTCATTTAATAAAAAGTACAACAATTGCTAATAAAAAGAGCTGATTGTTGCACTTTTTATTAAGTAAACAAAGTCATATGGAAGAACTATTCAAAGTTTATACTTACAAAATTATTTTAAAAACTGAAAAATAATCAGATCTTAAAAAACCTTTTCAATTTGAAAAAGATGTGATAGGAAAATTGACTAATCTCAATAAACTGAAATTTTCCCTAAACCAATTAAACATCAAAATGTTTAAACTTGTTTAGCTTCTTTAAAAATGGCTTTTAAAAAACATGGTCAAAGAATAAAAAATTTAAGAAAAAATTCTTCTTGTGCTTTTATACATAATGCATACAACACATTGTTAAAAATTATATAATATATTTCATATGTGTCATGGAATGGTTTAATTAGTAAAATATTTACTAACTACAAGCCACAAGTATGTTTGCCTTGGACATTTTTCTAGTGACCCTATTGAGAAAGCTTTGACAAGGATCAGGTGGTAACTTTTATTTTTTACAAAATTTTTTACAAAAATATGTATATAAGATATAATTTTTTTTTTACTTTCACATAAGCTGTTCAATTTTTATAATGTAAAGGCAAGTAAAAGTTTTTGGTAAATATAGGTAAAAATCATTTGTAAACAAAGGAAAGTTTGAGTCTTTGTAAATAAAGATAAATTAAAATTTTTGTAAATTAAGGCAAGTTAAAGCTTTGCATTAAAGTTAAAGTCATCTTCCAAACATAAGCAACACACTTACTAGAACAAAAAACAAACATAAACAACATAAGCAACATGGGCAAAAATAAGCAAACATAAGCAAACATAAGTAACACACTTCCCAGAACAAAAAAAGAAAATATTGGTCAAAAAAATAAACAATTTAATTTTGCTGTTAAATAATTGATGAAATTCAACTAATTTGAAAAAGAATCTAATAAAGAATATATTGAATATTTATGTCCAGATCTAAATGGAAGACCAATAGTTGAAGGTTCTTTTCCACCTACCCAATGCCTTAGTAAACTCGTTGAAAAAATCTTATCACCTCTTGCACCAAAATTAACAACATATATCAAAGATAATTGGCATTTCATTAGAGTACTACCTAATAATATGGAGTACAAAAATTCCACCTTATACAGTGTTTGATATTTCTAACCATTATACTAGTATTTCTTTTGAACTAGGTTTAGAAGCAGTTAAATTTTGGATATGTAAACTATGTAATGATATACCTATCAGATTTTCGGAAGCTTTTATTTTAGAAAGCATGAATTTTATTTTAAAAAACAATTATTTTACTTTCAATAATGAGTTTTTCAATCAATTAATCAGAACAGCTATGGGAACAAAAATAGCTCCACCATATGTTGGCAAAGCCAACTTGCTTGTTTTGCCACTGCTTGTTTAATTGTAGGATATCTAGAAGAAGCAAAATTTTTTCCTAAAGTTTTACCAAATTGCTTCAATAAAATTGAATGCAAGAATATTCAAAACAATTTCAAAAGATACATGGATGGTTTTGTGGCTTTATTAAAATCAAATAATGTTAATTTGCTGTTAAAGTGTCTTAATTCTTTACCAATCTAAAATTTCATTTACGAACAATCTAAAATTTCATATACAAAAACCACGGAGTACCAATTTTTAAATTTTTTAGACATAACAGTTATTCTACATGATAACAACATTATTGAAACAGATATTTTTTATAAACCTACAAATTCCCATGATTATCTAAATTACAATAGCCATCACCTTAAACATACAAAGGAAAATATACCTTTCACATAGCTAAATGGATAATTTGTTTTGTGTCTAATCCAACATAAATGGAAATCAGAGTTCAACAACTTAAAAATTTTTTAGTTTGATGCAATTACCCAGTTAAAATCATTAATAATAGAATTTTTAAAGCTCGACTAGAGAGACCAGCACCTCAAAAAAAAGAGAAGTTAACAAAACTATACCTTTTGTAACTACAAATTTTGCAAATATTAATTTTGAAAATTTGTTAAATACTCTACATGGTATTTTAAAACTCTGTTTTAGACAATAAATTAAAATCAGTTTGAAAACACTTCTATTGTACTATCACAACGCCAAACAAAAAATATTTTAAGACACATAAGTACATCAAATTTTAATAAGAAACCAGTTTTTATTAAAAATGAATGCAAGGTTTAAAAATGCGTATCAAAACGTTGTAAGTTATGTACTATGTATCTTCAGTTTGTTTACCATTTTACCATATCATCTGGTAAAGAATGGTACATTAAAACTTTAATATCATGTAGTTCAAAAAATATTATTTATTTTCTATCATGTAATGGATGTGATATAAAAACAACATACATTGGTAAAACTAATAACCTAAGGTTAAGAACTAATCTACACATCTACACATGCAAAACAGATATTGGTTCAGATAAATTTGATCAACATGTTTTCAATTTCCATAAAAATGAACATTTTTTAAAATTATTTTTAATGTTAAAACTTTCAAATGAGAATTTCTTCTTATTTATGAAGCTCACCTAGATAAACATTGAGATGACACAATGAAAATATAAACAGAAAATTTTTACATTACTTTTAAAATTTTCTTACCAACAAGAATCAAGTTATACTATATTGTTGTTAATTATAGTTTTTTTTTTATATAAACTTTAACTACTTCCTTTTAAAATGTTTATAGGAAGTTCAATATAAAGCGTTTTTTATAGTTTTGTAAATCTCATAAAAAGCTGAAGATTTTATATAAAAGGCCTTCTGTGTTAAAGAAAATTTTTAAATACTTGTTATATATTAACTAATAAATATATTTTACTCATCTTAGTTTGAAAAGTTTTTCTATATATACATATATATATATATATATATATATATATATATATATATATATATATATATATATATATATATATATATATATATATATATATATATATATATATATATGTATATATATAAATTTATATATATATATATATATATATATATATATACATATACATATATATATATACATATACATATATATATATATATATATATATATATATATATATATATATATATATATATATATATATATATATATATATATATCTTTATATTGTAGTGGAAAAAGACTTTTAATGTAAAAAAAGTCTCTTTCAAATACAGTTTTGCTACCTTGACAATTAAGCTACATTTTATTGTTGTCAAAATGTCAAATCAATTAAATTAATGGGGAAGTACATTAAATTTTATAAAAAAAAAAAATTACAATAATAATGACTAAAAAGTTTTTTTTAATTAATGGTGTTTTTGTTGTTATTTTATTAAAATATATTTTTAAAACATGCGCGGAGTGTTGCTACATCAACTATCTTATGCTGCTACAAGGAAGTTTTGCTACATCGACTATCCGATAGCTTGACTCACAACGGAGTGCTGCTACATCAACTGAAAAATAGCCTGACTTGCAAGGGAGTGCTGCTACATCAACTGAGGGTTTGGTTAGGCAGTCTATCATTTAATTAAAAAAAAAATTCAAGTTTTTAAACTATTTCTGGTCTGGTTTATTAGCACTCTCTTTAAAACTACCATGCAAGACTAAATGAGTTAGGTGAGCATGATGACATCATACTGAAATAGCCTGTTGCCGGGGGCTTCAGTACATACATCGACTGACAAATAGCCTGACTCGCAGTGAAGTGGTGCTACATAGCCTAAGGGTTTGGGATGGGTCAGCAACCTTTTCATTCATTATTCTTCATTTTCTTCTTCTTTTTCTCAAAAATCTATATTGATTTAGATTAGCAAAATATATAATAATAATATATATAATAAGTATAACAGTTCAAAAAAAAAACAACAAAGTTTTTTGATTTCACACTTCGCGCAACAGTGCTATCAGTTAACTAAATAATCTAGTGACTAGTGCTTTCTCTATATAAAAACTATGTGTGCAAAAACAAACCATCATTTGAAGAGTAAAGTTGCGTATTCTCTATACTGATATTTGTTATTTTCCCATATTGATTGATTCCATCAATGAACTCAACCATTTGATCATACAAATATTCAAACGTTAGTGTGTAATATACAACAATGCTACCAGCTCTAATAAAAGTCAATATAAAGTTAAGTTTATTTTTGTTTATTATCTACTTATTTTATTAATCAATTTTAAAACTCTTATAATTGACTGTTACGATTAATGATGCGCAATAAGAAACTACATTTATAAAAATCCTGTTTTATTACATACAACAGGATTTTTATAAATATATACTTATTATTTATCTTTGTTTAAAGAAAAGTTCAAAATAAATAAAAAAAAAAAGTGATCACTAATCTGACTTTGACCCTTTAAAAATGGAGTTTAATCTCCAGTAATTTTTGTACTTCAAAAATCAAAAAACAAACAATCTTTCTGATTAATTGTTTTTACCAGAATTTAAAATTGAATTATGAATGCATAGATATAAGTATGAATGCATAGATATAAGTATGAATGCATAGATATAAAAATGAATGCATAAATATAAGTATGAATGCATAGATATAAGTATGACATATGAAATATGACATATGTATATCAATTTTTTAGTAAAATTTAATGTAAAGCATCAAATCGCAAATAATAAAAAAATCAAATCGCAAATAAAAAAATCTAAAATATAATCACTAGAATCACTTGTGTTAAAAAATTTTTTTTTTTTAAAATCAAATTGTTTATTAAAATCACTATAATTTATTTAACTAACACAATGAAAAAAGTACACAAGATACTGTTTTCTGCTAAAATTTCCTATGACAGCTTTACAATCTTGTAATTAAAAAAGAGTCTTGAAAGTATCAAGTAATACAAAATTAAAGTCAAATTTGAAAATTAAAGAACAAATAAAAATTAAGCAAGAAGTAATTGAAAAATAAAATTAACGCTATATGTCAATAAAATTTATATATAATAAACTTATTTTAAATAAATTAATGTTCTATAAAAAAATATTAAAATTTCCAGTTTTGAAAGCCAACAAAATTATTTACAGCCAAACTGACATATAATTTTTATACTTAGAAAATTAGCAAATATGTCAACTTCGCAAAAAAAAAAAAAAAAAAAAAAAATATGCATTAGGTTGAATCTTTGAAGATAATTTTTAAGAATAAAAATGTTCAGCTTTTAATTGTTAACTTTAATTTTTCAGTAGAAAAATGAAAGGCAAAATCAAAAAAAGGTTTAATCATAACAATGATGAACATTTAATTTATATACAAAAAAAGTCTATTTATGATGTAGAAACTTACTTAAGAAGGGTAACATCAACACTTTGCAAACCATTTAAATTTTTTTCTTTAAAATATGTATAAACCTAAATGTAAAAAAAGGTTTTAGTTTATATATATATATATATATATATATATATATATATATATATATATATATATATATATATATATATATATATATATATATATATATATATATATATATATAAAAGTTTATATATATATATATATAAGTTTATATATATATATATATATAAGTTTACATATATATATATATATATATATAAGTTTATATATATATATATATATATATATATATATAAGTTTATATATATATAAGTTTATATGTATATATATATATATATATATATATATATATATATATATATATATATATATATATATATATATATATATATATATATATATATATATATATATATGTATATGTATATATATATATATATATATATATATATATATATATATATATATATATATATATATATATATATATATATATATATATATATATATATATACATATATATATAAAACTTTGTGTTAAAACAAAAAACTTAACCATAGCTAAATGTAGAATTTACAATGTAATAGTTTTAACGGAAAACAAAAATAACTGTAGGGTTATTAAAAGAAGAGCAAAAAATAAAAGAAATGTTGGAGTAGTCATAAAGTCATTAGAAAATTAGATTTTGAAAAAATCAAAATATAGTAACAAAAAATTTAAAAATCTTATAACATTAAAGTACATGTCCTTTATCAAAATTTCACAACTCAAAATAACCATGATTTTCAGAGAACAAAATAAAATTTTTATTACAAAAGTAAAAATTAAAAAAAATGGTTTTCATCATTCTAAGCTTAAAAAGTCAACAATTGGTATAAACTATCAAACCAATAGTGAAGTTCAACCATGACACAATTATCCTACAATAGATTTCCCAATGTAGTTTTCTATTTTACCTAGTAATATAAATAGAGTATAAATAACTTGGCATGACCATCTTCTCACCAATACTATCATTTGGCTTTCCAAAAATGTATGTACATAAAAAACATACCTAATTTTATTTAATAATATTAACCTAATTACTCCATTTTGAATTATTAACATTAATAAAATTTAGAATTTAAATTTAAAGTTTCAGAATATTGCTCATTGGACATTGTAGCTAATCCAGGAAACCCACAATATTCTTTAATTATGAGCAACTGTAAACAAAATCTCAGATTTGCCACCATTAGTGCTATGACATTTGTTTTAGCTTTAAATGAGCATCTAGTAATAAACAGATTAAAAAATATTGCAGCATTAAAAACTATTAAAAAATGTTGATGACCTAATTGCCACAGATTTGGTTTAATATTGTAAATTAATTACTTGAAGTATAGTCATAGCATTTAACTAGTCTGGAAATGCAGGTCATTTTCTAAAAATACATAAGTTCTTCTTTATACTATTGCTCAACCTACTATAGAGTCCATTAAATTTTACTATAGTTTAGTTATATATATTCAAGAAAAAATATAAAATCAAGGAGCAAACTGTGCTTTTTTTGGGTATTTAATTACAAGAAATTATTTTGGAATTCCTAAATTTTGTATTCTGAATAAAGATAACGAATATAGCACAAAGTAAAGGGATCATCAGTTAATAAATGTACAACAACTTGTATATGGTTTGTGTATGCTATACAAAATTACTTTATTGATGTAAACATTTCATCAACTATATAATTAGAAGGAATCTATGGTAAATACATATAAATTCAATAAATACATAGTATCATTTATTCAGAGTAAATTTATTTGAAATATTAACTAATAGAGCTTAATAATCTCTGTATTGAATATAAAGTTTACTTCGCTGTATTAGTTATTAACTTATATATAAGTCTTTATATTATGTTGGTATCTATACTGAAAAATTCAATAATATTTTTATAATTTTAGATGGTTTAAAAGCTATATATATTGCTTCTTTCAAAACAAACACATAAGTATACATTCTTCACTTAGGTTAGAATAAGTTAAACTGCGTATACTAACATTTGAAATAAAATTGAGGTCTGTTTCCAAAAATTATATAGCAGAAAAAAAAAAAAGCAGCTCAATAGCAGCTAAAACAGGATCAAATTTATGCAAATTGTCAAAATGTGCTCTATAAAAAGATCATTTAAAAATATTTGATGCACTCTCTGTCCCACCACCCCAAAAAGTTCAAAATGGTGTGCCCAAATAACTTCTGGATACATCACTGAAAGCACCACTAAGTTGTAAAAAAAATAAGTTGTAATAAAAGTAATGAATTTTAAGGAAAATCGAATATAAACCAAAGGTGAAATGGAAATGAAACCAAAGGTATAAAGAATATAAACCAAAGGTGAAATGGAAATTATATAAAGATACAAAAAAATCTTGATTTTTGTAATAATATACATTTTCATTTTATTGAATGTTTTATTTAGTACTTTTTTTTTTTTTTTTAAACTTCGCTTCCAACAAGGCTGCAAGCAACCACTAATTAGTGTTGGAAGTTACTGGAAGAGAAAAGATGAAAATTGTAAAGCAAGATAACGATTAACAGACAACTTAAAAGATTGCAAATTATATGAATCAGGAAAGCAAGATGAAGGAAGTGAATTCCAAAGAACTGATGTTTGAGGAAAAATACTAGACGAATAAGAGTTTTTGGAGCACTTAGGAACAGTAACAGAAAAAGGATGAGACTTAATTGAATGACGAGTAACACGAGAATGAATTTTAGTAGATGTCACAAGAGACGCTAGTTCTTTAGAGCAGTGGCCATTATAGTATTTGTAGAAAAGAGAAAGAGAAGCAACATTACGACGATGTGACAGAGGTTGAAGGTTGGCTGCAAGAGTAGGTCCAACTATGTTTACAATGCATTTTTGCACCTTGTCTAAAAGAGAAAGGGCATCATTAGAAGATCCACCCCAGATATGGCAACAGTATTCCATACAAGGCCGGATTAGAGATTTATAGAGATAGAGAATAGAATCCAGAGTAAGAAAGTGACTTATCTATTTTAAAAAGAAAATAGATAAGTCAATATATATATATATATATATATATATATATATATATATATATATATATATATATATATATATATATATATATATATATATATATATATATTTGGAGAACCCATCTTACTTCAATCTCAACAATTACCTTAAAATATAGATGTTGTTGCAACTGGCTTTGATTATACAACTAAAGCTTCCAGCTACAAGCTGTATGATATCAAGGCAGACCATATTAAAATCAATGATCAAGACAGAGAGCAAATAATAATTACCACAAGCTATACTAAGAACACTTCTCATTTAGGATTTGAGAGTGTGGCAGCCTACAAATTTAAGTTACTTTTTAAGTTTCTTGCGACACTGACAGACTCTAGATTGCTACTAAGATTGTAGTTTATTGTTAAAATATCTATGTCGAGGAAGAAAAGATTTCGCTCAATAATGTATATAAAACTTTTCCTATCTACATTTATTTTTCATATCTACATTTTAGCTGTAACTTTAACTTATATCAAATTAAACAAACATATTTAAGCAAAAGAAATCTTTGACATAGCTGATCTATTAATGAGAGATAAAAAATCAATCTTTTTAAATATCCATTAAAAGCCTACAAAAGAGCACAAATAATGATATAACAAAAAGAGTAGTAATTGCTTTAATGTTATTTTGTTGTTTTGATTAAGGTAAATTTGAAAGAAATTCAACAAATAAAAATTCATACAGATTGATTAAATCTCTGAACAAATACATATGCTTCTTCTGATTTAATGTTATACATTTTCCACATCCAAGTCTCGAATGTTCTCTGTATCAGATCCACTCTTATAGCTTTAAAAAAAAAGCCTTTAAATTAAAACAAATTTAAATTTCATTTTTATTTTATTTATATTTATGTAAATATGCTTATATTATTAATACATAATATATTTAGCAACATAATATTTATTATACTAATATATATTTATATTACTAAACATACATTTGCAGTTTTGCAAAAAACAAGGCATTGTCATTAAATCACTGCCATTACATTCTTTACCCCTCATTGCAGGTACTGGATTGTTGCAGTAACGCCTCCTTATGGTTACTCCTTCTCCACAAGGTCTACTGCATATTGACCAATCAGTCCAGTTTGAGTAACCACCATCAACTAAAATTTTTATTTACTTTAAATCAACTATTTATACTGTTAAAATTAAAAACAGTTTAAATAAAAATTTAAAACATTAATAAAAATCATTAACATGAACACATTATGACTTAAATTAACATGTTAAAAAATGTTAAATGAACATGTATGTTATCGTGGCACATAAATACAAAATAAATAAATAAATAAATTTGTTATTAATTTTGTCTTACAAAAAGTTTGTACTACCAAGTGTTTTGAAATTTCAAACCACTTGGCAGTTTGATAAGTTGTGTTCAATTTATAAAGTTTTAAATATGTTTATGTAATTTAAATTAAACTAAAAAAAAAAGAACTTATCAAGATATAAGAAAAAAAATATCTACACATTAGTGAAATTTTTTCTCTACAAAGCCAACTTTGTTGTTGGAAACAGCTTGTAGCTTAATTATCTGAATGAGTTAAGTTTTAACGATGGAGTAAACATGTTTATTATGATTTGAATAACTTTAACTATAAATACAAAAAATGAAGAGATAAAAACCAAATTTTAAAATATAAATAATAATAACTATTTTTACTTTAATTATTGAAATGCTTTTAACCAAGTAAGAACAAGAATATAGTGATGTATTTAATAATGTATGTCTAACAGATTAATAAAGATAAAAATAATTTTCATTTAATATATAATTAATATTATAATTGTAATTGAAGCAAATAATAAAAAAAATGCTTATATTTAAAAAATAAGACAATTTAATGAAAAATATCAACCTAGAAAACATTCTATATCAGAATTTTAGTGAACCTATATAGGCATTTTAAGTAGACCGCTGTAGTTTTGCTCATTGGTTACTTAGTGGACCATCAGTGGCAGCCGCCAACAGTGGCTAGCCGATGACTAATCACTTTTAACATTACGGAAAATTATCAGCTTTCCATTTATAGTGGCTGCTACTAATGGTCAACTAAGTAACCGATCAGCAAAACTTCAATGAACTGCTAAAAAATGCCTCTATAGGTTCACTGCAAATCCACTAAAACAATGTTTGCTGGGAATCATCTAAACTCTCATATTAAATCCAATATTTTTTTATTATCGAGATTCTGATAAGCTTTAAAAATAATGGAAAAAAAAAAAATCATAAAACAATTTTTTTATTCAATATAAACATAAAAGATTAACATTTCAAATAAAAACAAAATAATATATATTATAATATATTATTATTATTATTATATATATATATATATATTATATATATATATATATATATATATATATATATATATATATATATATATATATATATATATATTAAATGAATCATACCTGGGCAAGGAAAAGCATTGCACTCTGGTTTTTCATCTTTCTGAATTCCTTGACATGGTGTACCACTTCCAATTGTAGAAGGATTGTTACATTCTCTAGTACGAATTTGATAGCCATACCCACAAGTGGAGTTACATGCTGAATAATTTCCCCAACTTCCCCATTCCCCATCAACTAATGACAAAATAATAAATTGTCTTTAATGGTTTACTGGGTTTCTAAAACCCATGCAAAATACTCAAGAATATGTGTTTATTGAGGCGATAAGTGAAGTAAAGAAATATTTTTAAAGTCAATTAAACAAAGTTCTAGTTTTGTCAAACTGTTTTACCTGGACAAACAGGAACATCACACAGTTTAACTTCTACAGAGTTTCCAGAACAAACTCCTAAACAATTTCTCTTTCTAACTTGTATGCTTGTGTTTCCACATGTCTCAGAACAAAAACTCCAACGAGCCCATAAAGCAAATCCATAATCATCTATTAAAGTTTTTGTTTATCAGTTTATAAAACTATTAACACAATTCAATATATGAACTAAAAATTTAACAAAGTATTTATTATATTTAATAATAATAAATATGTACAAAAAATAAATAAATAATAATAATAATTCTACAACAAACATAAATATTTCTTCAACAATAACATAAAAAATTAAGTAAATATTACTTGGACTGATACAGTTACACAATCTGTGCATTTTTGGTTGATTAAAAGTGTTTTTACTCTCACAAGGAACTTCATCTGGAATGTTAATGTAACCATGGCAAACACCTGTACTATTATCCAAACTAGGATCTAAATCAGAACTGTAGACTCTGTAATCCAAACTTGCTCGACATTTAATTGGAGTAATGGCATTCAAAAAAATTGATGTATCATTATACGGTTTTAAATAAAAAGGTGAACATAGGTAATTGTCTTTTGCACATACAACTGAACAATTTGTTTCACCTTCTCTTCCCAAAACAAAACCTTAGTATAAATATTAAAAATAATCACTTTTTTTGAGCTTTTGAAAAAAAAAAAAAACCTTTCATAGAAAATGTAAGCAGCAAAAGATAAAAAAAAAATTTTTAAATAGAATTTTACCAGAACATTTTGTCACTTGACAAATTTCAAAGCTTGTGTTAGTTCCAAAGCAATCATAACCTCCCACACTATGAGGAGTACAAACACGTGTTCTCATCTTCTGACCTTGATCACAAGTCTGACTACAAGCACCCCAGTTTGACCAATCTAGCCAATGACCATCAGCTTAAAATAAAATTAATAAAAAGTTAAAACATTACCCTTTAAAATAAAAATGCTTTTTAATATATTTGAAATGTTATTTAGCAGAAATATAAACACATACTAAACCCCATAGCACTTGCAAGAATATAAATTTTTTTTCCACATCCTGCTTTATTGCATGCAGCAACACTAACATTGTGAGTGCTTCCACGATTAAGATTAGTTAAGTTAAAATTGAGAAATAAAAGATTTGTGTAATTGAAGCAAACTTCTTCTCCCAAAATATTTTTGTCTAATACTTGTTTGCGGCAAATTAGGTATCGAGATATAATTCCATTACTTTTTTCTATAGGAACACTACTCCAATTAACTGTAATAATTTGTACATTATCACTTGAAAATGATATTAAACTTGGTGCCTCAGGAACTAAAATTGAAAGTAATAAAAACAATTAAAAGTATAAATAACAACAAGTAAAATTAAGTTTATTAATTTTTACAATTTTCAGCATTTTAATTTAAAATTATGTTTGTTTTAAGGCTAACATTTTTTATTTTATTATAAACAGTTTAATAGTAATTGATATCTTGTTTATTTTTGATACCTTGTGTTCTTAACTTTTATCAATATAATTTACTAATACCATAATGTAAATTTATTTATATGCTAAGTAAACTAAGAAATAATTAATACCACAATTACATATTCAAGATAGGATATAACTTAATTCAGCAAATCAGCTATTTTCACAAATCATTGTGATTATTGTTATATATATGTATACTACAAAACTTATATGTTTAACATTTACAAGTTTTGGAGTATATATATAACAATAATCACAATGATTATTAAATTAAATTTAAATAAACTAAATTTTAAATAAATTACTAAATTAAACTAAAATAAATCACTTAACTAAATTTTCAAGTTTTGTCGAAATATAACATTGTTATATTTCGACAAAACTTGAAAATTTAATTTTGTTACAAAACTTTTGAAACTTTAAACTGAAACTATAATTTAAAAAAAATTATACTAAAAACAAACAAAAACCATGAAATACTCACAGTATTCCTCTGTTACAAACTGATAGGTACTTGATGGACTATAACCAATTGAGTTAAAGTATCTTAACTCAACACTATAAACAAAAAATGGTAGCAATTGATCAAAACAAATATTCACAAAACCCTTATATAAATGGTCAGCTTTAAAGATAAATTCATAATCTTTAGAATATGATTGCTGTTGCAAACTTGTTTCTGAATTGGCAATTGTAAGATTGGTTATATTTGCTTGAATGCCTAGAACAATACCATTCATATCAACTATTTTAGGGGCTAGAATTGAAATACACCCAGAAGAGAATGTAGTTTTAATTTTGCTTGATATTGGAGCATCATTGGGCACTAAAAACAGTAAAAATATATATAAAATAATAGTTTCAAAAACAAATAATAAATATAAAAAGCAAATTAAATAAAATACCATCTTCATCAGTGAAAGCACATATTTCGGAACTAAAAGGCCCAGTTCCATTGATGTTACGTACAGCAATCCTACAGCAAATAAACTCATACTTATGCAAATTGATCAACTCTACTGAAAGATCTGTACTAATATTACCCAAGAGGCCTGATTGATTTCCATGGCATTTAAGAATATAGTTTTCTATATTTCCGTTTGCACAACTGATATCTAGCTCATTCCAAGATACAATCATAGATGTAGAAGATTCATTTTGTAAGTGAAGAAATTCAGGTGAACAACTTGGTATGTCAGAGTATGTATTAAAAAACACTGGATTTGAAATTTTACCACAACCATATTCATTGCAGGGTTGAATTGAAACTTGATAACTTGTATTAGGATGTAATCCCATCAAAGTTATGTTATAATTATTGTTTTGATTAAGAAATTGTGATAAATCTTCATCAATACATAGCATAGATCTTTCAGCATATTTTTCAATTGGTAAATCAAAATAATATGGACTATATAAATATTTTGCTGCTATTTGTCCAGGATTATACCCTTCTTTTACTTGTACATTAAACAACCATGACTTGTTGATTCCTCTAAAATATGTAGGATCAAAAATCTCAGGAAGAAACACAGCTGTTCTTGGATCAACAACATAATATTCTTTAATAACAGGATTTACACAGTCTGGTTCTATAAACATTAAAAAATGTTTTAAAATTTTAATTATACAACTGAATATTTTATAATAAAAAATAATTAAATTTTTTTTTCATAAGTTTTTAATAGTATTTTTAATTTAATACTTTACACAACTCTTTTACATGCATTTTTAATTTTGTACTCAAATGAAAATAATTAAAAAAAAAAGAGACAAAAAAAATTCTATTCTTAAATTACCAGGGTATAAACCAGGATATAAATGTTATAAGTATGAAATACCAGAGTTGTAAAAAAGTTACAGGGATTATGTTTCCAAAAAAGTAGTCTGGGATCCCTGCATGAAGTGCTAACTTTATTCTTGCATTTTATCTATTTATATATAATAACTTATTTTTGCATATCTATTTATTTATATTAATTTTATTTTACATCTATTTTAGTAACAATTAGCTTATATGCAAATATTGTAGTTTTTAAAATTTTATAAACTTTTATTTCAAATCATCCAAAAATTTTCAAGAAACTTAAAACATTTAAAAGTGAAATCCTGAAATACCAGAAAATCCTGAAAAAGTACTTTTTCTACTATGGTTATGGTTACTATGGTTACATTTTATTTTTCAATTACTACTATTATTAGGATATCTTGTTATTTTTCAAAGTTATAATTCACATTAAACTGAAAGGTAGTTTTAAAGTGAGCAAACTATTTTTCTTTTTCAATATTGAAACATTGAAAAAAGAAAAACAATTGTATATTATTATAAAATACATTTTTTCCTAAAAATCTAAAAAAAAAAAATGACCATTAAAAATAGTGTTAAATACCTTAGCATTTCTAGAAAATCACGCATGGAAACTTGTATATGTTTTGTCTATTATTTTCATGCTATTAAAACTGGCTCCAATTTACTCTCATTTAATTCTAATCTATATAAATATTTTGTAAACAAAAAATGGTAATGTTATCAAAGAATAAATTAAGTTTGGATCACAGACAGAAGAATCCCAGACAGAAGAATCCCAGACAGAAGAATCCCAGACAGAAGAATCCCAGACAGAAGAATCCCAGACAGAAGAATCCCAGACAGAAGAATCCCAGACAGAAGAATCACAGACAGAAGAATCACAGACAGAAGAATCATAGACAGAAAAATCACAGACAGAAGAATCACAGACAGAATTAAAGAGTTTTAGCAGTATACTTTTTTTTTCAAATAATATTTTATATATTAATAAAGATTTCCATAAAGTTACAGGACTATGTATCACAGAGTCACAGCAATTGTTTAAGTACAGTTCATGTATGATCATGCATGGTAGTTGCAAATTTGTAAAACTCATGTAGTTATTTTTATGAAAATAAATTTTTTTTGAGAATATATATTTTCAATAAGAAATAGCAGTCACTAAATATTTCTTCAGCTAAAGTATTGTATTAAGAAAATTGTTGTATATTTTTCAAACTATTGTGACATTACTACACAAAAAAATATAAAATGATAAAAATATGCATATTTAAACATCTAGGTAGCCTAAAATATGATTAAATATTTTAGTTATAATTATTCTTTAAGATAATTATAATATAATATAATTCCTTTATATCCTAGCTTCTAATTGTAATAACAAAGAAAAATAGAAAATCACACAGATAATAACTAATTGAATAATAAATAATAATGAAAGTTGCTTTATTTAATTCCAAGCAAAATAGTTAAGAACTATTTGAAATACATCTGTAATAAAATATTGAATCAACAACTTTTTGCAATTTATTTCAAGCTATACAAAACAGTTCTTTTTAAATAAAATTATTTTACCATAAACATGTTTAGTTAAATTACATAATAATTATTATGTAATTATATCTTATTATAAACTTTAGTCTTTCTAAAATATTTTGTTAAATTTGTTTTATTTTTTAAAACATTGATTTTGCAAACATTTGTAAAAAGTGTAAAAACTTTTGTAAAAACTAAAAAAATTTGGTTATGACAATCATTTTTATGTTAATGAGCACTCAAATATAGATAATAATGACAATAAATGGCAGTCAAAAAAACAATCAATGATATTTTAAAAAATCTCATTATAGCTTGCGATTAGATTAAATAACTACCATAATAATTACAAATATCTCATAAATTTTTGTATAATAAAATACTTACTTGTAAGGGAACTAAGAAAACATATTTTAAAACTTGCAGGTCCCATGGCGACAGAAAATGCATTTATAAAAGCAATATTAACATGACAAAGACTTCCATTTTTCAAAACATATTTATTACCACTGACAACAACAGTACTAGGTGAATCTAGTGCAATTGGAATTGAACTTTTTAATATACCATAGGTTAGGTAATAAGTGCCAGGAACTGTATAATCATTCCATACATCAACAGAACTTTCAAGAGGATACCACTCAAATGTTATTACAGAATTGTTAAATGTTGCTTTTAAGCCATCTGGTGCATTATCAGGTGCTGTAAAAAACAAATAAATTCTATATAAATAATCAGTTAAATATAAAAACAAATTGTTTATCAAATTTTGTCATAATTAAGTAAGAGTTGTATTAACACTTTATCTAATTACTAACAATTACTAATATTACTTTATTTAAATTTATTTTTTTTAATTTAATTATTTAAATTAATTAGTTAAACTATTAAAATTATTAATTTAAATAAACTTAAACTTTTCGGATTATTTGAACAATTTACATATTCAGATTACTTGAAGATTATTACTTGAGATTACTTGAAGATTGTTAAACTAGATGTTTAATTAGTTTAAACACAAAATAATAGTAAAAATATATATACATATATATATAAAAAAAAAAAATTAATTTTATTATATTTCTAGAACAGAAAATAACAGGAATAAAATACAGTTTTATTATAATTTAGCAATCAGTTACCAGTGCTCTGAGTTCTAACAACTTGATAATTTGCAACACCAATTCCATTTCCACCTTGAGTTGTAGCATAAGCAATAACACACAGTTGTAAAAAATGATACTCAGAAGTGTTGAAACTGACACGAATATTTCCAGGGTTATTTAATGTAGCACTATAACTTATAGAAAAGTTATACTGGCTTTGGTTGAACTGGCTAGAAAAGAAAAGCACAAAAACTATATTTTCAATACAAAGTTAATACTTTATGAATATGTTTACAAAAATTAAACAACAATTTCAGTTTTGATTTAAAACAGATGAAAAATTTATTTTACTTTAGATTATTAAACAAATAAAATAAGTAAAATAATTATACAGGTTTATTTTATTGTTTATTTTATTTTGCTTTTTTCCTTCTCCTGCTACTCTATTTTTTTTTATTATTTTAGCTACTAAATTGTTTGCTAAATAATTTAAAGTTTATAAACAAAATGTGCATTATTCTTGAAGTTGAGTTAAACATTTTAGAGCTGTAAATCTTTGGGATGTTGGGAGTCTTTGGGATGTTGTGAATCTTTGAGATGTTGGGAATCTTTGGGATAGTGGGAATCTTTGGGATGCTGTGAATCTTTGGGATGTTGGGAATCTTTGGGATGTTGGGAATCTTTGGGATAGTGGGAATCTTTGGGATGTTGTGAATCTTTAGGATGTTGTGAATCTTTGGGATGTTGTGAATCTTTGGGCTGTTGGGAATCTTTAAGATATTGTAAATCTTTATGGTGTTGGGAATTTTTGGGATGTTGGAAATTTTTGAGATGTTGGGAATCTTTGGGATAGTGGGAATCTTTGGGATGTTGTGAATATTTGGGATGTTGTAAATCTTTGGGATGTTGGGAATCTTTAGGATAGAGTTGCAAGTGCTTAAAGTCATATTTTTACAATGTTAACTATAACTTTCTTAAATTAAATAACTATTACTTATTTAATTTTAACTTTAAAATCATTAATAAAAAGTATTAATTCTCCAGAAAACATGCTTTCAGAAGACCATTATAGATAAAGCGGATGCTTGAATGCTATGCCGTTACACTGTGATGCTTAATGGAATTCGTCAACACTGGCAAACTAATGAAGGTTTGTTATGCTTTTATTGGGTTCCCACTGTTGGTTGAAAGCAAAATAACTGTTTGTTATTTAATTGGCATTTTTATGCCAAGTAAACATGCTTACATTGGTAAGTACATTGTGATATGCTATAATTTTGCCAACATGATACAGCTAAGTACTGTATTGAGTAAAAATATTTTTTTTTGGTGGTATTATGACAGTGTACCTCTATCTTAATGCTATTCAGATACCACTATTCAGATTGCGAATAAGCATTCAGATTACAGTACACAATACCACCAAAAATAAATATTTTTAGAATCAAAAAACTTTGATCAGCCAATGTTTAAACAGTGATTATTTTATATCAAAATTTTACAGTTTTACTATAGTTTATAGATATATAATAATTTTTATTATTATTATTAAACTATTGAATTAAAAACCGTAGTGTAAAAAATTACAGGGAAAGTAATCACATGAGAGATTACTTTACAACAGTTAAAGTTTACTTTAATCTTTTATCAATATTGTTTTTAAAAGAATTTTAACATTAACAGTTTCATAATCCAAATTATTCAAATTATTACTAACTCAATTTATACTAAACTTATGTCTTATGTTACTTCTTGAAGTATATTCTAAAGTTGTGATTTTGCTTTTTTTTTCTGTCTAATATTCCCTTAGCTATCAAAATTATTGGCTTTTGTAATAAAATTTGGTTGCAAACATATACTATTCTATACATTTGTATTAGGTCTTTGTGAGTTCATTTTTCTTATGATTTCAGGCTAAATACTTTGTCTATTTTCATATTTCATTTATTTTTAAAGATAAAACCATTTTAGTTGCTCTTTTCATGGTGCAGACATCCAAATTTCTAAAGGCCCCATTAACCATCTCCAAAATTCGATTTGCATTGTTTGCTGTTTTTATGACTTGATTGTGGGTCTTTAGCTTATTTATAATAATAATAATACCCAGATCTCTTTCTATTTCAGTTTCTTGTAGTACATTGTTCTTAATTATCAGCCATTTATCATGAAATATTTGAACTTTTTTAATTTTTATTCTAAAGTGTACAACTTTTGATTTTTTTTTTATTGAAACACACACACCATAGATCTGCCCATTGTTGCATAGATATAACATTATCTTGAAGCTTTGATCTTTTTGATTTGTTGTTTATAGAAGCAACATTATTATCATCACCATATAGTTTTGATGAAAATTTCAGTGTCTTTTAAGTCATTAATATATATAACAAATAGAATAGGTCCCAAAACGAAATCTTGAGGGACACCGCTTAAAATCTCCACCATGACAATGCTTCTATGCTGACCCAAAACCACTTTTTATCTTCTATTAGACAAGAAACTCTCAAGCCATTTAACCAATTTTTTTAAAAAGCCATTACTTTTTTATCTTGTGAATTAATAGCAAGGATAAAACCTTATAAAAGGCTTTTAAGTCAAATTAGACAACACCTACTGTCTTATTGTTTGGTTATTTCAATTGTTTAGATGGTTTGTTATTTTATTTGTTTAGATGGTTTGTTATTTCGATTGTTTCAAGTAAGTTGGTGATGTAATGATCTAAAAGGTACAAAACCATGTTAATTTTTATTTTTTAGAATATTTTGTAGTAGATGACGCATTATTTTATCTTGAATTATAATAGTAATATTTAACAATACAAACTCTCTCAATACTTGAGCTTTTTATTTAAAATTTTTTATTTAAAACACAAAAAAATTCTTTTGTGGTCAAAAGTCATTTTTTCTATAAAATGTATTTTAAATAAATTCCTTTTTAATGCATCATGTTTAGTAATTTGTCTTCAAAACAATACTTAATATGAGTATATAATTAACTAAAGTATATGGAGTGCAAATGCTGTATTTAACTGTTCAGAAGTGTTGATGTTAGAGTGCAAATGCTGTATTTAACTGTTCAGAAGTGTTGATGCTGTATTTAACTGTTCAGAAGTGTCGATGTTAGAGTGGAGTTGTTTTAAAGGAGTTACAGCTTTTTCTCAAGTTGCTTTAACTGTCATTGAATCTTGCTGCAAAACAAAACAGGTCAGAAACTTAAAATCAACATTAGAAATGTTAGTTACGCATTTTTTTTTTTTTTACTTATTGGCTGCGGTAACCACTGGGGAGCATACGCTCACTGAGTAGTAAATCGCTTTATCAGAAAGTTCAATAAATACAACTTAAAATATCAAGTCACATAACAAAGATCATCAAGTTTTTTTTTAAAGTTTAACATATTTGATTAGTTTTGAAATCAAACAACAAATTATTTCAAATTGGAATGGTGCAGTTGTAAAACAGTTTCTTTTAATTAAGTGTCTACTGTTCTCAGAAATGTACCTTTGATTGTGGATATATTCATGGACACTTACAGCTGGTCCTGTTACTCAACAAAAGTTTTTAAAGGAAGATGTTAAGCTGACAGAAATTATTAAAATATCTTGGCTTTCAAGTAAACTTGTAGTGTAAGATTTATCTGGTAAAAAACAATGTTGATTCTTATTTATCAAATTATTTTCTAAAAGATGTCAAATGATGAATTTTTTTTTTCCTTTCTAAAATTTTATAGATAATGGATGAGAGGGAGACAGGTCTAAAGTTGGAAGGATCAAGCATATTGCAATTTTTAAAAATTGTAATTATGCTTGAATCTTTACAAGCATTTGGTACTTCTGATTCTAAGAATAACTTAATAATATGTTCAATAGGAATGTTTAAACTTTCGGAGCAGGTACACAATACATAAGGATGGACTCCATTGTCCCCACAGGCTTTGTGTTTATCCAATGATTTTAATTGTTAAATAATTTCTTTTAAGCTGAATATTTTATTCATATCAGTTTCACAGTAAACTTGAGTAACAGAGTCAAATTTCAGTAAGGTTTTGTTATCGTCTTGAGTAAATAAAATTTAAAAAAATGTTTAACAGGTAATATATCACAGATATATCATATATGTTTCTAAAAATTCACACTCATTGATATTTTTATTGACAAGTAATGCCATAGTCACCATTTTATACATTAAACTTGAAATAATTTTTTTAGTCATTTTATTAGAGTTTACTAAATAGTTCCATATCAGAATCATGTCAGTGTAATACATTACACTGCCATGATTCTGATATAATATAGTCCACACAGAATAATAGTCTGTGTGGATTCAAACCAACATTTGAGTCCACATAGGCTATTATTTACATGTAATGATAAAAAAAAAATTAATGTTATATGATTTATGAGTGTTTGGTTAAAGTTTTTATATTGTTATTTTCAAAAAAACAAAACAAAACAAAAACCTAAATAACAATTTTTGGAAAGTCTACTGTTTGATCATATCAACTATTTTAGATTTAAAAAATATATGAAATAGTTGAAATATATGATGAAGACATGGAAACTAATTTGGTACTTAAATTAGTCTGTCAGCTTAAGGGATTTATATCATATTAAATGTCAGTTGAATTTTTGAAAAAATTAATTACTAGATACTACAATAAAACAACGTTGATATATCATGACTTCATTCGTATTAAATATTACTTCTTTAATGTTAAGTATGAGTTTTTTAATGAGACTATTTGAAAAATATTATTAAGAACTCAAAGTTTCAACGAACTCAAAAATATTTTAATAGTTCTAATTATTATTTAATAATTCAATTCAATTTCAAAATATTGTTCTTTAAGAAAATGATTTCAACTGGATTTAATAAAAGATAGATATTATTAACTAAATGATGCAATCACATTAAATATATCATATCCTTTATTATATATACCTTACCTAACTCTTTTAATTTTGCAAGTTTTATCGAAACACTCAAGTTTCTGTAAATATTTTTAACTAATAAAAAAATAATAAAAATAATTCAAACCTTTCTAAACTATTACAAGAATCTTCTGGTGTTTTAACTCTATACATTATGTTGTAGCTGTATGGAATTCCATGCCATGAACTAATGCTTATTTTTGTAACATCACAATCCATTGTTTTCTTTACTTGATTAGCTGCACAGCTTAAGGATGGGTACTGAACAGGCTCTAAAAAAAAGATCTATTTCTGTAAACAAAATTTTGGTTTGATAATACACACACAAGATCATGTCATTATACTTCAAATATTTTTTTCTCATAAGATAGTTCATGTTTCATATTTGCTAAAACTCTCACTATTTGTCAATATTTGGGATTCAGTTTCAGTTTTGCTACAAAAAGTTGAAGGTGTTGCTGTAATTGTTAATTTCACAGGTTGGATATATATAAATATATATATATATATATATATATATATATATATATATATATATATATATATATATATATATATATATATATATATATATATATATATTTTAAGTGATTTTCTACTAATATAAATATATAAGTAGAAAACCATTTAAATTTTTTTTTTCATTTTACACTGTTTCATCATTTCTGATGAGTCTTTACTGATGAAACACATTGCAAAAAGAAAAAAAAAAATTGTAAAGTGATTTTCTACTAATTAATAATTGCTCTGTTCTTTTAAGAACATTGAGCACTCTATTTTGTAGAATACATTTTTTAAAATTGTTTAAACATATATATATATATATATATATATATATATATATATATATATATATATATATATATATATATATATATATATATATATATATATATATATATATATATATAAATTTGTAAAAACACTTATCGAATTTTTGTCCTCAACAAGTTGTTTTACCATCAGTAGAATTATCATGAAGCTTCCTGATGAACCTACTGACAGTGAAACAACTTGTTGAAGACAAAAATTAGATAAGTGTTTTTACAAATGATAATTGCTCAGATCTTTAAGAATATTGAGCACTCATTTGTAGAATATATATATATATATATATATATATATATATATATATATATATATATATATATATATATATATATATATATATATAAATATATATATATATATATATATTTTTATATATATATATATATATATATATATATATATATATTTATATATGAATATATGTATATTAAAAATAAAAATTAATCAAACCTCCTTCAGCTGTCCAAAATGTGTTTTTTTGTTGCATGCATGAACTCAACTTTCTTCTAATAGTTTCAAAAGAAAAGCAAACATAGTACTCAGTAAAGATTTTCAGAGGACTAATAAGAATAAAGTTTGCTGTATTAGACCAAGACTGGTTTGTATTTGAGCCATCTTTTTGGGTCCATTGGATATAAATCTTACTAATAGGGTATCTCTCATCTTCTAAAAGCTCTAGTGATAACACAACAGATGTTCTATTTTGACGAAGCACTTTATATGAT
>NC_061157.1:29948736-29978736 GCF_022113875.1 Hydra vulgaris
ATAATAAAAAAAGATTTGATTAAAAAGTCAAAGAAACACAATTTTTATTTTCAATTACATATCTCAAAAAAAGTTTTTTCAAAATACAGATTACTAATAGTTACCAGAACCCACAAAAAATTCTAATATACAAACCTAATAATTGCCTCCAAAATAAGACACTAGGAGCAACATCTCCAACAAATACTTCATCTAAAAGAGTGGCATAAGAACCAACACTTGATACCTGCACATTATTTACTTGTAAACTTCTATCAAAAGGTAAATCAGTTGCTAAGCACTCTGTTTTTTGAACAAGCTCACCATCAATATAAATCAATATGCTTTTATTATAAACAAAAGCAAAGTTGTACCACAAACCAGACTTTCCTGGTAACGCATACATACAATTATCATAAAAAACTAAAGTTGGTGTTGCAAAAGAAACATTGGTATCTGTAATACCACAAAGTAATACAACAATAGAAGTACTTATAATTGGTGTATACTCATATCCTACTTCACATGTGTGTTTAACCCAGGTTGAGAACATATATGAATTGTTACTAAAATAATTTAAAATATCTTGATCAGCAACAACAACATTTTTTGATTCAGTTAGTAATCCATTATTAATAAAACCCAAAACAGATTGAACTTCTGATGATATTTTAACTTCATAACTATTAAAGATGCCAGCTGCAAAACTGTCATTTACAACCATATTAAATGGCTGATACAAAGTTTTATTAAAGTCATTTAAGTCTGAAAAATAAAAATTAGTTGCCAATATTAAAAATTTAAACTGTGTAAATAACTATATATTAAGTTCAACACTATATATTTTACAGTATCTGTGGTAAAATGAAGAAAGAAATTTCTTTCTTCAACAGCATGTGAAACATGCTGTTGAAGAGCACAAAAATTAGATAAGTGTTTTTACTAAATTTTTACTATTATTTCTCTGTTCTTCAAGAACATTGAGCACTCTATTTGTAGAATACACCAACATATATATATATATATATATATATATATATATATATATATATATATATATATATATATATATATATATATATATATATATATATATATATATATATATATATATATATATATATATATATATATACACAGAGTGTTAACCAGGAATAAATTTGATACAGCGTTTTAACGAAATTGGAAATAGTCAAAGTATTTCTCAATCACCCCCCCTCCCCTAATATTAAAATGTGTTGTGGGAAAGCATGGGGCCCTTTTTTGGTGTTCTTTTTTTTTCTACTCTACTTCAGCGCCGCATAGATTGATTAATCAGCGCCAAAAATTACTAAAATACCATCTGCATCATTAAAGATGAATATGAAATCAACACAAAATTAGCTGTTGTTTCACGACGACACGGCAAACCAAGAACCGATTTCCGAACATATATTAGGAATGATATATATTTTTTTATTATAAAATAATCAATGTATATTAATTATTATTGAGAATAATTAATTTGATTTATTCTTAACCTTTATATATTGTCGCCGCTTACATTTCAAGAGTATTATTTTGAATATATATTTCTTTTTCAATGTAATATAGTAAAATAGCAATCTCCAATGAGCAAATGATCTTCTAATTCTAATTATTGTTTAAATTCTGCTCGACGTACTTTACGGACGAACCCTTACATCATCATGTGTTATCAAAAGAAATTTTTTGAAAATAGATAAGGTTTTAAAAATAGTAAACACGAGCTCATAAATTTCATATTTCACATTTATTGCAAGTTCAATTTTATAATTAATAATAATTTATTTTATACATAAATCGCATAGCGAAATAAAGTTATAATCACAAAGTCTCAGCAAAAACAACAACAAATGTCGTTTAATTATAGAGTATTATTATTAGCAAGCAATTGCACGCCTGTCTTCGAAGAATACCAGTAAAAAAAAAAAAAACTTTAGCAAAATCAGTTAATAAAACACCAAACAAAAAAAAGAAAAACAATAACTAAAAGACTTTCCGTAATAACCGTAATTGATCAAAAGGTACCTGACATAACCTTCTTGATATTTTTGTTGACGAAATATATGTACTACTTAAAGTTGAGTTTACGGTAAGACTTAATAAGTTATTTAACTTTTCAGCCAAAAAGGGCGAAACTTTTAAAGAAATAGCATTTGCAGATGTTAAACCGAACAAGTTTGTCATTATTTTGGATCTTTTAGATTAGTACTTTATTTCTTGCTAACTTTTTTATACAATATTTGCTGTTGTTGGAATGCATTGCAAAAAATTATTTTTAAACTTTTTGCAAGTTGCCACAAAAATCACAAAAATCGCTCCAAAAATCCCAATTCTCATGAATTTTTTTTTTCCAAGAAACCAGTTTTCGCAGTTATGCAATTGCGTTTTTTTTTACCAATAATGATGATTTGATTTCATGTTTTACGCAATTAATGAATTAGAATTTTTCAATGTTATTTTTCTATTAGTTTTAAATAATAATTAATTTTAAAATTATTATTAAACTTTAATTTGGAAACTTTTTTTGGAGAATAGGATTTTTTCATCTTTAAATTGGGAATTTTAACTTTATGAGCATTTGGGAAAACCATGTTTGACGGGGCGCCACAGGGCTAGTTTACACCCTGATATATATATATATATAAATATATATATATATATATATATATATATATATATATATATATATATATGAATATATATATATATATATATATGAATATATATATATATATATATATATATATATGTATATATATATTTATATATATATATATATATATATATATATTATATATATATATATATATATATATATATATATATATATATATATATATATATATATGTATATATATATATATATATATATATATATATATATATATATATATATATATATATATATATATATATATATATATATATATATATATATATATATATATATATATATATATGCATCAAATAGAAAGGAGTATTCTCTAAAACAAAAAGAAAATGAAATATCGTATCAAAAAAATAAGCATTACCATTATAATTACCAAAACAAAAAAAAAACAATTTAAGAAGGAAATCAGAGGGGGAAGAGAGGTTACACAAACTCCAGTAAATATTACACCAATCCATATTTACTAAAGTATAGTTAAAAGTAAACAAATTGCTTTGATGAGATAATTTAAAAAGTATAATAACAAATAAGTTGTCAATACAATAACGATAAAAAAGATAGAACCATTAGAAGATTACCATCCAAGATTTATAAAATCCTCCTAACCAAACTCAAAACTAAAATGGGCTTTTTATACCAGAATTTTTCATTTTCTATATAAATTGCTTTCATTATGGCTAAGAAGTCTCACATACCCAATATAAGATCAGTTTAATATCAAGAACAGGATAAAATATATTAGAACTGAAAATATATATTAAAATATATATATAACTCTAATTAAATGTTCCCAAATATTAGACAATGTATTCATATATAACATATGTGAAATCGTGAAAATGGAAGTTCAAAAACATTGAAAAAAACTTGATAAAAATGCTCTAAAAGAGCATGAAGAGACAGATACAGTGAAAAGATGTCAAGGATAATAAGTTTTGATTAATGGAATCAGAAATGATTGTTCATTAGAGCTCATGACAGTTCTTGTAGAAAAGACAACCTTTTTATCAACCTCCAACACAATTAGGTAGGCAGATAGAGCAGGTTTAACTGAGATCACGAGTAGTATAATGGCAAGCACAAAAAAGAGAAGCAACCTTAGTGGATGGCAACTTTCAATGGATTGTATATTTGGTTTCTGTGAGAGGTCAGTTGAAAATAATAATCCAAGAAAACCTAATGAAAAAGACTTAGTAACAAGGGTCATTTATTAATATAGGAATGTCAACAGCTTTGCAATAGTTGTTTGCAGTAAATAATTGAGTTTTGTTGGAGGTTAAATTCAAATGCCTCTGAAACCCCAATCCATTAACAAAGAGTAAGATTCAAGTTTGACTGATTGTTCTAAGTAATTGAAATAAATTTCTTTTTTCAAGACATGATTATCAAGTTGAGTGGTTAGCAATTAAAGACATTGACTGAGACATGTAAAGCTTTATCAAATAAGAGTTTGAATTGAGGACAAAAGATTTAAAGGCAAAGACAACTTAAGATAATATAACAACATAAGAGCAGTATTGTCTAGCTTTTAATGTGCAACTTTTATATATGATATACATCTTTCATTGTTTGTCTCTTTTCTTTTTGGAGGAGGTTGGGGGAGGGGAGGGGAGGGGAGGGGAGGAGGAGGGGAAGGAGGGAGGGAGTGTTTAACTTACTAAAATTGATACTCTTTATACAGTAAATTTGTATTATTTCATATTATTTGTTCCAAAATAAAACTCAAAAAACTTATACTATATTCATTTTTTTGCATAGAACAGGGCATTGAAATTCTTCTTATTCTGTGTTTTTTGTACTCAGCTGTGCATCACAAAATTCTCTCCTGTTGATACATAAATTTTTTTTTCATCATTTTCTTACCTGTACTGTCTTACTTATTTCATTATTAACTACCAGTGATTTCAAAAACTATGCAAACAATGCATACTAGAATGGAATAATCAAAAAGAATAATGATAGTAATAATAACAGCAGTAAGTGATTTGGTTTTTTTTAAAATATAACAGTAATTTTTAAATCTCAGATTTATTTTATTATTTCAAATATCTAAAAAATATGTTAATATTTTTGTAAATGTATTTTTGTGATGCATTTTTCAAGTATTATCCATACAAAATATAATTCAAGTCTATTGCATAACAAATATAAGTTATATAAACAACTATTAAAACATAGGCACTATATTCTATGTATCTTATCTAACAAGTATAAGGTAAAAATAGTTAAATATAGGGACTACACTTGATGTCTATTTCTTACAACTATTGGGTACTATATTTTATATAGAATATTCTTCATACCTGTTATATATATATATATATATATATATATATATATATATATATATATATATATATATATATATATATATATATATATATATATATATATATATATATATATATATATATATATATATATATATATATATATATATATATATATATATATATATATATATAGAGGGAGAAGTGTTATTATATATATATATATATATATAGAAGTGTTATATATATATATATATATATATTATATATATATATATATATATATATATATATATATATATATATATATATATATATATATATATATATATATATATATATATATATATATATATATATATATATATATATATATATGAGAAGTGTTATATATATATATATATATATATATATATATATATATATATATATATATATATATATATATATATATATATATATATATATATATATATATATTTATATATATATATATATATTTATATATATATATATATATATTTATATATATATATATATATATTATATATATATATATATATATATATATATATATATATATATATATATATATATATATATATATATATATATATATATATATATATACAGGCTTCGGCAGGAATAAAAACCGTACGGGCTATGAAAAGCCCGTCTTAAATAGACTTGACTGGCTATGAGGGCCGCCCGTCTAGATGGTCTTGCACGGGCTTTTTTAAACTTTAAAAAAAATTCTAAAGTTTGAACTTTTTTTTTTTTAAATTTGTTAATTTCTCTTCTTCTTTTTGAATGAAAATGTCATCGAATATTAAACATTTTGTGAATTGCACTAAAATAATATGTTAGAAAGCGATTAACTGTTTAAAATGCTTAATTACTTAAGTAATTAAAACACTGCCGTAAATGAGTTGGATAATACTTAAAACTAAGATTTTATTAATTGTTTTTCAAAGTTTTCACTTGCACAGATCTAATTTCGTTTCACGTGGGTTAGTTGTTTTATGGCTGCTTTTGTTTAAATTTCTTACTCGAAGGAACTTTATTCAGTTTTTTATGTTGTTTTTTTTTAATCTTTATTCCAGATAATATCTGGCAGATATAGTCAAACGAATGAACGTGAAAACGACGGGAAAAATCCTCGAAACAACAATGGCGTTTCATCACGTTTCCTTATTCAAGCATCCTAACGTGTTTTTTTACCGAAGTCTTTTTGAGTATATTGATATATTATTGTTTTATTCAAGTATTCGATTAAATTATACAGGTTTTTATCGTGCTTTTTCAGTTCATTCGTTTCTTTTATTCTTTGTGAATAAAAATATTACATAATATTTTCAAAATCTAGTTTTTTTAATTATTCAGCAAATAGTTTGAAATCTTTTTTTTTTTAACCTTGAATCAATGAGCTCGATAGTTTTAGAATTGTTTGGTATTAGTTTGGTAATATGATACGTAACTATGTTATTTTTCAAATTCAATTATTTATATACTCTTGCATTCTATTGGGCGTGCAAATTAAAAACTTAAACTGTTATTTATATTTTTATAACTTTGCTTTACCTATGCCTATCCTTATCGGAAATAGTTATTCTGATACGTGAATAAAAAATTTGAAATCTAATTTCTTTTAATAAAATAAGTTTTTATTTAGAAGTACTAATAATTTCTTAAGATACCGGGGCTTCCGTTACTTTATATACAATATAAGCATGTATATAAGCGTATGTATGTTGCTAGCTTTAACGTTCGTAGTGCCCTCTATATAGCAATTCTTTTTTATATTTTATACAAACCATACACCATATCTTCACAACAAAAATTGTTCCATTCTCCACCTCAGTTTCTTTTCCACAGACTCCATCTTTACCCCAACTCAAAAATGTTGCTAATGTAACTCTTCTACCAGATGATGCCATTACTATCTTTACTGAAAAACTTGAATAACTTGAAAAACTTGAATGACTGGATAACTTGAATAACTTCATAACTATAAAGCAACACTATTTATATTATCTACAAAAATTGATTAGACGTTTGTTGATTTTTAATGAGATATTTCATTTTCAATAACGAGTTATATAATTGCATATTAAATAAACTGCCGTCTCTTTAAGAAAAAACGTGAAGTTAACGCGGAAGTTAACGCGGAAATATCACTTTAAATGTCTTTAAAGTAAGACAAACTAGTTTATCGGAAAAAAGCGAAATACATGGATAATTAGTTTATTATCGTTATTATTATAAACATTGAAAAACCAAAACAACATGATACTTCTTGTGCATCACATGTGTATATTTCCCTATTTAATATAATAGTAATTAAATTTTGAAAATAATATGGTAACTGTTTGGTATTATATCAAACAGTTATCGTCGTTTAAAAAATTGTAAGATTTAGTTATATTATTTTCTACATCATGTTATACAATAATGATTAAATTGTTTAATTTTTATATTTAAATATAAACAATTATAAGTTGGAGTTTGCTATCCATATTAAAATTATGTCATGAGAGAAGTTTTAAAAGAGTATCTTAATAAAAAAACATCAAAATATTCATCTTTTTTTTTACACAAAACTTATGTTTCAGACGGGCTTTAATTCGCCCGTCTAAACTGACTTAGACGGGTGCGGAGACGGACACGGGCTATAGCCCGTCATTCCTGCCGAAGCCTGTATATATATATATATATATATATAGAGGGAGAAGTGTTATTAATATAACTATTGTCTAACAAATAATGGAAGAAAGATGAAAAGTGTTAAAAATTGTTTTTATTTTAAATAATTAAAGTCTTGATTTTCACCTTGAAGACAAGCACCATTTTTATCAAAAATGTATTCCCATGGATACAACTCCCATTCACCATAAAATGGATTACACCACTCACAATCACTTTTACGTTTGGTGCATGCATTCTCCACTAAAATGTTAAGAAAATTTTACATAAAAGGTTACTGTGATTAAAATAGAACATTTAAAAAAATAAAATTTCAAAATAATCAGCTTTTTACTAAAAAATATGGTAATTTCTTTTTCTGTGAAAAAGAGAATGGAATCAAAATTTATTATGCTGAACTTTAAAAAAAATCTTCAAATGTTAAAAAAAGACCAGATAAAGTTTTTTTGAAAGTTTCTTTAAAAAAATTAGGCATTTTTTTCTTATTTTTGGCAGGAAATTTTTTTATAGTGTTGGTTATTCCTCCTTTTATTTAAATTTTATAAGTAGAAAAATTTTTTGGAAAAAATTTTCTGCTTAAATTTTTTATATGCAAAAAAATAAAGTGATTTAAAAATGTCTCGCTAGAAGGATCAACC
This sequence comes from Hydra vulgaris, assembly GCF_022113875.1. Taxonomy (NCBI): domain Eukaryota; kingdom Metazoa; phylum Cnidaria; class Hydrozoa; order Anthoathecata; family Hydridae; genus Hydra; species Hydra vulgaris. The sequence continues at coordinate 29,957,022 of NC_061157.1, forward strand.
AATTTATAAAGAAAAAATCAATAAAATAAAATTTTAACTAAAAGAAGAAAAAAGTACCATTTAATCATATAAAGATAAAAAAAGATAAATATATTTAATTAAACAGATAATAAGCTTAATATTAAGTATGCTGAATTTTAATTTAAAAAAATCATAAAACCAGCACAAAAAAGAGAGCTTTTTTAACATTTGAGTTACAAAAAACTAGGCTTTTTTTAACATTTGAGTTACAAAAAAATTGCCTATTAGACAAATTGTATAAGACACACCATATTAGACACATTATATAAAACTCTTAAAGTAATGTGTGACAATATATATTAGTTTTTAGAGAATAGTATTTATACCATAGAATCGATCTTTAATCTAAAACTAAATGTCACAAAAAAAATTTATAACAAGCAACTACATACATATTTGTTGGTTATTTTTTCAGTATGGTTTTTTTAGTTTCAGTCTAACTTGGTTATATTTAGCATATCTCGCTATTCTTTTTCTTTACTTTTAGATTCTTACTGAACAATATAAAGATATTATTATTCCACTTAAAATAATTCTCATTGTTCCTTTTTCTTTTCTTTTAGATTCTTAATGAACATTATTAAGATATTATTTTTCCTTTAAACCTTTAAACTTTACTAACTTTTTAATTCTCACTAATATTTTGTATTTTAGATTTTCACTCAACTATCTTTTCTGCAGTTTATTCTAAGTATGACGCCTCCCATTTCTACCTGAATGGATGGCTCTGTTGGTCACCTGTATGCATTGTGTCACAAAAACATAGATATTTTTCAAAGTTTAATTACATATATTTTAGTCATTTTTCTTCATAAAAAGGCCAATCTTTCAAGCAAGACATTTATAAATAAATTTATTTTTCTGCAGATTGGAAAAGTAAACTAAACCAATGCCACCCCCTGTTTTTGAAATTGAAATAAAAATTCAATGCACCTTAACAAATATTTCAGATAATAAACAGAAACTAATTACCTGACTTCATCATACATAACTGTGCTGCTTTCAATGCCGAAGGAAATAATACTTCGTTATGCATTTGAAAACAGAATATGTTATTTTCAAGGACGATCTCCATGCTTGAATTTTGTGGAAATTGAACTTCATCAAAAACACTTCCCTATTATTTTAAATAAAATAAGGATTAATAACAAAAAATAATGAAACTATATTAAAACCACATAAACAACTTTAAATACTAAAACTAATTTATAAATATTTTTCTTATAAATACATCAACTGATTCTAAACAGCTAAAGTTAATTAACTTCAACAGTTTAGATTATTTTACCATATAAATGTTAAAATTTATTCATTTTAATATAGAAGTAAAACATTTTTAGTTTTTTATTAAATTAAAATAAAAGAAAATGAACTAAAAACAAAAAATCTTAATTTACTGTATTAAAATCAACATCAAATGAAAGCTTTAAAAACTTTCGCTCATATTTGACCACCACATAATGCCATTGTACTGATGAGTCAATGTTAATAACTTTTTGTACGCTATCAAATATCAATCTAAGAAGAAGAAAAGCTTTTTTAAAAAAGAAAAAAGATATTATTTTTAAATATAAAGCAAGCAATTGATAAGAAGACAACACTTGCAAAAAAATATTGAAATCTAGGTATTTAAATTGTTTGAGCTTGTTTAATGAAATAAACATTGTTTACATAAGTGCTGAGGCTTGAGAATTAACAACTACAATTTTTTCATATGTAAAACGCAACACTTGAAATGAATTGCTTTGATACCAAAATACGAATGAAAAGTCTTTACTTAAATCTACTTCAACAAAAGAAAGTGTTTTTTTATAAACTTGCTCATTGTGTCCGTCAATAAATTGTAGAAGATTAGTGTTAGAACCACGAGATACCACTGCATTAGAAATATTTATGAAAAGTTCACTTGATCCTCTGATAAAGATTTTAGGATTAGGAAATAAAAAAGAACCATTTGATAGCATGTAACTATTTCCCATATCTAAAGAAAAACATAACAGTTTCTAATTGTGTAACTTTGTAAATAAGAAACTGTCATTGATATCATTATTGCTTTTGATGTTATTGATGTTATGATTGTTATTAATATTATCAATTTTATTGATGTTATTATTATTGTTGCTGATGTTATTGTTGTTATTGATGCCATTACTGTTATTATTGCTATAGCTGTTATTATTATGATTGATGTTATTGATGCTATTTTGTTAGTGATGATATTATTTAGTAACATCAAAAATATAATTTAGTTGCAAAAATGTATTGTAAATATTACATAATATAAAAAAGAGATTTTAAGACTATAAATCATTATAAACATTAATCATCATTAGAAAGATAACTTACATGTTTTTTAACTGTTGAATAAGATAGACATCTTATTTTATGAACAAACATAGAATAGTAACACATATGCTAATAATTACCAAATGTCAATTATTACTAGTAAACTATATTTTTAAAGTGATTATAAATTACAAATAATAATTCCACATTATTTAATAAAGGTTTGGTTAATATTTTTAAATACCATCGTTTTTGTAAGCTCATGAAAGTTGGAAATTGTATTAACATGTCAATATACTTACTACATCATGAAAAAAGCAGAAAAATTTTGTTTATTGTAAACATCTTAAAACAATTTTAATCAACTTTTTAACATAAATATTATTTAGGTAGCACTGTATGAAAAAAACAAAAGTAAGTAATTAAAAAAAAATCTCATATCTAGCAATCATTCATTACTTTACTGTGGCTCTGTCATCATCTCTGAGGCTCACCATCATCATCATTATCATATCATCATATCATTGTATCATCATCATCATCATCATCATCATCATCATCATCATCATCATCATCATCATCATCATCATCATCATCATCATCATCATCATCATCATCATCATCATCATCATCATCATCATCATAATCTCCAAGGCTACTGTCACCAGACCAAAAAAATTTGTAGTTTTTCTTAATCTAAGTTATTTTTTTAAAAAACATGTTTTTTCAACTAAAAACTAAAAAAAGACTAAGAACTAAAAAAAAACAATGTTTGTAAAAAAAAAATTTTTTTAATAATAATATTCAACTAATATAAAGCAATTAAACTTCTATATAATTTTTATATATTCTATACTATATATTATGTAAGTTTTCCTTATAAAAGTTTTGCGAACTTTTAAAACAGTAAAACTTATTTAAAAAAATTGGAAGTACCTGCAGGCTCTTTTATAGTCAACTCATCACAACTAGATAAAAATTGAATCGTACCAAATGCAATGTAGCCACTTCCAAGACCATTTTTTAAAGCTACAAATTTGACCTAAATTTTTTTTGAATTTTACAAATATTCAAATTCTTTAGTTCACTGTGACATTAACTACAGCAACAGTAACACAGCAACAGTAACAACAATAATAACCCCATTAACTACAGTTACAGTAACAGAACTAGTAAAATAAATTCAATACATTAAAAAAAGTTTAATAGATTACCAAACAGAATTTTTCAGAATTTTTACTTAAATCTACATAAGAATTGACCCATTTATTAAGACCTTCTCTTCTGTAAAAAAAAGCTAACTCTTTTGTAATACTTCCAGTGTAACCTAACACATTGAGGCTTACAAATCCTTCCCCACCAAACTTAAACTTATATGACAAACATGTTCCAGTAACATCAAGTGAAATAAAAGCAAGTAAATCTTGTGAGTTTTCTTGAACAGCACTTGCATGTATAAAACCCCCTGATAAAGAAAAAATGAAGTAAATATATTTAACCAATAATCAAATTACTATAATTACAATAACTTTATAAATAATTATAACCAATAATGTAAATAATCTATTTAATATATAATATGTCGTAATAAGCCAAATATTCAATATAAAAACATTTTTCTATTTTAAATACAAACACTATTACTTTGAATATTTTAAAAAGAATTTATAAAAAATACTTCTTATATAGCTTTTAGAAAAAAAAACTTCAAACTCAAATTTTTTCCAATCTACATAATTTATCCTTAACATAATGTTGCAGATAGAAATGTTCCTAATAAAATTTGCTGTTTTTTATTAAATAAAATTAATAATAATTTAAGGGGAAAAAACTTTTTAATGTACCTGGCAGTGGCAATTCATAATCAATTTTCATAACACATCCTGGATTTAAAAAAGTATCGGTAATCTTCACTACAATTGTAAATGGTATTGTGTAAAAAACTGTTTTGAGAAGATCACTTAATAACAATGAAAGATCTGGAGTATCAATGCTTTCTGCACTTGTTGAATTGCACCATTGAGTGTGGGCGGAAAAATTAGGATCATTTAAAAATTGCATAGTCAAATTAAAACATGAATTGTTATTAGGTAAAAACAAATTGCCCTGTATATGGACATATAAAAGTTTTATGTTTTGAAAATCCAGAACAATATTATCAAAGTATATAGTAGAATAGTTTGCAAAATAATCAGGGCTTTCCATAAAAAAATTTTCATCAAAAAAATCATCTTCGGCAACATCTTTAATGATAGAGAATCTACTACTGTATTCCACACTGCTATTTTTATCTAAAAATTAGTTAACTAATCAATTTTTAAATAAATCAAAAAATATTTTTATTACTTTGTATTATTATTATGTTATTTTAATTTATTGGTATTATTACAAAGTTATTTAATTATTTTGTATTACTTCAAATCTATTTTTAAATTTGGAAGCTATACTTTGCTGTAAATTTAAAGAAAATTTATTTTTTATTTAGGTGCAACTTACCTGAAGTTTCACATGGGCATAAAACATTTTCACAGTAACAATCTGAACCAAAGTTAAATCCTGAGGGTGGATATGCATCCAAGGAGTTCCAGTCTATCAAAACAAAACAAAAATCAATTGATATTACTTTTCTCTGTTAAAATAACAAGTAAAATTAATGTTACACAAATGATCAAAACTGATTCAATGAAAATGAAAAAAAAATTCAACAATTCTTCGTGTTATACAACGCATTTAACCACCAATTATTTCCTCAAAAGTAATATTTCAATAATGCCTTCGCCAGCATGATCACCTGATTTAAATCCAATCAAAAATTTACAAAAATTTAATTAAAAAAAAAACAAAAAACATAGGCTCTGCATTGAGTATTCTCTATTTATCAGTCTAAACGTTTCTTTTTTTTTTTCTCTACAATGACTTATCTGGCTTACCAATAAGGGATTGTCCATAAAGTATGTACACCAAAAATTTAGAAACTTGACCACCCTTTTCCCCTGTTGCCATGCGTACCCCCCCCCACCTCCTTTTTCTTTTTTTTCAAACAATTAAAAAAATTTTATGAAAAAATTGTATAAATTAAGAAATATTTTTTTACTTAAAATGTGCGTCTTTTAAAGTTGATCATATCCCCTCCCCCCCATCCATCCATTTATTGAATGCAAATTTCTCCTTCCCCTAATCTACCTAAAATATTTAAACGACCCCAAAGCCCTTAGTTTTGGCATTGGATCCCAACTTTAAAGGTACATGTAAAAAATATTTATTTTAATAAAATTAATTTACATGGTGAATTGTGTGTGTGTACAGCCCAGAGGCTAATGTGAGCAACTACGGGGTAAAGACCTGAGGTCATATTGCAGTCAAATCATAGTTTAGTTTTTATTTAAAAAAAATTGTTTTAATAACAAATCAAATAAAAATAAACTTTGCTTTGGGCAACCATTTTTTTTAAGCACCTTTCTTTAGTAAATCTGTAAAAAATGAGTCTTATGCAAAATGAGTAATATTGAAAACAAATTCTGAAAACAAAGCCAGGACTACCTTAGCGTACATACTTTATTGACAACCCTAAGTGTAATTTTTTATTTTAAAAAAGGAAAAATGTTGCCTTCTCAGATATTAAAAATGAGACACAATATCAATGATTTTCAATAATTTAAATAGTTCAGTTACTTTTTGTACAGTTCAAAGGTGCTGCAAAATGAAAAAGAATAAATTCAGCCGGCACAACTCAAAAAAAAGCTACGTTTGGTTTCTGTTGCGTATTTAAAACCTTCTAAAACAAAAAGAATAACATGTGCCAAGAATGGTTTTCATACCATGAAAAAAGAAAAAAGACTTAGTTTGTGAAACAATATTAGCTAGGTTTTACATCTAGTGCTAGTATGCATTTGATACCTTTCTTTTTACATATACTTTGTTATGCCTTGTAAAGGTATAAGAAAGTAATTTACTTTGTAACTTACTTTTTAAATACTTACTTTAATACTTTATAAGCTTAAAAAACAAATTGAAAAAACTGTAAATAGGGATGGCAATCCCGGGATCCCGAAATCCCAGGATTTTGAACAAATAGTTCATCCTGAAATCTTGGGATTAGTCTCCAAAATTCTCCAAAATGTATATATATGTATATATATATATATATATATATATACAGTAAGCAAAATAATTGTCCGTACATTAATGAAAAATAAGGTTTTTTGAAAAAAGCTCTAAAACTTTAAATGATAGAAAAAATAAATTAAACCAATAGATAGCGCACAAGAAAACAAATAAAAACGATACACCATCTTTAATTTTCTCCTGACAATTTAAATTATAATTAACTCATTTAAAAGTTTTAAAAATTTTAAAACCAAAAAATTGTCCGTACATTCGATTTAAAAGGTAAGATTTTGTTTATAAATGATTTTTATATTAACATCTTTTACTTTTAGGTTAAATAATACTATAATAAATAAAAATAAACCATTTCCTAACTACGTGGCTATGATGGAAAGAAAAAGAAAAGAATATAGTATTGACTTACATAAACAAGTAATTTTAATAGGGAAAATGGATTATCAATTAGAAAAGTTGCAAAAATGTTGAAAATACCACAAAGCTCTGTTCAATATATATGGGAAAAGTATGTAAAAACAAAATCAGTGGCAAATAATGGTGTACGAGGCAGAAAAAGATCAACAACGCCAAGAATTGACAGGTGCATAGTTGGGAAAATCGAGCAGAATAGAAGATAAAATGCCGTAGAAGTATGAAAAGAGCTGGAAAATGAATTAAATATTAATTTATCGCCACAAACAATTAGGAACAGACTGCATGAAGCCAATATTTTTGCACGGACGCCTCGGAGAAAACCATTCATCAGCATAGTGAACAAGAGAAAACGGTTGCAGTGGGCAAAGGAACATATTCTGAAGGATGATACATTCTGGAATATGACTATTTGGTCAGACAAGAATAAATTTAATTTATATGGAGCTGATGGTGGTGCAAAAGTTTATAGAAGAGTCGGAGAAGAATATAATGTGAAGTGTTTGAAGGCAACATTTAAATTTGGTGGTGGAAATGCTATGGTTTGGGGCTGCATGAGTGCGTCCGGTGTTGGCAAAATTGAATTTTTATGATGAGAAAATGGATTAACACTTATATAGATCCATATTAGATTGGAAAATTAGGACTTGGAACGGAATTTATATTCCAACATGACAACGATCCAAAGCACAAAGCTGGATCTGTAACCAGATATCTTGCTGCAAATGGCATTAACGTGTTGGATTGGGTTGCACAACCACCCGATTTAAACCCTATAGAACATTTATGGTCGGTGGTCGAAAAAAGAATGAAAGGTCGAGCTGCAAAGAATAAAAACGAGCTCAAAGAATTGGTTTTAGATATTTGGTCATCAATTAATTAAGAAATTACGTCTAAACTCATCTCATCAATGAAAAATCGTTGTAGAGCAGTTATTAAAGCTGATGGTGGTCCAACAAGATATTATTTTAATTTTAACTAATTTTAATTTAAAAATTAACATAGTGTACGGACAATTTTTTTGTTTAAACTTTTAACTCTTTTCTAAATAAACTTATATAACTTTTCATATAATAATATATTTTTAACTAATACACTTAAAATTACTTTAATATTATAATATTTCTTTAAAAACTATATATATACATATATACCTTGTTCCTTACACCAGCAAGCCCTTATATTTTTGTTATTTTCTATAATATATTAGTTTTGATATTATACTATATATAATATATAGTATAATTTTAAAACTAGCATATTATAAAAATAAATAAAATTCAAGCGCTTGCTGGTAAAAAGAGCAAGAGTTTTAATAAAAGGTATATATTAATTTAATTTTGAATTTTCTGCTTCCAAAAGTATGCGCGATTTTAATTCCATTTTTATATCCATTCATTTTAATTTTCAAATGTGTGATTTATGAAAATGCGTGATTTACGAAAGTTTTTTTTTAACGTCATGCATATTTATATTATTTTTTAACTTTTACTTTTATTTATACTGTGTTACCATTTTAAGGTATTGTTTTATAATTTATAATACTTAGGTTTATTAATTTTTAAAAGTCTTAGATAAGTTTTAATACAAAATTAAGTTAAAATATGATTCAACTTAATTTCAAAGGTTCATTAATGTATTAAATATTTTAGTTATATTATCATTAAATTAATTATTTTTAAGTGTTTGATGAGTGCTTAAAAAGTTCAATTGCGTTTGGGATCGTCCATAAATACGCAACGCAAAAATTTCCGGGATTTTTGCCATCCCTAACCGTAAATGAAAAAACATTTTTACTTATAAATAAAAAGTACCATAATAAGATTGTTCATATAGCTGCAATACTTCCTCTGATGAAAATGATGCACTCCAAATTTTGATGCTGGAAAGACTTCCACGTAGATCAGATTGATTATTGTAGTAATCAGAATACATAAGCAAGTATTGATTCAAAAAACGATGATAAGTTGAATTAATGTTTGTTTCTAAAATACTATCATTAGCAATTAAAGTTCCATTAAGAAATAGTTGTATACTATTGTTTTGTTTAGACCAAACCATTGTCAAAGTGTAAGGTGTCATAGTTGGATTCTTTAAATCAGTTTCATAGATGTAATCTTTTGTAGCAACTGTAGCAACTATATTGTTGCTACTACTTAAATGAATATGAAATCCATAACCATCTATCTTTGAAGAATATCCACTCAGTCCAGCTGACACTAAAGAAGATGAGCAAAGTGCATCTGAAAAAAGAATTACAAAATTTTAAACTTTATTGGTCATTAAATTAGTATTTGTATTTATAAAAATATTTTTTTATATGTTTTCATTTATTTAAAAACAACATTATAAAGCAATTCCGAGATAGATAGATAACATATAGACGAATTGAGCTTACTCCCACAATTCCTTTCAACTTTTTTTCATAAAATAAGTTCTATTATAAAATATGTATATGTACATACATACATACATACATACATACATACAGACATACATACATACATACATACATACATACATACATACATACATACATACATACATACATACATATATATACATACATAATATGTATGTATATATGAATGTATGTACATATTATACTATGTATATATGTATATTAAAGCAACTTTAAATTGATTTCTAAATGCATGAAAATAAGCTTCTCCTAAAAAACTATAAAAACAAGTGAGCTCAAATAATATTTACATTAAAATCCCCCTAAAAAAAAGCATAAGTAATCAATTCTAAAGAATTTTTTTTATAATAATGTCACTATTCCACGAATGGGTAAAAATTTACTGTAGTTAAGACATTTACGAATTCCTTTAATTAAATTTTTGGTATAAATTGAAGTTTATTTAACTTGATCATTTATTTATGATGAGTCTTAAATGATGAAACACAGTGTTAATTACTAATTTTACTACTAATATATATATATATACTACTAATATATATATATATATATACTACTAATATATATATATATATACTACTAATATATATATATATATATATATACTACTAATATATATATATATATATATATATATATACTACTAATATATATATATATATATATACTACTAATATATATATATATATATATATATATATATATATATATATATATATATATATATATATATATATATATATATATATATATACATATATATGTACATTTGAAAAGATTGCTGCCTAATGCCAAACCCTCAGTGGATGTAGCAGCACTCCGCTGCGAATCAGGCTATTTGACTCGCAGTCTAAATATCAGAGTGTATTGGTCTTTACTTTAAGAACACTGAGAACTCTAAATGTAGAACACATATAAATTTATTTGTTAAATCTCTCTCTCTCTCTCTCTCTTTATATATATATATATATATATATATATATATATATATATATATATATATATATATATATATATATATATATATATATATATATATATATATATATATATATATATATATATATATATATATATATATATATATATATATATATATATATATATATATTTTATTTTTGTTATTTGGTCAATTTTTTGGTTAAGATTTTCTAAAGAAAATTATTTATAACAATTTCCAACTTTTTGTAAAATATTGTTTCTTTAATTTGAATTTTTTGATATTTAGATATTCTTCCCGACAAACCTACAGAGTGAGAAACAGTCTGTTGAGGAAAATATAAGAGTGTTTTGGTCTTTACTTTAAGAACACTGAGAACTCTAAATGTAGAACACACTAACATAATATACATACATGTATATATATGTATATGTATATACATATACATTATATATATATTTATATATATATATATATATATATATATATATATATATATATATATATATATATATATATATATATATATATATATATATATATATATATATATATATATATATATATAAATTAAAAGGTTTTCAAGTTTACAATTAGATTTTGAACAAATAATGATCATCTAATTAGTATTTTTAGATTAGTATACAAATCAACGGTTTTTAATAAGTTCAAAAATTTGCAGACGAAGCATAATTTTTTTAAATAGTATAAATATTTCAACAATATTTGATCAAAATTTATACAAAAGCTAAATCATATTAGTATTTTGTAGGATATCCTTTACAATTAAGAATAGCTTGGCATCTATGAGGTATAGAGTCAACTAAATTAATGCAAACGTCAATAGGAATTAAGCCCCATATTTCTTTGATTTTATTAACCCTTTCATACTCGGGCACATAGAATGTGTTTAAAAATTTTTTTATTTTATTAAAACAAATGTACTAGAACTCCTTATGGGGTATGTAAAATTTTATTAAAATATTAATTTTATTAAAATATAAAAGATGACTGGTGTGCACATGTACACATAATGTTTCAGTTATTGTTTTGCTTAAGTTTTATTGTGAAAAATGAACAAAATGAATTGTGTATGTTTGTAAACATGGTGAACAAAGGGGTTAAATAAATCAGCATAATTTGTAGGCTTGATTCCTTTCATTTGACCGTCAACATGTTCTAATAGATGTTTAATGGGATTTAAATCAGGTGATTGGGATGGCCGCTTCAAAACATTAACTTTACTCTCTTTGAAAAACTCTAAAACCAATTTGGCTGTATGTTTGGGATTGCTATCCTGTTGGTATATCCATCCTCGAGGCATTTTATCCTTTGCATATGGTAACATAATAGTCTTTCATATATCTTTGTACTTTTCTTGATTCATAGTCTCGGTAATTCTATGGAGAGAACCAACTCCATTTCAGCTAAAACATCCTCAAACCATTACATTACCTCCTCCATGTTTTACGGTTGGCAGTTGGTATTTAGGATCGTACCTTGTACCTACTGGATGTTGAACATACCTGATTCCATCAGATTCGAACAGCATAAACTTTCTTTCATCACTAAAAAGAATTTTTGACCATTTTGGACTACTCCACTTTACATGTTCTGATGCAAAATCCTTTCGCGTGTTATGGTTTTTCAAGGAAACTAATGGTTTTTCAGCTGGGCGTCTTCCAAATAAATTAGCATGACGTAAACAACATTTTATAGTAGAAATACAAAAATTCATTCCATAGAGACATCTCATTTGTATGTTTAAATCGAAAGCTGTCAAATGGAGATTTTCTTTGCTTAGTATTACAAACTTTTTATCCTGATAACGCGTTGTTTTGCGTGGCTTTCCTGATTGATTTTTATTCTTTGTAGATCTAGTAAGCTCATATCTATTTATAATTTGTCCAACAGCAGACTTACTAACTCCATAAAGCTGTGCTGTTTTATGAAACGAGTTTCCATTTTGAACTGATCTCAAGATCAATTTTTTCACTGGAGATGAAATACATTTCTTAGATCCCATGATCTCAATCACTTATATATAAAGTTTTTAAATTATTTCCAGAAAGTATTTGTTTATAAAATCAACAAATCAGCTATTTTGTGGTGAAAATGTTAAAAGCTTTAGTTTGTCCGCAAATTTTTGAACTTATCAAAAATTGTTATTCTGTAAACCACGTTTTTGGTTTACAAAATAACAATTTTTGAATGACATTTTAATTTGAAACTTTGATTTGAAAGTAACTAAAATGTCATTGTTTTTATTTACTTTATGAAAAGGTTCATCCAGCATTACTCTTGATTACATACTGGTTTTCATATATTAGTAAAAAAGTATATTTTTTAAAACTATATCAACTTGGGTTTCAAACAAATCAAAATTATAGAGATTTCTCAAAGAATAATGGTTAAAAATAAACATAAAAATTTGTAATTTGATATACAAAAAAAATCAATAATAAAAACTTTCAAGGTCATTTTTATGACATTTTATTGCAATACATTTTAATATAAATTTTCATTTAAAAGATTATAAACTTGAAAAAAATTTTTTACAACTCATAATTGTTATAGATACATGTGCAGACAACACACTAAATAATCATGTGTTAGACAACTTAAGTTTAACCAACAAACTACTTAAATTAAATCAACAAACAGCTTAAGTTAAATCATTCAAAGTTCCATTGAAAGACCTTTGAACGCAAAAGAAAAATTAAAATCTTTTTTCATTAGCGCAATTAACTACTAAAACCTAAACAATTTATCTTCTACTGCCCGAACTCTGTTTATTCTCTCATTAAAAACATAATTATAAATACATAATAATATTATTGTTAAACATTATTTTATAAATACATAGTTTACAAAGATAATTTTTTACAAGTGGTATGTAGCTAGTTTTAAATGTTTAAATAAAATTCTTATTAAGTTAAATTTACTTCTAAAATAAATTACCTTTGCTCCCATAAAACTCCAAATTTATAACTCCCAAATCTATAGAGCTGGATGTTATATAAAAAAGTTTTGTTTGAAGAACTCCTTTAAATGTAACATACTGAATTTCACCACTATTCAAATAATACTAAAGTAAATAAAAATCCTTAATTATAACAAGAATTATTTTTCAATTTAATAAATTACACAAAAATTGATTTTTTTTTGTTGCAACAAACCGTATTAGCCAAATGAATAACACAAAAATATAACAACTATAAGGTATAATAAAATCCTTTATTGTAAGAGGCACGCCTTATATGACCACGCATATAGTTCTTTGTTTTAACAACTTGACCACGGCTCATTGCAAGTTTTGATAATTAGCGCATTTAAAAATTGCGCTAAAAAAAAACAAAGCAAATTAAAATAAACAATCCATAAACTGAAAAGAGAATAAAATCCTTAAAATAATATATATAACAAAAACTAACCTAAAAAAGTAAAATATTTTGAATGATAAAATAAATAAAGGAAAAACCAGAAAAAAAATCAAAACACGTATTAATTAATTTAAACTTAATTGGAAGCAAAAGTGTAAAAATCACAGCTCTAATAATCTTTATCATTCCTTCCCATGAATAAATAGGCTAATACAAGGGTGGATCCATAGTGAGGGAAAGGGTAATGAAATTTAATAAAATTTTGTGGTGCAAATTTAAAATTTCATTAAAAAGTTAATAGGATACAGGGTGCAACAACGCGCATTTTTTAAAGACAGACAGAAAAACAAACATCACGTTTCTTTAATTTTGCTTATGCAAACGTTGCCGTTTGATTAAGATTTTTTAAAACAAACACGTTACTTCAGCAATTTTTTCAAAATAATTTTGCGATCAATAGATTTTTTTTTATTACAAAAAACATATATTTAAAATGAAAAAAAATTGATTGCAGAGACTTTTTTAAAAAAATGCCAAAACTTATTTCAGTTGCGTCACTTTTAAGTAAAATAAAAAAAAAAAGTAGTAATGTTTTAGCATGGTTTTTGCATGCGCTCACAAAAATATAATAATTTTACTTAAAATAGATACTTTTGCAAAAACTTCAAAAGAAACCGTCCTTAAACAATTTGATTGCCTTCTTTTATTGAAGAAAGCGATCGTAATGATAAAGCTTGGTTTCTTTTCTGCTTTTAGCAATTACATTAAAAGTTTAAAGGAAATGATTTCATTATAAATAAAATTGTGCATGCCTTTTTTTTTAATTTTCTTATTTTCCATAAACTGAAATAATGTTTGTTTGCATATTAAAAACACTTTTAAAAGTTTTTTTTATTGTTAATTTGTATATTTGTATAATTAATTTGCGCGCGCTTTGCAAATGTGTAAAAAAAAGTTTTTGAAAAATAACAATTTAATAAACTTACCAAGCATCTTTGATATATTTGATAACTTATTAACTAGAATCAAAGTTATTTGAAATTTGTTTGACATAAATCACTTGAATTAGACATTCGTCAATAAATAAAGATACGCAAGTCAACATTCATTAAAAAAAAACTGTACGTCAAGCCCTAGGATAAAAAATAGTTGGCAAATGCGACTATTTCTAGATTATCATAATTCTTTTTTTTTAGTAAATAATTTTTTTATTAGAAGTTATAGTTCCATGATAAAAAGGTTTGTAATTATTTTTTGATACCTTCTGTATTCATTTTGCCTTGAACTCTAATCTGAATATTTTTTTCAACGATTGCTTTTATTAAGTTGCATTAAAGTACTCAGGAAATTTTGTGGCAGTTTAATTGTAATTATGGAATCAATTAAATTAAAAATTGCATTTACATTTGCTTTGTTTTCTTTTAGCTCATTTTTTAAACGCGCTAATTATCAAAACTTGCAAAGAGCCGTTGTCAAGTTGTTAAAACAAAGAAATATATGCGTGGTCATATAAAGCGTCCGATCGCACGACTCTTAAGAGAAGGCTTGAATAATCAAAAGCAAGTGTGAAAAGTAATAAAAAGTAATTGTGAAAGGTAATAAAAAGTTATCGTGAAAGGTAATAAAAAGTAATTATGAAAAAAAGCATAAATGTAATTGTGAAAAGTAATAAAAGTAATTGTGAAAAGTAATGAAAAGTAATTGTTTGAAAAGTAATGAAAAGAAATTGTAAAAACTAATAAAAAGTAATTGTGAAAAGTAATGAAAAGTAGTTGTAATAAAAAATGAAAAGTAATTGGGAAAAGTAATGAAAATTAAGTGTAAAAATTAATGAAATGTATATGTGAAAAGTAATAAAAAGTAATTGTGTGAAAAGTAATGAAAAGCAATTATGAAAAGTAATGAAAAGTAATTGTGAAATGTAATAAAAAGTAATTGGGAAAAGGAATAAAAACCTTAAAATTACACTGTTATAATGCAGTATGTCTGCTATAAGTAGATTATATTCTAAAGATAGTAAAATATAATGTCAATCCAAGAAGTACAAAGCAATATTTTTCTAGGAAAAGGTAAAGTTCTATATTAAAAAATTATATAGAAATAAAAAAAAAATGTATACTTTATTTTAAAAGTTATAATTTATCTGTTTACATAAATAGTTAAATAAAAAGTTCATCACAGTTACAATTATTGGCAATCAACACACAAAGTTAGTATCACAGTTAGTAGTAGTTTTGGAGTCTTGAAGTAGTGTCCTAAAGTTAAGTCTTAAATTAGTGTCTTAAAGTTAAGTCTTAAAGAAATTCTTTAAGTCAAGTCTTCAAGTAGTGTCTTGAGGAGTTGAAATAGTATTTGAAGTAGTAATAAAATAAAAACATAAGGAACAAAAATCAACAAAAATCAATAAAACCTGATCAACAAAAATCAATAAAACCTGATCAACAAAAATCAATAAAACCTGATCAATAAAAGTGTAATACGATGCATCAAAATAGTCAGAGTTCTCTGTGTTGAGAGTAACTGATATTGCTAATGTAGATTTTGACCCAATTTGCATTGTTGTTATGTAGTAAACTTGAGAAAATATAATCTTTTTATATCCAGGAACAGTATTGTATATACCATTCCCAATATATTGAACCGACTGAGGAACATTTATAATATTCAAAGGCATCAGCAGTTCAATGTTTCCAACAACTATATAAAAATTGTTTTATAATTTTATAAAACAATATATATAAAAAAAATTAAATAGTGGAGTTGTTAACTTGCACATAAAATTGTATTAAAATTTATAAATAGATACAGCTATAATTAAAATAATTTTGTGAAAAGAAAAAAAAAACTTTACTAAAAAAAAAAACTTATTATAATAAAATTTTTTAGTAAAGTATATAAATATAGTATCATAAATTAAAGAAAAGAAATTGGTTGAATAAAAGTTTTTACCTTTATTTTTATATGAAATAGCCAACTCTATATTTATTCTGTTTACCTTAACCAATATATTATTAGTGCATAAATTGTTTGCTATTATAACAATACCAATATCTCTCACTAAACCATAATATTTTAGTCTAACTTTTTCTAAAACATCCTTTAAATTTAATGAATTAGAAACTGCACCATTTGTTGATCCATTAACAAGCATTGTGATATAATCAGATGTTATGAGTTTATTAATAACTGAGGCATATGACATATATTTAAGAGAAAGAAATGAATTTCGAAATGTATCACTTTGTGAAACCAAAACATATACTCTGGCAACAAACCCAATTGTTTCAATATTATTTAAGTTAAAACTAAAGCCTGTAACTTCAGCATTTGAGGGTAACATAATATCAGCAAATAAAAACGAAGATACAATATTAATTATATTGTTTCCATTTCCTTGTCCATTATTTTCCTGAGAAATACATCCAAAATATAAAATTTGTGGTTCATCTACTAAACTGTTTGCCACATAAAAAGCAAAAGAAGGACGAAATTTGAAAACAACATCTTCTGAAGTAAGATTAGCTATAAAAGTCAATATAAAATTTATATATATATATATATATATATATATATATATATATATATATATATATATATATATATATATATATATATATATATATATATCCACTATATGTAGTCTTCGCAAATGGCAAACGCGTTTTTGTAACAGAAAAAAAGAAAAGCAAAAGAAAAAGATTTAAGTAAACTAAATTTAGAAATAATATTTTCTTTTAAAGTTATATAATTAACAATCAATAATTTGAAAAACTAATTTGAAGTTAATAAAAAAAAAAAAAAAAAGAAATAAAAATAATAATAAACAAAGGGAAAGGAAAGATAAATCAATTGAAAAAAAAAAAAAAACAAATTTCAAACTAACTTTAAAAATAAGGAAAAAAACGACAAAAAAAAAAAAAAAAAAAAGTGAACGTAACGAAGACATAGTTAACTATTTTTGAAGAAAGAAAAGGATAAATAAAGATTGGTTTTTGTACTTATTTTTGTTTTTTGTTTTTGTTTACTGTTTTACACCTATATTTGTAATTATAATTTTTTATTATTATTATTTAATGTAACTAATATATTATTAATATTACTATAATAATAATTATCATTTTTAGCATTATCATATCATCATTTTAATAACTTATTTATCGCTAATTAGTTCATTTTATTTATAGTTAATTTATAATATTTTTTTGTTTATGCGACAAAATGATCGCAAAAAGTGACCAACGGAGCCGTCCAGTTACGTAGACCTGGGAGATGTGAAAATAAAAACAGATTGAAGATGATGTCATATAGGTAAAAAAACATAAATTAATGCAAAGACTATTTAGTTGGAAGAGTAAAAGTAAGCAACTCAGGAAAAGGGGAATAAAAACTCACACTCTAGTCATCTTTAAACAAATGATGAAATAATGATCTATGAGTAAACAAGTCAATAAAAATCCGCTGGTTTATAATGGTATTAATAACTAAAATAATCGCACCATACAAATGCCTAATAAATGTGGTACTATATATGTTCTAAACTCTAGATAAAAAATTGATAATTGATAATCACCTGTGTAACATAAAAAATATATAAAGGTCGTGAATGTAACAAATTCATAATAAAAAGCTCATTAAGCGCAAAAATACATGGGTTAAAGAGGTAAAAAAATGTTGGTGCCATAATAACCAATTAGAATTAAGTAGTGGATAAATGGTGATCCCCCTCCTCAGGAATGCACTGCGATCACCAATGACGTTTCGGAGAGCCCGAGGCCTGCACTAACGCCACTCGTCAGGGGCGTGTCCTTGCAACAGATCTCACCGCCTGCACTATAATATATATATAATATAGAGCTATAACTATAATAATTAATATTATTCTTTCGTTTAATATTTGTTCAGCTGTTTTATCTCTTATTATTTCATTTATTATATATATATATATATATTTACATTTTGTATTTATATTACTTATCATTAGAATTCCTATTATAAATTTATGAGTAATATATAATCTTTATTATTTATATATATCTTTATCATATTATCTATAATACTTTATTGTATATTTATTTATTACTACGTAACTCATATAATTTAATTAAACACACAATTATATAACACTATTATATATATATTTTTGTATCTATTACTGTGTACTACTTTATCATTATTGTTAGTTAATATACTTTTTACTTGCTGCTTTGATAATATATTTATATTTATCTTGCTATATTTATCTCTGATAATTATAGTTGTAATTTTGTTAACTATTACAGTTTACTTTCGCATTCATTTACTTTTAAATTGTTTTGATTGTCTTTTAAGAATTTATTTTTAATATTTTCTATATTTATATTTAATCTACGTTAAACTTAAAAAATCATGACAATCACTATTGCAAGAGTTGTAACAAAAAAATAACAAATTTAATCCAACAACAAAATGCAAAAACCTTGACATAGATGAACTAAATAACTCTATCAATTCTTATACAGAAATTTACCTCCTTTATTTATCTTAACATTGCCTCTCTTTCATTTCACATCAATGATCTCTCCAGTCTTAATAGTACTGTTATTACTTCTCCCATGGTGATAGGAATTACTGAGTTCAATTTATATGTAGAAGACTTAAATATAACCAACATACAGGGATTTAACATTGAAAATTGAACTTACAAAGATTAAACATTGAACATTGTCCTACAGAGTTAAAAAAATGGTGGCACTCTTCTTTATCTACATTCTAACCTTAACTACATAGTTCGCAGTGACCTTTTAATTTATGCCTCAAAACTTCTTGAATCTGTTTTTGTTGAAGTTATAAACCCATATAAGATTAACACAATTTTTGGCTGTATTTATCGACACCCCTCTTTAAACCCTAATGAGTTTATATTTAATTATTTAAATCCTCTTCTAGAAAAACTAAGCTATGAAAAGAAAAATATAGTACTAATGGGCGATTTCAACATAGATTTATTAAACTATAGAGAATCACAAGTTGTTTCTAATTACTTTGAATCTTTATGATTTCATTTTCTATTTCCTTTTATAATTCTTCCAAAACAGGTAACAATAAAAACCAAAACCCTTATTGATAACATTTTCATGACCTCTTTCTTTAATAACATGTCATCTGGCAATCTTACAATCTCTGACCACATGGCACAATTTGTCTGTATTTCTGGTAACCCACCCATTAAAAAAAAATTAAATCATTTAGAAGAAGTTTTAAAAACTTTGATTCCAATACTTTTATCCAAGAAATTTCTGATGTTAATTAGGAATTTCACATAAAAGAAAATGATGACATTAATGAGTCTATCAATTATTTTCTTAAAACATTTGAAAATGTGTTAGACCAACATGCTCCATATATAGAACTAACTAAAAAACAAATCTAACTTCAATCTAAACCTTGGATCACTTCTGGTATACTTAAATCTATTTCTGCTAAAAACATACTTTATAAAAAATTTACTAAATCTAAAAATGACAATACCAAAAATCTATTATTTACTCAATTTAAGTTGTACAGAAATAAAATTTGCAATTTATTAAGGTATTCTAAAAAATCTTACTATAATTTATTTTTTAACAACATCAATAATGTTAAGAATACTTGGAAAGGGATTAAAGAAATAATAAACATCAAACCTTCTACTAATATAAAGTATTTTAGTCTCAAAATCAATAAAAATGTCTGATCATTTCACTGTTGCTAATTTGTTTAATAATTATTTTTCTACTATTCAAAACAAGCTACTGAAAGAAATTGTTCCCTCTAAATGTGATTTTGTCAACTTTCTTAAAATGCCTAATACTTATTCTTTTTTCATAGAACCTGTGACTGAAAATGAGGTTACCAATCTCATAAAAGATACTCTAAAAAATAACAAAAGTCTAGGTCCCAATAGTCTTCCAACATTTCTTCTTAAACTGATTCCTCACATAATCTCAAAAGCTATGATGAATAACTCTTTTAAAAATGGTATTTTTCGCAAGGCTCGATACTAGGACCCTTACTTTTTCTCTTTTTTATCAATGATCTAAATGTTTCACTTAAGTATTCTACTGCCTACCACTTTGTGGATGACACTAATTTGCTCCTAATTAATAAATCTCTTAAAAATTCTAATAAACATATATATCACAATCTAGACAACATTGTTCAATGGCTCCACTCCAACAAATTATCCCTTAACTCTAAGAAAACAGAAATTATTATATTTAAATCTATTCAAACAAAAATAAATAAACAATTTAATTTAAAAATAAGTGGCCAGAAAATAAATCTTGTTTGTTCTATAAAAAGAACAAACAAGATTTATTTGTTGGTATCAAAATAGATTCTAATTTATCCTTTGCATCACATCTTCAAGACCTAGCATTAAAATTAGGTCAATCGAACGAAATGTTATCAAAAATCCGTCATTATGTAAATCTAGAAACTCTGCTCAATATATATCATGCTATTTTTCATACTCATATATGCTTGTCATCTCATATATGCTTGTCAAGTCTGGAGTCAATCTCATGGCCATGCTTTTTTAAGGCTAACTCATCTACAAAACAAAGCCCTACAAATAATGTATTTCCAGAATACTAATTCAAACTCTAACATACTATATTATCTTTCAAAAGTTCTTAAATTGTGTGACCTAATACAACTATCAAATTGCCTGTTTGTTTGGAACCAATGCCATAATAATTTGCCCCTTACATTTTCAAACTTTTTCAATTATAAAGAAAATTTAAAATATATCTTACGATCTTCTAGCAAATTCAAGTTATCTGTACCTAAATATTTTACTGTTCATTATGGCTATTCTCTTTTTGATTTTGTTTAAATATATATTATTAATGTGTGCATATTTGTGTGCATACATGTATGTGTGTATATATATAATATATATATATATATATATATATATATATATATATATATATATATATATATATATGTGTGTGTGTATGTGTATATGTGTGTATGTTTGCATGTGTATGTGTAAGTATGTATATGTGTGTATATATGTATTTTTGTATGTATGTGTGTGTATGTATGTGTGTGTAAGTATGTGTGTATATATATAATTATGTGTATGTGTGTTTTTTTGTATAT
>NC_061157.1:29981236-30041236 GCF_022113875.1 Hydra vulgaris
TTGGCATTTGGCAATGGCGACCTATCTGCCGACCTGAAAGTATTTGAGGTTGGCAAAAAATTGCCGACCACATTTTTATGTTTTATGGTCAGACCTTTGAATCAAATTATTTTTGCCAACCTGATGCCAACCTTAAAAAGATTAAGGTCGGCAAATTATTGTCAACCTCATTTTTCCTAATTTCGAGGGTTGATATATATATGTGTATAGATTTATAGATTTTGAAAAATAAAAAAGCTATTATATTCTTAAGTATACTGAAAATGCTCGAATTTTTTTAAAATAAAATTTGAGAACAAAAAAAAGCTTGGTATTTGCCTAAAAACATGTATTGCAATCATAACCATCAAATTTACATACAAATTCTGAATATCTGACTTCAGTGCAAAAAAGGACTTTTCTAATGAAACTCAAATGTTTAAAAAAAACAACAGAAAAAAAAAAAAATTTGCATCAAGTATAAAAAAAAAAGCCTAAAGATTAAAAAGAATTTAAAACATTAATATTAAAAGTATATTCTTTCCTAACTAAAAAGATTAATATTGTTTGCTGTTGAACTGATGAATGAACTACTTTGGAGTAAAAATAAATACACTGTATGAAAAGTTATACTATACACAACATTATCAAAAGAAAAAAGAAAAAAAAAGAATTAAATTTAGTAAAACTAAGAATAAAAAATCTGAGATTTTATCACAAGCACCACATAGAATTTTTTTTTTTTTTACCTAAAAGCACAAATAGTTGAAAATACTTTTCACAACTTTAACAGTAACGGCAAAGTACTGTTAACAATAAAACAATAAGTTATTTGCATAAAAACTTAATACGCTTTCATTAAAATTAAATGCAAAAGGACTATGTGAACCACTTTGGTAATATATAACAGCCTTTCATATAATGGCATTTACAATTTTTAAAAATTCAACAAAAAAATTGCGCTTCATAGGGTTGTGGACGAATATAAAATGTACAATGATTTTTATTCTAGATTTCTATAATGAAAACAAATGTTTAAAATTATTTAAATTTTCATTACAAACAGTTTTTTATTTTCAAATGGTAAAACTATTTGATAAAAAATTTTATGATTGCAATTTTATAATAAACTCAACACTTAAATCTTAAATAGTTTAAAACAGCCACAAAAAATTAAAATGAAAACTAGTACCTGATACTACAATTTGTACAGTAAATCCTGTGTCACACAAATTTGGCTGAGTAAAACATGAATCACCATAATGGTTGCTCATCAATCTGTTGAAAGAGTTTATTTTTTGGAGATTTCTAGAATCTCCATAAAGTGTGTCGATACCTTCTGCATTTATGTATTCTACAAGTGAACCACCTTGATTAGAAATTCCACTTTTCCAAGTGTAATCAGCTGTATAAACAAGTAATCAAATATGCAGTTAATGATAATAAATTAAAAATCTTGCTTTATTGAAAAATAATAAAATACCTTTCTAAGTAAACAACCAAATACCCACTTAAAGATTTAAAATACTAATTTTAAAAACACAATACCTATAAGATAATGGCTTCCTTTCAAATTAACTGTTAGATTGTTTGTAACATCTCCAAACCACTTAAAGCAAGCCAATTTTAAATTTTTTGTACGAAAAGGAAAGAATGAGACCTCTGGTGTGACAGCAAATATCTAAAATAAATCTTTTTTTATCAAATATTTTGATGAAAAACAAACAGTATTTTTTAGTATTAATTATCAGGAAATAATTAATAATAGCAAATCTATTCAAAAATCATAACAAAAAATTTTAACATAAATACATTTTCACACATAATTCAAACAAGCATTTATCAAACAGTTTCAATAATAAAGAGTTCGCCTTAAAAGAGTTTCAAAACACTTTTGAAAAACTTTGACAGGAAATATTGCTTAAACAAAAAGCTGTGTACCTATTCTCTTCAGATTTTGCCAGTTCTCTTTCATATGCACCACTTAAATGCTTATTAAAAAGTCAAAATACAAACACTTTAAAATAATCAGAATAATTATATTAGTTCATACAATTCATTGAAATTTTAGTAATAGTACTTTTTTAGGCTTGAAAAAACTTTTTGAAACTCCCAATATTAGAATAGGTTATTACATAATGGCAGCCAGTTCCCAAAAATTGAAAAAAAAGTGCTTCATAGGGCAGGGTACCAAAATTATACCAACAAAAACTACTTTTATTTTAGATTTCAGAAATTCAAACAAGCTTAAACAGAAATGTTAGCAAACTAAAGAATAATTTTTTTTTTTGTTTATTGCAAAATACAAAAGTACAAAATTTTTTATTACCTTAAAAATATAGTTTAGAGAAAGAAAAAAAATCAGCTTGTTTAATCACAAATACAATCTCAATTTAATTATTATTGAAAAATGAGAAAAAAGAATTTTTTACTCTCAAATTATAGTTAACTAACTTAAATGATTCAAATATACACAGATATATAGATATTAAATGTTTATGAAACACTTTTAAGTGTTAGTTGTTATTTATTTCTATTCACTAGTGTTATTAAATATCAAATATATTTATTAGGTATCTTCATAAAAACAAACTTTAGAGTGTAAAGTGCTAGAAGGTTTTATCCTAGGCCCCAAACAGGAGTTTGGGGTTCTAGAATAATAACTTCTAGCATCAGTTCAGTTATTATTTTAGTTTGGTATATTTTGGGGCATCCTAGGCCCAAAAATATATCTAACTAAAGTAATAACTTTCATAGGACCTTTGTCTTTTAAGTAACACACTGCACAAAAAGTTCATTAGATTAGTGTATTGAAATAATAGTTTAAAGAAAAAGGTGTCCTTTGCTCATTTGATTCAATTGTCCCGCTAACATTTTAGAGTCAAATAATAATAAAAAAGATTACCAAATTCTTCTACTGAGTATTTTTAGAGTGTTCAATCCTTTTTATAAAAGAACAAAAAAACAATTTTACAATAGTGCGCAACATAGCAGGTAATGGCTAAAAACTCAGACAGTTAAAAATCTTGTCCTATTCACTTACTACAATATGAAACCCACTAATTAAATCTTCTTTATCATCATTAGTCGTATTTGTATCTTCCTCAGTGCTTGTATCTTCATCATTGATAATTTCCCTGCTATTCTTGACGTTGCAGATTTCTTTCAAGCTCTTCTTGGCAGAAGTTTAATGTTTTTTGTACAATCATTTTACCCACTTAACTCAATCTTACAAGTTGAACGCCATGCACAATTCTAAACTCTTTATCACAATTGCTTAAATGACTTTCTGCATTTTGTACTGCATATAATTAGTAATACACTCAATCTATTATTCATAGTTCAGCATTAACTGTACCAACAATTTTTGAACTCAATGCATTTTTTAGCAGGCATTGAACCAATAACTCTAGATAATTCAAGGCTCCAAAATTTATCCTCAATGTAAACAATAACATTTAAATATCTGCAATTTTTAACTGTTCACTCGTGAAATGTGGAACTGAATCATATTCCTTGCATTCGGAGATGATTGACCTAATCACTGTCTCTTTAATTGTGTTTTCATATTTAACTATAATGTTTCAAACTGTTGTCACTTATTTTGGAACAATAAATTCATGAGCCTCCAGCAATGTTTGCAGTTCAGTTGACATGATAAAAATATACCAAAAGAAAGTCTGTAAAATTTCAGAAAAAACTGATGGCAATGACTTAACCATGTTGATTTTGGAATAAATCAGTAGTCAAAGATTTTTGCATTGGTAAGTTACATCATAAATTATGCTTTATAAACTATTATCTAAGGTAATGAAGACATAATTAAAAATATCAACAATGTTTAAAACTGGTGTTTAAAAATACAAGTGTCTTAATTTGCAACACTTGCCTTTTAAAAACATTTAGTTATAAATAGTTAGGAAAAAATAAATTTAGACAGGAACAATTGTAATTGGTCACAAATTTTGCAATTTAAAGTCCAGCATAATCAGTCTATCTACTATAGTGTATATAGATATACATTTAGCAATCTTTTTTGGTTACATTATTTGATATGCCTTTTTTAGAAAAAGGAGAAAAAAATAAAGAATAAAAAAAGAAAATTGCTGCCTCAAACCCTTTGTCAATTATACCTTTACTCCTCGCATGTTTTAACTATAAAGTTTATTATTTTAAATTCGACACAGAAAAATATGCGAGTATTGGTAAAAATCTGTGCAAAACCGCCTAGTTTTATGTCATTTTAGAGTAGTATGAACTGTAAGCTTCTCTTAAAACTAAATACTTTCAAAAGTTTGAATATCAGATATTTGAATTTATTTGAAATTTTGTTTATTTAAAGTGATTTTTTGTTCCCTCAGACAATAAATGTTGATTGAAGTTTATTTGAAAACTTTACCTTATTGTTTAAAACAAAGAAAGTTAAAAGGAACTATGATTTTATTTATTTTACAATTTACAAATCGGTAATATATTTATCCATTTATATTCATCGTAGAAAAAAAATTCTTATACTTTTATTGTCTTACAAGTTTATAGCCTTTCCTGTAATTTTAACAAGACAAATCTTCAAAGAACCAGTTCTTAAAAAGTATAAAATGTTTTTCCATACTTTACACTATTCCTTTTTGATAAATGCTTAACAGCATTGTTCTCATCATCAACAATAACCGCTGCATACTAACTTACTTTTTTCTGTGGCTCCATTCATATTTTTAAAAGTCCTCGAATGACAGGTTACCATTTTTTTCAATACACATGAAATTGAATTGAAAAAAATGGTAACCTGTCAAAAAACACAAGTTGCAAGTATGTAAAGATTAAAAAACGACTACTGAACCGCATATTTTAGAGGTTTGATAAACACTCTTTAGAAACATAAAAACAACCAAAAATGAACAATTTTATAAAGTTAAAGTTAGTGTATTATGTGGAAAATAAACTTAAATTTAGCTTGTTAACTGTAGTTTATGTGTACATTTTAATATAAAAATTTTTTATAAAAGATTATTGGATATAGAATGGAATGTTACCATTTTTTTTTTAATATTATCAAGGCCACATGGGTAAGCATCTAAATCATGTATGTAAAATAAATAAATAAATAAATAAGCATCTAAATCATGTATGTAAAATAAATAAATAAATAAGCATCTAAATCATGAATGTAAAATAAATAATTAAATAAGCATCTAAATCATGTATGTAAAAAGTTGCATAAAAATTATTTAAAATGATAATGAGGGGTATTTTTAATAATATATTTACAAATGATCAGAAATTACATAACAGCTAATGCTTCTAATCAATTTGTTACATTCCTTAAACAAGAAAATAGCAAATTTTACAAATTTTAAGTAAAAAGAATATATATTTTTTTAACTATCTGACTTGAAAGTTTAAAATAAATGTTACAACATCTGAGGCATGTGGTAGCATCTTTTTTTTTTCTTGTTAATTTGACATGGAATTGCCCAGTTTTAATTTTTATTTACTAATAAAACATTATGCATTTAACAATTAAATATTATGAGAAATTTTTTAAGTTACCTTGTTTCTTATGGTTTCTTATAAGTTGACAATAATTAAATATAATAATATAAACAAAATAGTATAATTATAAACTTAGTTTTTTTAAAATAACAACTAAATTGGTGTTCAGAAATATAATATTACTTACAATATCATCAGTAAACAGAATGTTATCCCTATAAGGAACATATTCACTATTAAGATCGTAGTAAACACAAAATTTTTTAAGCCAATTAATGTTATTAAATGCAATTCCAGTAATCAACATTGTTTCATTTAACTTAATTAAAAACCAATCAGTTTCTGCAAAAATGAATGATCCAATAATTGGCTTTTCTGAAAAATTAAAATAAAGCATTTTTTACTAACTAATCACCATTTTGAAAAAACAAATTTAATTGAATTTTAATTATGATACTTACTAAACTTGTATTGAACCGCCTCAACAAATCTAAAGTTGAACTGAAGTAAAGCCCCAGACTGTACATACACAAGAATTTCCGATGCTTTAAAAGTGTGCATCAAATTATAACTACACCATTGTGTATTCAAATCACTTGTAAAAACCTAAATTAAAAAAATAAATATAGCGCTAACAAACAAATTTCTTAAATATCAAATAAAGTTTTAAAATGAAAAAAACTTTATTACTTTAGTGACATTATTTTCTTTGTAGGAAATATAATCTCTATCGTCATTTAAACGAAAAAACAACAAGACATTCTGAATAATGCTTGAGTCTGTGCTTGCTATAATAAATTGATGAACCAACTGAACTCGATCCAATTTAACGGAAAACCATGCAACAACTGAACTTTCAAACCCTAGGGTTGTTGATATTAGAGATGTCATACTGGGACTTGAGAGATTCATTACCATATTTTTAATTTGATCCAAACTATAAATTGAACTACTTGAGAAAAAAGCCTCAGAAATTTCATACTCATTCAAGTTTGGGTTATCAAAATAATCTAAAACATTTCAGTTATTTAAAAATTTATGATTTATTCATATATAATTTCAAAAATTTAAAAATAATTTCAAAAATCAAGCAAGTAAATTCTATCATATATCTATCAATAAATAACGTTTTATTTCAAGAAAGATTAGTTCTTAAAAAGCTCAAAGAAATGAAAGGTATTGTGATTAAAAAAGCAGCTGTTTAATTGTGATAGATTTTGTTACAGCAATAAATTGTAAATAAAGAAGATAGATAATCAATAAAGATTATCTATCTTCTTTAACCGTGCATGAAAAAAAACTCAACCATAGTTAAGTAGTTTTCAAAATTCTTTTAAAAATGATTGACAAGCATTTATGTCTTACTCAAAACAAGACAAATTAAATTCAAAATTTCAAAGTAAATCAGGCAATAAAGCAATTTTTATATAATTTTTAAAACTCATATATGTAAGGAAACCATTAAACAGTCTAAGAGTCTAGTTCCCTACATATTGAAATGAAACTACTAAATGATCTTAAAGGTTGACCATTTTTAAAGAAATTGACTCACTGAAGTCACATTTAAGTCATTTACTTTAATTCTACACTTAATTTTATCTCCTACTGTGTTTACAATGCAAAAAATAAACACAAGTGCAAGCCCAAATAAGACAACATTCCATAGAAGAAATAATAACATTTTAAAAATATAGAATCAAGTGAAAAAAGAATAAAGAGATAATAAAGAATAATAAAGAGCACAAAAAAGATGACTTTAGTAGATATATCAGATCTTGCAAGGAATATATAATATAGTTTTTATGAGCATCACAACAAATTACTGCTTATTTATTAATACACCAGAAAGTAAACCATTTTCTTTTTTGCTGAAGCTACATTCTGTTTTATTACTATTAATAAAGTTTTATTACTATTAAAATTTGTTTTATAATGTAGTATAAGCCAAGTACATAGCGAAAATGTTCCCAATTATAAACAACAAAATTTAACTTAAAAATAAGTAACTGACACCGCTTTACTCAAGCAAGTTAATTCTCTAGCATACATTTTTTTGTAAAAAAAAAAAAGTCCTTGTAAGCAAATTTTAGCAAAAGAGAAAAGTACATGCATCCACTGAAAAGTGCATACACCCACTGGCAAATAAATGAACTTGCAAAGAAGTGCTACTTCATTGTCTATAAGTTTGGGTTAGGGCAGGGTTGAGATTAGGATTCGGGTTCAGAAGCCATATATAATATAGGATTCAAATATAATATATAAGGATATACAAATATAAAGATTTTGAGTTAATTCTATTTCCACATTTTATAAACTGAAATCAATTATATATTTGAATATTAGACCAATGAAAACCTACTGATGCGCAACTATAAGTACTGAAATTAAATTTACTCAAATCAGGTTTTGTAGATGGGCTCCTCATATAATAATTAAATAAAAATAACAAAAATAAATCTAAAAATTCAAATTTAAAAATGTACAAATAAAAACAAATAAAAATAAAAATAGAAAATGTGAAAAATACAATTGAAAATAAAGTAAAAAAAAATGCAACTTTTTTCTTTGTCTCAAAAAAATAGGAAATAGTAGAAACAACTTCTTTGGTTTAGAGTTGTGTAAAAGTTGGGTAAAATCTTTATTAAACCCTATTAATCTAGTGCTTTCACAGATCATTTAAACCTAGTTTTAAATGGAGTATAGTGGTCATTTAATTGATTTTTTATTGGCTACTTTTACTGATAGTCTCAAGTTTAGCTCTGCAGTCCATAAACAAAGGAAACCTAAGCAACTTAACTATAACAGTAAGTTTGAAATTTCAACTTTATTTTTATTTTTAACATTTTACATTTTTTTGTTTTTG
Organism: Hydra vulgaris; assembly: GCF_022113875.1. NCBI lineage: Eukaryota > Metazoa > Cnidaria > Hydrozoa > Anthoathecata > Hydridae > Hydra > Hydra vulgaris. Next base: position 29,989,572 of record NC_061157.1, read on the forward strand.
GTCACAAAAACATTCAAACACCTGAAATCCAATCAATAAAAACATGACAAATACTTAAAATTTTCACAACAAAAGTATGATAAAATAATATATACAAATCCTAATAAAAAAACAATATGTAATAATAACTAAAAAAAAAAAACTAACCCGGTTTTCTAAATACAAAAGCATAAACAGCAATGTAAGCTATTGACATGGTATCATATGCATTCAATACCAAAAATTTTGCATTCATGCCACTAAATGTAATGTTATAATAGCATAAATAGCTTTTATACAAAGAATTATATTTTGAAACTCCATTTTGAGTACCATATCCATTCAAATTGTTTAACCCATCAGAACTTTGTAAGTAAACTTGATAATTCTTTTGACAGACATTTGAACCCTGAGAACTTGAATAAGAAAAAACAGCTGCTTGAGTAATAAAGTATTCCTCTGAAAAACTCAAAATAATTATACTCCCCCAGTTCAAATTTGTGTTTTTTAGAGCACCAGGTCTTATATCATCGTCTGTTTTAGTGCTAAACACAATTACTGGTGTAAGATCTAAAATATAAAATAAAATACTGTAAAAATAATTATAACATCAACAAAATAATTATATGTTAGGCATAATGTAACTCATTTTATTTTAAGTAAACCATGTAACACCATAAAATATCGCTCAGTACTTAATTTAAATTTTTAATAGTGCTGCAATTTTATCATCTATTAATGATGCATATATATTGATATTTAAATAAAAAGGTTCATATTCAAAGTCAAATTTCTATTTTAAACAAATATACAGTAATGAAATAGTTGTACAAACATATATACAAACATACATACATACATACATATACATACATACATACATACATACATACATACATACATACATACATACATACATACATACATACATACATACATACATACATACATACATACATACATACATACATACATACATATATACATACATACATACATACATTTACATTTAAACTTTTTTGTTAAAATGTTTAAATTTATACTTATGTATGTTTATAATAATGTATATAAAGGGAGAAAGTTTGAAAATCTAAAAACAAAGTCTAACTTAAAATTTTTTTTTATTACTTGATCTGTTTACAACAAAAGTGTGAAATACTTTTAGCTGAATAAACATTAAAGATAAGAAAATGAAAGTTAATAATAAATTTAAAACAATAATGATTTATATTAAAATAATATTAATCATTATTGTACTACAATAATATTAATTTTTTGATATACTAGCAGATCACTAGCTTTATGAGCATAAAGTTTAGAGTTTGATTCCCACCATGTCCTTGGTTGTGCCACGCTCAATTTTCCACACAGCTACCTTTTTCATTGAGGCTAGTATTTTGAAGCTAAAGCAAATCCTTAACTGTAGCCCTTCACATTTAGGTAGGTGAATATATTTAAAAAAATGCATATGTATTTATATACATTGGTATGCTATCAATCTTTAAGATTTATATTAGAATTACACTTAATAACTGCTTTCTTTTTAAACACAAATATCTTAGAAATTTTTTAAAAACACTTTCTCTTCCCCAAAACTTAAGTATACTTGAAAAGTAGAGTTTTTTTTTGTTATTGTTATTACTTTTTAGTTCTTTAATTTTAAAACAATAACCTTGACAAACAAGGCTCACTCTTAGCAAAAATAGGAGATAACTGTCCAGTCCGCACCCTAGAAAACTGCAACATTCCTGTGAAAGCTTATGACCATGGGATTCCAAAAATGTAAAAATTAAAATCATCTGCCTACATCCTGAAAGAAAATCAATTTTGAAATTTTCCATTATTATTATTATTTGTAAAATGACAGCATTTCTATTTTTTTCATTTTTACAGCATTCTTTAAACAAAAGTACATACAATAAATAAATAAAATTATTCTAAAGGGATAAAAAGGTACATTCTGTTCTCACATAAAGATTTCTTATGTAAGGTCAACATAATTTATTCATAAATCTCCAATTCTATTTATTTTGTGCTCAGTGTTTTCTTCAAAGATTCTTGCTGTTAAAATCAACAAGGCACATCACAACCCTTTTTTCATATTCTGGATGACTGATTGGGTGTTTGTACCTTGCCCAATTTGTACTAAAGCAATGGTGCATTGCTTCTGTTGTTTGTTCGCTATAAATACCAAGTGGCATCTTTTTCCTCAGGATAAATTCCTTTATATGGAAAAACACAGCATGTGTTTTTGGTGTGACAGTTCCAATTGGCAATGCAAAGAAAGAAGCTCGAAACTCATCAATTTTTTCTTCAAACTGACTGTGTAACTTGTTGCCAAAACAGGATACAACATTTTCAAATTTTCGAAAAGTTTCAATGATGGGAAAAACTTGAAAAGCATTGTATTTTTCAGCCAATATTTGCAAAAGATCCAAGTTCTTCAGCAACTTATTGCAGGAATTTCCTTCAAATTGTCCACCATGAAAGGGTTGATATTTTATATGCAATGCTTGAAGCCATTCATCTGCCTTTGGCCATAAATTTTTCAGAATCTTAAAAAGATGATTGACAACTCCAAGAAGTAGATGCAACTCCATTGGAGGTATTAGATCAATTACCAATGCAGAATCTTCGAGTGAAAGAACAGACTCATGAACCAAGTTTCTGAATTTCTTTGCATTTTTGGTATTTGAACCTGCTGCAGAAAACGCATGGAATGACTGCTTCAGAGAGCCAAAAGTTCTTAGAGTACCACAATTCACAAGATTAGAACTTTCCGCTGTGCACCATGTACATGGATGAGAGGATGAATGAGCCTGCAGACCGCATAGGATGTTAGCCAATTTCATGTCACAAGAGATAACAAAATTGACCTCTTGAATGTCAAGAAGAGAAAGAATGACTTTCACATTGTTGTAATTTTCTTGACCTCCTTCAGTCACAGCCACAAGAAGTTGTTTTTTCACTCCTGTATCCTTTGATGCTTGTGATGTAAGCAAACGTTTGCTTGGAGGTGAAGCTTCACTTTGCATCTCTGGGTCCAATTCACAAACTCCAAGACAGACTTTTAAGAATCCTCAACCGCCATTGATCCCCAATTTAATGACGTGGTTTGAAAAAATCTTCCGTGTCAAAAGTAAATCTTCAATAAGACTATTGAGACTCTTGCAATATGCAACAATGTAATTTGAAGTTGTTTTGTCCGCGTTTGTAAATGCCGCTGTAATCTGAGTAAAGCTCTCTTTAAGATTTTTCCCAAGGTTTTGAAATTTTTTAACAATGTATGGCTCCAAGACTTTGGTTGTGCTTACATTGTTGATTGTTGTTGCAAGCTTTCTGATGCCATTATTGGACAATCCTGTGTTTATTTGAACCTGAGCAAGATCTTGCGCTGTTACAACTGGGTGATCCTTTAATAGCTGTTTTGCACTTGATGGTCCTAAAACATGTGAAAATTAACTTTACAGCAAATATTTTACCAAAATACTTAAATGATGTTACCATATGTTTACCTGGAGTTATAGGAAATTCTCTCCCACTCTTGGTTTGTGAAAGTCGAACTGTTCCATGTGGAGATGCATCCTTGCTTGTGATTGTTGAAGATGCAATCTGTTCCGCAACTTTACCATCATTGGCTGCCAGAGATCTTATATTCTCTCTAAACTGTGATACAGAGAATTGATGTGGCAATCTCCTACCTATTAGTGACAGACATTTTGAGCACCTTTTGTTAGAAATCTTTTCTTCTTTCGTGTCAGTGTCAAGAGGGTGCTTTTCAGTCAATTTCAACCAGCCAATGCAACAAATTAGGCATTCACAAGGATTTCCTCTAGTGAGTGGTTTGACAATGATAGTTTCAAAGTCAAAAAGAGCTGGTAATTCACCAGGATGTCCTTCATAACGTTTCCTCAGAGCAGTTCGACTAGTTTTACACAGCCCTTGCGGTACTCTTACATCTTCAAAATTGATTTGTTGTCTGTAGACTTGTTGAATTTTTTCATGCAAAAACGTTGTGAGCTGTCTGTTTGCCTTTTTGAGACACAGGAGGCAAACAACTTTCCTGTTTTCATCATGATTCCTAGCTGAATTGGGCATTTTTTCGTTTTTTTCTTAAGAGACTCAAAAATGCAACCTTCACAGATTTAGTTTCTTTGAAAAAGTGCCTTTTCCTCAAATTTGTCAATTTAAAATTAAAAAAATTATATTGCAAAAATCTATATTTTACCTTTGTTAGAAGTTTTTTAAATTTAATAAAAGCTATAAAAATGCAAAAAATAGAAATGCTGTCATTTCACATAAATGTGTAATAAGGGAAAGTTTCATTATTTTATTTTCTTTCACGGACGTAGGCAGATAATTTGCATGTTTACATTTTTGGAATCCCATGGTCATAAGCTTTCACAGGAATATTGCGGTTTTCTCGGGTGCGGACGAGACAGTTATCGCCTATTTTTGCTGAGTGGGCTGCTGCAAAAAGAAACAATTTTTTTTTTCTACTAATTACAATATTTAAAATAGTTTCTCTATCTATTCATCTAATTTTAGTGTTTCATCCTGTTCGAAGCGCATAAATTTTTAAAATTACACTCTTAGTCAGCAACATATTTTTTAAAAATAAGTTTTTTTATATGTTGTTGGATCACAGGAATATGTAGTTTGATCATAACTTAAATAAGCTCATATAATTTATATACAAGAAGCACAGGTTTTACTTCATTCGTTTTGACAAAAAAGTTTCAACAAACTTAGTAACAATAAGTTATTATTAAAGAATACACCAACATTCACCCTAGCAGTCACTGAAAACTATAAACTCAATAGCAACAAGTAGGGTTAACTCAATGACAAAAAGTAATACATATTTACCTAAACCCCACAATATAAGTAATTCAACATTAAAAAAATAATTAAAAAGCTACCCATTTGATAATAATCTGCATTTGTAAACCACACCCAAGTAAAGAATAACACAACCTAAAATAAAAAAACATATAATTAAACAGCAAACACAAGGTGCTATGATTATTAGACAAAAACTCATGAGAGTATTAAACAATATTATTATTATAACATTAATAAATAATGATAACATCAATTAAGTAATAAAAATAAATAATAACAATAGAGTAATAATAACAGAGTAAGTGCTAAATATTATCTTTTAAACTTAAATATTTTTTAATTATTAAGTAATTTTGAAAAAAAATGTTGTTTTTTTTTAATTTAAAAGTTAATTCAAAAGTAAAATATGAAAACATTTAATACCTTAAAACAATTAGAAAATAAAAATTTAATAAAAGAAAACCAACTTTTTTATTATTTAACTTTAACTACTCATAAGCATTGTAATTACTTTAGTAAATGTTTTGCTCATTTAATAAACTTTAGCTTTAATTAATTGCTGAGAATCAACTTAAGGAGAGAAACATAAGCTGAGAATCAACTTAAGGAGAGAGAATAATTTTTAGAAATCATGCATATTAAACAGTTTAGTTGCAATTAGTCTTAAGAAACTAATTTTAAGCAATACTTTCTGGAGACAAAAATCTGAATCTTTGTTAGGCGACTTATAAGACTTGAAATTTTTTTTTTTAATTAGATAGAAAAACAGTTTTTTTAGATAAACTAATTCAGACAGAACTTAAAAAGACAATAATAAATAGTTCTACTTTTCCTGTGTCAAAAAGTTCCCTGGTCAAAAATACAAATCCTTTTGTCTATGGGATATATTTAAACTAATACATCCCCAAATATTTAAAACTATTTAAAACTGTTAAAACTATGTTAAAATTATTCAAAATACATAAACTGAAAACACTATTTTATACTTTATTTTGCCTCCCTAACTTTGTCTCACCTTAATGAGAAAACATTTTTTTAATTGATCAACTCAAACTGTTTTACACTTTATCTAGACATGTTAATTAAAAACACAGAAAAAAATGCAAAAAAAAAGTCAAACAATAGAAAAAAACAAAACACTGTAAAGTACAATTTAAAAAATTTTAAAAATTAATCAGATTAAGCCTGAAAAGGCAAACAACTTTTTTTGGTGATACAACTTCTGTTATCAAGTTTTTGCAGCCAGCAAATATGTACCTAACCATTCTAAATCTGCATTAATCACTTCTAACCTAACCATTCTAAATCTGCATTAATCACTTCTAACCTAACCATTCTAAATCTGCATTAATCACTTCTAACCTAACCATTCTAAATCTGCATTATTCACTTCTAACCTAACCATTCTAAATCTGCATTAATCACTTCTAACCTAACCATTCTAAATCTGCATTAATCACTTCTAACCTAACCATTCTAAATCTGCATTAATCACTTCTAACCTAACCATTCTAAATCTGCATTAATCACTTCTAACCTAACCATTCTAAATCTGCATTAATCACTTCTAAACTAACCATTTTAAATCTGCATTAATCACTTTTAACCTAACCATTCTAAATCTGCATTAATCAATGAAACTAAGATTATTTATCACTATGATCAAATCCAGTATAAATAAACTGTTTAACACTTATTCAAAAACTTATTTAAAACATCAGCAACTTGATTGGTACTTTTATTAAAATTGTTAATGGCTAAATTGACTGATATTTAATTGCTAATGGCAAATTAAACTAGGTTTATTTGTTTTTAGTCTAGTTATGTAGTTAAACTGCCATTTAAACCTGTTATAGTTCTCAGGCAAAATTAATGACCAATTCTCATGTTTTAAATTTTAGAATTATGAAAAAGCACTGCCCATAAAGCCTTTTTTATTAGTTATTCTTTTTTATTAGTCAGAATTTTGGTATATACTAAATTCTATTTTACATTAATTTCAAAGTAAAATTGTAAAATAATATCTTTGTATTTTTCAACCTGCTGACAATAATTGCACCAGTGTCTTCTATAGCACAGATAATCATCAATGATTAGCATAGCATTTATGGTTTGCTTTACAATCCATGTATACTGGTTTCTTTTCACTTTTCCAAAAACCACGTCTTTACATTTTACAAAAATTAATGTTACTGTAACTACATTACTTAAAAAACCTTTTTTTAATAATATTTATTTTTTAAAATGCTGAAACAGTGAGTGCATTTATCTCTCAGTTTAAAAGTCTATGAAAATTTTGAAACAGGTCTGGAAGTTTTAAATGAGTGATACCGGTAAAACAAAGTATAACAAAGTTCCTAAATCAAACAAAGTCACATTTTTTTATAAAAAGACTGTATGAAATCTATAGAAAATCAATTAGAACATTTCATAACTTTATGAATCATTGAATGAAACACTAAAACTTCATTATAAAGTTAAAATTTTTTATTATAAGTTCTGTTTTTTGTTTTTGTTTTTGTTTTTGGGGGGTTTTTTTTGCACTATTTTTTACTTAACCTAATTAGAGGAAATTCACACCTAATCCTTGTACAAGAATAGCCAGTTAATTATTAGCTAAATTAGAAAAAAAAATTCAATTAAAACACTTTTAATTGAATTTTTGAAACACATTGAAAATGTTATTTTATGTTGCATTTTCTTTATTTCTTCTAGTAAAGAATCTGAATATCTTTAGGTTTGTAATTTAAGAGAACCCAAGTCTTTTTAGGTAAACGCAATTCTCTATTATTAAAGTCTTTTTATTAAAACTATTTGTCAAATAAACAACTTAACGAAATTTTTTTATTACTACAATTATTATTTAACTTCAGGAAGTTATAATGTAAAACTTCTATATAAAACCTATTTGAACTTATAACTTATTTATTGCATCTTTGTTTATTTGTTATTTTGCTTTGCTAAGGACGTTGCCATGGAACTTTTTTATCAATTAGTCCAAAATCAAAGTAACTTGGGATGCAACTTTTTGTATAACTTACTGTTCAGAAAAATAATTGCTTATTAAATGAGCTCAATATAAAAAAATTATATTTGTTGAAAATTTTCAGAAAATAAATGACCATTTAAAAATTTTATAAGGTTGTACACTAAGTTAAGAAAATTTTGCTTAATCAGATAATTTTGTTATAAAAATCATTTTAATTTTCAAAACATACTTTAATTTAATTTATTGGTTTTTTTTGAACTATGTTTTAATTAAAAATATAAAAAATAGAGAAAAAATTTAAAGATTAATTATTGTGATCAACGCAAGGGCGGATCCAGCATTTTTTGGTCTTTGAGATAGCTAACTTCCAGACATAGAGCTAACTCCAAACATCGATATGTTTATACATAAACATATAAATGTTTGGAGTTAACTCTATGTTATCATTATTTTATGTCAAATAAGGATGCTTTACAAAAAATTGCGATGATTGGAGGCTGCGAACAAAAAAGCCCCAAAAAGCAACAAGTTAATGAAATATTTTTTGTACTATTTTTAATTAGACTTATATTCATCAATAGTTTTAAAGTTTCATAGTATTATCTCTTGGCGTTCAAAAATTATGATCATATAAAGTTTGCAACCCCCTCAAATTGAGGGAGGTCTAAACTTTATATAGTCATAATTTTTGAACGCTAAAATATTTTACTATGAAATTTATTGATAAATATAAGTCTAGTTGAGAATAGTATAAAAAATATTTCGTCAACTTGTTGCTCTCATGTTTGGAGCAAGGGGGCAAATATTTTTAGTTTTTTTTGTTCCCAGCCTCCAATCATCGCAATTTTTAGCAAAGCATCTTTACTGGTCGGTGCGCCCTTTAATTTAATTTTAAAAATGTATATCTAAATTCTAGAAAAAAAAAAAAATATTTAGGCTTTTATTTAGTTGCCTACGATTTTTTTAATTCCAGCTTTGATCTCACTAAATTTAAAAAGTGTTTCAGTTCACCTAATTCAGCGGCGTAGTTAGGAAATGCAAAGCCCTAAAACAAAATTATCTACGGGTCCCTTTATATTAAATATAAACTCTGGTAACTTTAAAAATGTATATCTAAGTTCTATAAAAAAATATATTTTTTTAGGCTTTTATTTGGTTGCCTAAGTTTTTTTAATTCCAGCTTTGATCCCACTAAATTTAAAATGTGTTTCAGTTTACCTAATTCAGCGGCTATTAAAATGCTATAAAAAGTTAAGTTAAGCTTACTTTACATTACACACGATTATCATGTCGTGTCAATCAATAGTTTTGTCAGCAAGCCTCAAACATAATATCAAGAGTTTTGTGACGTGAAACATATTTAGTGGGTGTTTATTTCATTTTAAAATATTAGGAATGCAACATAAGAAAGCAGTTTATGCATTTTTAATATTTTAACGTGATCAAGCTCTAATAAAATAGCTTGCTATTAAATATACTTTATATTATAAAACATATTTAAAATATTAAGAAAAGTGTTGCGTTCATAATATATTCTCCTTAAAGACCGGCACCGATATATAAGATCGGGGCGTATATATACATGTATAATATATGACACATATGCCTAATAAACAAACTATATATATATAAATGTCAAGAAATCAAGTTAGTTCATAAATCTTCATAATCGATTGGTACTTTATTCTTTATTCTTCTTCCACGACTTGATAATCGATCTTTTGTATTTTCAACTAAATTGTTCTTTTCTATTATTATTCTCGCTCTCCATTTCCGATGACGTTGTACCACTATTGCATTCTTCAAACGACGGAATAGCTTGTCTTCTGAGCATTATAGCCCCATTATCCCGAGTCACCCCTGGAGCTGATATAGCGTAAACTTTTCTAAGTTGAATCTGATTTTGACGAAGCATATGTCCATTGTGATTTAATTTTACTTCATATGATCTAGGGGCAACACATTTCATTATTTTACCTCTAAGACTCCATTCACGAGTTACTTCGTTTTGAATTGCAACAGTTTGACCTTGTCTATAGACGTATGGTTTAAAAACACCAATATTTTTATCATAGTATTTTTTTGATTAAACTCCCTCTTTGACTATTTCTCTTGAATATTTCGACTGTTCCTTATTTTGAGATTGAAACCTGGGAAAATTATCTCTCAGTTGACGTCCATGTAATAGTTCCGCTGGAGATAAACCACATTTTATTGGAGTATCACGTAAAATTAAGATACCTATATAAATGTCCTCATTCGACATATAACATTTCTTTATCAACAGTTTTACTGACTTTACAGTTGCTTCTGCTAAACCATTTGATTGTGCATAGTGTGGACTACTTGTTATGTGCTTAAATTGCCACTGTTGAGAGAATTGACGAAACACTTTCTAATACTATATTGTGTACCATTATCTGACACTAATTCCTCAGGGATACCATTTCTAGAAAAATACTCTTTGCAAGCTTGTATAACATTTGCTGATCCAGTATTTGGAAGCAGAAACACCTCAGTCCACAAGCTATAATAATCGACAATAATTAATAGTTTTTATTAGCCCACTGAAACAAATCAGTTCCCAGTTTTTGCCATGGCCGTGTTGGGACATCAGGAGTTAGCATAGGTTCTTTTGGCTTTGATGGGAGATACTTCATACATGCCTCGCACTTTCTAATTAACTGTTCAATTTGGTTGTTTAAACCTGGCCAAAAAACACTCTGACATGCACGACGTTTGCATTTCTCCATTCCCAAATGACCTTCGTGCAATTTTGAAAGAATTTCTCTCCGCATACTAACTGGGGTTATTATTCTATTCTGATATAACAAGAGTCCGTCAAGTTTAACTATTTCATTTTTAAAATCCCAATAAGGTTGGATATTTGCCGGACAATATTTTTTTGAATTTGGCCATCCAGAAATTATACTTTCTTGCAATTGGTTTAAAAGTTTATCTTCCGCAGTTTTTTTGCTTAATCTCTTCTAAACGACTCTCTGTAGTTACTTTTTAATTATAATACTTTAAAGTTTAATACTTTTTATTATAGAATTAACATACACATTCAGATCATTTTCTGCAATCTCATCTTCTTTTGTAGAAGACATTGCTTCTGCATCAGTAATAGACTTGCCAGCAACATGCTCTGCAGTAAATGAAAATCTTAATAACTTCATTCTTAAACGTTGAATTCTTGGAGACATATCCATAAGTGAACAATAATTTAATATTGGAATTAATGGTTTGTGATCTGTTTCTAATATAAAATTTGGCAAACCATACAAATATTTAGACATTCGTGTGTACCCCCATGTTACCGCTAACATTTCCATTTCAATCGGATAATAATTTTTTTCAATTGTTGTAAGAAACCTAGATACACAATCAATTGGTTTGTATATACCATTATGATTCTGGTAAACTATTACGCTAAGTCCATTTAATAAACTTCCATCTGTTCTTGCTTTTACAGGTTTTTTAACATCGTAGTGCACGAAAATGGGTGGATTGGTTAAACTGTTTTTTACCTCATTGAATGCTCTTGTATGATTTTCAGTCCAAAACCATGCAGATTTAGAACTCAAAAGATCTCGCAAGGGTTCGGCTACTTTAGCAAGCGATGGATTGAATTTAGATAATTGCTGGGCCATGCCTAAAAAACTACGTAAAGACGTAATGTTTGTTAGCTTTGGAAAATTTTTATTGCTTCAACTTTTTTGGTCAATGGTTTTACTCCTTGTGCTGATATTTTATGATCTAAAAACTCCACTTTTGTTTGATCGAATACACTTTTCTCTACATTAAGGGTAACTCCATTTTCAGCAAATCTATTTAGCAATGCTACAAGGTTTTCATTATATTCCATTGCTGTATTTCCAAAAACTAAGAAATCATCCATACTTTTAACCAATCCTTTTAGACCATCAATAACTTGATCCATTTTTTACTAAAAATTTCAGGGTGCGATGTTAATCCAAATGGCCCCCTTGTTGGGCAGAACCGACCAAAAGGTGTCGTATATGTACATTTTAACTGATTTTCAATATTTCAATAATTACATCTGTTTCCAAGTTGGGACAATGTATCGTCTACACTTGGCAGTTCATAGAATTCACGTTTGGTGTGTTTGTTTAACTGTGTTAAATCAATACAAATACGAAGTAGTCCATTTGGTTTTTTCACAACTACTGTTGGATGGTTGGATGACACCAATCTGTAGGTTGATCTACTATTTTGATAACACCCATCTCTTACATACGCTCTAGTTCTATCTTCAACGGTTCTAGTAGTGGGAACGCTACACGTCGTGGTGTTCCAATGTGGTACGGTGTTGCATTTTCTTGAGTTGTAATATGTACAGGGTTACCTTTAATAGTCCCTAACCCCTTAAAAACTAGAGGAAACTGTTCTATAATGTTACTTTTTGATTTGGAAATCATAGCACACATAAATCTTTCAGGAATGTCTACTTTAACTAAGTTAAACCTTTGTAAGGCAGGTTTTCCCAATAAAGCAGTTTGCACATTTTCACAGACATATATAGTAATTAATTCACTGCTCCGACCGTTTATAGAAAATGATTTTTGAAAATATCTAAGACAATTGAGTGGCTTATAATCAGGACCTATTAATCGTTTATTAGTAGTATTTAAATGCTCAATTTTAATTCCAAACTTTTTTAAATGGTTAGTTTCTATAGCTGTTACCTCAGCACCTGTGTCAATTTTAAATGTTATTTTTCCATATTTTACTTTTAATTGTATTTCCCAAGGTTTTTCAGCACAATCTGCTCCGACTCTTCCTAAAAACAATCCACCAAGATGCTGTATACTTGACGAATTGTTACTATCATTCTGTTGATCAACACATGTATCAGGAATATTTGGCTTTGTTTTTAGGCAAACTGAACTATTTGAGAAGTGATTCATAATTTCTCTGCACTTTTTACCCCAGGCTGGACACGATCCCCGAATAAAAGAAATCTTTTTTAAACAAAATTTACATAGCTATGAGTAAAATTTAAAATCTCTATTATTACTGTTCTGTGTGGGTGAATTAAATTTGTCTTTACTGTACAATTGTTTTCCAATGCGGTAAACACTTTCACTGTTATTATTTCGCAATTCAGATACACCATCTTGTGCTTTTTCTGAAGAACGAAAAATTTCTACTGCTTTATCGAGTGTCAAAGTTTTTCAGAAAGTAATTTCTCACGTACTTTGTCACACCGTATTCCATATACAATTTTATCTCTTAATAAACTGCAAAAACAGTCTTCAGTATTGCAAAAGTTGCAATTTTTACTTAGTAATTTTACTTCGGTTAAGAAATCATCAAAGCATTCACCATCTTCTTGAAAACGTTTAAAATATTTATGTCTTTTTAAAGTCTCATTAATAATACCTTTAGCAAACACTTCCATTTTTTCCAATATAATAGCTGGATCCGTTTTTTCATATTCGGTTAGATTTAATGATTCGTAAATGTTTCGAGTTTCTGAAGAAAATGTATATCTTAACATAGCAGCTTGATACGCTGGTGGTATCTTTTCTAAATCTAACAATAAAACATAATCATGCCATTTCTGAATCCATGAGCGAAATGCAGCGAATCTAACTACAGTTAAATCTAACATTGGAGGAAAAACACCTCCATTACCATTTTCTGTCATTTTTTATTTATCTTAATGCAACGATTCAAAAGATTAAACAAGATAATCTTTAAACAAAAACGATTAGTTTTTTCACGTTTCTTTGGGATCGTCCATAAATTACGTAACGCAAATTTCACAATAAACAAAACAAAAAAAGATCAAAAGTTTTCCTCGCAGAGTCTTAATCTAAATAAAAAATCAAAATAGTCTTATTAAATTATAATATAAATAGTTTAATTAAATTTAATGAAAATTGCGCGGCAAAAGAGCTTAATATCTCCTACTTATTTTTTTAAAATATAATTTGCGTTGCGTAATTTATGGACGATCCCTTTACATACTCGTAACGCCACGTTGTGTTCATAATATATTCTCCTTAAAGACCGGCACCAATATATAAGATCGGGCCGTATATATACATGTATAATATATGACACAAAAAGCATACGTTAAAATATTAAGAATGCATAAATTGCTTTCTTAAGTTGCATTCCTAATAATTTAAAGTTATTGAAAGAAATCAAAAAAGTTTTTTAACATTTTTAAGTCACAAATATTAATACCAGTTTATTTTAACTTACTTAACCCAGTTTACTTATTTAACCCAGTTTATTTTAACCTACTTATAACTAAATAAATCTTAACAACTCTAGAACAGTTGGAAAACATTTTTTTTTTAACTTTCAAAAAAGCACATGTAGGTTTAGGTTTGAATTTAATTTATTTCTAAATTAATCCGTCATTGTTTTAACTGTATTTAATCATTCAAGACACATATCATCATGCCAAAATCTGAAACATAAAAATAAAATAAATTAAAATTGCAGAGAGAGAAAAATGGTTTCTGCAAATACTTTTTGTCAGTACAACCACAATATTCAGAAGATGTTGTGTCGAATACTGAAATTGCAGATTACCATGTACATATTTGTAATGATCATCTTCTAAATTTAGATGTGAATGAGGCAAAAAGTTGCTGCATTCAGCTGGCGCGGATCCAAATCATCTAGTTTGTTTCTAATCCCGAGCCAATTGGGTTTTACTAATAATTTTAACAATAAAAATGAGTCAAATACTTTTGAAAAATCTAATAACAACTAATCTACATTGTATACATCTGCAAGCGCCTTTTTGATAAAATTAATTTATTCAAGCAAGTTAGTAGTGCAGTTTTTTTTATTAACAAAACCATTTTATTGTTTTGTTATTAAACTGTGCACTACTAAATGATTCATTATCCCATCACGTATAAAACGCTCCATTAATTTACATACAACTGAACCCAGTAAGAAAAAGACGTCGAGCCGTTGTTGTAATTTGATTGGATTTTGGTCGCGACACAAGTTAACTAAATTCCAACGATATTCTAACGTCGGCATAACGGTGTTATTCTAACGTTATCTACCAAATGTTTGAATAACTTCGAAAAAAGGTTATCATCTAACGTCTTAAATGTTAACATTAAAACGACGTTGGAAGATCGTTGAATGTTTAGCATTAAACTAACGTTTTTTTGATTAAAGTTAGAACGACTTTGGAACAATGTTGTTTTATTTACATTTTTACTTTTGTCATCAAAATAACGTCAGCATTCCAATGTAAATACAACTAGGGTAAAACCTCCAATTCCTAGCCACTTAATTTTAAACTGCGTCGTATATTACCGCGAATGGCTTAGGTTTATGAAAAAACATTTTTAAGCTCTTATAAAACTTCTAGAGATACAACTTATGGCAAGTCATTTTTGTTGATTAATTAACAAGATTTAGCACAAGGCGTAAAAATCACCATATCACGGCCGGAGATCTAAAACATGGCCATTACGAACTTATTAATGGCCATCATGTTTTACGAAGTAAAAGTAGTGACAATATTTTTAAATTTAAATAAAAAATAAAACAAATTGATTGTCTAGAGTTTAATTAAGTAAGTTCTCCATAAATTTTTACTTTTGCAAATTCAATTCTTTTTTTAACAGCATAAATAAACGATAGAGTTGGAAACGCTTCACAACACTTTAATGTTTTCAAATTAGCAGACGTCTTAAAAAAAACATTAATTTGCTATATTTATGTGATTACTACTTATGTTTTAGTATGAAAATAATAAAATAGAATAAATAATGTAAATAATAAAAAGTAGATTCAACTTTAAAATTAAAACTTAAGTTTTTATTTCACCTAAATTTATATTATAACTAGATCTTATTCATGGCCAAGAATAGGTTGACATGTGGCCACGATTAGTTCATTAATTATAGGTAACAAAAACAACAACAATGACAACGTAAACACTACCAAACGAAGTAATAATTATTTCAAATCAAAGTAAAATGTTTTTATTAATAGAATAAAACATTGCAATTGAATTAAATTTTATGATTGTTATTAAACAAGATAAATCAGCGAAACGTTTTCTCGCATTTTTGTTTTCAAGTTCGGAATATTTGCCATAGTATATAGAAAATTAGTATAATTTTCAAACTCAGATAAAATAACGTAACGATGATCTTATGTAACAAACTGAAGTTCCAAATATAAAAGTTGGATTATATTTTTATTTTAAAAAATTTGGAAAACCACTAACTAAATATTTAAGAAAATAAACTTCTTTGAAAAGTGGCCAGAAATTAGGGCTGGTTAGGTATAGGTGGTTTTACCATAGACATTGGCATGATGTCTTTTCAACGGTATGGAAGACGTTAGAATAACGTTGTCCCAACGTCATTTTTCTTATTTCACTAAAGTGAAATAGGACGATAATTAGATGGTTCTAGTTAACTTCCCTTATTAAAAAAGGGTACATATGTTTGCTTTTTTCTAAAGGACTAAAGCAGCACTTGATTTGTAAGACTTTCTATATAATACAGATAAAGACTTACAGAGTGATTTAGAACACTCATTTTGAAAACCTTTAGCTGATTACACATTTTAAAAACTTTTGGGTAAACGTTGTCTACTCCAACAATTTTTTATAAATCAAGTTTGTTGATATGAGCTTTAATAGTTGCTTCAGTAAAGGTTGGGTTCGGGCATTCAAAATTAAGCTTATTGTTAAATTTTAGGAGGTTTGTGGAATTTTTCTTCGTGAATATTAAAAATAAAAATACTTGTTTAATGTGCTCCGTCTGTAGTAGTTTGTTTGACTGCTCCTTGAGTTTCATCAGTCTAATATAATGGTTTTATGATTCTTTTATAGATGTTAATATACTGATTTAGGATTTAGTTTAGAATTTAGAGCTTACTTTCTTTCGAAATTCCAGATAATTTTTTTAAACTCCAAATGCAACTGTCTGTATGCTGTTACCAACACATTTTTGCTAAATTTTGTTTTGCAGCACATAAACCACAAGTTGCGCTTTCTTTTACATGCGCGTTTTAGTTCAATGTACATCCAAAGAGGATCTTTTATTCTATTTTTCCTATTCATTTTCAACCTAGGAATTACCATATTGTATCCATAATTATAAACTGATTACCAAATATTGTTAGAATCATTTTCGTTTAAATTCAGAAATTTATCGGACCAATTAATTTAGTTAAAGTAATCATTAAATTTTTCGTAATCTAGTTTTTCGATGTTGTCTTAAATATTATTACCTACTCCACCTCCTCTACTATCTCTTTCTTTTCTAAATAGAAAAAACCTGTAATATTTGTAGATAATATCTGACCACCAAGCAGTGGCAGATTAAGGTTTAGTTCTGTAAGGATAAGGGAGGTGGGGGCATAGGAATGAGTAAGGGGCGATAAGGGTTGTAGGCGGCGTTCTGTAACGTCTTACGGACGTCTGTGTCCGCTGTGTTGAAGAATAACGCTGTGAATGTTAACGAAAGAATGTCCGCTAATAATAAAAATAACGAAAGAATGTCCGCTGTGTTGAATAATAATATTGATAATGCAAAGCCACAAAGCTCACATTCAATTAAAATTAATATCGATTCAAAAATTGTTTTGTCATTGTTAATAAAAGATAATTTTTGATTTTTAGTCTACTGAAACTTCTCCATTCATAAGCAGATGAAAAGGGAAGAGTCAAGTTGGTTTTGTAGAGTAAAGACAAGTTAGGAAAACATAATATTTTCTTTATTAAAAATGGATGTCCAAATTTCATTTATAATTGAGTCGTCTTTGCTAGAGATATTGATGCATACATATCTCTAAAAGTAGGGCTGGTGCGAGAAGATTTCAAGTGGGGAAGGGTCGCCCAGGTACGGGTTTTTACCGAAAGCATTTTTAACATATAAAAACAAATTTAAATTTCTTTATAATCTTAAATTGATTATAAGAGATACTTTCTTTAAACAAAACGTCTCTGTTTTGTTTTCCGACATAAATAATAAAGAGTTAAGTATAAAAAATTAATATCTTATAAAATATAAGATATTTATTAGTTTCCCATTCTTACATCATTGCAATATTTGTCCGCTTTCCTATGCAACCTTTCTAACTCGACTTCTTCTAACTCTATTATCCTTCGCTCTTTTTAAATTCACTTACTCTTGGTCTGCAAAGTGGACTATGATGCTCTTTAGTGAGCTGAACTAGTCTTCGGGGGCCTTGGTAGTGTGGCTTCTGTGTGGCAATTAGCCGGAGGAGGATAAACCACAATAGCTTTTCTGCCATAACTGCGAGCAAATTTGTAAAACAGTTATGTAAAAAATGATTTGTTGTTACCCGATTTTCTATTTCCATTTAAATAAACGCAGAATTTTGTAATGAGAAACTTATATTTTAGGGGGTGTCAATTGACTGACTTAGTCATACGCTTGTGTTATTTTACGCTGTACGTGAAGCCATATTACCTAACGTCGGTGTATTTACGGTTTGGTAAAAAAAAAAACGCCAAAAGATGGCAAAGTATTGCCAAGATATGGTTCACCTCCAAAAAAATATTTATAAATGAATAAAAATAAAAACAAAAAAAAAAGGTTTTATTAAAACCGCTTCAATTCTTTACCGTTAGTACACCAAACCTGAGTTAAGTGTACCTAATTTCAGCTTACACTATAATACCTAAGTTAAGCTTACGCTGTATAATGTTTGTTACCCTCAGGTGCCTCCTAATGTACAGTAAGCGTTGCCGTTAATTATGCATGCGTACCTGCCACATGGGTGCCGAGTGTATTACATAAAAAACTTGACTCTTTTCCTATAAAATTCCATAAAAACTTAACAAAGTTTCTATTCAACAATCTAAGGACTCACAGTCGATAGAGGGTTGGGATAAGGTATACCAAGAATGCAGCTTTGAACACACTTTGCTTATAATGGCTATGAAAAAATCTTCTCAGCTATAATATATAATATGCACTTTCCAATTAAAGTTAATCTATAACTATGAACATTGAGTAAAAATTCTGAATATATTTCAATGCATCAAAAGCTAATGAAACTGGATTATATTATTATTTTGTTCCATTTTCATTATTCAAGAATATTAGGGAAATTTAACTTTTTTCTAAAAAAGTTATAAAAATAATTTTTTTAATATATAAAATCTTAAGTTAATTATTTTTATGTGCTTTATCCTTAAGTAAAAATGTTAAGAACAAATAAATAACAAAATTAGTAAGTAAATCAACATACAATTATGTGAAACATTTTGTTCTTCGTCATGTTATTTAATTTAAATTTATTGTGACAAATCTTTTAGTTATTAAAAATTAGCGGAAACGTTATTCTTTAAAGTTTAATGAAAAAAAAATTAATAATTAAAAAGTTTTTTTAAGTGAAAGCATATTTACTGAAATAAACAATATATCGATAAAATTTTGCCAATGCAGCTCAATCTAATCTTACTGAGCAAACAAGCTGTTGCTAACCAGATACTGTGTAACAATAACTCATTTTAAGAATAAAAGTTTTTATAAAATAAAGCAATAAAAAGCAAAAGTTGACAAATAAATATTTAATAAACAGAAGCTCTGATATGTTTATATGCTATGGCGATTTAACTAAAAATTAATTTTTTTTTCGTTTATTTTTTTTTTAAATGATAATAACTTTATTTTGAAATTTTTATTTTAAATAATTTAAAACTGTGTTTCAGAAATATAAAAGTTTTAAACTATCGAAAAGTTTATTAGTATAATTTAATAAAATATTTGATTATGTAACTTGTATCATTTATACAACTTATATCAACCAAATATTGCATAACTAAGCTTATATTATAAGTATACTTAATTCCCAATAACTCGAACCTCTAGGGGACCAAGGAAAATGGTTTGACTTAACGAATGTTTGACTAAAGTGAAATACCGTTATGTAGAACTTTGGCTGATATGAGATATTAGTTCAAGTTGAGGCGATTTTTCTTTATTCAATGCTTAAATATGTATATATTAAACTGTCACCATCATACTAATGTTTCAATCAAATAAGTAACGAATTTTATTCTTGCAGTACAGTCAAAAGAAAACGTTCAAATAAGTTAAGGAAAAAATGACTTTTTTAATATTTGGAAATAAAATTGCATCGAAAAGGTAGCGGTCTTGTATTTAGAAATTCATTAAACTATAAAATAATATTTTTTAATGGTTTTATCATATGATAAAACTGAGATGAATTATTTGATTTACCTTTTAACAGTTTTATTTAAGCATTATTTTACGTCTGATAACAATCTATTCTATTTAGATCTTAATGCAATGAAAAAATAAAGAAAATATTTCGGCTACATTTATTTATATTTTATATAGAATGACTAATTTTTAAAAAACTTTTTAAATTATGTCAGCATCTTTAATTCCCATACAAAAAGTTTGAGTTATCCGAAGAAATTTGCTGATAGGAGGACGAAAAAATGGTGCGACTTAACGAAGTTCGGGTTATCCGAGGTTCATCTTAAGCAGAGAATTTTAATAGTAATTGGTTAGACGATTTTGAGGGACCAAATGAAATAATTCGAGACATGGCTATACTAACTACCGCAGTATGTATCGCCATTACCGTCGTATCGCCATTATTCAGGATAATAAAAATTCGAGTAAAGCGGTGTTCGACTTACCAGGAATTAACTCTATATAGTTAATTCATGGAATCTCGAATTAAAATAGATTTTGCATTATTATTGCGTGATGGCTCTCGGTGGCCCTGGGTAAAATACCTGAACCTAAATCTGAACCTGAACTGGTTCAGGTTTAATACCGGAACTAACACAGTTCAGTTTTAAGTAAATATATATATATATATATATATATATATATATATATATATATATATATATATATATATATATATATATATATATATATATACATATATATATATATATACATATATTTCTAAAACAATAATTTTTTCTTTCTAAAACAATAAATTATTTACAATTTGCTTATATGCTGTTTTTTTTTTTAAACGAAATATCAAGCTTATATGTTTTTTTTTTAATTATTATTACAAAATAATAAATGTTTACAATACTTTATAAACTATTTCGGTGTAAAATTAATCATAATAAGATAAAATGTTTACAATAGGATATATATTTTTCCGTTTTTTTACATATACTGTATGTATATTTCCTTTTATATTATTTTATACTTTCCGTTTATAAAATTTATAATAGATTTTTCAGCTAATTTTTAACATTTCTCCAAAAAATATTAACAATATATATCTTTATATTAATACAATAAATCCTTGACTGTAAATATCTCTTTTTTTTTTTTTTATTTTTTTTTTTGTGTTTTTAATTTTATATTTTTTTGTATTTTTCGATTTTATATTTTTTTGTTTTTTGTTTTTTTATATTTTTGTGCCATTTGCGGAAAGAATTCGAAAAATAAGAAAAAGGTTTCACAAGAAGTTGATTAAGATTTATTAATTATTTTAAGTGAAAAAATATTTTATTAAGTAAAATAAAAAAAGGGTACAGGACTTTTACACAAATACCACGTTATGAAAGCTACAGAGAAACATGCAAATAATATTATATATCATAAATTAAGGGCCGGCAGTGGTTGTCTAATCATAAATAACAATATTATTGTTATAAAAAAAATAATTATATTTGTAGGGAAAAGGAACACTTAACAAAACATTTAGTTCTTGCTGTTAGCCAGTGTATTTGTTCAGCTCATATGTTTAGTTTCAGGTTCCCATTCTCTACTTGACAAAAAACGTTATTGATACAAAAGGTTTGACAGAAAATGTCCGCAGTGTTTCTACGGACATGATAATTATATTTTAAAGTAATAATATTTCTGATGTTTCTAATAATTATTCTGATCACTGCCGTTGGGTCAATCATCGAATTGTTTAACAAATAATGGCATCTGCTGTTCCATATATCACTCATAATGGTTTGAGTGATTGTCAACAGCAGCTGCGAGGTAGGGTTTTTCTTCGATAAATTCGCAGTCTTAATCGAGAATATCGAATTTATTGGAGAAAAGTTGTTTTGGGATGTCAAGGAGTTATATACATGTTTAAAGTATTCCCATATTGTAAGAGAAGGAGGACAGATTGTCCTCAAAACGACTGTCTTTTTGTTTTTTTACACTTCTAAATAAAATATTTTGTTGTTTTTAGGGGATGTTAAACAGGGACCCGTATTTGCTTAAGATTTCAATTGTGGTTTTGTAGTACTGAGACATTTTGTTGTCCCAGTGTTTCGGAAAAGTGTTTTGTCTTTTTGTTTAGTAAATTTTACAAGTGAACTTGCCAACCAATACCTTGAAAAGTAGTAAAAATAGTGAGTTTTGCTCTCTTCACACTCTTTTATTTGAAAGAAAGTTTTGAGGCGGAGCGCAAGACTGTGCCCCTTTGGTGATAATAATCCGAGACCACCGTTATTGACGGGTAGGAAAAATATTTTTCCTACCCGTCAAAAAACAGAGAAACGCACTGGACCATAACATTTCACAACTTATAGGCACTTTTAATATTTGTACTTCTGTACTTATAACTACTTTGTATTTATGTACTTATAACATTTCACAGCTTATATGTACTTATAACTTAAACCATTTTGATGAATTAACATTGCTGATGACGTTTGTGAACTCTAACAAAATAAGATCTGGTTAAAGAGGCATTACTTGCTTGTGGCTTGATATTTCGTTATATGAGAGGGAGAAAAATATATTATAAAAATATATTTCCATAATCAACTAAAATATTTGGATGAAAAATTATTCTTATAATTTATACGTTAATCCACTGTATAAAATTCAACATTGTTCCAATGTATATGGATCAACGTTGATTTAATGTATATATTCCAACGTTAATCCATACACATTGGATTAACGTTGCGTTTTAAATATTGGATCAACGTTAATCCATATAGATTGGGTCAATGTGGGGTTATACATATTTGGTCTACGTTGATCTATATACATTGGGTCAACGTTGATCCTTATAGATTGAATCAACGTTGGATTAAGATCGGAAAAACAACTGATTTTTGCAATGTTTTTACATATGTTGGACCTATGTAATTTTGCTCACTATTTTTAATCACGTCGTTATTAAGATTTGGATCAATACAAATACGATAAAACTAACATTGGATCAACGTTCTATTTGCATCGGAGAAAATAGCTGACGTTCACGATGGTTTGCCCATCGTAATTGTGCTAGCTGTAATGGGTCTGCACCTTACATAACCAAACTTTCTGAAATTTGATACAAATGTTTAAAGACTTGACTTAGAAATGACAGTATTTTTTTTTTTTAATTTTATCCGTTTAGGATTTACTGCAATTTAAAATTTAATATTGACTGAAAAACAAAGGGAGAAAAGTACCGAAAATGTATATCAACTATACGAACCAATTTTGTTTTGTCTTTACGTTTACTTGAGGAGTTATTTAGGTTTGATGTGGACACAAAATTTTGTGATATTTTAAAACTAATTCAATCTATCTATCATAATATTTTACATATCAATGAAATTAGAAACTGACAGATTAAAGACTTCAATATTTTTTTATTTTCATTTTTTATTTACAACAAAATTAAAAGGTATAAAGAAACCTTTTGATAAAGAAGTACACAATTTTACACAATCGTTACAAAAATACGTTGTGTAAATATAAACAATAATTCACATTATCTATGAATAGTATACAAAACAAAAGATAAAAAAAAGTATTGATAAGACATATCAGACTCAGTAAACTTGAAATTAGTTTAAATATAAAAATTTCTATTTTCATAGGAAAACAGTATATTTAAGTCTTCATCCATAGGAAAACAGTATATTTGCTAAATAGTAGCAAAGAAGTAGTCAATACTTCAACTTTGCAAATGATGCAAGGGTATCTGGAATTCAGCATTGACATTCCTCTGGTGGCCATTTAAACAATCATGCCAGATTGTTTTTGTCAAAACGATAGTCCAAACGATACGGCCACACTGGGGTCTAGCCGTATCGTTTTGACTATTGCCTTGCTTTGTTACCCTTACGTTATTCTGTCCGTGGTTCACAGGTTGTTTGTAGCTCAAGGGCAGAGTTAATTAATTATCATAGCTAATTAATTAAGCATCGAATACTTCTCGAGTCAATTGCTTATAATCAATAAAAGAACTTTTTTCATATAATGAAGAGTATTATATTTATTTTTGTTTTTTTCAGCAAGGCTTTTGACGCTGTCAATCATTATATTTTGTCAACCAAATTAAAAAACTAAGGTATTTAACACTTGAACCTTAAATGTTAAGCCAACTTACCTGTTAGATAGACAGCAATATATTTCTCATCATTACGGAAAAACGAACAATATGAATATACCTTATAGAGTACCACAAGGAATATATTAGGATTGCTCTTATTTTTAATATATATATATATATATATATATATATATATATATATATATATATATATATATATATATATATATATATATATATATATATCAATGATCTAAGCAAATCTTGTAATGTATTAGACACAATCTTGTTTGCAGTTGATACTAATCTATTTTATGCTCACAATGAAATAAAAATTTTATTTAAAACTGTAAACACACAACTAATATATATTTTGCTGAATAGTTTAGAGCAAACAAATTATCTCTAAATTTAACAAAAACAAAATATACTTTTTTCCACCACTATCGTGAACGAGACAAAATTCCATTAAAACTTCCAAATCTTTGTATTAACAATTGCGAAATATAAAGAGAAGTATCACTAAATTTTTTATGAGTTTTATATTTATGTTTTCCTTGACAAAAATGTAACATATGTTACATTTTCGTCAGGGTTAGGGCTAGGTTATAAATATACATATAATATATATATATATATATATATATATATATATATATATATATATATATATATATATATATATATATATATATATATATATATATATATATATATATATATATATATATATATATATATATATATATATATATATATATTATATATATACAGGGGTGAGACCGCAAAATGTGAACACTTTTCTGATTGTAATAATTAATTTTCTGTTAAATATGAACTATTTTAAATAAGAATGTCCAATGGTTGGACATTCTTATTTAAAATAGTTCATATTTAACAAATCTTTAGACACTTTCTGATGAGTGAGAGAGTACA
Organism: Hydra vulgaris; assembly: GCF_022113875.1. Taxonomy (NCBI): domain Eukaryota; kingdom Metazoa; phylum Cnidaria; class Hydrozoa; order Anthoathecata; family Hydridae; genus Hydra; species Hydra vulgaris. The sequence continues at coordinate 30,014,602 of NC_061157.1, forward strand.
ACTACATCTAACGAGAAAATAGTTATAATAAAACAAAAACGTTCACATTTTGCGGTCCCACCCCTGTATATATATATATATACATATATATTATATATGTATATATATATATATATATATATATATATATATATATATACATATATATACATATATATATATATATATATATATATATATATATATATATATATATATATATATATATATATATATATATACATATATATATTTAAATATTTATTTTATTTTATACAGCATTTTATTTTATGCTATTGTTTAATGCAATGTTATTGGTAATAAACAAATCATTAAGTTATATTAGGAGTAGTTAAGCAAGATTAATGTAAAATTCACGCAATAATTAATGCTGAAAACAGTAATGAATTACTTAAATCGGACTTTGAAAATGCAATAAACTTCAGTGAGGAGTCTATTTACAATTATTAGTCATGATATCAAAATAAACTTAATATCAGTCATAATAAACTTAATATCAGTTGTCGATGCTTGGACATTAACCTTTGAAAATAAAACTAATATAGAAAATATATATCTTGATATATTGAAAGCTTTTGACAAATTTCCACAAGACCGAAGACTTGATTTAATCAGCTTTAATCTCCTATTTCTAAAAATAAAAGCCTCTAGAATAGTTGAAAAACTCTACAGTTGAATAAAATGTTACCTAAGAGATCTGCAGCAGAGTATTAGTGTTAGTGGTACATACTCAGAATGGATAAGAGTAAACTGTGGGGTCCTCAGTTTTTATTTTTAAGATATATATTAATGATTTTTCTGATTTGGTTTCAGCTGTTGTATCGGTATTTGCAAATGATACTAAGTTATACAATTTGCTATCTGATAGCTCATTATGGAATAACGTGCAAAACTATATGGACATTATAGCAAACTGGACAAAATTATGGAATCTTAGTTTTAATGTAAAAATATTTTTACATTAAAACTAAGTATTAATGTAAAAAAATGTTAAGTTAAGCTCTTACGACCTACAAACGCAAAATTCATTTATATTCTCGTTGATACAAATTTCAATAACTCAATTAATCTTAAAAACTCTCTTGTTGATAAAGGCCTTGGTGTCTTCGTTGACAGTAATTTGACTTTTTTCTTCTTTTTTAAGTATAAAGATTAATACCACCAATAAAAATGTTAGAATGATCAAAAGATCATTTGTTATTATCTCGACATTTCGTATTTTATTTATTTTCCGTGTTTATTGTCCTCACCTTGATTCTTGCAGCTCTGTCTATTATCCTAGGCTTTAAAAAGATCACAACAAATTAAAAATGTTTTACGCAAATCTAGTAAATCTGTTATTGGCCTGACTGGACTCACTTACAACCAAAGACTACTGAGACTAAATTTAACTAGGATGAGCTATCGTTTCTTACGTTATGACATGGAAAAAACTTACAAATGCATTCACAATTTTAATAAATGTAGTTACATCTCTTTCGTGTCTTCATTAAATACCATTTAGTATTTTATCCATCAACACCTGATGTCACGCTTATAAATTGAAAAAGATATTTTGTACAGACAGATGTACAGAAAAACGTTTTCACAAGTTTGTGGAATTGTCTACCATCTGAAATAGTATGTTCAACATCTGTTGCAACGTTTAAAAAACATCTTGATGCATATTGGGAATATTAAATGTACAATTAAATATAAACAATTAGACAGACACAAGTAGATACAACGGAACAAAAAGTCGATTAAGGTGGTCTTTAAAACAAGATTTTTGCTTGATTTGTGGTCTTTAAAACAAGATAAAATCATTATTTAACAATTTATTGCATAAAACCTATAATTTTTTAACTTAAAATAAAAAAAAGTCAAGATTAACAAGTTTTAAAAAAAATATTTTTTTGCAGTTTTTTTAATTAAAAACAATAATTTTTGAAATTTATATTTAATTTCGCTTCTTTTGAGTATTAGGTTGACATACTTTTGTAGTTTTTTTTTCAATAATATTAGAGACTTGGCCAAGTTTTTTTTCAAGAAATTTTTAAACCTAGTGTTTTTGTATTATATAGAACACATTTAAGGTGTGGGAGTAGATTTTTTTCAAAAATTTTGTTTTAAAGACCAACCTAAGGTTGATAGATTTTTTTATATAATTATGTATTTGTAAAATTATAACCTTAAATAATAATAATAATATTAATAGCATATAATAGCATATAATAATAATAATAGCATAATAATAATAGCAATAACAATAATAAGAATAATAACAATAAAAATAATAATAGTAGTAATAATAATAATAAAAATAATAATAACAATATGTTATATCAAAACTCTTACTATATTTATTTGGTTAAACTTTAAAATTCTCTAATGTCAAGTCTGTTGGCATATTATATTTTAATGAAATCAACCCTTAAATTTAAATAGCAAATTTTGCTTATCGTTTTTTTAAATTTTAAATAGTAAAATTATACAACTCATTGCATCTATACTGCAGTACGCCAGTAAGCAAACTCTTTTTTATTATAGAGTAAAATTTTTTACATTACAGGAAAAAAAAAAAAAAAATCACTAATTAATTTTTATGTTCTTTTTTTTAGCGTTGTATATTAAATACGCTTCATTATAGTGTTCCACAGATAAAAATATAAAGTATTCCTAATAAATTGTATTTTGAATTACAATAAATTGTATTTTGCCTGGCTAACACATTCAATTGAGCACGAGATTTAATTAATCTCATACTCAATTGAATCTCGTAATCGCGAGGTAATAAGTTAGAGCCTCAAGTTGGTTGTCTTCAGGGTCCATTCACCGCGGCTTTTTAGCCGTATTAAAGGCAACCTATATATATATATATATATATTTTTTGTATGTATTTAGGTGCTCCCAGAAGTACGGTCTTATCATAGAGCACCACGGGAGAGCATTTAACAGGAAGTTCACGCCTCCTTCCGTACCAATGTCGCTTGTTGGGCTAGAGCTGGTGTAGAACCTTGGACCTTTGGGTTCTGAGCCAGAACTCTGACCACTGCACCACGGCTGCTATGAATGTATATAATGTAGAATGAAAACTCTGATAAAAAAAGTTGTAACAAATGTTTTTAAATCTTTCCTAATGTCATATTTAAATAGGAAAATGTTATTAAGGAATTCTGTCCAAACCACATAAACTTTAAATTTCACTTTCTTTTATTAACCAGTAACCAAACTCTACCTGAAATAAAAAGTGATTACACTCTAAATTAAGAAAACAAACTCAGTTTATTTTAGACTAATATTTTCAGTTAAAAAAAATATTAATCTGAAAAAAAAGTTAGTCTGAAGTTTTTTTATATATTTATTTGTTGTGAATTTTTTCAGCTGTTGAACCGTTAAATTAAAGATCGCAATAAAGTTTTAAAAAAAATGCTGTGGCTGAATTTTTCAATAAAAAAAAAACAAACAGAAAAAACATGTGTGCCATGAACGTAATCTGTTTTTAATGACTGATCAATCAAAGTTTGGTGCATTAGCCAAATCAGTTGCAAGCATCATGCTTTTTAGCTGCCATACCTGAAGCCACACTTATTCCCAAAAATTAATTGGAAGCAGCTGAAAATAAGAATTCTTTATTATTCTGATAATTGTCTTATTTGCAATATTGTTTTTGTTATACATTTAATTTTAAGTTACACATGTGCAAGATGCTAATGATCTAAACAGCTATATAATTAATTATTAATAAGTAATAAAAAACGGTCTGAAAACTTAACCTATAAAAAGAACAACATGTTTCAAAATATTGCAAGTTGGTTTTAAGAAGACATTGCATTTTAATTGATCTTTCAGAAATTTTCAATCTTAAACTTTTGATTGAGTCTTTCGTGTTTTTTTCTGATGAGCCACAGTTGTGTGTATAAAAATATGCAAATTGTTAAGATATAATTGGTTTATTTACCAATCTTTTTGAAATTAAGTATCCTTAAAAGTTATTTATCATTATTGCTTAAAAGTTATTTATCATAATACGGTGCTTGCAATTTTGTGGGGAATGTCGTCGAACAGCATGTATGAATAGCAAGGTAAATTTTATTATGAAAATTAGAAAAAAGTCGTGTTCTCATTATTTATCTTTATTATCACATATCAATATTATTCTACAATATATCAGTCATATATTTTCATATATGACGATAGGAACATATAATGTTTCCCTGATTTCTAAATCCAGAAATATAATTTAAAAAATAAAAACAGTTTAATTTAGATTTAATTAAATGTGACAAATGACCATTTTAATGAAAGTTTTTATTAAAACTTTAAAAAAAAATTACTTAATGTATAATTTATAGTATTTATTTGTTAAATAACTAGTTGCCCTTTTATTTTAAGACCTTAATGTCTTTCAAAAAGTTGTTCAGCAAAAAAAATGCTTTAAAATAATTAATTAATTTTTGGTTACAGCATGTGACACGTGTCAAATTATCATTAAAACAATTATAAAATCTGATAACAAATGTTAAATATAAAATCTGATAACAAATGAAAACAAATTTGAATTTAAGTTTTTTTATTTAGTTAGGTTTATTAAGTTATAATTTAAATATTAAATTTGGTGCAGTTATTTAAACATTTAGTTATTGTGCATAACTACAATCTGTTATAAAAATAAAAACGATGAAGTTTATTACAAACTGTTATAAATGCAATTCATTCTTTAATTGATTACACAAATTTGAAATTTTTTCTTCTATGAATATCTTAACGTAAACTTACTACCATAAAAAAATAAATAAATAATAGCTACTGAAATTAATGCCTTAATACCATTTTTTTCAATAGTCCAATCATAAGTCCAAAATCATGTCTGGAAAATCAAGGAGGGACAGAGATATTGAAAGAACATCGTAATTTGGTGCATCGAATAGAAAAAAAAAAGACTAGAACAGAGAAATCAAACCAAGCTATGAATTCCAGTATGATTAAATTTTTTCAAGAAACCTTATTCAACCGTTACTGCTCCAGAGTCCTCTGATAAGTTTCTTGGCCAAGTTTCTTTGGTTTCTAAAACGCCATTTGAAGACATGGAGTGCATGGTAAAATAAATGAATCAAAAACGGAAAAACAATAGATAAGGAAAACGAGAGACTGATTAGAAAATTTTAAAAATATTGGTATAACCTGGACAATAGAAGAAACACTGGTAATTTTAAAGACTTATTTAAGATGTTATCTAAATATGATCTGACGCAAAAGGAGCACTTGCAATGAATTAATGAAAAGAAAAGTGCTCAAATTTATATGAACTAATATAATTATATTGGTTCAGAAAAATCTTGATATAGAGAACTTTTTTTCAAATTGATGATTGCTCCCCCCCCCCCCTCACTCCAAAACCCGTGTCGTCGGACCTGATATTCAAAATGAATTAACTAGATTGATATTTAAAACAATTATTGATGAAATTATACACAAAGTTAAACAAGAAAAATACTGTCTTTTAGGTCGATTGGACCCTAGATGAAAGTTAAAATCGTGTTGAATTAATGCCAATAATATTAAGATTTTGCAATTCATCAACTCAAGCGATCGAGGAACATTTTGTTGTGTTCATTGCCATTACGGAAAGTGCAGGAGAGTAACTATATATTACAAGAACTAGAGAAATGTCTGTATATTCAAAATTGTCAAGGGCAGGGATATGATAATGGCGCCAATATGGTAGATAATAAAGGTGTTAAATCCAAGAGCATTCTTTATACGGTGCGAATGTCATAGCTTGAATTTACTTTTGATAGATACAATTATTTCTTCTATAACAATAAAAACATTTTTTGGCGTTATTAATAAAATCTATGTGCTCTTTGCGAAGCTAGGAAAGCATTGGGAACTTATAAAAACTAAATTGAAAATAACACTAAAACCTCTTTTAGAGACACGATGGAAGAGTAGCATAGGAGCAGTAAAAGCTGTTGCAATTTTATAATGTTGTCGAATGCACGAATGCCTTAAAAAATTAAACGAACGATTCTGAAACTCTATGCAACTTTAAATCTTTGAACGAAATGTTAACTTTTGAATTTATTGTTGCTATACACATAAGTTATGAGACTTTATTACATATAAATAATATAAGTAAACTATGGCAACCAATTCCAGTAAACTTAAAAGTCGCTGTTGATACTTCAGGTGCATTTTATACTTGGATTCAAAAATTCTGTTATACTGGGTTTGAGAAAAAGCGTAGTAGATTCTCAGTTGTTTGTGAAAAAAGGCAAATACCAAATTGAGTTACAACTTGAAAAAAAAAGAATAGCAAAATAAAAAAAAAAAAGCTCGATAATGAACACATGGATGAACCTATACAATCTAGTGAAACACTGTACAAAATTTAACTTTTTCAACAGAATGATAGACCCTCTCATAGTCAACACTGAATGTCTATTCAAAGCGCCTAATGAATATTTTGATTGTTTTGGTTCGGTGTAATGATTTAGGTACAATACTTCAGGGAGGTAAAAATAGCAACATATATCCTTTCAAACTTAATAAAAAATTCACTTTACTAAAAATGATACAAAGCAACTTATACATTTTAGAAAATAATTTTCATGAAATCTATCAAAATCTTTAAATCGCAATCAGAATCTCACAATTCCAGTAAGTACAGCTTCTGCTGAAGCTTATCAAAGCTAAAACTGATTAAGACCTAATTAAGAAGCATAATAAGCCAAGAAAGACTGTCTGTGTTATTTTTTTTATTCATTGAAGTTGAAATAGCCACTGGTGTTAGTTATGACAAAATTGTGAAAAGATTCAGCGAGGCTAAAAAACCGAAAAGTTTGTCTTTTTTAATTTGTATTTTTTCGAGTAATTTTTGTTGTTAATTCATATTATAATTAATAATAAAACTCAAATGCTAATCCTAAATTTTACTCATATGCTACACCTAAATTTTACTATGATTTATAATGAAAATTAATATTTAAATATTAAGAACAAATAAGTGTGAATACTTATATCAAAGTTAAGTGTAAAATAAATATGTTTAATATAATCAACAACAACAGTTCTTACTTTAATAAAATGCTGAACAAAATTCAAACCATGTTTGTGTTTATTAGTTTTTTTTTTTTTTTTTTACTGAAGGGGTCACAAAGCTAACTTCGTTGACGTCCACGATTGGCTTAACACCGTCGTTATCATCTGGTACTAAGTTTACAGTTGTTACCTGGATGGCAAACAAAGCAAAATCAATACTGCATAGCTATGTGCCTATCTAAACATAATAGCAACATATCATCTATTCCGTTTTTCTTATTTTGTTAAACACGTTTTATTAAAAATATTACAAAAAAATTAAGTCGAAAAAAAAACTAAAATGTTTTTGACAATGATTCCACACACACACACAAAATCTATTTAAGTTTATTATTAAAAATTATGATTTCTAAAGATAAGAAAAAGTATATTAAATACATATTTTTTTACCTGTTGATGTTAAAGTGGTACAAACTGACAGTAACTACGTGTAAATCGTTCCTTTAAAGTGCTTTCCACCTAAGTAAAAGTTTCCATTACCAGATAATTAAAATGCATTCTTTCAATGCTTTTATTGCATTATTTTTAAATTGCATGTGGATATTTTTTAATTATTTGTGGATATATAATATGAATACCCATGTTTTTTTTTTAAGCTTGCTAGTGTTGCTAAACGTTTGACTGTACCACCTATCCCATCACTAAACAAAAGTTAGTCGTTGTTCTCAATTATAATTATATCTTAAACAATGTTAGTTTCTAAATGAAATAACAATAAGTGTAAACAACAACAATATAAAACAATATAAAAACAAGAAATGACTAATGTCACTATTTCTACATCCCCTTCCATGTTTTTAAGTGTCAATGAATATAAACATAAATTCTGGGTTCATTTCTTAAAGTCATCTAATGTCAAAGATTTCCCGGTTTCTGGCTGGTAGAATTTCTTGGGGATACGTAGCCTGGATGAACGTTTCAATGGTTGATCTCCTACGACTTCAGTATTTAATAAGGGTGGCATTGCTAGATGCGGCGAGCTTATTGATAAAGATGCTGGCGTCAACGGTAAGGGTACTGGAGTTGTTGGTAGAGGTAGTGGTGGTACTGCTGGTGCTAATGTAGAAGGCGGTAGCAATACTGTAGATGGTGCTAGTTCCGGTTGGGATGGTATGACTTTGTTGCTACTTTCTGGGACATACTCTGTAAATGGTGTTGGCGAATCGGCAGAGTTATAGTGACTAGAGCTTGTTTTTGGTGGTGTGGTCAATGCAACTTTGGTTTCGTATGACTTTAGTGGGTTGAGGAATTTGCGCAAATATTTTCTATTTCTCAATGTTAGTCGACCTGTTTCTTCAACCTAAATGATGTATTGGTCATTTTCCTTACATTCAATAAATTTTCCACTACGTTCCCATTTTTTAGGGTGGTTCCCTACTTGATTATGTATGAAGACACTGTCTCCTTCATGTAGTGGTGTGAGAAAACGTGTGTGTTCTTAAAATGATTCAAGGGTCTTTGCATATCTCGTTCGTAATGCTTCTTCTTTTGCAGACCATGCATGTCTCCACGTTTTCAAGAATTGGTCGTTATTAAACATAGGTATTCTGGATTTTATCCTGGGCATGGCGTCGCGAATGGGATGGCCAAATAATACTTGAGCGGGGGATAACTGACAAGTAGGGTCTGGTGTGTTTCTTATTGTAAAGATTGCCCTTACAAAAGCGTTATTATTGAGATCACCATTTGGTCCCACATTATTTTCAAGGAGGCGTTTTGTTGACTTAACTGCAAGCTCAGCTCTTCCATTAGATTATGGGTGGTGGGCTGATGAAATGCAATGAGTTATGCCCCATTGTTGTAGAAACTCTTTTGTTTCTCCAGAGGTGAATTGAGGACCACTGTCGGTTGAAATTTCTTCTGGGACTCCAAATGTTGTAAATAGTTTACGTAAGCACGTGATAAGACCTTTTGCACTCATTTCTGATGTTCTTGATTTTATTCTGTAGGCTTCGGTCCATCCAGAAAGTCTATCTCCAATGACCAGATAATCCCAGCCACGGAATTCAAAATAGTCAGCAAATATGCATTCAAATGGTGTCACAGGGATGTGAGGTCGGAAGGGTGGTAGTCGTGCATTAGAAGGTGCATTTCGATTACAGCTGCAACAGTTATCGCGCTTACTTTGTATGCTGTGAGTGATACCTGGCCAGAAAACAGTGGCTTGACCTCTAGCTGTCATTCCCGATACTCCTTGGTGGGCTGAGTGTAGTACGTCCAATATCTCTTTCCGTAGAGTAGGTGGGATTACAATTCTGTCGTTGTATATTATAACCCCGTCGGACACCATCAAGTCATTGCGGTATTCCCAGAACGGTAAAAGATTTGGTATGAAGTTATTCTTATTTTTTGGGAAACCGTTTTCTATTGCTAACATTAATGCTTTAAAATTGGTATCCTTTTCTGTCTCTGCTTTGACACTATCCCATGTAACTGCAATCATTTTATCTATGTCGTTTCGTATTGAGGCTATTATTAGTGATTCTGTGTGGTCAAAATTGGTATTTTGATTGCAAGTGGCTGAATTAACAGATTACTTTGTTTTCTCTGCAGGGTAACGAGAAGTATTGTTTTTCCTGGTTTGTTTTTCCTGGTTGATGTTGGATGGTAAATTTCCATGGCAAAGTTCTCTGTTTTAGTCGGAAAAGTCGTGTGTTAGCAGTTTCATCTAAGGTTCTACCTCCTAATAATTTGACAAGTGGTTTATAATCAGTTACTACCATAAGGTTAACACAACTTTGTGTGAAATATTTAGTCTGCTCCAGGCTCCATGCCTCTCCTAGCATTTTGCCCTCAACTGGTGCATATCGTTGTTCAGCAGATGACAAGAATCTGGACCCTGCTAGGGTTGTTTTCCATCCGTCTATACAGCAATCTGGGGAGTCCAATTCACATTCACAATGTTTTTGGCTTAGGTTATATCCTACCCCCAATTTTGACCAGTCGCATCTTAAACAGGTCTTCTTGGTAATGTCAAATATTTGGACTCCATCTTTAATTGCGTTGATGATTTTTCCTTTGACACGTTGAATAAAGTGTTGAGTTCGTCCGACCAATAAAATTTTGATTTAGGGCTAAGCAGAACTCTGAATGGGGCTATAGTTTCTTGAAGTTGAGCGTAATGTGATACTTGGGTCACTGAGTCAAACCAAGATCGGATGTCTGTTATTGAGGATGGTGTTGGAAATGATCTAATGGCGTCGATATATTTAGGTAGTGGTTCAACTTCATTTTCAGAAATTCCTAAACCTGCAAAATCCACTATTCTTTTAGCAAATTGGAAATTTTGTGGGTTCAAAATGATCCCAGCTTTACCAACAAGCTCAAGAAATTCGATTGTCCGCCACCAATGTTTGACTAGGTTGTCATCGAAGTGGATGGTGTCATCTACACATCTTTGTTTGTCAATAAAGTCTGCTAAAATTTCGTCGAAATGTCTGTTGTAGCCATCCCCACTAGATACAAAACCTTGAGGAGCTCGGATGTATCTGTAGCGCCCAAAAGGAGTAATGAAGGTGGTAAGATTCCTGTCTTCAACCCGTATCGGGATGCTATGATAACCATTCCATGCGTCGGTTATAGTTTTCCATGAATTTCTTGGGACTGAACGAGCTGGTTGGAAAAGCGATTTCACTGCATGAGTTTCTCTGTAGCAGTACTTGTTTAAAGGAGATAGATCAACAGTGCGACGAAGCCCACCATCATGCTTACATGTGATAACCATTCTATGACACCATGTTGTAGGTTCTCCTAGAGGTACCTTTTCAATAACTTCAAGAGTTTCATCACGAATTAAATCCTTTTCCACCTGGTCTTGCTAATGGATTGGTATGGTGGCTGGAGTAAATGCTGCAACTGGTTTGGCATTTTCTTGAATTAAAATACTTATTGGAGGTCCCTCCATATCAGGTAAAATCTGGTGTGGACATGTGTTGAATGTTGAAGCAGAGTATCTCTCAAGGAGCCACGCTTTCATCCGTTCGTTGTTTTCAGGACAGCAGACAAATGGAAGTTTGGTGGGTGCATCTGCTGGGAGACTTCTTTTGGGGCAATTGCACACGAGTGAGCTATTATTTTCACTGGATGTTTTGGTTCCTATAGTTTGGGGGCCTGAGTTAATAGCTCCGTGGAGGGCACTGCCTATCTCTGGAAAGTCCTTAGAGATGATACCCAATTGGGTCATTGCTTCTTTAGATAGGTAGAATCCGTTTGCGTCTGGATATACGTAAACCATTACTGCACATTCAACTTTGTGGCCATTAGATTGTCGTCCTTCGAGACGTAAAAAAATTGCACCATCTATACGAAATTGGGTTTTATTTGCGGCCAACATGCTGTGTTTCACAAATATTAAATTGTTTGCATTAAAGCCTGCACTGTTAAACCCTTTCCTAGACCATAAGCAGAACATTGAACAGTGTAGTTGCAAGTAGCAGCCTTGCCTTTCAGTTTTTCATAAAATGACAAAATACTTTCGTTGTGTCCCTGTCTCATTTGAAGGAGTTCTGCTCTTCTGACGCTAGTGGCTACTGGGATATCAGCCAGTTTTTTCATTGCTTTTAGAAATGTCTCATTGTTTTCATTAATTATCATGGGATTTTCTTTTAGGAGTTGATTTCCAAGGTCGTCCTCACAGCACTGAAACAGCTGTGCTGTCATCTCTTCTTGTCTGACGTCTGTACATCTCTTAAACAATGTTCAGCGACTAATAAAAATTGCCCACTCTTCTTCTGAGATAACCTGACCGATGTGGGGGCAATCCATTTTAGGTGCCTTGTGTTTTGAGAAGGCTGAATGAATGTCAATCGAGTTTGGAAGATGGTGAAGCTGGTGACTGTTGAATAATGCAATTGCAATTGCTTCGCTGGGACCTTCAATGACGACATTGCATCCTGGGGCCTAGCAAGGTAAGCTTATTGTGGACATAATGTAGGAAAGAAAAAGGTTAGCAAAATCCTATCTTTTGTGTGTACATTAACAACTTCAAATGAATATGTAAGTGAATTACAATTTCAACCACTGACAAGAAGTTTTTTTCTTTGAAATACCAGTGTTTCTTTAAAATTCCATAGAATGCATAAGAAACTAACATAAACAAAAGTTAGTCGTTGTTCTTAATTATAGTTATATCTTATACAATGTTAGTTTCTAAATGAAATAACAATAAGTGTAAACAACAACAATATAAAACAATATAAAAACAAGAAATGACTAATGTCACTATTTCTACAATCACAAGTTTGCTAACTGTAACTAGTAACTTTTTTGCAACTTTGTTGCAAATCTTTTTTTAAGATGGAAACAAAGATTTTAAATATTTTTGCAATTCTTTTATTGAACTCCACACCCATCTGTAAAGTATTCAATTTTCTTTATTTGAGGTAGGTTTGTTTTAACATCATCGCTGACAACCCCAATAGTTTTATACACCATGTTCATATCATCAGAAACAATACAATAAGATTTGTGCTTGGAAACACCTTTTTGGAAATAAATAATCACAAAATAAAGTGTACATTATAAATTTGTCTCATAAAACTTTGTACTTTTATTGTCCAAAAATGCAATTTTATAGTTTTCTAAAAAATCACCCAGAAACAATGCTCTTACCTAATTCATAATGTTGTGAAACTGTGATAAAAATCTTAAATATTTTTGCTTTTTCTAAATATAAAGTTATACATAATTTAAGAACTACAAAATGGATAATATAGCATATTAATTATCTATAATTAATTAACTCCAGTTTATTTAACCATATTATTTCAAATGGCAGGAAGTGACGTCAATTACTTAGTTCACAATACGAGTTAAAATATCTCAGTCTATATACTTTAACCTTTTAATTGAACGTTCTGTTCTTGAGGTTATATTAGATTGTGTATCAGGAGTAGGAAATTTTTGTTTAGAAGGTTGGCTAGGTATTGTTGTTGTAGATGATTGGTTATAAGAAATGTTATTTTTTATTGGATTCCAAATCAAGTGCATTGGGTTTGAAGTGGAACGATAATGTTTCTAAAAATTGAATTATGTCTACAAGTAGATCTCCCTTTATTTGTATCTGACGTTTGAATAGGATTGTGGAATCCTGATCAATTAGAGCAGGACTCCACAATCCTATTCTGTTATAACAGGATTGCGGAAAGTTCACAGAAGTCTTCTAACAGAGGATAGAGCCATTTGCAATGCTACCTTTCATCTATTTTTTCCTAGGCTAAATGTTTTCAGGGTTAGACTAACAGCTTTAATTGTTGTTCTACTTATTTTTTCACATTGACCGTTTCCTTGTAGGTGATATGGAGTAGTTTGGCGAATACTTGTCTACTACCACAGAGATGTGGTAGGGCCTTTAGTGGAAAATTGTTTCTTGCCTGGGTTCCATTTTGCGTAACAGACAAATAAATCTATCATTCGGTTTAGTTTTTTTAAGATTTTTTGGTCTGGCATATTTATAAGAGCTTCATATCTTTTTAGGTCGGGTTTTAAAGTTCCGTTTTTAATTATATGGCCTAAGAATTTGATAGGAATTTTTTTAATTTTGCTCTTTTCTTTGTTTAATTCTAATTAAGCTTCGTGTAGAAAATGGCTAAGATTTTTATCGTGCTTTTAGACATCTTTTCCACCAATAAATATATCGTTGAGATAAGCATATGTATTTTACAGTTTATTAGTCTAAATAAATTCATCCATAACCCACTGAAAAATTGGTACTACTTTTGTGGAACCAAAAGGTAAACGTTTGAACTTGTATAATCTCCATAAGCCTCAAATGCGGTTAGCTTATAATCTTCAGGTCGTATTTTCACCTGTTGATAAGCCAATTTGAAGTCAATTGTTCAAAAGACTTAATAACATTCTATTTTAAGTATCAAGTCTTTAATTCTGGGTGTTGTGTAAAAATCGAGTGGAGTGTGAAGATTGATTGTATTTGAATAATCAATCACAAGACAATTTTAGTTCCTGTTGGTACTACAAAGCATTGCCCACGCCAAGGACTACCGCTCACTTGAATTATTTTTTATTTTAACATCCGGTTTATCTTGTCTGTTATAAAGAAATTATCTATGGAAACCCGTGGTGATATTGTAAGGATCGGTTTAGTTTTATCGATATCAACTCCAGGTATTAATGCGTATTTAATTAATGAACTTTAGGAGCTATTTATTTCTTTTACGTTTATTCCGATAATTACCAGTGCCACCAAATTGTCTACAACGAGGAATTGCACGTTCAATTTTCCGTAAACTAATAGCAATGAGTCTTGAAAGATTCCTTTGACTTTTAGTGTCGTGATATTGGCTAATGATACCTTCGAGGTAGATTGAGTATCATAAGAGAGGTTCCAATGTTGTAGAAGTTCTGTTGTAATAAATCGTTAATTGGAGCCGGTATCTATAAGTGCCTGTGTTATATTTTTGTTTATAGGGACTTTAATTTTAGCTTTATCTAGAAAAATTTGTAGCATTTTTTTTCCATTATATATCTTCTCCTTCGTTTGGTTTGTTACATAGTACTTTTTTTGAAAATTTTGACTTTGACAATGTATACTGGTGAAGTTTTGCGCTGAGAATTAAATTTGAGGATATGGATCATTACCGTACCAGTATCAATGAGATCTCGTATGGCTATGCTTTGCGGCAAAATTTGATAGCATGGTCTGTCGTAATTGTTATCAAATTAAGAGCATCTTCACAATATTTATATTTGATTTATATGAATAGTTAAAATGCAAAACATGTTATTTTGAAAAAAATTTAAAAAATATTACGTTTTAAAACTTTTGTCTGCAGACTTCAGTAATATTACTTATTTAAGTAAAATGATATAAATTTATTATTTAGACCATGATGTAACAACATTTAAAATTTAATTTTTAAGTTCCAATAACCCATATCAATAAATAAACAAAAATCTAAAATGGGGTAAAATGAATATACAGGTAAATTATTAGTGGGGTAAAATGGATATATATATAAAGTATATAAAATCCTACCAACATTATAGAATTTAATTACAAAATCATAAGCTACATGATATTAATTTATATACTTATATTAGAGTGATTCACATACCATAGCCTAAAAATAAAAGTTATTTCTAATCAAGTGCTCATACTTTTTTGTGTTTCTTTATATCACTGTAGCAAATACATCAAATATTTTTGCGATACTATTATGTTTAGTATTGTCTCAAAGCACCTGAAGTTTGTATGGAATACCGGTTTACAAGTTTATGCATTGCTATTGTTATGCAATAGTATTATTTAATATTAACAATTGTTTCCAAATATACTCCAACAAACTTATTTTAAAAAAATAGCACAATACATTTATAAACATTAAATATCCTATGCAGTGAAATAAATAATAGATATTAAATGTTCTATGTAAATTACATACTAGTCTGATATTTATAATTTAAGAATAAGTTTTTAAAATATTTAATTTATAAGTAAAGTACTAGACATTATTTTCAAAATTATTAAATAATACTGATCCATGTTTATTTGCCTACTTTATAAAGGTTAAAAAATAACAATGGCTGTAACACGTGCTTTAAGTATTGTTTTCTTAATTGGTGAGCCACAAGATATATTTGACGGTGAAAGGCTACATTTGACGGTCCAACAACTCGTGAAATTTTGAGAGTTTATTTACACCATCATAAGAATGAAAAAACAAGATGTAACTATTCTGCCACTGTCTAGCAGTAGTATTCGTAGAAGCAAAAGAATGCACCGAATCCATCAAGCTGACAGTAAGAAGGCTTCATTTGCTGCTAATGGCCCCTTGGTCGTCCATGTAAACACGGTAAACTACTTCCAGCCATCAGTGGTGGACCAGAGAAAGAAGACTGTATCTCAATTCTGGTAACAGGTTGTCATACCGAGAAACTTCTTGCCATCCCTAAAATTGGACATGGAAGAGGAGAACAGTTGGCACAGTCAACATTTGCAACTTTACTGGAGTGGAATCTGACGGAACAGATTGCTAAAATATCAATCGACACAAGTGCATCTAACACAGGTCGTTTATATGAATCTCGTGTTTTACTGGAGAAGAAGTTACGCGAAGATCTACTCTGGCTGGCTTGTAGACATCACGTACTTGAAGTGGTATGTGGAGACGTGTTTCAGAAATTGTTTGTTCTGACATCTGGTTCAAATGTAGCACTATTTCGCCGTTTTCAGGATTTCTGGCCTCAAATAGACCAAGGCGATTACAAGTGTTGCATGGATAGTTGTTTAAATGCCAGTCTTGACAACCTCAAGCATGATATAGTCATTTTCGCAAAGAATGCTCTAACGGGATGAGAAGGATGTCTTCCAAGACATTTTTGTTTTTAACTCTCTAAATAATAATTTACCTTCTTTTATCGCAAACTTTTTTATAGAAAGTAGACTAATTCATACTCACTCTACACGAAATATAAATAATGGAAAACTTATTGTACCATCATATAAAACTCAAAATTATGGTAAGAATTCTGTTGTGTATCGGTGCATCTGTGAATGGAACAAGAGCCTCGTGTGCATTGTGAATGAGTTCAATAAACTCCAAATTCTTTGTCATTTTCTCTTAATCTTAATCAAAATCAATTTTAAAAAATTTTTAAAAATATTTTGTTATCATTTTTTTCTATTACTATAATAATTATCCTTATTTTTTTGTTTGTTTTTCTTTTGTCTTTTATTATTACCTAGATATTTGATTTTAAAAAAGTTTACTTTATGTGTGCCTATTTTATGTTTTATCTCTATATGTTTATTATTAGTCATATTATTTTGAAAAATGGTGTCACTCCTTTGATCAGACTTCTGTATGAGTGACACCATCCTTACTAATCATTAACTTATCATAATAAGAAATAACATATCATTTTGCTTTTTATTATTATAGTAATTATAATTATTTATAACTTTTTTTTTGTTATTATTATTGTTATTGTTATAAATTATTACTATTGCTTATTACTTTATAATTATTATTGTTATTTTTATTTACCTTATTATTGTAAAAAGGATTTTAAAATGAAAAATAAATAGCTTGTTGTTGTTGTTGTTGTTGTTGTTGTTGTCGTTGTTGTTGTTGTTGTTGTTGTTGTTGTTGTTGTTGTTGTTGTTGTTGTTGTTGTTGTTGTTGTTGTTGTTGTCGAGAGAAGATTACCGAGAACTTCTTGAACTCACAATGGTTTTCCTGGGACACTGTCCTCCAAGAGATGTTAGTTTCAGAGTGGATGTCAAAATTGCTATACAATTTGAAAATCTTTCTGTTTCAACACCAATTCAAACTGACAAAACATGAAAGCAGTGCTTTCCTATAGTTAAGTTTGTTTGTCCCACTGGTTTCTGTGAAGGCTTGAATCACATCCCCAAATGCACGCAATGTTCAGAGCAACATTCTGTTCTTCATTCAAGCCATTGCAGACTACCATTTAACTAATGATGCTGCAACCAAGGCGGCTGCCGGTGCAATTGCACGTCATTTATGGTTCTTTAACGAAGAAATGGTACCTCTTAGCCTCTTATATGGCGACACTTAACACAAAGCAGAAAATGGTGAGTCAACTAAGAGAGCACCCAGCTGGAGGAAAAAGGCAATTCTAAAATATACGTTACACCAAAAAAAAAAAATTTATAGCCTATTTTATGAGCAAAAGGAACACAAAAAAGCAAGAGCATAAAGGTTTTGATATGGTTCATTTTTTTGAACGACCCTAACTTATATACTTACCCACTTTTAATATATTATTGTGCATTTTTCAGTTATATATAGTAATTTTATTTAATGCTTCTGAACTACTTACATTAAGATCATAGTTTAAATTTGTTTTCCACCGATGGCTAGGGTAAAACTTTAACCCCCATCTAAATGTCTTATTTTTTATTTTTATATCCCTTTTTACTTTACAATTAAATTTTAGATGACATTCAAAGATGACAAGCCAGGGAAAGATTGGTGCATGCTTTTTGAAAAAAGGTGGAGTGTTATTTTTGGAAAAAGAAAACTTGAACTTTTGACAAAAGCAAGAGCTAATGATATTTCTCTAAAAATATTGACATATTATTTTGAGTTATATGAGAAGACATTAAAACATAATAGTTTATTTGATAAACCGCATTGCTTATTTAATTTATATAAAACAGGTTTACATACAGGTCCTACAGCAGGAAGAATCTTTGTTCGAAAAACATCAAAAATAGCCTATTACATTGTTCCATCATGCGGTAAATCAATATATACTTTACTGTTTTGTGGGTCAAAAAATAGCCAGTGTCTTTCTCCCTTTGTCGTCTACAAAGCCATCGACCTTTACGATGCATGGTGTCAAAATGGATCAGAAAATGCAATGTATAGTGTAACAAAATCAGGTTGGATGGAGGACTATATTTTTAAAAGTTGGGTTCACAGGTCTATTACACATGTAAAGGATTTTGAAAAGCCTGTGTTGCTGCCGTGTGATGGATACAATAGCCATATAACATATTCTACTGTTCAAAAGGCTAGAGAACCATATAATTTTACTTTGCTTATCTCAAAACACAAGTCGCGCATTACAACCTCTTGGTGTTGGTTTTTTCGCTCCATTGAAATCCCATCGGAAAAAAATCTTTAAAAATTGGTTAAGAGAAGGCACATATAAAAATGTTGACTAGTCTGATTTTTAATTTTACTAAAAGCTCTTGTCAGTAAGATAGAAATCAAACTCCTGAAAAGTAGTTTAATGATAGTGGTGTCTACTCTGTTGACAAATCAAAACCTATAGTGAATATGAAACCTAATAGTGAATATGTAACCGAAGCGCGAGGAAGTAGATGAGTCCAACAAAATAATGTTGCGAAAAACCTGCAGATGGCAGTTGATTCTGTACACCTAGCCCAAGTCAATATACACTTACAGCACCTTCAAACTCAAAATAAAGTGTCTAAGCCAAAAAGGGAAAAATTTTGAAAGCTGAAAACAAGACTGTATTAGTAATAAAAAAACTGTAAGACATAACCAATACAGTTTGACTTTTTAAATACATGAAAAGCAGTAAGTGTGATATATGTATCAAATATAATTCAAGTAGGGGAAAGGCGCCTACAATAACATAGCGCCTATGATGGCATACTGGTCATATTTTCATAAATGTTGGTTATGGCAAAAAAGTGATTAGATCAACATGTTTATACTGAATTTACATCAGTTTTAGTAAAAACACGTCCCTTATGATTAAATATTGTTTTTATAATCAACAAAAATTGATTTTGGGATGTGCTGTTGTATTTTTAGTCCCTTTAAATATTTAAGATTGTAATTTTATTATTAACTGTGCACAAATGAAATTTTCATGCTTTTTGTTTTCAAGTTTTGTGCATTTAATGGAATACTTATTTTAATGTTATCTTTTGAACAAAGCAGACATGTGTATTGCAATATTGACGAGTTGAGAAAACCTTTTTTTTTTTTTGTTAGTGAAGTAAAAAGCAATTTTTATTTCATTAAAAAAATTTTGGTTTAAAACACATAAAACGCAATATCTCTTATGGACATGTGCGAAATCTTACACTGCTGCTGTGTAGCACGAAAAGGTCAATTAGGATGATTACGCATAATTTGTGGCATTTTTGAGGCAAGAATTTAAGGTTAAATGAAATCATCGAGTTACTCTTGATGATAACCAGCCCCATCCTCCCCTATGCCATCATAAGAGCAGTAGTTGCCTATGATGGAATACTTGTGCTTTTTTTTTTTTAAATAAAAATAACTAATAAAAAATTAAAACTGATAAAAACTCCTGGGGTTATTATTGTTCTACATGTAACAAAGAATGTATCCATATTAAAACTTTTCTTGGTCTTCAGAATACTGAATAACGAAGCTTTAAAGTTAAGTATGCCATCATAGGCACCTTTCCCCTATCCGTATTACTTCACCAGTGGGGTAATTTAGATATATAAAAAGTGTTGTTAAAAAAAGGATTAGTAAGTTAATTATAAAAAATGTATTTACTTTCTACTCATTTTAAAATTAATGTACACTCCCTGAATGTAAAATTAATGTATACACCCTAAATGTAAAATTAATGTATACAACCTGAATGTAAAAAAAAAAATAATAATAAATGTTTTATGGTGGTTATTAACTAAAAAAAAATTATTAAAATAAATATGTATCTAAAATTCTATCCATACTACCCACCCTACCCTATTTATTGGACATTATTATGCACATTTGTCATTTTATTTCTTATTGTATTGATGAGATAATTACCATTTTATTACAATAAAACAATCGATAAAAAAATTTAAAATAACATTGTTTAAATTAATGACATAACTGATATAAAATGAAAATAATAATGCAAATGACATAACTATTATGTAATAAAAACAACAAGTAATAAATTTATAAATTTTAAAAATAGTGAATAATATTTTGTAACCACTAAGTAAATTTTAAATCACATAACACACGTACTATTTTTCTTTAAATCAACTGACACTAATTTCATTAAGAAAAAATACTATTGCATTTAGTTTAAAAAAATATTTGAAAAATTTAGAAAAAATGAAAAACCAAAATATCAGTTGTCTCTCATCAAATTCCTCGACAAAATGTTAGTTCCCCTTTTTATTGTCATTAGTTAGTGCGTTTTTTAGATCTTAAAAAAAACTATTATCTATTATTTTGAGAGATACAAGACAAGAGATACGAGATACATAATATTCAGATTCAGAATGTTTTAAACTCCTTTGGTATCAAATTTTAGCTTTGCAACATTACTACAAGCACCTTACTAGGTGTAATTTAAATAAAATTTACAAATAGTAAACTTTAAGTTGCTGTAAACCTTAAAGGAATACAATTTTTCTGAATTAAACCCCAAATCTTTCCAAATTTAAATCTTTAAACATGTGCCAAATTTCACACAAAAAAGGGGGCAACCCTTTTTTGTGTGAAAATGTTTTACTCTTAAGAGTAAAACATTTTCTTATCTCAATTCCTTACACTTCATGTAAAGAATTTTCATTCACACACACACACACACACACACACACACACACACACACACACACACACACACACACACACACACACACACACACACACACACACACACACTATATATATATATATATATATATATATATATATACATATATATATACATATATATATATATATATATATATATATATATATATATATATATATATATATATATATATATATATATATAATACCATCAACTGGGGTAAAAACAACCACTATTTATGGTTTAAATAGCATTTGTTTACACCCCCAGTTTTTCTTCCCCAATTAACTCAAGTTTTTTTCTATGTTTAAATTTTTAACATATTTGTAAAAGAAAACTAGAGTTTAGTAAATTTAAAAAGTAATTTACATTCAACTTTTAACCGCTTAGTTTAGTAATCCAGTTTTCGAATGAAGAAATTGATGTAGATGCTATCAAAAAGATGAACAAATTTTTTAACTAGTTTATCTAACATAAAATTGATGACAAAATAAAGGAGTCTGTCATTAATAAAAATCACTTTCCTCCAATCGCGCAAACAGTTTTTTGAGATGGAACGTGTAACAGAGAAGCTGCTGCTTATTTTTAAATGAAAACAATAGAAAAGTTAAAGTATTTATTAGATAAAATTAAAATACAAATAAGCCGAGAAAATTTTTCAAATAGTCAGTGAAGAGAACAAAAAAATATTTACCCAAGTTTTATTACATAAAACAGTAGAAAAATTTATTTTAATGATGATTAAACTACAAGATATCGATAGTTCATTAAACAATCGATAATTCATTCAACAATAGATAGTTGATTAAGTAATAGATAGTTCATGAAAGAACAATCATTAGTACCTTGAAAACTGAAATATGTTTCAGATAATAAATATCATATAATCTTTTATTAAACTTACATAACAATATAGATAATAATTATAGAGCAGAAATATTTTTTTACCAGTAATATTAATTAAAAGAATTTAATCATATCCTTTTACCCTTTTAACCATAATTTGACGTACTTTTTTTTTGTTATTTAGGTGCCCCAAGAAGACCTAACGGTAGCACCGCGGAAGTACATTTAACCAGGAAGTTTACGCCTCCTTCCTTACCGTGACGCGAAAATATTGTCCAGATCTCGTTTCGAACCTGGATCTCCTGCTTATAAAGCAAGCGCTGTAACCAGGGCCGCCGAGAGGGGGGGGGGGAGGACCAGGACAGTTTGTCCCGGGCGGCAGATGTCCATGAGGCGCCAGGTGCCGAAGTAAAATAAAATAGTTTTTTTATTCTTAAAATTCTATAATTAAAATGTATATATTACTCGCGTTATATCATTGTTTTTTATTCCTCGAAAAGTTTAAAAAAAATACGAACTCATCGTTGATTTTGTATTCTATACGCTATTAAATTAAAAATGTCCCTTGAGATTTTTGCATTCATCAGACTAAAGTAAAAAATAACGCAAACGTTGATAATTAGCAATAGCAAACTGTGAATATAATTTAGAAATAATTTTATTCAGAATTTAGAAAGTAATAGTAATTATTTTTCAACTATTCGTTATGATTGACTTATTTACGATTTATATATATTTAACTATTGAAATATTGATTTATGACATTAGCTTTTTGAGTTTATTATTTTTGATGAGTTTGCGTATTTGACTTGGCTATTATTTTATTGATGCGTACTGTTATTTACAGTAACTGTTGATAATGAATCGTAAAAAACTTTCTGGTGCCCAAAATCGGGCATTGGCTTCCAAAAGGGCATAAGACTGTGAAAAAAATAAACAAACGCTCCAAGAATTAGGTTGGTTTTACAAAGCTACTAATCAAAATACTGATTTGAAGGTGAATTAGTAAAAATATATAGGTATATAAAATATATAAATATATATTAAAACCCGAAGAAAATAAAGGTTTTTATACAAACAATAATTCAAAATAGTTAAATAATTAATTAAGTATTAGGTTTTAATTATTTTTTTTTAATTCAGGCGTTGAAAATGACCCAGCACTCTGGCCATCGATTCTTAAGCAAAGAGAAAAAGAAGAGTTAATCAAAAAAAGTCCGTCAACTTTACCTGATGATTTTCCACAAGATGCTTCTAATAACAGGGCCTTTTTTAAAAGAAGTTCTTTTCATTACATTGCCTAATGGAGAAAAAGTTCAACGAGATTATCTGATATGAAGCCCATTGTCTAACTCTCTACTTTGTTTCCCGTGTTCTTTATTTGGGTGTGAAAATTCCGGATCCTATGGGGATCGATCTCTTCTTCTTCGCTGGAATAGAGGAATAAAAAATGACTGGAGAAAATTGAGTGATCGTATCAAAGTCATCATAGCAACTTAGTTCATTCAGCTCTTGTCGATCAGCGCGGGATCGACTCAGAGTTCCAAAAGGCACTAGAAAAGGAAGTAGCTAGATGGCGTGAAATACTTCTTTGTATTTTAGATGCAAACAGGTAAATATTTTAGGCCAGAACTCTAAATACTTTCTTATTTTTAGTATTACAGAATTTCTATTATCTACATTTAACTAACTTAGAAAACATTGTTTTAGGGCAATATTCGTCAATGGAGGAGAACGAGAAATGGAACTTTTTAAGTTGCCTTAAACTTATTTCTCGTCACAACGAAACATTAAAGAATCATCTTGAAACAGTTGCTCGTCATCAAAATAAAGGAACCAGAATGCAAGCTCACTATCTCTCCTGGCAATCACAAAACGAATTCATCAGTGAATGCGCAACATTAGTTCAAGCAGCAGTTGTGAAAGAAGTAAAAGATGCCGTATATTTTACGATAATTACTGATAGGACCCCAGATGTATCTCACACCGAACAAATCACGTTTATTCTTCGATTTGTGCAATTCAACTCGGGTAAGATGATTTGGGGAGTTAAAGAACAATTTCTCTGCGTTGAAGATATGGAGAAAAAGAAAGGTGCAGATACTGCTTATTTAATTTGCAACGTTTTAGCGAAAGTGAATCTCGATTTACAAAAACTGAGAGGCTAAGGATACGACAATTGTTCTAATATGGTGGATTCTATAATGGAGCCCAAGCTCATATACTGGAAAAAAATCCGTTTGCTTTATACATTTCTTGCGGTGCTCATAGTTTAAATTTAGCTGGAGTTCATGAGTCTTGCGCTGAGATCAAAGCGTTTTTGGGCAATACCCAAGCCCTCTTCGTGTTTTTTAGTTGCAGCCCAGCAAGATGGAAAATTCTTCACGAAGAGACTGCTTTATCACTTAACAATCTCTCAGATACTAGATGGTCAGCCCACATAGCAGCTGTAAATCATTGCTGCTCTGGATAGAACCGTTAATCAACTTGACCAAACTGTGGACATGTTGAATCAAACGAAATCGTTTGGCAAATATTTTAGGTCATTTGAATCAGTAGTTCTTCTGACCATTTGGTATAAGACACTGCAAAATATTGATAATGTTAGTTGATGTCTCCAGTCGGAGTCAATCACCATTGAAGAAGAAGTCATCCTCATTCAACTACTTCTAGATGACCTAGGTCGCATTCATTCGTCGTGGAATTGTATTTTGACTGAAGCAAAGCTAGTGGCTGGAAATCTAGGCTTTGAAACAGAATTTAAAGTTAAACGCACAAGAAGAGTGAAAAAATTCCACGAGGGACCATCAAATACAGCCCACTACCACGACGATACAGAAAAGAATTTTGAAGTAAATATTTTCAACGTGGCATTGGACCACATAATTCTACCAATTCAGTCAAGGTTCAATGTGGTGAAAAGGTTTCTTCTCAGTTTTCCTTTATCTGGCTTCAGTCTGAAGACCCTTCTTCACAAGATGACAAAGCTCGTCAACTTGCGAAATTCTATTCGTTATATATACGTTATATATACGTTAAAGAAAACGATCTTATTGAGTAAATTTGCCACTTTGACCGGTTGAAAGCATCGTCCTTGTTTAGTAAAGGCAACTCTCAATCTTTTAAATCAAATATATTCCAAAGGCTTACAACCAACTTTCCCGTCGATATGCATACTTTAGCGCATCTTCCACACAATGCCAGTATCCGTTGCAGAGGGTGAAAGATCTTTTAGTAAACTGAAGATTATAAAAACCACTTCAGAGCCACCATGGGACAAGAGCGACTTTCAAATCTTATGGCGTTGTCTATTGAAAATGATCTCGCGAAATCATTGTCATATGATGAAGTAATTTCTTATTTTGCCTCGAAAAAAGCTCGAAAATTTTATTTAAATTAGGAATTGTTTATGATGTGGTTAGTTAGCAAAAAATGAAATAAAAAAAAAGTTAAAGTAGCTATAAAGGCATACTGTATTGTTTTCCTTCTATGCCAAGTATATATATATATATATATATATATATATATATATATATATATATATATATATATATATATATATATATATATATATATATATATATATATATATATATATATATATATACAGTGCCGTGCCAAAATTTGAAGGAGGCCCTTTTTGAAAATTAAAATTATGATATAGGTGCTTTTTTATTTATTTATAATATTAAAACTTCGTATTAACGTTTGCTTATTTTTTCAAATTCGGTACACCTAACAAAATGATGCATGTATTGACATGCATACAATGATGATTGTATTGACTGGCGAATACAAAGAAGGGGGTGGGGATTAGCCCCCAAAGAACTATCAAACTTTATATTTTTATTAATATAAAAAAAAAAAAAAAGGAAAATTAAAATAATGCTGTTTTAAAGTTATACACACATTTAATATATATACCGTATAATCTCTCTAATTCGAATCTCCTTAATTTGAAAACCTCCATAAATCGATTAAATGCAAAGTCACCGTGAAATACCCTTATGTGAAAAAAACTTTCTGTAATTCTAAAATCACTCTAATTCGATTTTTTATTTTCTCCATTTTTGTTCGAATTAGAGTTTATATATTTGCCAATATATAAACATTGTAAATGATCAAATGAAATATTTGCCAATATATAAACATTGTAAATGATCAAATGAAATAGTTGTTTAACCTAAAAAATAGGGCCCTTTTTTTGTTGTTGTTCCGACTATCCTCCATTAGGACCAATCAGTGACCTGGATCCGCCATTGATTGTATTGCTGAGTTAGTGGACGTTTTATTTTAGTAAAACTTTTGTTTAGAAAGTTTTGTTTTTGTTTAGCTTAGTTTAAGTTAAATCTTATGAAAAAGATGCTTTGTATTACTAAATTAGTCTACGCAGCGCAAAAATACAGCTGCCGATTTTTAATTTAAAAAGCAATCTTTTATTCAAAAGATTGCCTGCCCAGGCCAAAACCCTCCGTCTATGTATGTACGTTCTACTACACCAATCCTTAGATTGGTGTAGTAGAACGATACAGTTAGTCAGTCGATGTATACACACTCCACTTCGCCAATTTCTAGATAGTCAGTAGACGTGTGTACACTAAATTGTGTTTACCCCTATATCAGTAAACAAGTATATATTTGCAACCTATAAAAAGAAACAATCAGATTTCGCTACTTGCTGAAT
>NC_061157.1:30043736-30263736 GCF_022113875.1 Hydra vulgaris
CATACATACATACATACATACATACATACATACATACATACATATAGTATATGTATATATACATATGTATTTATATAAAAAACATAGTTTATGCACACATACATTATATGTGTGTGTGTATAAACTATGTATTTTTATAAAAATAAAATTTGGGAATGTTTTACTTGTTATCTCAAAATTGCATTAATTTTGAGATAACAAGTAACATCAAATTAATTTTCTTTCTTATTTAATATTTTTGTGTTTTAGATATTTTATCCAAAAAATTTAATTAAATTGCACAATTATTTATATATTAGTATTTATAGTTAAAGATATAATTAAGCAAAATTTAAAAGTATGAAATGTTTTTAACAATATCTTAAAATATTTTAAAATCTGCAACATAAAATAAAACAATGTTTTCTAGATCTGATAGCAATATATGAAGAATCACACTCTCTATTTTTTGAAACCATCTGCATGCACTTCAATTGCAGGATATATGATCGCCTATGGAATCAATTAGAGTTAATTGGAAATAAGCAAGTTGTGCTGATGTAGGAGTCACTGCATACTCTATATGTAGATACATTCATATGTAAAGAAAAAGAGATAAAAGTATATATTTTCTTTTAGAAAAAATTTTTTTTTTCCATTGAAGTTCTAACAAAGTAATGTGAAAAAAAAAATTTCAGAAGAAAAAAGATATTTTAAAACAGTTTCTAATTAATGACAAGTAATCCATAAGATTTAACTAATAAATCTTGAACAATAAATCTTTAACTGATGAAAAGTATTACAAGTAGCATTTTTTTCACAGCAAAATCTTAAATCTTAGTCCATATTTTAAGACATTTAGTTCTTAAACAAGAAATATTTATCTTGTTTAAGAAATAAATTTCTTATCCCCCTATTTGTTTCTTAAAACAAGAAATATATTACTTGTTTTAAGAAATAAATTACAGTGTAGGAAATTTTTTTCTTGCTTTAAGATTTACAGCAATATTGTTAATCTAGTCTTTATAGTTTAAGAAATATATTTCTTGTTTTAAGAAATAAATTGCAGGATAGGAAGTTTATTTCTTAAAACAAGCAATATTTTTTTTGTTTTAAGAATTGAATGTCTTAAACTCCGGACAAAGATTTACAATTTTGCTGTATTCATATTTTCATTTGTATTCGTGATTTAGCTGTATTTATATTTTCATTTGTATTTTCACTCATTTGTATTAAAGCATTTATATTTGTGTTGTTAGGTATATGGTTGGCTATAATATGGAAAGTTTAAAAAGTTAAAATCCACAAAGCATAAAGTATAAATATGGAATCTAGAAGCACTGAAAAAGCATTGTATTGAATCTGGATACTATGTAGAGAGAAAAATAGTAAATGTATTTATATATATATATATATATATATATATATATATATATATATATATATATATATATATATATATATATATATATATATATATATAAATGTAATAATAATATTTATATTTTAATAAAAAGTTAAAGAGTTCGTTTAATTTTTTTAAACTAATTTTTATTATATTATATTAATAATGTTTTTATTGTTATTTTTAAACTGATAATTTTGCTTGTGGTCTACCATTTGATGAATTTATTTATGGTCCATCATATCAAGAACACAAGATACAATCATAATGTTAATAGACTACTGGTGTTGATTCTAAGGTAAAAACAAATTTTTCAAAGCAGCTAAAGTTTATATTATAAGCATATAAAATGTTTGAAAAATGCTTATGTGAAAGCTTATACAATAATATGTAAGCTTAAAAAAAATCAAAAAGAAAGAACAAGCTTATGTAAAAAGTAAAAGAAGGCTCACAATATATGCTTATCTTTCTTAATTTCACAGATTTTAATTTATAATCTATGTCATGATTATGTAATTTATTTTGTGTTTAGAGATATGTTTGACTATAATCAAGAGAATGCGAGAAAAAACGCAAAAAGAAAGAAAGATAACAGTTATTTGTTCTAAAAGCATATATCCCAGCAAGCACATCAACGTTGAAATAACGTTGAAAAAAAGTTGAAATTTTAGGTTGAAAAACGGTTGATTTTTAGTTAAAATGGAAACACAAATCTACGTTGAAAACAAACGTTAGATCAACGTTGAAAACAAACCATAAATCAACGTTAGATTAACGTTGATTTAGCGTTGATTCAACCAACTTATACTCTACTTTATGAACCTTAAAAAAATAGCTGCTTTTTGTACCGTGACTAATTTAAACCCGCAAAACATTTATTTTTTGTGCAATATAGTGTTGTTGTGAGTAGTCAACTCGCAATAACACCAATGCATTGTCCTGATAATAAATAGCATGTGTGAAGAATCATTACATGTGCTCATACCAAAGCCCAAAACATCAATCATACCAAAGCCCATACCATACCAATAACATACCCATAGCCCATACCATACCAATATTGTGCAAGCGCAGAAAACTAAACTATAAATAAAACCACTACGATAACTAAGACATTTTTAAAACAAAATATGATACAAAATTGAAATTATTTTTAAAACGATCTTGATAAAATATCGTCGTTTTCTTCATCGCAAATATAAGCATCAGCATCTTTATAAACTTCTGTTTCATTTTGATTTAATGCCCGTTTCCCACCGTCCAATCGATATGGTGCAAACTTCAAACAATCTGCAATATATGTTCGAGCATCGTGTTTTTTTATTTTAAAAGACCGGGTAACTGCATCTAAATAAAAACATCTTTAAAGTAAGATTTTGTAATTTACAAGCATTAATTTACTTCACATAGTTCATATATCTGACTGTATATTATAACCGGTACACCGATTATATATATATATATATATATATATATATATATATATATATATATATATATATATATATATATATATATATATATATATATATATATATATATATATATATATATATATATATATATATATATTAGGTTGGTTGAAAAGTTCGCGGAGCGGAAATGAAAAAACAATTTTATGATTCAAAAAATGACTTTATTCTTCAGTATATTCTCCCTTAAGAGCAATACACTTTTTCCAACGATTCTCCAATTCATGTATCCCATCACTGAAGTGCGATTCCAGAAGGCCTTCAAAATACCCATTTACGGCTGCAATGACTTCTTCATGTGATGAGAAACGCTTTCCACGTAGAAATTTTTTGAGATGTGGAAAGAGGTGGAAGTCGGACGGAGCCAGATCTGGTGAATAGGGTGGATGTTCCAAGCGTTCGTACTTTAATTCGACCAATTTCGCCTTTGCAACATCGCTGATATGAGCAGGTGCGTTGTCCTGGTGATAAATGACTTTTTTATGCAGCAAACCAGGTCTTTTCTCACGAATTTTTTTATCCAACTGGTCCAAAAGATTTTTATAATATTCACCTGTTATCGTTTTACTGGTTTGAAGGTAATCTATTAATAAAATTCCTTTCGCATCCCAAAAAACTGATGCCATAACCTTCTTTGACGATTTTGACGCCTTCACTTGCTTCGGAGCTGAACAACCGGGTTCTGTCCACTCTGCAGTTTGTTGTCGCAGCTTCGGATCATAGTGGTAAAGCCAAGTCTCATCCATGGTTACGAATCGACGCACAAAATCTGTTTTATTCTTTTGAAAACGGGCCAAATGTTCTTGAGAAAGTTTTACTCGAGTGCGTTTCTGATCCAGAGTTAGCGAATGCGGCACCCATCTTGCCAACAGCTTTCTCAGACGTAATTCATCGTGCAAGATGTGTAATACCCGTTCATCTGAGATGCCCACAGCATCAGCAATTTCACGTTTGGTCAATCGTCTATCATCCATAACCATGTCATGCACAGCATTAATCGTTTCTTCAGTAGTAGCACTTTTTGGACGTCCAGAGCGAGGGTCATCTTCAAGGCTTGAACGCCCACGTTGAAACTCCGCAGCCCATTTGCATACTGTTGTTTTTGAAGGAGCATCATCACCCAACACATTTACCATTTCATTATGAATTTCCATGGGCTTTAAACCTTTTTTTCACAAAGAATTTTATTACAGCACGATGTTCAATATTTTCCATTTTAAAAAATACTATGACACGTCTAATTTCAATAGCTTGTAAACAAAGACTGAAATGACATATCGACTTGAAATTTTTTATGCGTTCATACGAAGAATGAATACGTTTAATACAGTTATAAATTTGTTTCTACTACTGCAACATAGGTGCCGCTCCGCGAACTTTTCAACCAACCTAGTATATATATATATATATATATATATATATATATATAGGTGGGAGCAGCGGAAAGACATATAATATACATACCAATAACACCTCTATAAATATTTAAAGTTTGAAAACCAATCTTTTTTGTTTGTTTTGTATTAGATCCAGTCAAATTAAACTTTGCTTGCAGTTTATTTGCCATTAACCTGTAAAGAAATAACAAATAATTTAAAAAAAATTACATTAAAAATATCTCAAACTAAAAATAAACTAAATTAATGAAATCATCGCAAAATTATGCAATAAACAACAATGGATATCTTAATTAGGATATGAAAAATTAGACAACTTAGTGGTTAGAGTTAACAGAATAACCAATCTAGACTAGTCAATATACATGTGATTTGATACTGAACAGGTATATTGAAACATACCTGTTTAAAACATTTGCTACACATTTCTTTGCACTGCTTCCACCAAGTCTAGAAAGTTCTTTCACCTGTAATTGAAAAGTAATTTTACAAGTTACAAAATATATTGTACACTTTAGAACTACTTTAAATGCTTTCTTAAAGGTTTCTTTTAAATAATTACAAGAAATAAAATTATCATAGTTCAAAATATGGTTTAATTAATTAACACTCTTTTGTAAGTAAAAAAATGTTCGATTGTCCTGCAAGGCTCTTAGGAGGCACTTTTTCAAAATTTTAGTAGCCCTTTAAGAAAATGAGTCATCCTGTATTTTTATGGTTTGAATATTTCTTATATAAAATTTATAATGAATCACGCAGTCTCATTTTCATACTTGTGTTATATAAATAATTTGAAACAATGAAAACCTTACAAATGCTTTGAACTCTTTAAGATTCGTCAATCCTGCATCAAACGTTATCAAATCTGCAAGCTCGGCAAATGGTTGGGGAAGATGATAAACATCATCTTTACTTTCATTAAAAGTAGAAACTAATCTAAACAGATCGTCAAGCCTTGTATCGATATGTTCTAATTTCCGAATTACCATCAATTGAAATGCTAAATTTAAAAAAAAAAGAAAAAAGATTTGTGTAAAAAATAAGTATAAAACAAAAATTCCAGCACATCAACACATCAGATTTTTATAAGTTATCAGCAATCTAAATGCGAACAAAAATAAAATTGAAAAGAAAAGACAGAAACTACATTACCTTTATTATTTTTTTACTATTTTTTGGCATGCTAATTTGTGAACTGCCTGGCAATGAATTAAGTGGTAAACCTAACATAAATAGATGAAAAAAAATGAAATGAACCTAATAATTTTTAAATTCTTTTTTATAAAGCTATTATATAAAAAAAATGACATAAACCTAATAACTTTTAACATTTTTTTATACAGTATAAAGAAAATGTCAGTAAAGAAAATGTAATACTGACACATTTTTTTAACATTTTTTTTATATTTATATTTTCTTTACATTTTGATTTGATATTTATCCTTTTTTTCTTTTTAAGAAACATCTCTTCTTCACTATTTTCATCTTGGTCATCCAAGAACTGTGTAACATCTAAATAATAAAAAAACAATCAAGATTACCAAAGGACTTCTTTACAACATATCATATTTACATTAATATTTTAAAACCTCCACTACTAACATAATAGAGCAAGCACAATATTTATCAAGTGTATACCTAAACTAGATTTTGTTGTTCGCTTTTTCTTAGTAGGAGGAACAGGAAGTGGTAATACAGTTCGTTTTTTATTTGGAGAAATTTGTTTACACTCTAAATTTTACAAAACACACTTTACAAGTATTTTAAAACAAAGTAGAATTTTTACTTTGAAGATAGATTTTTCTAGAACTTTAAGAAATATAAAAACTAAAAAAACAATTCAAAAGTATTGAAGAATCGAACTTCGTTGCTAGTTTTTCATTATTTTATCTTTACAATTAAATACAAACTAAACTAGACTAACATGTCTAGTCAAGCAATCAAAATTTCTTACTTATTATATCCATTACTCCAGCGGTCTCTCCAGCAGTAACATTATCACCATACTTGTCACATACACCTCTATCATTATCTAAGTATGTTAATAAAGCAATCAAAATTTGATAACTGGGATATACTTTCCTTAAATATGACAAATATAAATAGTTGTATAATATAAATATGAACAAGTACAAATATAAATCATTTGTATTTATTTTAACACAATATTTGAAAATACCTGTAATTTTGACATATTTCAGTTTAAATTTAAGCCAATCATCTGTTGGATCATATCGTTTTTGAACTGCAGATTCCACTTTTCTATTCGGCCAATAAACAAAACCACTCTTTATCCAATTAGATGGAATTGTATTTTCAAACTCACTGACAACACCTTCTTTAGAATATTCCAACCAAACAGCTCTTGTCCAAGCCATAGTTCAAAAAAGTTTAATTTTAAGATGGATTTTAGCTGATAAAAAATTGAAAAAACCTGTAAAACCTTTTTAAAAAATATTTTAGAAATATTCATTCTGAACTAAAAGAAATATGAATATTTTCTAACCAAAAATACTTATAAATTGTCAGAAAATATTTTTGATACAATATACTTATTGCGATACAATAAAACAAAATAGAGTTTGCACATAATTATACTTTTGTGTGTGTGTTGCACAAAAAAGTTTAAGTCATCATCATCATTAAACTTTTTTGCACATGCTTACGTCATGTGTGAATTGCGGTTTTGAAAACATATTTAAAGAAAAATTATATTAAATTACAAAAACAGTAATAATAACAAATACAAATGAACTACTGAATGTTTTATAAACAGTATCTATAATTTAACATTGTGATGCAGTGGTATAATAACAGTCCCAGTTTTATATGGAATAGCACATGCTTTTTTTCTTATTTTATTTTTTTTAATAACTTTTCTTTGAAACCCACTGTTTGCATGCAGAAGATAAATATCCACAAGTTTTGAGCAACACGGCTTGCTAAAAAATCCATCTAGTCTGGATAACTTGTATACATTGCATTCAATATCATTTTTGTTTAAAACTTTTGTAATGCATATAATTTTTGGCGAATAAAGGAAAAACCAGCTATCTTTATTATTAGACTTAAATTTTGTTTTTATATTCTTCTCGTTTTGATAAGAATTAGTATTTTCGATTTCGGCAATTCTTTTAGTTATTTGCGACAATGGATTTTGAGGTTTACGAATATACTTCTTAAGAGTTCTTAGGTAATTCTCAAAAGGGAAAGCAGACATTTCTTGCAGACTAGAGGAATGATTACTAATGTCATCAGCGATATGCGTTAAATGATGAACATTATAACTCATAAAATCTTGTCCATACAAAACAGGAGCAGCGCTAACAAACCAATTTAAAAGCTGTTGTGCATAGGACACTAATTCACCATCTAAAAAAAACTTGTCATCAACCATTATGGTCACTGCTACAGATAATGACAAAAAATGGTGATACATTTGGCGCGAAACAATGTTTTTTAGTACAACCATTCCAGTATACAACAGAAAATTCTTAAACTCTGTTGCTTTCCATCGCTTAAACTCAGCCAGACTTCTTGGTTGTCGGGCAAACTCTGATGGCATTTTGCCATTAAGTTGGAGAAGGTAATCTGATATGGCTGCCTTTTGAGCTGGTGCAAGTCTAGATACCTTTGGACCTTGATACAAATATTTCAAGATTCTTTTAACCACACCAAGATATACTAGATGCATTATGTCTAAAACAAATCCAGAAATGCAAGGAACATTTCTTGATGACAAACTACATATACTTTTTTGATGTTCTTTTTTTTTGCTTTATTTTTTTTTTTATGCAATATTTAGAGCAACTTATAACATTAATAATTGTAGAATATATTTATGTTATTAATTTTTTTTTATCGTTTAAGGAATACATTTTTAGAAGAGTTTTTTTGTAAAGTAAATTTTGCGCTTTTAACGGAAATTTCCGGCAGCAGATTTTCCAGAATTTTTCCGTTATTTTACAGAAAAATCAGTCACATGGTAACGGAAATATCCGTTTAAATACGGAAATATCTGTTATTACGACGATAGATATTTTCCGTAATTTATACGGAAATTTCCTTCAACACTTTATTTTTCCGTAAAACAACGGAAACTTTCTGGAAAATCTGCTGCCGGAAATTTCCGTAAAAAACGCGATATTTTTTTAACAGTGTATATACGTTATACGTTATATGTTAGAATTATAATAATAGTATATGTATAATAGTATATGTTATATGTCATAGATATAATAGTATATGTTATATGTTATTATAGTATATGTTATATAAATATATAAAAATAATAGTATATGTTATAGAATACGTTATATGTTATATGTACGGAAAAAACACAAAAAAAACTTGACGTTAAATTTGTGTTAATAAGGTAGGCCTCATAAAATTATTATTTTAATATGGCAAAAAGTTACGCTGGCGCTCTCTCTATGTTCATCTGGTCAAACTAGAAATAATTTTGGCATTTTTAGTTCCAAACTAAATGTCGAAAACTCAAATGTCCTCGTTTGTCGTTATGGAGACTTAAACCGATTTTCTTGCTGTTTTAGCGCAGAAAAAATTACTCGGAAATGTTTGGGGTGTGACGAGACGCTATTATAACAAGTTGTTTGAATTCGCTGTTATTAGCGACTCTTCAGTTGCTACGTTTTTAGAAACTGACATTAAAATAAAAGGTTGTGTTTTAACCTTCCAACAAAAATTTGTTCGAAAGGTGCACGTTTTAGTTCAAAACATCCCTGTCGGCACACTCAGGAATGGTTGCCAAAGTGCTATTGTTTTACTTGGTAAGCATCTAGCTGTCGGCATCTAGCTGTCGGCTTCATCTAGCTGTCGGAAGAGGAGAGTATGACTCTTTTTTTATTTGCAAAAATGTAAAAACTATGGAGAGGATATTTTTACTGGAAATGTGATCATTATTATCAGAAACTGGAAAAATCCACATCAAAACCCCTTTACCGATATCAAAACGTTGATGAACTCACTCTTCGCTACAAACACCAAGGCCAACCCGAATCCAACCCTCCAAAATTGACAAACTCAACTGTTTTACCTTCAATACAACCTACCGTAACGCAGAACAACAGCGCAAGTGAAGACATTGATGCTAACAGTGGCAGTGTTGACATCAATGTGGATATTGCTACGGTAAATCAATGTCTTAATGAAAAAGAACACCCTGTAAAACCACAAAAAATAAAATCCACTCAACCAACAAGAAAAAAACTCGGTCAATCGGAGTGTGAAACCCCCAAAAAAGTTATTAACACCACGGAAATTAAAGAATCCACGCATTAAAACGATGTGATGTTTTGTGACGATGAAACAGATATTTTAATAATAGATGAAGATTATGATAGCCAACTTTGTGCGGAAAAGGAATCGTAAGATTATTTTCTCTCATTATTTTTGTTTTGTCTTAACTTTCTTTTTTTCGCTTTGTTTTCAAATTTGACTTTTTGTTCAAACCTTTCTGTTTTTAAACTTAATTTTTTTTTTTCTACCAATAATTTTTTTCCCGAGTTTTTTTCTGTTCTATTTAAATTTCTCATTAAAATGAATGGCACATGTTTAATTATGCGCATAAGCTGTCGTAAATCGTATTGTTGTAGTTCGCGCTTTTTTGTGAAATGATATGGTCCAGTGCGTCCATCTGTTCGTATTACGTCATTTCAATCAAAAACTCGTGTTCTAAGGTTAAGGTTTAAATGTTTGTGTTTTTTATATCAGGTTGTAAACTTATTATATTTATGTTTAAGCTACACGAGTTTTCAAATTAGGAAAGCTGATCCTCCCCGTCATGGCTATTAATATTTTAACATGCAACATAAACGGTCTAAACACCCAAACCAAACGCGACAATTTTTTTGGTTTTCTTAAAAAGTCCTCCTTCGATCTTATCCTCCTTCAGGAAACAAAATCTGGACCGTACACTGTAAAGCAGTGGGGTGATGAATGGATTGGCGAGTCTATTTGGAACTCTGGTCCAAGTCACAGTTGTTGCGAGGTGGCGATTCTCTCTAAACCCAACATTTCTGTAACCGAGCTAAAACGGGACACTAACGGTAGAATATTAAACGCCATGATAAAAATTAGTGAGCACGAAATGCAAGTGCTAAATATTTACGCACCTAATGTGCCGAGAGAAAGGCGCCTTTTTTTTGGCGACCTTGGAGAATTTTCGCAGGACACAGGACTACCCGTCCTGTTGGCCGGAGATTTCAACATGGTCGAAAGCCTACCTCTTGACTCAGAAGGCTCGAACAATGCAAAATATCATACCTACGGCATTGCTAAACTCAGGGTCTTCCAAAGTAAGTATAACCTAGTAGATGTTTTTCGTTATAAGTTTCCCAACAAAAGAGAATTCACATGGCGAAATCAGACGGTTAAATGTAGACTCGACAGAATCTACTGTCCTGATGAAGTCGCCAAAAAAGCAACATACACCAAAATTCTCACCAACCCTTTTTCCGACCACGAGTTCGTGTCAACAACTGTCAATTTTAGTAAAACTAGGAGAGTACCAGGATACTGGAAATTAAATTGCTCTCTATTGAAAATAGAAGGTTTTCATCATCACTCAATATTTGAGTGATGATGAAAACCAGTTTTTAAACACCCGCCTAACCGGCGCGGAACTAAAAGCAGCCCTTTTTAAATTTGAAAACGGAAAATCTCCGGGCTATGACGGATTTCCAGCTGAATTTTACAAAACTTTTTGGCACATTTTAGAAAAAGATTTTGAAGAACTTGCCTACGAAATTCTTTTTGTAGAAAAAAATACTAGCCACTCTATGAAAAAGTCAATAATTTCACTGATTCCCAAACAAGGAGATCTTACTAAATGCAAAAATTGGAGGCCCATATCTTTAATCGGCGCCAATTACAAAATAATCACAAAAGCGCTGGCCCAGAGACTTGCAAAAGTCATGGGGAAAAATATAGAAACAAATCAGACTTGCGGAATTCTAGGTAGAAACATCTTTTCAAATTTACATCTAGTACGTGATCTTATAGATTACGCTGAATTTAAAAAACTATCTAGTTTCATTTTGACCATAGATCAAGAAAAGGCGTTTGACAAAGTCGATCGTGCGTTTCTGTTGTAAATTCTCCGAAAATTTAATCTCGGAGAAAAGTGTACCCTTTATTAACACCTTGTATTCAGACGTTTCGGCAACTGTTCTGAATTGCGGCTTCCTGTCGACCTCCTTCCTTACAGAAAGGGGTGTTAGACAAAGCGACCCTCTCTCTCTTTTGTTGTACGTTTTTGTCGCTGAAGCTTTGGCTTTGGTGATAAGAGTGGACAGCAGAATAAAGGGTTTTCCTATACCGGGAAAACTGAAACCTCTAAAACTACAGCAGTAAAAAAAGCAACTGGTTCAGTGATCAATACCTCAAAAACCAAGGGTTTTACTCTAGGGGGTTTTGATCCCAAAATTTACAGAAAATTGGATAACATAGAGTGGAACAACGACACCGGTTTTAAAATTTTAGGTGTTACCTTTTATACCAGACTGAGCAATACTACCAATTTCAACTGGCAAGTAGCTATTAACAAAATAGCGAAAAAGCTCAAGTTTCTGGGACTGCGTACTTTGTCACTTAGGGGAAAAACTATTTTGATAAATACGCTGGCAATGTCAAAAGTGTGGTTTCTAGCAAACGTGTTGCCCACTCCTGATTGGGTTATAGAGCGTTTACATAGAGCCATTTTCGAAAATCTGTGGCAAAAGACCAATTTCAACCGGGTCAAACGAGAGACCCTTTTCCTACCCGTCAAAAGCGGGGGTTTCGGAATATTATCACCAAAGTAGCAAAGTTTTGCGCTCCACCTCAAAACGCTCTTTCAAATAAAAGAGTACGAAGAGGGCAAAACTCACGATTCTTACTACTTTTCAAAGTATTGGTTGACAAGTTCACTTGTAAAATTTACTAAACAAAACCAAAGCTGGAACTTGAAGACAAAACACTTTTCCAAAACACTGGGACAACAAAATATCTCAGTACTACAAAACCACAATTGAATTTTTAAGCAAATACGGGTCCCTGTTTAACATCCCCCTAAAAACAACAAAAAATATTTATTTAGAAGTAGCAAAAAATAAAAAGACAGTTGTGCCAGCTAAACTATTCTGGAACAGTTTATTACATCACCTAAGAAAAATTTTCTTGTTTTTTAATATTGCAATTTCGCAATTAAAAAATATCAACACATGTTAATAAATTTACAATACAAAATTTATAATTCTGAAGTAACTTAGTTTTCGTGTAAAAAAGTGCAAGTTATTTGGCAAAGTTAAATAGAATGAAATCTTTAAAATATTAACAATATTTGAACGCATTTTAAATAAAATTTATTTTATAGAATTATAAGCAAATTACTAAGTAAATAAAATATGTAAAAAATTAATTTATTGCATTTTATGCTATAAACGTAGAAGCATTTTGTTTTTTTAATGTGGCAAAAAAAAATAAACGTAAAAACAGCGTATATTATTTGAACTGTTTAAATATAACAGGATTAAATCTGTATTTATCATTCATAGCAGCCAATCTTTCTGTTTCGGAGACACCAATTCTCTTAACTTTGTTTTTATAAAATCTTTTAAGATCTGCCAGTATTACTCTTTCTTCATCGTGTTGACACACCATTTGATCTGTAACTTTAGCAAATTCGTTTCGAAAATCAGAAACATACTGTTTTAATTCAAAAAGTTGCTGTTTGAATGTAGCTAAAAGAGAGTTTTAAAGGTGTGATTAAA
Organism: Hydra vulgaris; assembly: GCF_022113875.1. Classification (NCBI taxonomy): domain Eukaryota; kingdom Metazoa; phylum Cnidaria; class Hydrozoa; order Anthoathecata; family Hydridae; genus Hydra; species Hydra vulgaris. The sequence continues at coordinate 30,056,761 of NC_061157.1, forward strand.
ACCATCAACCACAATAAAATAATTTTTGTAAAACAAAACAAAATAAAATCTTTTTTAAAAACAGACAAACAACATAATTTACCATCCACTCCAACTTTGTTTTTCTTTCTGCGCATAATAAACTCAAATGTAAAAGCACAAACAATAAACAGAATAATCATGATGCTCAAGTAAATTAGTGAGCTTTGAAAGGCAGGCGATGTTTCAGAAAAAATATCTGCAATAATTTGGCTTGAATCTTGGACAGCAAGACTCTAATAATAAATAAAGCTATATTATATAAAGTTACATACAATATGTAAATAAAATTTTAACTACAAATATAAATGTTTACTGGAATTTCTGATCTTAATGATGTCGCAAATGCAGAAATTTCGTTACTTTTTGAACCAATAAAACTATCAATATCTATTGTTAAAACCACACTGCTTCCAGACATGACAAAACCGTACCCAGTATTTATATTATCGAGAGATATTATTGTTAAGGATTTTTCGTCCAACACAGATTGATAGCCCAACAATGATAACGTGTCAACGTACACGATATCAACAACCTTGTTCTGTAAATCTTCAAGCATCGATAAAATATCTGTGTAACGCACTATATAAAATATTTAAGTCAAAACATGTTTAATTATCATCTTTAGGGTTATTTCAAAATTTCTTACCTTGAGATACCTCTGCATTGTTTATAATAGCCAGTTTAAGTTCTAAAGAATTGTTTAATGCTGCAACCTGTGAAAATAACATATAACTTAAAAATAAAAGATAAAAGAAAGTTGTCAAATCTAAATGCAGCAACGTATAATTGATAAGGGATAAAAAGAATCAAGCTGCAAGTGAAAAGAGTTGTTTAATGTAGCAACCTATAAATACAACATATTAATAAAAATAAAAGATAAAAGTTCTAGAAAGTTGTCTAATATAAATGTTCTAAAAAATTGTTTAATGAAGGAATCTTTAATTGATAACATAAAAGATAAAAAGAACCAGCTTAAAACTACAGCCCATAATTTTCATTTAAGTTACCTACAAATAGTTTTTTAAACTTTTTGAATATTAATAAGTTAAAAACCTTTGTGTTGTATATTATTAAGTTAAAATTAAAACCTTAAAGTTAAATTAAAAACCTTTGTGTTGTATAACATATAATCCTTGGAAGAACTCAAAGTCGTTAAGTTTGTAACTATAAAAGCAATAATTATGCCGTTTAAAATTAATCCAGTAAGAAACCAAACCATTGCAAACGTTCGTGACAATACTGAACGTGGACTCAAATCGCCATATCTAGTTAATTTGAATAAAACTGAGAAATAACTATAAATGTAAAATTTTTTTAAATTTTCATAGATAATAAGCTTTGCTGTTGTCCTAATAGTCCTGCTGTCATTCTTGTCCTTAAAGTCCTGCTGTCATTCTTGTCCAAAAAGTCCTGCTGTCATTCTTGTCCAAAAAGTCCTGCTGTCATTCTTGTCCAAAAAGTCCTGCTGTCATTCTTGTGCTTATAGTTCTCATAGCTTGAAACTATGACTATAATCAAATTCTTTTATTATTAGATAATTATATAAATTTGTTTAATGTTTATTATTATTATTGCAATGTTTATTATTAGAAAAGTCATAAAAAATATTATTAACATAAAAATAAGTAATGATGCACTTTAAATAAATAAAATTAGCATTAAAAAAACTACCCAATTGTTGTCATAGTGACGAATGTAAACCAAAACCCTGACAACGGTCCTCGAAGTGAACTTCCTTTGGAAAACTGTTCTGGATTTGAAAACTGATCCTGAAAGATTAATTTTTTGTTACATTTATAGCACAATTAAAAAGAAAATGTAACCTTTTATAAACAAAAAAAACTTATTTACAGTAAACCAAATTACAATCCCAAATATAGAAGCAATGGCATAGCTGATAAGCAGCACAGGCCACACATTCAACACGCCTAACAACATTTTGTTTATAACTTGATTTATTGTATTTTCGTTTCGCACAACTATTGCGATACCAGGTGACATTACCAACACAGAAAACTCGCTGTCAGGTGCCACTTCACGTCCATTCATTCCGTATATAGGAAAACTTATGTCAACATCGTTGCTTATAGCGTTTTTTAAATCAAATTCTGAGCTTTTAATTGTTTCATCTCCGGATTTAGATTGATTGAAGTAAAGTTTAGAATTAGAGTAACCTTGACATGAACCACAAGATTTAACAACCATCTCTTGCAACAAAGTTAAAAAAAATCCGCTTGGATTCAAATTAGCATCAGCTGAAGTAAATGGTTTTTTAATGTACAAGTTTGCAAAAAGAAATTCAGGGCATTTGCATGTTTCTAAGCAAAAAGTATAACAAAACAATTTTCCTAAGGTTTATAAATATATATATATATATATATATATATATATATATATATATATATATATATATATATATATATATATATATATATATATATATATATATATATATATATAAAGATTGAAATTATATCATAAAAATTAGATATCAGAGTAAAGTTTATAGTAAAAAACACTAACTTGCTTGGTATTCAGGGGCAGGGCCACTACCAGCAGCAGTAAAACCTGCAACACTCACACTGTAAATTGCATAATTAAGAAGGTCTCTTTGTTTGTAATATCGAGTGTATATGTCAAAGTCTAAAACAATTTTAGTTTTTTCTCCACTTATTTCTACTCCTGATCGATAACTTAAATAATATATGAGTCGATATCCAAGTAAAACTCCATTGACATACTCTGTTGGTATAGGTCTCCAAGATACAGACCACCAACTCGTTGATTGCATATCATTTACAACAAAATTTGGAACTGGAATAGAAGGTACTGGAAAAAAAACAAAACATAGTTTCGGGTAATTTAAGTTATTATACATGAAAAAATTTAATGACAAATGGTGCCCAAAGATGTGGTTATATTCTAAATATTCAAGTAAAAAAAAAAATTAACATTATCTCAAAACACAAACCTCCTTCAATTGTTTTACACATAGAGTATTGAACAGGACCATCACCATTTGCATTATATCCATAAACTTCAACAAGGTAAAGTGTATATGGTTTCAAATTTTTTATTGTGAAAGCATTAAAACCAAATTGAGCTTCAACTACTTGGTATGTTTCTTTTTTTGTGTAAATCTTGTATCTTATTCTATAACCAAGTATTTTACCATTACTATATTTCACTGGAATATCTGTCCACTCAATATAAATTTCTGTTGGATCTGTAGAATATGAATTTGCATAAGGAGGTGGTCGCTCTGGTGCTAAATATATATTATATATATATTTGATCATTAAGTGATATATATATATTTGATCATTAAGTATTTTAAATCATTTCTTAGTTGTCATTAAGTTTTTCCACAAAAAAGTGTCCAAAATAAAATTTAAAAAATACTTTTTTTTAATTAAAAGACTGCCACAAATAAAAATTCCAACCAATATATTCTACTATTTCACCTAAATAATTTTATACATTTACATTTACACACACTTACATACAATATTTTTAACTTTTACATATACACATATAAAATTAATATATACCATACATAGTTAAAGAAAGACAACCTAAGGAATTCTTTATTTATAATAAACAAACAATCTAGTTTTATATAATTACTATATAAATAAGAAAATTATACTGAGAACATATCACTAGTTTCGAAGCATTAACTATTTGTAAGCACCTAATGTTTTGAACAATTTGAAATTTGTATCAAATAAAAATAATTTCTCTGATAATCTATTTCATTTCATCATATTTGAAAATAATAGAAATTATAATTAATCTAAAACATGTATGCCAATTGCCAACAAATACAAAAAAATATAAAACTCTTTTTTCATCCTTGCTGTCTCTCACATTATTTAGTTACATTGTTAAGATGTCATGTCTTTGATATTGGTAAAAGCAACAGTTGCCTGATAAACCTCTTACTCATTCAAATTTTTAAACTGTACTAGTTTAAACATCATTTATAATTTTAAAAATCTTAGACTAAAAAAACAAAGTAATCAAAATACTTACGAAAAGATGATGTTTCAAAATAAAACAGGGTACTTGGCAAACCATTTCCAATACTTAAAGCAGTAAGCATGTATGCTTTATATTTATGAGATGTAATGAGATCAGGCAGAAACCCTAACGTTTTATTTGAATCTAAACCTCTCCATTCCCATGTTGAGTTTGCAGAAGTAATGTCTTTGTAATAAACATACAACCATGTGTCTGTTTTGTTAATACAAGCATCTCGCAACCATGATAACATCACAGTGTTTTTGTCATAAGATGCAACTGATATATTGTAAGGAGGAGGGCATGATACTAAAGATATTTAAAAAGTTTTTGTAAAAATTATTAGATAAAAAGTGTAACTTGTAAGCATTTTTTAAAAGGTTTTTTCAAAAATTTCGAGATTCCTTATATCAACCCTCTAGCTATGTGTACTTGTATCAACCCTCTAGCTGTGTGTATTTGTATCAACTCTCTAACTATGTGTACTCTGAACAAATAGTCAGAAAATTTGCATATATCAAACTTTATTAAATTGAATAATATAATAATTTAATAATTTTATAAAATTATTATATTATTTATATATTATTATATTATTTACTTATTATTGTATTATTTACATATTTTATATTATTTACATATTATTATATTATTTATATATATAAATAATCTTTTATTTAGAAACTTGCATAAGCAATATATGTTTAACTAATTTGAATATTGCGGATGGAATAGGATCAGTAGTCAGTGATGGACATTTGGATTGGATATGATGTTTGCATAAAGCCACTAAGATGGTACAATACATTTGTTGACACAATATTTAAAAATGGTAACTAGAACTTCAACTAGTTTATTCAGCAATTAATTGGATTTAGTAATAAATTTAAACCATAGTTAGATTGATTTTAATTAAAATCAAGCCAAAAGTGTTAATGTGGCTCCCATTTTGATGTATTTGTGTTGCTTATTGACATTAGAGAAGATGAAGGATGCAATTTCTGGTGGAAAAGAGTTGGCTTAAAATAAGGTGATAAATCTGTTGTTTTTTTTTTTTAAATCTTAGATTCCAACAAGGCTGCAAGCAACCACTATTAGAGTTGGAAGTTACTGGAAGAGAAAAGATGAAGTTTATAGAGCAAGATAATGATTGACTGATGAATTAAAATATTGCAAATTATATGGAAATTATATGAAAAAAAAAAAGCTATCAGAAAAGCAAGATGAAGGAAGCGAAATTCAAAAAACTGATGTTCGAGAAAAAACAAGACGATTAAGAGTTTTTGGAGAACTTAGGAACAGTCACAGAGAAAGGATGAGTCTTACCTGAATTATGAGTAACATGAGAATGAATTTTAGTAGATGGCACATAAGATACTAGCTCTTTAAAGCAGTGTCAAAAGAGTAAGAGAAGCAATATTATGACAATGTGATAATGGTTGGAGGTTGGGTACAAAAGCAGGTCCAACTATGTTTACAACGCGTTTTTGCACTTTTTCTAAATAAGATAGGGCATCATTAGAAGATCTGCCCCAGATATGACAACAGCATTTTAGATTTATAGAGATAAAGAATAGAATCCAGAGTAGGAAAGTGTAGAGCACGATAAAGAGATGCAACCTTAGCAAATGCTAATTTTGGAATTCGATATATGGTTTCCAAGAAAGATAGGAAATAAGATTTAAACCTAGAAGATAAAGGGTAGGTGACTCATTGAGTACATCCCCATTATAAATATAGAGAGATCTAAATTATTACAATAACAATTGGCTGAAAAAATATTGGTCTTTATCTGAATTAAGTTCACCAGCCACTGTAAGCCTCATGCTGTAGCAGAAGAGAAATCCTTTTAAAGCTCAAATACCCCCTCCAAGTAATTAGAGTGTGTTGGCTTCTTATCATGACAAGAAAAAATTGTAATCTGGAAGATCGTTAATGTAAATTAAAAAAAGTTTAGGGCCAAGGATTAAACGTTGAGGAACCCCTGAATTAACAGGATATGAAGAGTGCTGTCCCTTGAAAACAACTTTTATACTATGATTGGAAACAAAGGATTCAATATTCTTAAAGCTAATGAAGAAGACCAGCATGCCAAACTTTATCAAAAGCTTTAGAAATGTCAAGAGCGATAGCCTTGAATCTAGATCGAAAGATCGAAATCCATACTGATGATCAGAAAGTAAGTTATTAGATTCAAGATGAGAGATTAGGTGTTTGTTAATTAAAGATTCAAAAATCTTGCTTATAATAGGAAGAAGAATAATGAGATGTTACTTAGACAAGTCAGATCGCTCTCCAGAATTTTTGAAAATAGTGATAACAGATGCCACATTTCAGCATGCTTGAAAACAAGACTCCAATAAGCACTTGTTAAATAGTTTTGAAAGTATGGGGGAGAGCTCCAAAGAACACCTTTGCAAGACTACAACAGGTATGTTGTCTGGACTGCAAGCTGTAGAAGAGTATAGAAGTAGGAAATCACTTTAGATACAGAAGCTGGGATGATACGAATGTCAAACAATGGATCAACCTGTTTGTCGGCTATATCAGGTAAAACATAACTAGTGGAATCAAGAGATAATATTGATGAAAAGTTCTAGCAAAAATTTCAGCTTTGTCTTTAAGTGAGGTGACAAAATCTGAATTATACAAGAGAGGTGGAATATCAGACTTGCCCTTATTATTGATACTGTTAAAGATTCTTCAGAAGTCACAAGAGCATAATTTTTAAGATGAAATACGTGATTTCATGACCTGAGAATAGCTGGCTTCGGTGTTAGACAAAACCTTTTTACAATGGTTTCTAGCAATAGTAAACAGACATCTGTTTCCTGGAGAATTATTTTGCTGATAGATATGGAAGTAATGGTTTTGATTGGAAATTGCAGTAGCACAATGTTAGGAAAACCATGGAGTAGAGTGAAGCTTGACCTGGAATTGTCAAGAGGGAATAAAGGATTCCATGCCAGCCTGAATTTACAACGTTATGTAAGAAGAACATTTGTCAGCAGGAAAACCAAAGATTTCTACCTAAGGGGTATCACAAAGAAAATCACAGAAAGAGTCCCAGTCAGCTTTAAGGTAGTTGTAAGAAATACGATGATAGGGGGATTCTGATGATGAAGAAGAACAAAATAATAGTTTTAGAAAGATAAAACTGTGATCGGAAGCACCTAAGGGTGAATGTGAAGAAACTGAACACTGACTAAGATCAGAAAGACAACCTAGATCGAGTAGAAAAGGTAAACAATTCAGGTTGTTTTAAAGTGAATAGGAAAGTTGATTATTTGAGTTAGAGATTGAGAAAGACAAAAGTTAAGGGGCTTATTGCCAGCAGAGTCACTGATGCTAGAGTCAAGCCATTCAGTGTGATGAGCATTCAAGTCACCAGCAACAACGATATTGGTTGATGGATAAAGAGAGAGGGCTTGGTCAATTTGATCAGAAATAACATCAAAAAGAGTGCAGTCTTCAGATGAAGGAGAGCAATATAGAACAAAGAGAAAGGCGATAGAGTGAAGTGGTGCTAAACCAAAGCACAGTAAAGACTAGTCTGTGGATTCAAAACTAGTTTCCTGACAAATGGGTGAATTTTTACAAATTTAAATGCCCAATGAATTAAAAATACATCTGCGCCAGCCTAATAGATGAGGAAGGGGTGCGAGGCTGGTTAACAGATAGAATCTGTTTACCCTTAGGAGGCCTTCTACAAGACAGTAGCCGGATACACTTAATATCTGCCAAAGATGAGTATTTTTATTGAGACACCATCCCTAGCCTTTACATATATTAGGTAGAAAAAGCAACAACAATATTGTGATTAATGGCTTTTCAAGATTTCATCTACATTGAGAGTTTATTAGGTTTAAAATCTTGATTAATTGGAGATAATAGATGAGCCTAGCAATTTTAGTTTTGGAAAAATAACATTTGTAAGAACTATATCTATGCAAAAAAATTTACATGCAGTTACTATAGTTAGATTTACTATAGATATATAAGGTACTATAGTTTATTTGTTATAAGTGGTGTTGCATAGTGACTTAACATCACATCCTAATCAGAGATTTTAAAGGTGGAGCATTTTTGACAAGTTAGTTGTCATTCTGGTATATAAATGGCAGCCATTAGACAAAAGAGTATCCACTCTTATATTTTGGTCTAAAAGGGGTGACAAAAGGATTTAGAGTGATTTTACTAGGGATTATAGAACTTTAATTGAATTATTAGAATAAGTTGTTGCTAATTTTGTGTAGGTGATAGATAAAAGTTCAGAGTTACTCTGTTTGGTCTATAAAGCTTTTTTTTTTTTTAATTATTCACCTTTCCAAGGCCCGAGGGGGCCACTACAGTCGAGGAGGCTACTCATTTTTTTGTTTTTGTTTTTATTTCTTTGTTTTTTTTTGTTGTAAACCGTGGTACAACCCTCTCTCAACTCTTTAACTCCGAAACAAGAACCTTGACAAACAAGAGAAATTAAGCGCGGAGAAATTAAGTTGAGCACGGTACTTCCAGGGACGTGGTGGGAGTCGAAGCTTTGGAAGATTTACTATTTCTATAATACTCTGTGAGCATGATGGATAAAATAGAGTTTAAGACATAGATATATGGCTGCTCATCTTTGGAAATTTGAGGAAACATATAACTTTAGTACATTTGTGAATGACACTTTGAAATGGCTTATCTAGAGTATTATCTAGAGAATATATATATATATATATATATATATATATATATATATATATATATATATATATATATATATATATATATATATATATATATATATATATATATATATATATATATATATATATATATATATATATATATATATATATACTGTGGCGCTCAAAAGTGAGTTGACAGGCTGTATTGCGATCAAAAACCAAAAAGAAAAGCAAAAATTGCAAAATTCCCTTCGAGGTACAGTTACTTTTTAAAAGTATTACAAAAATAGAAAAAAATATCAAGATTTATAAATTGGGCTAAATCCAAAAGTCTGTTGACAAGTATTTTTTTAATATATAGTTACCGGTAAGTTAATGAAATAAGTAGAATAATAGCCTAATTAAGTTAAATAATATTCTAAATAAGCATTTTAAATGTCACTTTTTGTTTTGAACAGCATATTGACTAACTAAACTTTTTTGAGAAGGCACACCGTGAAACTTCAACTGATACCAGGATTGAAATTTATTGTTTAATTAAGGAGGAAGAAAATTCATTGAGAGAAATAGCAAAAATATTTGGATTGAGTGTGGAAGGTGTAAGGATGATCGTTAAGCAAATGAAGCAAAAAACAGCAGAAAATTCAATTAGATCAGGTTGACCAAGAAAGAAAACTGCAAGAGATAATAGACTGATTGTTAGAACATCAATTGAAACGCCAAACATAAATTCATCTCCATAAATAGTTGAAGAAAGAGGCTGGCCTTTGCTAAAATGCATATAAAGTTGCCACTCAAGTCTGGAAATCTGTAATTTGGACAGACAAATGCAAGTTTGAACTCCATTCAACAAAGAGAAGAAGAACAGTCTTCAAAAAAAAGAATGAGGAGTTTTTAATGCAACATATGATAACTACAGTCAAGTTTGGTGTTGGGTCGGTAATGCTGTGTGGTTCTATTTCATTGAACGGCCTTGGTATTATTGAGTTGATCAATGGTAAAATGATGAAAGATGTTTATCTCGACATTGTACAGCAAAACGTCTTTGCTTCTGCAGCAAAATTAAAGATCGAGGACAATTTTATCTGGTAGGAGGATAATGGTCCAAAACATACAGCAAAGATTGTCAAGATTGGTTCCCGGATCATAAAATTTCAAGTTCAATTTGCCTGCTCAATCACCAGATTTAAATATAATCGAAAATATATGAGAATACTTGAATAGAACTTTTCCTTAAAACGTAAGAAAGACAAAAAATGACATGTTTGCCACAATCAAACGTCATTTGGAAGAAATTGACATTTAATTTAATTTAGAAATTAGTACTTTCGATAGACATAATTTAATTTAGAAATTAGTACTTTCGATACCAAAATGCTTGCAAGCAGTTATTGATGCTAAAGACAGATCAACAAAATATTAAATGGATTGCGTTTGCACCAAAATAACAAAACTATTTTGTTTAAATTATGTTCTTATCACTGTCAACAAACTTTTTACGTTTTACCTATTTTTACGTTTGGCACCTTTTTACGTTTTACCTATTTATTTATAGTTCCGACGTTAATCGATTGCTGTTCTATTTTTATTTCAAACATTCTATTTGTTTTCTATTAAACTAAATATTTTCTACCCATAAATATTTTTTCATTTATAAAATAATGCCTAAATATTCACTTTTTTTAAATGTCAACTTACTTTTGAGCATCACTGTATTTATATATATATATATATATATATATATATATATATATATATATATATATATATATATATATATATATATATATATATATATATATATATATATGGTTGAGAACAAGGTAAACATCAATATTTTTGGAACTTTTATTTTGTAATTTGGGTTTTTTAATTTACAGAAAAATATATTTCAATAAACTGATTTAACTAAATGAAACTATATTAATGTCTATATATAATGGATATATAATGTCTATATATAATGTCTATATATAACGGATATATAATGTCTATATATAATGTCTATATATAACGGAGTGTCTATATATAATGGATGTTAAATTATGGTTTTATTTTTAACAAAACTCTATAAAAAAAGTAAATGCCACTTAAATATAAATTTCATTTTGGTTTAAAGTATTATCTTAATTTAATTTAAGTTTCAAATAATTTTGTAATAGATGGTCACACAATGGCTTAAACAATTTTTCAGAAACATTTTAAAATTCATTAAATTTTAACTTTAAATACATTTGCATATGTCTTTATAGTACTTCTGTACATACTTAACATATATGGATGTAATAATAACTTACCATCATCTGAAGAGTAGTACTGGGTTCTCTCTATACTAATGTTAGTTATTTTTCCTGCTTGATTGATTCCATCAATGAAGAGAATCATTTGATCATACAAATAATCAAATGTTAATGTGTAATATACAATAACACTCCCAGCTCTGTATAAAAAATTGAAAAAAATGTTAGTAAAACTAGCAAAATTTTACACACTTGGCAAAACCTGCTTATCATAATTTATACTATCATTTAGCAAACAAAAAAACTTACTTTAGCCGGGTTACTTCAACTCTATTAAAACCATTTATGCTGTTGTTATAGAAGTACTCGTAAATCTAAATATAAATGACATAAACTCAACTTTTAAACCTCTTATGCAAAGTTTAGCACACTAAATATTCCAGGACACAATACCACTTGTTTAGATTAAGATAATTTAATGATTTATTTACCTGTTTACAATCTATATTCAAACAAATTACATTACACTACAAATATAAAATCTAAACATACTGTTTCTAATTCACATTTGCTGAAACAATCTTTTCTAAAAAGTCTAATGTTATTGTTGGTTGTATTTATAAACACCCTTGCATAGATATCAATGTTTTGATATCAATGCACAGATGTCTGTCCTTCTTCAAAATATATCTACTAAAAATAAACCTGCTTTTTTAGCTAATGACTTTAATCATATAATATTAATTGATAATATCATATAATAATAATTGATAATATTGATAATTAATAAAATAATTAATAAATAATATATAATAACTATAATATAATAATTAATAAAATAAAATATATAATAATTAATAAAATAAAATAAAAATAATTGATAATTAATTGATAATATCATATAATAATAATTAATCATATAATAATAATTGATACAATCAAATAATGACATAGTGATAATTTTTGAAACTTTATTTTTTTATTTATAACATTCGACTAACAAGAGTTACTGGCCACTCTTATACATTGATAATAATTTTTTTGATATAGCAACTAATGAAATTATTTCAGGAAATTCAACAACCTCTGTTTCTGATCAAGAAACAGAGGTTGTTGAATTTCCTGAAATAATTTCAATCGCTGCTATATCAGAAAAAGTATTATCAATGTATAAGAGTGGCCAGTAACTCTTGTTATCTTAATTTTGTATTTGTCCCAATTTTTATAAACTAATTATACCGGGAACACAACTTATACAATAAGAATTTTAAAAATTTGAATAAAAAAAACTTTAAATCTAAATTACCAAAAATCGACTGGAATGATGTTATAAAGTCATATGATTCTAAAACTTATGTTTCCAAATGTTTAATACTGAAACAACAATGATTTTAGATTGCAATACAAATAAAAGTTTTTTAGAGCATGCAGGGGCAGATACAGTAAAAGAATGAGACTTTGCTGAATGAAAAGTTAAGCAAGAATGAGTTTTGGTTAATGGAACTAGAGATTATAGCTCTTTTGAGCAGTCACCATGGTTGCTATCATGGCTGCATAGTGGCACTACTTTCCTCCACATTTGTAAGAAAATGTGAAAAGAACAGACATGACACTTTCCATATGTTGAAATTCCCTACCACTTTGTTTTTTCATTGTAAATATTGGAGTCGGAAAGCTAATAAGAGGTTCACATCCTTAAAAATTGATTTCTTTTTTTTGTAAATAAATTTTTGTTTTTATATTTGTTAATGAATTTTGTTGAAAATATATACATTTTGTTCCTTATTTATAGCAATTAAAAATTTATTTTTTTTAAATAAATTTTATTTAAAAGATATACATGGTGACATACTTGTATATACTTTGTAACATACTTGTATTTTGTTAATTAGTAAGTAAATTTTGTTAAAAAGATATATATTTAGTTCCTTTGTTTAATAATTTATATTTTGTTAGTTTTAAAAAAACTTTTGTTGAAAATATTTTGTAATAATTATTTTGATAAAAGTAGTTATATAAAGTGTTATAATTTAGGTTTTATAAAATTTTATTTAATTATTTTTGTCTAGAAAATGTTTTGATTTTTAAAAATTAAAACTTATTAATGTGAGGCATATACTAATTATTTAGTAGGTGCCTTCTAATTTTTTTAATGTGTGCTTTATGGATGTGACTTTATTTTATTTTAAATTTGTTAAAACTTTAATAGTTTTTTTAATCAATTATTAATAATAACTAATTATTAATATTTACTACTTTGAATGAATAACTCAGTTATAAAGATTAAATCATTTTACTTATAACTTTAATTCTTAATAAAAATATGTTGTTTTTACACATCTTTTTTAAGTTATTTATGACACAGGATTAATACATCTATTTATCTTTAATTATTAATTAATATTTAAAAATAAATTTATTTAATTAGATTATTACACGCTGTCTTATTTGCTTAGTTTTTTTAGATTAGTTTAAGAGAGAAAACAATAAAAGTTTAACTTTTTTCATATTAAGCATCATTTTTACATTTATTGTGGATGCTTAATCATGTCAAATAACTTTAGAAGTAAAGTTACAAGAAATTAGGTTAGACGAGCTGAAATAAATTGGTGCTGAAATGAAAGAAATGACCCTACGTGAGTGAAGCCTAGGTGAGCCTAGTTGAGCTGAAATAGATCATCTCCAAAATGAAAGAAATCAAGTTAGGTGAGAACTCATTACACAATATAATAATAACTACCTCGAAGAATTAAAATATATTTGTGAATATTGCAGTGCAGTGAAACTTTTTAATCAAACATATTTTTGTGTCTTTGCTGCTTTTCAAGAAAGGTTGTATTAGGTCCTTTTTTGCCATATCCACCATTGTTGACTGATCTAATGCAGGAAACCATGTTGATCATGGTGTAAATCAAAATTTTTTTAAACACATACAGAGTTACATTTTTACTTTATTTTTTGCTTTTCATTTTTCTAATATAATGCAGAAAATTTTTATCATTTTATAAATTTAAATGCCTGATAAAAGTGTTCTACCTACATACTGTTAGATTCTATGCTCCTATGAAACAATGTCATTCAGAATGAAACAACTTGGTAATGATGGTTGTATACATAAGTTGATGCAACTCTAATTAATCAAGGACACTCTAATTAATCAAGAAAACCTTTTTGGTTTTGCATTTAAAAACATGGCAGAAATTCTAGATGAAGGAATGCCAAGCAGTTTTAGTAGATAAGCCAACTTCTTAAACCTATCCTTTTACGGAATACTGTTGCCATATCTGGGGCAGATCTTCCAATCATGCCCTTACTCTTTTAGACAAGGTACAAAAATGCATTGTTAACATAGTTGGATCTGCTCTGGAGTTGATCACAGCCAACCTCCAACCATTATCATATCATTGTAACATTGGTTCTCTTTCTCTTTTCTATAAATACTATAATGGGCACTGCTTTTAAGAGCTAGCGTCTCTTGTGCCATCTACTAAAATTCATTTTTGTGTTACTCTTCATTCTATTAAGTTTCTATTAAGTTTCTTTTCATCCTTTTACTGTGATTGTTCCTAAGTGCTCTAAAAATTATTATTTGTCCAGTTTTATACCTTAAGCATCAGTTCTTTGGAATTCGCTTCCTACATCTTGCTTTCTTAATATATATGATTTGCAATATTTTAATTTGTCTGTCAATCGTTATCTTGTTCTATAAACTTCATCTTTTCTCTTCCAGTAACTTTCAACTCTAATAGTGGTTGCTTCCAGCCTTGTTGAAAGTGAAGATGTGAAAAAAGAAAAAAATTTTTTTTTGTCAATATGTCTTGGCTTGAAGGTCACAAGGAGTTGATGCAATCTTCTTTTACATAAGAAAGTTGCAATTTTGTTTTTGGGAGATAATGGTGCATTCCTAAAAATCTTTATATACCCTCAAGGTTTCAGAGTATTTTCAGAGCTTTTGAGAGTATCATCTATGTCTGCCATTTCAAACATTCAGTCCTGTATATTATGGTAAGAAACATGTATAGCAATATGCCCTTGATGCATGACTTAAATTTAAAAGAAATAGTAGAAAATTTAAACCCAGGCAAAAGTGCCGAAGACAAACCTGATTTACTTTGTTGTGTATATAAAATGAAATTAAAATCCTTTTTAAATTTTTAAACAGGGATTCTTAGTCAAAGTTTTTAGTCATGTACAAATTATTTACTTTGTAAATAATGTAAAGCTAAAAACAGGAGAGGATTTTTATAGTTTGATACCAGCAGAAATTCCAAACCCAACTGTTGATCCTGAACTTCATGATTATAAAATTATGCATGATTCATGATTCATAGACCATTCAGAATTTTAAATCCTAATTTTCCCTTGCTGAATATGGAAATGAAAAAAAATTTCCTAAAAAATTTGTTTCTCGTAGTGTTCCAATTTTTTATGGTACAGACATGTTGATGACAGGAGAGTAGTCATTATAAAAAATAAGTTGATAACTTTTGGGTTGTACCATATAACTCATCTAAAAAATACCAAGAGAACATAAAAGCTAGCATGACCATTAAGTTGGTTAAGCATTTATACAAGTATTCATATAAGTATATTTACAAGGAGCATGACAACCTTTATGTGTTATTGTCATGTCTCATCTACTGTTGCATCGTGGCAAATTTAAGTATTTGTTAAATGAAATGACACATAACATCATTCTGCTTTAAAATCAACTACCAAATGATTTATTTTTTTAAAAGAGGACATCTTAAACTATGCAGTTAGATAAGTATGATTCTAATATTAATATTGGAATCGGAAAGCTAAGCAAAGAGGTAATAAGTTGATTGTAAGGTTGTACAAAGTTAGTTTAACAAGTGAAGTACTTTTTCAGTGTGGCAGCAAGTTGTGCAGTGTCTTTTGAGGATTTGCAAACTGCTGATAGTATAGCTTTTAATATGTTTTGTTAACAAATTTCTCAATTAGATCTATTGTAATAGGAAAACATGTTAACTGATATTGTTGCAAATCAGATGCTCAAACAAATTAGACAACTATTTTTCATTATTTTAACTTTCTATGAACCAAATGATCCATTATATATTTGCAACATCTATAAAGATTTCATGATCAAATCTATTATTAGCCAGAGTGGTTAAACCTTAGCTGATTTTAATATTCCTACTTTAGCTTTTATGTCCCAATAAAAAATGACAGCAAATATGTTCAGGTGATGATGAAGCAAATTGAGTTATTAAATAATAACTAATGCCATTTTGCTGATGTTAATAAGTGAACAATCTAATAATGAAAATAAAGTGTCCTGATTGTTTTTTATGGATGGTCCTGCTGTTTAAGGTAAGACATTTAATGGTGCTCATTTGAAATCTGTAATAATTTTAAGTGGTTATAATACCATAAACATTTTTTTTAAAAATCAAAATGTTTTAAAAATGATTTACTAATGAATTACTAGAATACTAATAAATTACTATTAATGATAAAAAAATACTAATGATATACTAATAAATTATCTAAGACTTTTTAGATAATTTATTAGTAAAAAAATTGTTTTTCAATAATGCTTTTTTTTTTAAATAGAATTTAGTTTTAATTTTATTTTGAAAGATGCTGTACAAGATTTTGGTCAAATTTCTTAAAACAATACTCTATCCTTCTCTTAAGCAATACACCATTAATCTTTTCTTAAAACAATACTCTATCCTTCTCTTAAGCAATACACCATTAATCTTTTTAAACTAATTCTTTAATAATTGACCCTAAAAACATCAATTAGATCTGACTCTTGAACATTGGCAGGATTATCTTTTATTGGCACAAAAACTACGTTTTCTTCTTTAAAGTTATCTTGCACAGATTTAGCAGAGAAGAAACAAGGTCCAGCCAAAATACATGGATAGTAGGAATAATTGTTTTTTTTATAAAAAACATTAATTTTTTAATACAATCTTTTAACTATATTTTATTGATTTATTGCTACAATGTTTCTTCAGATCAAAACTTTTGATACACCTTTACAAGAAAAAGCTACCCAGGCTAAAAATTTTGGTTTGTACTTAGATTTTTTTATAATATTTAAAAGTAGAAGGACACCCTTTAATGTTGTTTTTATAAAAACTATTGTTTCTGTTGATTGCTGAATGAGAAAGTGTAAAGTAAGACTCATTAAAAATTCACCATGTTTTTCCTTCACATCTGCAGCTAATCAGTTCTACCTGGAATCTTCATTCTTTCTTTTAATATTTGACTTTTTTTAGAATAACTTAATGAGCATATGAAGCTGAAATTCTGAAGATACATCACAAAAGAATTCGCATTACAAAAGAACTCTATCATGCTGATCAAGCATCAACATTATTGATTCAAATTTTTTTGAGGCATCTTAATATCTTTCATACTATTAAAATGCATCAGAATACTATTAAAATGCTTCAAAATGTTATTAAAATGCATCAGAATGCTATTAAAATGCAATCAAACTTTTCTCTGTGTTGCTTGTTCAAAAACAATGTATCTACGTTAGGCACAGTAGAGAAAGTGTTTAGTGTGGCAATGTGTAAATGCTATGAGTATGAGAAACTTGATTTTTATTGATGAAATTTAAGGATTGGCATGTCTAATTGAACATTCTGACAAAAAAAATTTTTAACATGTGATGTGCATAAGTAAATAATGTCTTTCTTTGATATAGGTGAACAAAATTGATCGATGTCATGTTAATTTAAAAATAAATGTGTTTAAAAATTTTGTATTTTTTTAATATTTTTTAATATTTTTGTATTTTGTATATTTTTTAAATAAAAATATATATTTATATAAGTAAACATTATTTTATTTTGCATTTTATTTAAATTATTAAACACACCTTTTCCTACCTATTGTTATTAGAAGTTAAGAAGATAAGAAGTATTGAACATTACTTAAGTCAAGTTTTTAAATGATTTATCTTTCTATTGTTTACTAAAAATTACTAAAAGTAAAAAGAATAAGTACAGAAATGTTTGTGGAGCACACTTACCATGATTTTAGTATACATTAATAAAGTACTACCTGTTCCAGTCCGAACAGGTAGTACTATATTAATAATTTAATGGAAAATAACTAAAAATAACATTTTTGATTAATAAAATTTAAAATTAAAAGACCATTTTTATATTACTACAAAGATTATTGCTAAAGCACCTAATTTAAGTCAATACATAAATTTCAAAGTATTTTAAAGGTTTAAAGTGGAAATTTTAGATTATTTTAGTTTTCAGGCAATCATGAAAACTAACATCAACTGTTTTCTGTGATTTTAGTTAAATTACAGTATCAAACCTAAGGCTAAACTAAAAACTAAAATTAAAACACTAATTTAAAAAAATCTTACAGATTCTTTAAACCGCTGAGCAAACGTCTGACCTTCTTTTGAATTAATATCATACATTCTCCAGTCCCAAGTTTCCAGTGTTCTCAGTGTCAAATCCACTTGAATAGCTTTTGGTAATAATTAATTTAATACTTTAAATTAAATTCTATAGTAAATCTAAGTTTATTACTTAATAGTTTATTAAATAAATAAAAAGCAACATATATAAAATAGGGTAGTATTTTAGTCAAATAGACCTGAGATCTACTTTTTTCATTTCGCAGCTGCCATGTTGATCAAGACACAAATATTGGAGTTATAGAGTTTATATAGAATTAAAAAATGAATAAAAAAAAAATAAAAAAAAAGTAACATTGCTGAAATGCAGATATATATATATACATATTATGCAGATAGGATTAAATGCATTTTCCTCCAGAAAATGCATTTAAACTTAAATTAAAATCATAAATAATAACTCATAAGTTTATTTTTATATATGAAATTTATGTACATACATGTGCAATTTTGAAGGTAACACGGCATTATCATTATATCACTGCCATTGCAATCTTTTCCCCTCAGCGCAGGAACAGGATTGTTGCAGTAACGTCGACTAATGCTTACTCCTTCTCCACATGGTCTACTGCATATTGACCATTCAGTCCAGTTTGAGTAACCACCATCAACTAGATCAAAAAATATTTCTGAAACTATTTATTCTACTTTTATTGTATTATATATTTCTATCATATACATTTTTAAATGCATATATATAAAGGTATATATTTCTATCAAACTCATGCGTGTTCTAGTTTTGATTCAGTATGTCACTTTTTCCTACGTAAGGTAGAGCGGGGGATATCGGGATTTTTTTTTTTTTTTTAATAAAACATTATTTTGTGTTAAAATGCTAGTTAATATTCTAAATTTATTATAAAACATTATTTTGTGTTAAAATGCTAGGTAATATTCTAAATTTATTATAATACATTATTTTGTATTAAAATGCTAGGTAATATTCTAAATTTATTATAATACATTATTTTGTGTTAAAATGCTAGGTAATATTCTAAATTTATTATTAATATAATAATAATTAGGTAATATTAAATTTATTTATTATAAAACATTATTTTGTGTTAAAATGCTAGTTAATATTCTAAATTTATTATAAATATAATAACAAGTATCATAGATTTATTTTTAAATTAATTATTCCTGCGTTTTTATCTTTCAGATTCAGATTTTTTCATTTTAGATTTCAATTCCTTCAAAATAAAAAAATCTAGAAATCTTGGAGGTCCTAGAAAGTTCAATCAAAATGACTTTTCATTATTATCTTCAGCAATTGATCTGCAACGAGAAAAAAAACTAGTTTATAAAAAAGATCAATTTATCAATGCAGGAAACTTTTTCTGAAGTTGCTCATAAAATTTTGGAATGTTGGTTTATTTCTAACACAGTTTAAATAGCCTATGTCTGTGGTACTAAAGTTATAGAACTATAACTTAGTAGAGATTGGTCTGGATTCTCTAAGATTCAAAAAGTAAAAGAAAAAAAAAAAAAACACAAAGGCAACTTAAACTTCCAGACTTTTTGTAAATGCAGAATACTTTACTGCAGTGAGAATGTCCCTTGCAAAGAATCTTCTGATGACCATGCTCATTGCTTTAAATATGACTTAAATCTAAGAATTTTACAAAAAAAGATTACTTGGATTGAAATCTAGCAAGAAAAATAAAGAAGTGTTTTATCTATGCAAGAGTTTGGTTAGAATGTTAAAGAAACTGCCAAGCTTATGATCAAAAACTTGCACAAGTCAATTAATCAAGCAAGACTCAACTAACAAAGTTATTGATGGGTAAAAATAAAATATTATTCAGTTGGACTCAACATTAGAAAAACAAGAAAATTATCTTAAGCAAAACTACCTTGATATCAGTAATTTTGCCATTGCTTCTGTCAGATTCGACTGTTTCAGTAGACCATCAATGACACTGTTGCTATCATTGATGGTCTACTGAAATATACTATAAAGGCAGGGAAATTTTCTAAAAATAAAAAAACAATGTCATGTGATAGCATGAATGTTTTTTGTGCCAAAGAATGCGCAATAACGTTTTAAGAGTATAAGAGTAGAGAAAAACTTTGATTCTGAAAGCAATTTAATATCTGGATTTTTCGTTGATGGTTAAAAAGATAAAACTTTTATTTTTATGCTCTCAAGAAACTTTTCAAAAGTTAAAAAAAGAAAACCTTATAACTGTGACAGAAGAGCATAGAAGTTGCTATCTTAATTATCATACACAAGAGCCTAAATAAGAAATGTGTAAACTAGACAAGCAACGGACTTTTTTTATCAAAGATCTCTAACTAATTGGCATTGATACTAGAAATGAAATGGAGTAAGGGAAAGATAAAATGCTTCATTTTAGCTAAAAACTTTGCAATTGATAACTTTTAAGATATGTTTGCTGGCTTCACATTAATGAGCTTCTATTTTGTCACATTGTGAAAAAACTTTATCGGCCAACTTCTTCAGATAAAGAAAGAGGTGGAGCAGTTAAAAAACTATTTTCTAAAGTCGCTATTCATGAAAGAATAAATTCACATTAATTCAAGTTACCTCTCCAAGAGCCTCTAGCTAATATTAGTGAAGATTTTTTTAAACAAATACCAGTTTAGTCGCATTGAAGTATTTGAATGAAATATTAAAAGCAAACTTTAATTCTGAAGAAACAGCTCTTAAATGCTGTAGATTATCTCACACTCAATGGCTAACTTGTGGCATGAGATGCCTGCTCACCTATAGGAGCAAGCATGATCATAAAGCTAAAACTGAAGAGATTTCAAGACTGCTTGCAACTTATGTAACACAGGTTTTTTTTTATCTTTAAATGTTTTTAAGATAAAAAAAAATTTAATGTCATGATTTACTTAAAAAGTTTTTAAGTAAATCATGACATTAAATACAGTTCTGGTCATCTTTTGAAGCTATTTTGACTTTAGAAGAAGAAAGATGGTAGTATTAAAGAAACATCTAAACCTTATCTAAAAAGTCAACCCTGGTGGTATCATCCTGAGAATATAGTTGTCACACTCATCAGTTCGAATAACTTAGAACAGAGGTTATTGCCATTGACATAATATTGGCAGCCAGGGCTAAAAGTGATCATGGCTCAACTAATTAAAGGCTAAGATTAAATCAGGGCTAAAAGTGATCATGGCTCAACTAACATTTTTAAGTTCCATAAAAAGTAAACCTTGATGCTTGTTTCATCAAAGTACTTAAAGATTTGAAAAAAAAATTTATTTTTAATTTGGTATTATTTTGTTCTTATTTGTCACTTATTAGTCAAGTAAAATATTAGTGGTTTTTAATAATTTTTTTGTATTTTTTTTTAAGAGGGAAAGAGAGGAGGAGGGGAGGGAGGGTAAGACAAATATTTTGAAAGAACAATGATAATTTTATCTGTTTTATTACTCATGGATTCTTTTTTCTTTATAAAGTTTTTATTTTTACTAATAATTGTCTAAAACTTTTTAAAAATTAAATCGTAATTTAAAAAGATTAATTTTTTAGAAATACAGTAACTTTTGAAACCCATTTCCCAATAGCTAAACATTACTTTACAAAAATATTATCAAAGTTGGATTCCCCATACCTAAATACATAGGATTCCAACTGAGCTAGCTAAAATTTTATAAAACATTTATATATATATACATACATAGATTTTATACATACATAGTTTTTGATTTCATTAAAATTTTAAATATGAGGATACCTTTGTCAAATTTTAATCCTAAAAAGTATTAATAAAGACAACTATACCTGGGCAAGGAAATGCATTGCACTCTGGTTTTTCATCTTTCTGAACTCCTTGACATGGTGTACCACTTCCAACTGTGGATGGATTGTTACAATCTCTAGTTCGAATTTGATAGCCATACCCACAAGTGGTATTGCATTCAGAATAATTTCCCCAACTTCCCCATTCTCCATCAACTAATAAAAAAAGAACAAATTAAATTAGAAATTTCAATATAATAAATATATTCATTCTAAATAAAAATTCAACAAAAAAAAATTCACAAATAATTAGTATTTTGAAAATATTTTTGAAATTTACATCATGAAAAAGAAAATACCTAGTAAAGAATGCAATGCCTTCAAAAATCAAAATAGAATAAAATACACTTTCAATTAAGATTAATTATTTTTTTCAAAAAATCCTCAAAAATAAAAATCACGTTTACTTCAATAATTTAGTCTGGTTTCTTTACAACTAATATGTCACTAACAAGTTATTGAAAGTAACTTGTTTTTAATAGTTTAGTTTCATCACATACAAAAAAATATTCATAAATAAGTTGCAGAGAGAGTCAGACTGTTTACTTGATTTAAATGATATAAGTAACTTGACTTAAATGATATAAGTAACTTGATTTAAATAATATATCTTGATTTAAGTGATATAAGTAACTTGATTTAAATAATATAACTTGATTTAAGTGATATAAGTAACTTGATTTAAGTGATATAAGTAACTTGATTTAAATAATATAACTTGATTTAAGTGATATAAGTAACTTGATTTAAGTGATATAAGTAACTTGATTTAAATAATATAAGTAACTTGATTTAAGTGATATAAGTAACTTGATTTAAGTGATATAAGTAACTTGATTTAAATAATATAAGTAACTTGATTTAAGTGATATAAGTAACTTGATTTAAGTGATATAAGTAACTTGATTTAAATAATATAACTTGATTTAAATGATATAAGTAACTTGATTTAAAATAATATATCTTGATTTAAGTGATATAAGTAACTTGATTTAAATAATATAACTTGATTTAAGTGATTTAAGTAATTTGGTTTAAATAATATAACTTGATTTAAGTGATATAAATAACTTGATTTAAATAATATAACTTGATTTAAGTGATATAAGTAACTTGATTTAAATGATATAAGTAACTTGATTTAAATAACATAACTTGATTTAAGTGATATAAGTAACTTGATTTAAGAGATATAAGTAACTTGATTTAAATAATATAATTTGATTTAAATAATATAATTTGATTTAAATGATATAAGTAACTTGACTTAAATGATATAAGTAACTTGATTTAAATAATATATCTTGATTTAAGTGATATAAGTAACTTGATTTAAATAATATAACTTGATTTAAGTGATATAAGTAACTTGATTTAAGTGATATAAGTAACTTGATTTAAATAATATAACTTGATTTAAGTGATATAAGTAACTTGATTTAAGTGATATAAGTAACTTGATTTAAATAATATAAGTAACTTGATTTAAGTGATATAAGTAACTTGATTTAAGTGATATAAGTAACTTGATTTAAATAATATAAGTAACTTGATTTAAGTGATATAAGTAACTTGATTTAAGTGATATAAGTAACTTGATTTAAATAATATAACTTGATTTAAATGATATAAGTAACTTGATTTAAAATAATATATCTTGATTTAAGTGATATAAGTAACTTGATTTAAATAATATAACTTGATTTAAGTGATTTAAGTAATTTGGTTTAAATAATATAACTTGATTTAAGTGATATAAATAACTTGATTTAAATAATATAACTTGATTTAAGTGATATAAGTAACTTGATTTAAATGATATAAGTAACTTGATTTAAATAACATAACTTGATTTAAGTGATATAAGTAACTTGATTTAAGAGATATAAGTAACTTGATTTAAATAATATAATTTGATTTAAATAATATAATTTGATTTAAATGATATAAGTAACTTGATTTAAATGATATAAGTAAAGTGCTAAATAGAATATATTAAGTTCTTGTACAAAAAAATTTTAAATTTAAAAATAAGCTTTTAAAAGGTTTAAATCTAAAAAGTTAAGTAATTTCCTTTTCGCATTAAAAGGCAGAAGGTAGTTGGTATTTAGGGACGCTATAATTTTAATGGATCAGTGTATGTAAAATCTATACAAACCAAAGTAACAAACAAATCTAAATAGAGACACTAAAAAAACTGGTTCTATCAGCAAACATGCTGATTAATTAAAGTAAATGGTGGCAGTTTTATCGATATACAAAAAGCATGCAGGGGATAAAACAGCTGCTCTGACAATTTTTTTTGCATCAATAATAAAAATTATTTTATATTGTATGTGTTAATACAACTAATATATAAAAAAGTAAGTCAGGGAAATTAATATATGTGCAACATTTAATACATAAACTTATTGATTAATAAAATTTACATTTTTAAACTTTAACTTCGGTATAAAATTTACGTAAGCAAACCAACAGATTTAATGGTTTAGAATGTGTTAAAAAAATTTAACCTGGACATAATGGAACATCGCAGACACGGGTTTCTTTCGAGTTTCCAGTACAAGTTCCTAGACAATTCCTCTTTCTGACTTGTACACTAGTGTTTCCACAAGTCTCTGAGCAAAAACTCCAATGAGCCCATTTTGTAAATCCATAATCATCTAAAAATGTTTAAAATTTATCTATTTTACATAAAAACATAACAATACTTTTAGAGTTAAACAATCATCAATTATTTTAATGATGAAAGAATTTTGAATTTGTTATAATCGAAAAAATCAAAAAATTAAATTACGTATTTCTACATAAACATTTTTTATTCTTTAAACATACAAAAAATCATAGTACAATAATATAAACAATTAAGTACAACAATAGAATAAATGATTAAAATCAATTATTGATTTAATAATAACAATGAATTATTAACAACTATGTAAGAAAATGATCTTACACACAAATATCAAACTTGTATAAAACAATGCATCTAATGAACATGGAACTAATACACATCCAATGAACATATAACACGAAAAACATTACCTGGACTGATACAATTACACAATCTGTGCATCTTTGGTTGATTAAAGGTGCTTTCACTCTCACAAGGAACTTCATCTGGAATATTAATGTAACCATGACAAACGCCTGTACTGTTGTCAAAACTAGGATCTAAATCAGATCTGTAGACTTTGTTAGCCAAACTAATTTTACATGTAATTGGTATAACTGCATCCAGAAAAAGAGATGTATCATTATATGGTTTTAAATAAAAAGGCGAACATATATAATTGTTACGAGAACATACAGCTGTGCAGTTTGTTTGACCTTCACTTCCCAAAACAAAGCCTTAATATAAATATAAAATATGTTGAGAATGGTTTTAGTAAAATAATTCTTAATTATAATTTACTTCAAATACAATTAAACATTTTAATATTTATAAATAATTTTACCTGAACACCTTGCCAGTTGACAAGGTGTGAACTCTAAGTTACTCCCAAAACAATCATAACCTCCGTCAGTATGTGGTGTGCAAATTCGTGTTCTTATCATCTTACCTTGATCACACGTCTTACTACAAGCTCCCCATTTTGACCACTCTAACCATTGCCCGTCAGCTAAAATTAAATATCAATAATAACGTTAATAAACAATCATGATAATTAGTTAGCAAAACTATAAACACGTACTGAATCCCATAGCACTTGCAAGAATATAGATCTTCTTTCCGCATCCTGCTTTATTGCATGCAGCAACACTAATATTGTGAGTGCTTCCACGATCTAAATCAGTTAAGTTGAACATAAGGACTAAAGGATTTGTGTGGTTGAAGCATACTTCTTTTCCAATGATGTTATTGTCTAATATCTGACTACGACAAATTATATATTGAGATATTATTCCATTACTCTTTTCAATAGGAACACGGCTCCAATTAACTGTTATGATTCTTACATTGTCACTTGAATATGATATTAAACTTGGTGCCTCTGAATCTAAATTAAATAATAATCTGCATAAAAGTTTAATAAAAAAAGTATCAAATTATTTTCTGGACAGCAACCTTATCCGCCAATGTTTTTATTTTGGAGTTAAAAAGTTGAGAGAGGGTTGTAACCACAATAAAGTAGCCTCCTCAACTGTTGTAGCCCTTTTGGCCTTATGGAATTGAAAAACATAAAAAAATTATTAATAAAGTTAGATAGAAATGATTAAATTTTTTCAAAAATTTTTTCAGGTTACACCATATGCTTATGGGGAAGACAAGCATTAAAGAATTTATCAAAGGCCTTAAATATTCCAAGGGCAGTAGTCTTTACCTAACTACTTCTATCCAATGTAAGAGTATTTCTGTTTTAATGGTTAAGAAATCACAGTACATAAAAAAAAAAACTTTATTGACTGCCAGAGAGAAAATTGTTGTATAATCGTTTGTTAATCATTTTAAAAAACTTTACCTAATAATAATAAGTTGATTGGGCAATAGATATAAGGGTTAGAGCAATCTTCAAAGTTTTTAAAATAAGGACTACATGTGCTATTTTACAGCAGCTAGGAAAACAAAATTCAGTTAAGCACTTATTTAATAGTTTAGAGTAAGAAAGTTCTCAAAAAGACTATTGTAAGACTGTAAAAGAAATGTTTTGGTACAGGATCTGTAAAAATGTTTACATGAGAAATAACTTTAACAATTAAAGCTGGAGTAATGTGAATAAATAAATGTTGATCTGTGTTTCTTTGGACTGACAGGGAAAGTGAAGTCATTAGTTTTAAGAGATGAAATAGAGGAAAGTATTTTTACAAGTAGTTCTGCCTTAACTTTGGGTGAGGCAATAGGCTCATGCGTGAGAGAAAATTTTAGACATTAATAACTATTAATAAAACATATTAATAACAATATTAAAGTTTTTTAAAAATTCTCTAAAACATAACTACTGATATTAAATAGATTTAGTAATGAAAATAACTGAAAGAAGAAAATTTTCTATTCCTGAATCCAAGAGATTACTTACAATATAACAAGAAGAATGAAAAAAGTGATTTAGTAAAGTGGTAAGTGATTTAGTGGTTTTAAGTTAAAGCACAAAAAAGAATAGTCATAGCATTCAAACCTGATTTTACATTGAATAGGTGAACATTAATTGGAGACTTAAATTAGAGTGCTAATTAAAGTATAATACCCATTACTCCTATTTTACAAAAATGAAACACATTTAAATTTATTTCACAAAAAGCAAGGAGATCTGGTGAATTTCGCAAGAGGTAAGTTTCTCTAGATAAAAAATTTACTCTGTAGACCACAAATAATTATAAAAGATAAATTGAAAGTATTTGGTGGTAATGATATTTTTTATGATTAGTTTTTTTTTTTAATATTTGAACCAAGCAGATAACATTTAACACTTGTTAAAAAATAATTGATGTTGTCTTATTTCTGCTTATCAACTCAAGGTCGTAAGAAAGATTGATGTGGCCTTGACAATGCACACTAAAAGAACTAACAAGAGCACTATCTCTGTTTAACACTGTTAATACTCTGATAATTTACGACTGTTAATGGAATCAGCTGTTGGAATAAGGTCTTCTTCAAAATAGTAGCTGGACGCAATTTACATTTGCCCCATATGATTTTTTTATTGAGATCTTTAACCTTTCTTATCCATGAACCATAAAGAAAGAAAGTATTTTAAGTCAGAGTTCATCACATAATATGGCAGGCGATACTGGATTATTTTTTACCAGTAGGAGGGATAATGCTTATGGTTCTGAACTAATGTGAAACATCAGGAACTATATAAAACACCAGAAACCAGAACTACAACTCCAGGTATTATGAAAAGTATTAGAAACCAGATGAAAAGTCAAAAACTACATTACAATTTGAATAAAAATATCATATTTTATATATATAAAATATATTTCTAAAATTTAAAATAATTTTCTAAAGCTTTCTCATTTTATAGATATATTGTACACGATTATTCCATATAATGCCTGCAACCTCAATATATACTACAGACATTTACACTTACAGACGTTTGTATGTAACGCTATACAAATGGAACTAAGAAGATTCTAGACCACTAAAAAAAGTCATAAAAAAAATTTCATTCTTATGATTATGATTAAAAACTAAAGAATAATATTAAACACTAATAAAGAAGTTAAGCTAAAAAAATTTTGCGCATTAGCGTCGGTTTGTGTCAAAATAAACCTTTATGCCTCAAGTTTCCTTTTGCATTTATCTTAAATTTTTTGACTAATTTTAATTATGTTGCAAACAATTGCATAAAAAGGTATAAAACTGGTACAGATATATCATTTCACGGATAAGAGTTTGTATTTATTACAATAGCAGTAAATAAATAGTTTTTGTCTTTATTAGAATATATCCCATATATATTCTAAATATATATATATCCCATATATATTCAAAATATATTCCATATATCTTTAATAAATGGAGTTTTTTTTTAAAATTTAAAATCTTATTTCTTGTTCGTTTTTCTTTGTCACATATGCAAAATGTGAAGTGATGTCACATGCGCAAAAATATTGTGGTTTTAACAATTTACAAAAAAGCCTCATCTATCGTTTTTTAAGGTCTAAGAAGCAGATGACTATATTTTAGTAATCAGAAATTATCAAAAGAGGGGCAAATCTAAAATTGGAGCTTTAAATTTTCCACTTGGATGTCTATATGTTTTGTGTTTTTTCAATTTTGTCAATTTTTTTAAGTATAATAACATACCTACAAAAAAAACAAAAAAAAAAAACAGTTTGAGAAAAATAGACTTGATATTATGAGAAAAGTTTACTTATATTACATACAATCCTGAATAAAACGTTATTTAAGTGGATTTTTTACATTTTATAAACAATATATATAAACAAATAACATATTTGTTTATATATCTCCAGACAACTTGTAACTTTTATAGGATAGCAATATTCTTATACTTCTTATAGGATTCCTAAAATTTTATTTGTCGTTCAAATCCATAGGATCATAAGAAATCCTGTGATTACCCTATAGGGTATCTTAAAGGATTCATAAGTATTTATTTGTCTTGCAAATCCTATAGGATCATAAGAAGTCCTAGTAGTGTGGGTAGCACAGGTTTTTACAGCATCTTAAAGGGTTTATAAACTTTTTTTGTGTTAAGTGCCTTACGGTTTTATCACAGAACACCACAGAAAAGCATTTAATAAGAAGTTTATGCTTCTCTCCTAACCAATGTAAATACTTGTACAGAGGTTGATTTTGAACTCCGGATCGTTAAAGTCTAATCCAAGCATGCAATCCACATTTTTTTTTATATCTCATGTTTTTTTTTGTTTATATGTGATGAATTTTTTTTGTTTATATGTGATGAATTTTTTTGTTAGAGTAATGCTTAATAAATTAATTTTTTTACAATTTTAGATTTTCAATTGAATTTTGTCATTTGCATAATATTTGTTGTTATTTGTGTTGTTGTTGCTTTTTATACATGCTGCTGTTCACTGTTGTTTATTTAATATATAAAACAAATAATATAGAGTTTAATATTGTTATAAGAAAAACTATTAAATATAAAAACAAAAAACATACAAAAACAACAGAAATATCATAATTTATAAAATAATATATTTCAATACTCACAATATTCTTCTGTAACAATTTGATAAGTATCACTCAAAGGACCATAACCAATTGAGTTAAAATATTGTAGCTCTACATTATACACAAATGATGGAAGCAAATTTTCAAACAAAATATTTACTGAACCACTGTACAAATCAATGGGACTAAAATAAAAATCAAACTCTTCAGAGTATGGTAAAGATCGATGTTGTAGTCTTGATGTTTCAAAAGTTGAGTTTGCTATAGAAATGTTTTTTATGGTTGCTTTAATGCCTAAAACTACACCATTCATCTCATAACGATCAGGAGGCAGTATAGTAAAACTTCCAGTAAAAGATGTCATATCAATGTTACGTGGCATTGGAACAGCATCAGGTTCTTAAATACATATTTAAAAAAAATACATTAATAAAAAATGGGAAATAAAAAAATGTTTTTGTATTTATAAAAGTAGAACTTTATTGAGTACTAGCAATAAATAAATATTGTACCAGCTTCAGGAGTGTAAATGCATTCATTAGAACTATAAGGTCCAGTTCCATTAATATTAACTGCTGCAACTTGACAACAAATTATCTCATAATTATGCAAATTAAAAAACATTACTGAAAGATCTGAAGTAATATTTTCCAGGGAGCCTGATTGTTCTCCTGAGCATTTAAGAGTGTAGCTTTCTAAAATTCCATTAGCACAACTATCATCTAGTGCATTCCATGATACAACCACAGCTACATCAGGTTCATTTTGTAAGTAAAGTGAGTTAGGTGAACAGCTTGGTATGTCAGAGTATGTTGTAAAAAACACAGGATTTGAAATGTTACCACAACCATATTCATTGCAGGGTTGAATTGAAACTTTATAACTTGTATAAGGATGTAATCCCATCAGAGTTAATTCATAATTAGTAGTTTGATTAAGAAATCTCAATAATTTGTCATCATCACATATTGCAGATTTTTCAGCATAGTCTTCAATTGCAAATTCAAAATTAAACATTATATTACGATAAGTTAATTCAATAGGTCCAGGATCATAACTTCCTGTAACATATACATCAAATAACCATGACTTTTTAACTCCTCTAAAATATGTAGGATCAAAACTATCAGGAAGAAAGATGGCTGTTCTTGGGTCAACAAGATAATATGCTTTAATAACTGGATTTACACAGTCTGGTTCTACAAATATTATATAAAAGTTTTTTTATCTTTTTTTTTTCTTAACAAAAAAGATTACAAAAATATAATCCTAAAACTTTGCAAATTAAAAAAAAAAAATTTCTAAAGTTCGGCAAATTTTTTTCTTTAAATTTATATAGAAATATGATCAGTTTAAAGATTAAATCTTACTCAAAGAGTTAATTAAAAAAATTAAAAAAATTAATTTATAAAAACACTTACTTGTAAGCGGACTAAGAAAACATATTTTAGGACTTGCAGGACCAAGTGCAACAGAATAGGCATTTACATAAGCAATGTAAACATGACATCGGGTTGCCTTTTTCAAAATGTATTGATTATTACTAACATTAATAGTATTAAAAGAATCAACTGCAATTGGTAATGAACTTTTTAACATTCCATAGCTTAAGTGGTAAGAACCTGGTGCTTTAACATCATTCCAGACATCAGTATCATTATCAAGAGATTGCCACTCAAATATAATTTCAGAGTTGTTGAAACTTGCAATTAAACCACCAGGTGCAATATCAGGTGCTTTAAAAATTAATAATAAAATACATGTAGTTGAACTGAATAATCATGATATGATAATCAATAATATTACTGATTATCATGATATTATAATCAATAATATTAATAATAATTATATAATATTATTTATTAATTTAATGTTTATACATAATGATATCTATAAATATTTATGATTTTTTTTCAAAATTATGCTGTTATGAATTAAGTATGTTTTAATAAAAATTAATAAAATTATACTGAATAACACAATATAATTAAAATTGCATTCAAAAGTTTTTTCATAATATTTAAAGCCAATTTTTAATTATAGCATTTTTTCTCAAAAAAATCATTTTAGTTATAACCAGTTTTGCTAATAACAAGTTCTTATAAAAATAAAAATTTAGTACTTAGCAGTGGATTAAATAAGTAAAGGATAAAAGATAAAAATATCAATTGATTGCAATTTATAATTTAGTTACCAGTGCTCTGAGTTCTAATAACAATAAAATTTGCAACACCAATTCCATTTCCACCTTGAGTTGTACCATAAGCAGTAATACATAGTTGTAAAAAATGATAATCAGAAGTATCAAAAATCACACTTAATTTTTCAGGGTTTGTTGTTGTAAGATTATAATATGTTATGATATAATGGTTTAATTTGCTAAAACAACAAAAAGTTGAAAAAAAGTAGTTGAAAATAAAATGTAGCAAATTTTCAAATTTTGAATCCAATTCAATTAATAACAACTGCAATTAAAAAAAAAATAGAATAAAATAAAAGAGCTAATTATTTTGAAAATTTAATGAAATAATAAAACGTAATATTAGAAATATAATACAAAATAGAATTAAAATTGTCTAAGGGTGGAATGCTAGAAGCAAACTTGAGTCAAGTTCGACTTGAACTTTATTTTGTAACCAATAGCGGCAGAGTATTTTTTGAGGGGAAAACCCATACTCTGTCGCTATTGGTTATAATGTAAAGTTCAAGTCGAGCTTGACTCAAGATTGCTTCTTGCATTCTACCCTAAGTTCAGTCACTTAAGCTTTGAACATTTATTTATCAAGCATAAATAAAAAATTTTTAATTTTTTTTCCTGAAATATACAGAAAATTATATTGATAACTGATATTGTAAAAAAAAAAAAAAATAAAAAATAAAAACTATTACTCAATATTTAACTTAAAATGAGAGCATCTACTTTGACCGTACTTTCAACACAAAACCATATGTTTGGCTGCTATATGAATACTAATAACGTATCACAAACATAACGTCACAAATAATAAAAACTAATTTTTAAATCTTGTTTTATTGTAAAATTATGATATATATTCAGGTAATACCAGTAACTAAGGAGGGTGTTGCCATGAGCTCAAAAAAAAAGGTCTTTTGGGGTACCAAAGAAGACAAGAAGGAGCATATAAAAAAAGCCTTTTTAAATATAAGTAGTAGCATTTTTACCTTATTTTTATTGTAATTAGTCAACAATTTTATTACTTTGGCCATTATCACATTTCCTACGCCGCTGGTTAATAAAATTAAATATATATATATATATTTTAATTTTTAATTTAATTTTTATTGGCAATTTTTGCACATATCCTTGATAGTAGAACAGCAAGATCCACCTAACTAATCATCACAGAATTCGCAACATATCCTTAATTGTTGTTGAGCTATTATTGTAAATACCTCGAAATAAAAGTCGCAAGCTTGATATTTTTTAGAACTCAAAGAACCATTAGTTAATTTTGAAATTATGAACAAATATTTTATTCAAATGAAATTACATAGTGTGCATCCTTTATAAAAATGTCAAGATTTACTGGTAAATTTACAGGTAAAGTTACCAGCAAATTTTACATTCGCAATACTTATTAACATTTAACAATATTACTGCTAATTGTCTCCTTCTTTGTTTATTTCAAAATTTCAATAATTTTTATAAAAAAAAAGCAGTTAATTTTTAAAAATTAATAATTTTTTTTTTGTAAATATAATTAATTTGGTGATTCTTAATTCTAAGATTAAATTTGATCATTTATTTTAATAACTTGCTTATTTTAGATTTTAATAGTATGTATTTTTTCAAATTGTTGTTTTGCTAAAGAATTATTTCAGCATTTAAACGTTACTATTTTTTTAATAGATTCATATTTTAGATAAATATTATTTGAGAAAAAAAAGTTTGTTCAATTTGAGTTTCGCATGCTATTTTTGATTTTTTTTCTTAAATGACCGAAGTTACATGGTGACCGAAGTTAGGAAATTTTATGGTATATACTTTTTTCTTTTTATTCTTCGCTATTTATATTTTTTTATGTTATTTTATGTAATTATTTATGCATTCATGTTAAAAATAAATTGCTTACAATTACAATTATAAAAGAGTTAACTATTTTAAAAATATTATAAAATAATAAAATGCAATATTATAAATATAGTATATATGCTGTTTTATTTCTATTTTTTGCTATTTACATTTTTAATATCGTACTTAAAATTAAAATTTAAACCTTTCTGTGTTATCACAATTATCATCTGGCAACTTTATTCTGTATACCAAGTTGTAGCTATATTGAACTCCTTTCCAATTTTGTGCATTTATTTTACCAATGTTGCATCTCATAGTTTTATTTGCTTGGTTAACTAAGCAATTTAAACTAGGAGACTGAACAGGTTCTAAAGTAAAAACATACTTTTTTAAATAAAAGAGTTTATTTAAAATTCAAAAACAAATTTAAAAAAGTATTTTACAATATGAATTCTTTATAACATATGCTGATAACATATTTATAATTGTAAATTGAACATAAATTAAAATTTCTGAATAAACCACTCAGTTTAAATGATTTATGTTATACTTATATGAGTTTATTAAAAAAACCCACTCACCCCTGAAAAGAGGTTAGTGTAAGGCTAAAAAAACTTATACACCAATCCTTGCCTAGTGTAATTTCTCACATCTAAGATGTCATTGTTGGCGGATGATACTACCTTTTATATGGTCTTGAAAAGAAGCCAACACTCTCTAATTACTTGGAGAAGGCATTTGAGCATAACTCTTTCTAATTTGGCATTATGAATAACTCTTACTTCCAATTTTTCTTGGAAACCATATATCAAATCCATTTCAAAATAAGCACCTGCTAAGGTTGCATAACTTATTCATGATCGCTAATTTCTTACTTAAGATTTTATTCTTTATCTCTATAAATCTCAAATCTGTCCTTGTATGGAATACTGTTGTCATATATGGAGCAGATTTTAAATGATGCCCTTTCTCTTTTAGAAAAGATGCAAAAACAAATTGTAAACATAGTTGGAACTGCTCTTGCAGCCAACCTCCAACCATTATCACATTGTTGTAATGTTGCTTCTCTTTCTCTTTTCTATAAATACTATAATGGGCACTGCTCTAAAGAGCTAGCATCTCTTTTGCCATCTACTACATTTTTATTCTTGTGTTACTTTTCATTCAATTAAGTCTCATCTTTTTAATGGGACTGATCCTAAGTGCTCCTAAAATTCTTATTTGTCTAGTTTTTTCCTCAAACATCAGTTCTTTAGAATTCACTCTCTTCGTCTTGTTTTCCTGATTCATATAATTTGAAATGTTTTTAAGTTGTCTGTTAATCATTATCTTGCTTTATAAACTTTGAATTTTTCTTTCAGTAACTTCTGACTCTAGTAGTGGTTGCTTGCAGCCTTGTTGAGAGTAAAGATGTTTTAAAAAAAGTGTTATATAAGTGAATTTTTTATATTTGCATATAACATATTTGTTTATTATATATTGTTTGTATATAATATAAAAATATATTGCACAGCTATAAAATTGTGCTTTTTTAGAGAACCTGCTAGGAAAGTGTTGATTAATTACAATTAGTATAAGAGATTTATAAAGCAAGCATGTTTAAACAAGTGGTATAATGCGCTATTATTTGTGTTGTTTTATGAGGGCTCAAATCTTCCCCTTAACACAATACATTTTCAATTTTTTTAATCTGGCCATATATGTTTATAGCAAAAAAATAAATATGGAAATAAGAAAGACTTTTAGTTTAAAAAAAAAATCAAGTTTTTGTTAGCTATAGGCTTTTTTTTTCCCCCCTCCACAGCAGCACTTTCTGGAGTAGCAGGAGAGGCCTATTAAATTTAATCTTTATTAAGTTTCAGACCATGATTTTTTTCAAACCATTTGCAGTTTATTAAAACTAGTTACTTGAGCACATTAATAACATAAGTAACTCTATCATGATATATGCCTAACAAATTTCTACCAATGTTTTGAGATTTTTTAGAAATTAAAAGCTTTTTTAATCATTTTCTCCCTTTCGTTTGTTATAGTATATAACACCTTTATATATGTTATATATAAAATATCTATAGAACTTTAAAAATTTTATAATATGAATTTTAAAAAATCAAAAAAGATTAAAAAAAAAAATCTGCAATAGTAAGGATTTGAACCACTGTAATTTAGTTCAGAAATGCTGCAGGCTAACCACTTTTGTTACTAAGGTGCATTGTTCAATATAATATTTAACACTATTTAGTAAACAAAAGACTTTATAAAATGGCAAATAAATGCTATAAATTAAAATAAAAGAGATAATGCCACAATCCTATTTTCAAGTAAAAACATAACTGTAAAACTTGATATATGTTTTAACATTACATAATCTGAAGCTTGCCTAAGTTAGATTTGCATACACTTTTGTTCACATTTTCTTATAAAAAAAAGTGCTGCAACTCTTTCTCACTATTACCTTGATTGCAATGGCTGCCAAGAATTCCATGTCAAACATGCTCAATTAAGCATTAAGTTGAGCATTATACAATATGATGTTAATAC
This sequence comes from Hydra vulgaris, assembly GCF_022113875.1. Lineage (NCBI taxonomy): Eukaryota > Metazoa > Cnidaria > Hydrozoa > Anthoathecata > Hydridae > Hydra > Hydra vulgaris. Next base: position 30,093,114 of record NC_061157.1, read on the forward strand.
AAGTAAAGGTTTTACCGTTATCTATCTGCAATGCCATTTCCAAGAAATGGCATTGCAGATAGATAACCTTTTAGTCATACTCCTATTGTATACATAATAGCTTCAACTTTATTACATTACAGCTATAAAGACTCAGCTATAATTATAAATATAATTATAGCTGAGTCTTATAACTATACTCAACTATAAAGAACTTTTGACAATAATAATACTCAACTATACTTTTGACAACAATAATACTCAACTATAAAGAACTTTTACAATATAACTAAAAAGAACTTTTTACAAAGCAATTTAGTAAAAAAATAATAAATAAATGTTAAATGATATGGTAAAAACCTTAATAAAAAAGATTTTTAAATTTTCTATTAATAAAACATTTTAGAAAAATGGTTTAAAAAACAAACAAAAATAATTTCTTTATTAAAAAATTTATTTAAAAAAATATTGTTATTGTTAAATAGAAGTGTTAGCTTTACATAAAAGGCTTATCAAAATTGAGTAACAAACAACTTTCTTTTAAACTATGCAACTAAGCTTGTATAGCTTCAGAATCTATTAGGTGTAACACTTGATGCATAATAAAGAATTTAGCCTAAAACAATATGCAAGATGTATATTCACAATTTAAAAATTGCAACCATAATAAATAGATAATATTTACACTCTACTCGAAACCCATAAATTTAAAGATTTTTTTAGGTGGATTATACATGCATACATACATACATACATATATACATACATACATACATACAAAAATACATACACACATTATATACAGCACACGCATACAAACATTTAAATATATATATATATATATATACATATACGTGTATATATATATATACATATACGTGTATATATATATATATATATATATATATATATATATATACATATATATATGTATATATTTATATATATATATATATATATATATATATATATATATATATATATATATATATATATATATATATATATATATATATATATATATATATATATATATATTTGAAAATATAAATTAAAAAAAACCTCCTTCTGCAGTCCAAAATGATTTATTTTGTGTTTTGCACAAACTCATTTTCCTTCTGATTGTTGTAAACGCAAAACAAATATAATATTCAGTAAAAACTTTTAAAGGACTGATTATAATAAAATTTGTTTGATTAGACCAAATTTGGTTTGTGTCAGATCCATCTTTTTGATTCCATTGAATAAAAGCTGTACTGATAGGATATCTTACATCTTCAAAAAGGTTTAATGAAATCACAACAAATGTTTTACTTTGAAGAAGTACTTCATAAGTTGCTAATGTTGAGTAATATTCTAAAAAAATATTAGATAACCATTTTACTATAGATATATTATGTTTTATCTTTATTTTTCTTAGAATAATTTTATCAAAAGTTGTAAATAAGAAAATGAAAATTTATTTTTTATCATAGTTGATTCTGAATAACAAGTACAAGAGAATCTTGTGTAATGTAAACAAGATTTACAATACTTGTAGAAAAACAAGATTTATATTAATTGTAGAAAAACAAGATTTACATTACATGTAGAAAAGCAAGATTTACATTACATGTAGAAAAACAAGATTTACATTACATGTAGAGAGGATGTGGGATATTATAATAGACTTGTAACAGTCCAAATCAGTCTGGTCATAACACTTCACTAAAGAAATAATAGAGAATTCACAGAATTTAGATAACAAATACCTATATCTTAAGCAAAAAATAAAAAAATATATATTCAATATGGAAATCTGGGAAAATATTTTCACCATAGATAAAGATTATCATACATTTTTTTAATTTTTCACACTTTTTAACAATCATAATTTTAATTAAACTATATTATGCTTTAAAGTTTTTTTTTCACATATTAGCTATATCGTTATCTTCTGTGGCTCCTCCCACACTAGCAGAATAGCTCAGAGCTATGCTGCTAGTGTGGAAAGTTATTGATACCAATGCAATTTACACTGCTCCAGCACCTTTTGTATTTGTGTAATAATGAATTTTCTACGCATATACTAGTTTTTATTTGTTGATTTAAAAGCATCATTATTAAAGCACCATTTATTTTATACATCATTACAACCAGGAATATTAAATTTAAATTTTTTTTACCCTCAAAGTTTATAATATAATGATATGTAATTTACAAAAAGTTTGATTGACAGCTAACACTAGATCTGTTCTGGATGCAGCGCCCTATATCCCATGTTGCAATTCATGTTCAAAAACGGTTGAGTTTACTGCAGAAATATCTTTATTAGTGCACTTAACTGCCTGAGAGTAACAGCGTATACCAAAAATAAAATCAAACTAATGGTGTTGACGGTCTTAATTCACAATAGCTGCTAGCAATGGTGGTGGTTTGAAGTCAGCTGCAGTCCAGTCAATCATTATCATATTCAGCTTGATGCTTGACTGATCAAAAACACGCACAGAAGAACTACACAAATTACTTCTCAAAATAATTATCTTAACACAATAAAAATATTGCACAGAATCACCATTGTCACAAGCACAAGAAAGAAAAATGCTTTTGGATTAGAAAATGTAGTTGTTGTTTTGCAACACAGGTTCCAATGTTTTCCAATTTTCTGCTTCAAGCTCATGTAACTGTTTCATCAAGTAAAAAAGTTTTTTGCACAATCAGCACAAGAAGGATGACTTGATGTTGAACCATGAAGGAGCATAAACTTTACGATACAGCGTACAACTTTGTAGAGTAATGTGGACATTACTCTACAATAATGTGGACATTACTCTACAGTAATGTGGACATTACTCTGGACCTCTTTTGACATATGCAATCTTAAAACTCTGTTTACTTTTATCAGTCACCTAGCATGCCTTAAAATTTTTGGCATTTTTCTCTGTAAAGACATAACTTTTTCACTCTCAGTATAACCTTATTGCACTGCTAAGCATGCTCTAAGAAGATATTTCTGATCTGTACTTAGTTTGTTTTTAACCTTATGAGGTATATCTCAACCACTTTTTCTAGCATAGCTTTAAACTTTGAAATTGGTAAATCCTTGGGATCAAAGTCTAGTGCACTCATAACTGCACCACAGGAACTACTATGATTTCCTTTACATCATCTGTCACGAGCAGAAATTTATTTCCGAAATGCTGGTAATAATGCATTATTATGCAACAGGCAAACAAGCCAAGCAGAATTTTCGGATTCTGAAACAGGCAAACAAGCCAAATGGAATTTTTCACATTCTTCACCTGAGCCAATGAGCAAACCAGAAATAAAAAACCCCTTCATTGACAAATTAACAGAAAACTATGTCTCTTTCAGCCTGATTTCCACCTCATTGCAACAGATGATATTAACACTGACAAGAAACCTGGATGGCAAGATAAGGTAAGCTTTTTTAAAAAAAAAGTTTAAATACTATTTAAATTTTTAAATAACACAAAAAGTTACCTTAATTGCAAGTGGTTTCATACAAAAAATTTTTTTGTTATTATCCTAATATAAATATATATATAGAGGGGCTATTCCAGGAAAAAAATTTGGGCAGTGGTAACCCCATGCCCTGGAGAAATTTAGCAGAAATATTGCCAAATATCAGCTTTTTTTTGCAAATAAATAATTTTTGCCTTCAAAAACGTAAAAAAAAATATCCTCAATTTTTAATTTGGGTAGCGCCCAAATATGGTTGACGCTGTCAAAAATGGTCTATAACAGCCCCTGACATATGTGTGTGTGTGTGTGTGTGCGTGTGTGTGTGTGTGTGTGTGTGTGTGTGTGTCTATATATATATATATATATATATATATATATATATATATATATATATATATATATATATATATATATATATATATATATAGTTCTTATTTATTTAATAATAATATAAAATTCTTGTTTATTTAAAAAAAATTAAATGTTTATTTTAACCCTCTTATTTTAAATACCTAATCAAATATTAAATTGTATAAAACATAACAAGTTTAGTTAGTAAACAGCATTCAAAATGTCAAACAATTTAACTGCAACAACAACAAAAAAGAGACTTAAGGATGAATCTCAAGAATCATTAGGAACCAGGGATGTGGAGTCCCAAAAAGACTCCGTTTTATATTGCTACTTTTTTTAAGTCTGAAGTGTCCAGAAGCTTTAAACATGTTTGTTGACTTATGATCTGCTATAAGAAAATAATTTATGAGATTTAATGATTTGAAGCTTATTGTTTTTAAGTCCGAAGTCCTGGAGTCCCAGAGTCTTTGCGGCCATTATATTAAGGACTCCGGGTTCAAAAAATGACTGTTCCTCTTACCTAAAAGTCCTAAACTTAAAACTTACCTAAACTTTTTTCCTACTAGTAGCCCATAGACTTATTTATATTTTTAGAGCTCCTGGATACCAAAAACTTGGGAGAAGTAATCTTTTTGTGGCTTTCAACTTCGAAGTCCTTTTTGGGACTCCGCATCCCTGTTAGGAACAATATGTAAAATGCCAATAAATTGGCAAATAATAAAACAATACACCAGTTTGGAATAAGGCTGTAAAAATGTGAAAGGATGAATAAAGAAAATTTAATAAAGAAAATTTAAATGAAGATAAATGTTTAGAACTTTGGGCTAATTTGAATTTTCCAATAATAGACAAAAGAACAGTGCCAAGGATAATAGAAAAATTGATTAAAAAAGACAAGTAGAAATCAAAAAACCAGGGGTTATTAGATATAAAGAAAGAGGATAGACTTTGGTTGCATACCGAAGATAAAAAATTTTATTTAAAGCAATTAGAGAAATCTGGTAGAGTGGGATATACTGAAGCCTGATGATGAAATCTGGTAGAGTTTTATATAATGAAGCATGATGATCCTCAAACAATAACACCTTTTAAAGAAAATTAAAATTTGAAACGCTCCATCAATGCCATCAACTTCAATTCTGAATGAATACAGAGAGGAACACGAAGTGGTTAAGATAAATAAAAATAAAAAAGAGGTTAGACTAAAGCTAATGGTATTGAAGAATGAAAAGTCAGAGACAATTTTTGAAGGACTTCAAGAACTTTTGAATATAATTTGTTTAGCAGCACTTCACTCTATTGCCTTTCTCTTTGTTTTATATTGCTCTCCTTCATCTCAAGACTGCACTCTTTTTAATGTTACTTCTGTCTCTTTCATCTCAAGACTGCTTTTTTTTAAATGTTATTTCTGATCAAATTGAGCAAGATCTTTCTCTTCATACTTCCTGCCAACAAATGTGCTTCTTACATATCTTGGATTCAGGCTGGAATGGAATCTTTTATTCCCTCTTGATAATTGTAAGTCAAGCCTCACTCTTCTCCATAGTTTTCCTCAAATTGTCTAACTATTGCTTCAATCTGACTTGTCTAACTATTGCTTCATTAGTCTTCTTTCTATTATAAGCAAGGTTTTTGAATCTTTAATTAACAAACAATCTTTCATATTGAATCTAATAACTTACTTTCTAATCACATGGATTTCGATCTTTTTCTTCTACAACTGATCTGCTAACAGTAATAACTGATAGGTTTTATTGTGCATTAGATAGAGGTGAAGAGGTTAAGGCTATCGCTCTTGATAAGTTATCTACCCTTCATTATTTAGGATTAACTTGTACTTCGAATCTTTCTTAAAAACCATATATCAAATACATCCAAAATTAGCATCTCCATCCATCCAAAATTAGCATCTGCTTAGGTTGCATCTCTTTATTGTGTTCTACACTTTCTTACTCGGGATTCTATTCTTTATCTCTATAAATCTTAATTCTATCTTTGTATGGAATACTGTTGCTATATCTGGGGCAGATCTTCCAATGATGCTCTTTCTCTTTTAGACAAGGTACAAAAATACAATGTAAACTTAGTTGGACCTGCTCTTGCAGCCAACCTCTAACTATCATCACATTGTCGTAATGTTGCTTCTCTTGCTCTTTTCTTTTGCAAAATGATTAGTCAAGTGAGCACAAGTTTTGGATGATGGATATTATTTATTAATAACATTAATTATAGTTTACTTAATAATATTAATTTAATTAGAACTTTAAAATAACAAAAACATTGGTTTATTTTTTTAATTTGGGTTGGTTGACAATTCACTTAAAAAAGTAATTTCAAATTAGAATTCTAGCTTGTTGTGGAAAAACCTTGACAAACTTACTTAACTTTACATATTCTTACCAAGTAATTTGTCAGAATTTGTTGGATCAACAAGCAAATCATCAGGATAAACTGGAGCAATTAGTGAATTTTCTGGAAATGTTATTGTTTGTAATGCTAAGAAAAAAATTAAATAAAATTATTTTGTTTAAATAATATTAGCTTATAAGTATATATTTAGTTTTTTATCAAATAAAAAAATTCATTAACAAAAAGATTAGAATTTTAAAATTTTTTTCTTTTAAGTATACAAAATACCTAGGAAAATCCTAATGAATTTATTTAAAGTTTCTGCAATCTTTTGAAAAACCTCTTTACTTTGAACAGCAAGATAAATATCCAAATCACAAATAACTTTTCGGCTTTGAAATAAAAACAAACAAAATGTAAATATAAATAATTGCAAGAAATGTAATCAAAAACTTTGTAGAATAAAAAAAATACTTCTGAATCAGTTGCATTGATGTAACTTCACCTAATAAAAACTCTCTGATTGATGAGCGAAGCAGTTCTGTTATCTTTATAAATAAAAAAAAAATGTATAAACATTACAGCATTTTTATTATAATTTGTAATTACAAAACTTTTAAACAAAACATGTTTATAAACATCTTTTAGAGAATGCAAACTTAATAGACATATAGTATGAAAAGTATTGTTTGATGTTTCTTTATTTTTGTCAACAACCCTAATTTTAATAATTTTATTTTTTTATCAAATAATCCATTTAGGCATTATTGAACTTACTCAAATATCTTCCTGAAAATTTTAAAAAATGTTTTTAATTTTTTAGATAATAAAGTACATTTATTTATTTCAATTCAAGCCAAAAAAAGTGTTTCCAAGAGACACAAAAAATCATGATTGCGGAATACAAAATATATAAAAGCTTTTGATTTTTATTTCTTTAGAGCCAAAATAACCAAAATAAAAAAGATAATTTAAGTCAAAACATGGCCTATACAAGCTGTTGTTAATGAAGTTTTCATTCCTATGCAGAAAGTTGAGGTAAAAAAAGTGAGTTATTTTAAAATTTTAGCAATTAAAAAAAAATGTTAAAGGCCTAAAGGGATGTAGTGTTCAGTAGAAGTCAGATCATTGGAATGCAATTGTACATGAAAGTAAAATTCTTAATAATTGGTAGAAAAGTTGAATAGTAAATATTTATGAAGGAGGAAGGGCCGCACTAGAGTGTGATTAAAAACAAGAAATAAAAATACTTTAACCAGGTAATACAAAAATTGACATGCTTTTCAGAAAATAATGGTATTTACTGAGTTGCAAGTTTGAAAAAAGATTTTTGGAAAAAAATTCTGCAGATGGATTTGTGGATTTTTAAAAAGCATACACACATGTATGTATATGTAGATATATATATATATATATATATACTTATATATATATATATATATATATATATATATATATATATATATATATATATATATATATATATATATATATATATATATATATAATTTTTAAGCAATTTATAATCTTAAATTTTAATATGAAGCTATTAAAATTTCTAGCATTGTCATAATTAAAAAAAATAACAAAATAATAACAAATTATTAAAATTAATAACAGTAACCTTAATTAATAAACTACTAAATTCAGTAACTTTTACTTAACAAATTCTCTAAATAATCTGAAACACATATATAGGCAGTAACTTTAACTTAAATTCTAAAAAATAATCTAAAAGACATATATAAGCAGTAACTTTTACTTGACAAATTCTAAAAAAATAATCTAAAACACAATTATAAGCAGTAATTTTTACATAACAAATTCTCTAAATAATCTAAAATACTTATATAAGCAGTAACTTTTACTTAAATTCTAAAATATAATCTAAAACTCATATATAAGCAGTAACTTTTACTTAACAAATTCTCTAAATAATCTAAAACACATATTTAAGCAGTAACTTTTACTTGAATTCTAAAAAAATAATCTTAAAGACATATACAAGCAGTAACTTTTACTTGACAAATTCTAAAAAAATAATCTAAAACACATATATAAGTAGTAACTTTTACTTAAATTCTAAAATATAATCTAAAACTCGTATAAAAGCAGTAACTTTTACTTAACAAATTCTCTAAATAATCTAAAACACATATATAAGCAGTAACTTTTATTTAAATTTAAAAAAATAATCTAAAAGATATATAAACAGTAACTTTTACTTAACATATTCTAAAAAAATAATCTAAAACATAATCTAAAACATAATAAAACATAAATAAGCAGTAACTTTTACTTAACAAATTCTAAAAAACTAAAATTTTACTACTTGCCTGATAATTGTGGTGACACATAAAATTCTGAGTAGCAATATTCTATTATAAATAGCATTTTTAAAATTTCATTTAAATAGCTAATTCTTGGTATTGTAAGTAACAGTAACTAATATATTATGTATATATGAAGATATACATAATATTTTAGTATATCTAATATATTATGAACTTCTTTGTGCGTCGAATTCTTAAAATTTCACAATTTAAGCTTCTCTTAGGTGTATTTTTTTAATGAAATGCTTTAATTCCAGCATTCTTATTAATTTTTTGATATAAGAATGAAAAGTCTTGAATTTTCTTGCTAGATCTCGCTGTGACTGGTTTGGATTTCTATTTCTCGCTATTGAATGTTACCTTGAATTGAATGTACTTTACCTTTAGACTATGAATGTACTATTGAATGTACTTTACCTTTACTTTAATTGACTTTACCTTTTTGGATTTATGGAAAGTTTTTTTTTCTTCTACTTCCAAGTTTTCTTTCAAAGCTTTGAGTAGTCTTGAATTTGTTTATAATATCTATGACTGTTGATTTTGGGACATTTGTGTGTTTAGCAATCAAGCATTATGTCGATGGATTTTTGCAGAAAAAATTTACAACTTTTTTAGGCACCTCTATTTTTGTTTCCGAAACATTTTGCAAACCATTAATTTGTAAACAAAACTTTATCAACACCATTTAAGATAAGGAAGTAACATTTAATTTTAAAAAATTTAAATAAAAAGCATTTGTGGTTTTAGAGAAATCTCAATTTAAAGTTGACCGGATTTTTCCGTGTCTACCTGATATATATATATATATATATATATATATATATATATATATTTTTTTTTTTTTTTTTTAAACTATTTTTTTTTAGGTTCTGATTTGTGCCCTAGTTCAGGAGTTACATAACTAAAATTGAATGTTATATAATAATGTACTGAAATATTGAAAAGTAAATTTATTTAATTTTTCTATTTTAACTTAATGTATAACTATATAATGTGTAACTATGTATGACAACATAAATATACATTAATTAACTATATATTATTTGCTGGCGACATAACTATATACTAACTATATACTAGTCTTGATAAAAAGTCATTAATTTTTGATCACTTAAAACAGACAAGTTCAAAGATTTTCTTCTTTAACAAATTAAGCCTTGCAGTGGCTAGTGAATTTTGAACCAAATAAAACTTATTTGTTATTGTTCTTTGTTATTTGTTATAAGGTTTTTTCAAAAAACAAAAAACCTGTTTTTTTTTCTTCTAAAAAAACGGCTAAACCAGTTGTTAATTTTACATTACTAAATAGTTTAATGATTTCTTGTTTTTGAAAGCTAACAACTAACGTGTAAAACACAAATATTGTGAAAATATATATAATTTTAAAAACTACTTTTTATTAATAGATTAAATAATAACAGAATCTTTCAACAATATATAAACTTTAAATAAATAATTAGTATTTTGTCAACTAATATTTTTTTAATATTTTATTTTGTTCTATTGTTTTGTTTGCTGTTCAATCATTAGTTATTGTTGTTTAATTATGTTAATTTAAAATTGTTAAATAACAATATCAAATTAAAACAATTAAACAACAAAAACAAATTTATGACCAACAATTTTTTTTGTAATTTTGACTTTTCTATAACTTTAAATATTATAAATCCTAGTATTTTTCAACATTATACTTTTGTAAACAGATCAAATGTGCAATTTTCGTTTAAAATTGTATATTCAGTTATGAATAGTATAAAAATAAAAAATAGGTTATTAAGTTATTAATAGGTTATTATAATTATGTAGTTTAATAGATATTACTTTGTTAAAAAGCATGACTTTTAAATTAGAATTACTTTATAATAATGTTTGCTATTTGCAGTGCACTTTAAACTGTAACTTTATTGTTTAAAAAAATTATTTTGCTAAATTTTGTTTCTTAAACTTTTTTTTTTTTATGTTTGTAGAACTAAGTCTTTCTCTTTTTGGTCATAAATCATATTGTTATCGGATGATGCAACCTATTATTTTTGTCTTTAAATTTTATTTAAGCATCTAATGATATAAAGAATTATTTGATGTTTATAAAAATTGATTCATAAATGACTATAAAAACACGTTTTTTTCTACAATACTTTTTTAAATTATAATATGCATCTGATACAAATTTGTTGATACTTTGTAGGATAAAAAAAACAACATTCAAAGGTGTTACAAACTTTGCAACACTTTGAATAAAACCTAATATCAACTTATCAAAATTTAAGATGAGTGTCTAGTTATTGAAAGGGTATGAAGGGACAGATTAAAATCCTAGGGTATTGAAATTATTAACCAACAATTTAATAGAGATCAAAATTGTTGCTTTTTTTTTTTTCTTTACAAAATTTTTTTTATCAAAACATTTTCAAAAAATTTTTTATTCTGTAATAAATATAATCTATTTTTAATCAATATTCATTGTCAACGTTGATTTGTTTATCTTAGACATCCTTTTTTTCGTTATCATACACATTTTTTATATGAAGAATAATTTTAAAAGTTTAGCTTTCTTACCTTTTTTTTATTTCTTTTATTAACTCCTTGTGTTTGTTTGCAACACTTAACATAAACTTATGGTAACTATTATAAATACTTATTTAATGATACCTTAGGAATATTATACAGTCTCGTTATGAACTTGTTTATAAACATTGCATCTAGCAAACTTCAGCAAAAAAAATTAAAAAGCTTTAAAATCTGAATTACTTAATTATATTATTTATATTTATTTATATTTAATTTTAATAATACATTTAATACATAATACATTTTAATAATACATTTAATAATACATTTATGTTTATAATAAATTATTTAAATTATTATTTAAATGCATTGTTTAAATAATTCTTAAATTTTTTAATTGTTTTCAAAAAAGCACTAAATTTGTTTTTATCTTTTGCATTAAATTAACAAGCAATTACACTTTTAATTGTTATATTAAAGTTTATCGAGCGAAGTTTTCAATTAAAAAAGAAAATCCTATATTCAAATGTTTGCACACAAATCCTTAATATCTTATATATAATTCTGATACGATGCCAAAAAACATATAAAAAGATTTGTAGCAAGAGACACAGGTTTTGAAGCTGCTATAATAACTGTTCAAAACTATTATAACAAATAAAAATTGAGCAATTTCATAAATGCAACTGTTCTTTACTTAATAGAATAAAAGTGTGAAAACCTCATCATATATTGCTTCTATTTTTTATTAATACAGCAAAACAATTTATCAAATTTTATTCAATTTTAAGCAGTTTTTAGAAAATATTATATTCGCATTAATGTTTATTTAGATACCTATTACAAACTTTTTTTTTAACTTTTATAACAGTAGTCCTTTCAGTATTATAAAAATCTGTTTTTAAAATTAAATTTTTATAATTTGCACGTTTGTATTTTAGTTAGAAAATATAAAGATAAAACTTTAACCTTATTTTATTATGAGACGTTTTTTATGACATTATTCTTATAATGTTTTTAAGAATAATAAGTACATTTTATTAAAAATAAAACTAAAAAAAAGTAAAAAAAAACCTGAGGCTCTAAAATTGCAATAACTCTTTCATACAGATAGCTACCATTGAAACTTGTCTCATAAACCCAAGTTTCTTGCGAGGTTAAGTGAAACCGAGAAGGCTTTGTCATTTGCTTAGTTTTTTTTAAATTCATATTACCTTTAATATCAATGAAAAATATAAATATATATACATATATATATATATATATATATATATATATATATATATATATATATATATATATATATATATATATATATATATATATACACATAAATACATACATACATACATACATACATACATACATACATACATACATACATACATACATACATACATACATAAAACTAAATTTCATAAATTATTATTTAAACATTTTTATAACATATCTTTTATAATATCAAATTATAAAAATTAAAATCTGCTAAATATCTTCAGAACTCATTATAAACTGTCCTTGAAACAAGTCTATTAAAAACAAACCTGTTAACTGCCTCCAGAATAAAGTTTCAGGAGCAACATCTCCAATAAATACTTCATCTACCAAAGTAGCATTCGAACTAACACTCCACACACGTATATCATTGTTTTGTGCAATATCTTTAAATGGCAAAGTACTGTCTAAGCACTTTGTTTTTAAAACAGGTTTCCCATCAATGTAAACTGATATAGTTTCATTATAAACAAATGCAAAGTTGTACCATAAACCAGACTTTCCAGGTAATGGATACAAACAATTATCATGAAAAACTAAAGTTGGTTTAACAGAAAGAACATTTATATCTATAACACCACAAAGCAACACAACAAGTGAAGTACTTATAATTGGCTGGTATTGATTTTCAATTTCACAGGTGTGCTTGACCCAAGCTGAAAACATATAAGAACTTTTACTTAAATAATTAGAAACATCTTGATTAGCAACAACAACATAGTTAGACTCAGTTGACAACCCATTATTAATAAAACCCAAGACAGGTTTAACTTCTGCTGATAACTTAACTTCATAACCATCAGAGTTGTCAGCCACAAAACTTCCATTAATAATGCTATTAAAAGATTGGTATAAAGTTTTGTTGAAATCATCTAAATCTGGAAACAAAAAATAAAATATAATAATTTAGATTCATTAAATTAACATCTCAAAAGCTGATAAAATACCAAGATAAAGAATATTAAAACCAACTCTTATAACATCTACTTTCATAGAAGAAAAAAATTTATAAACTGGATTTAACTAAATTTATTACAATCAACAAATCTAAACAATCTCTATATAAAATAATTACAAAAAAAGCACAAAAATCCAGACTCATTAATGTGCATTGTTCAAGAAAAATTTGCTACAATGGATTATTTTAAAAAGTTACATGACAACTAGTTCAACTGTTCTGTTGTTACAAATGTTGACTAAAAATGTTTAAAAAAACAAATTCATAAAATAATTATATATTTATTCAACTTTATTTTAGTAGATCTCTATCAGATAGTCTGACAGGATTGATATGCATAGAATTTTATAAATTTTGAATCTAGACAGGTATAGTTAAGTTTACTATGTATAAAACTAGATTTACAATTATAAATTATAATAATTTAGTAAACTATTTTGAATTAAATTACTTTATCATTTTCCATTTAATGAAAGTTTTCATGTTTTTGGGTTTTAGTTTCTATATTTCTTTAAACAGTCATTTCTATATGATTATATAGAATTATGTATGGATTGTATGGAATTTTTAATTTGTTTTGTTATTGTATTTTTTTTAATTGTATTAAAACTTGAGGTTATCTGGATTTGTTATAGACTTCACATTTACTATTTAACTATAGCCAACATTATTACAATTCTAATTAAAAAGATTATGTAGATTGTTGTCTACAAGAGTCAGGTAAGATGTCAACTAAAGTTAACTTTAAAATTTTCATTTTTTCTTTAAAGATTTGTGCTGAATAAGATGTTGTACCATAAATAAATATGTTTGCAATGTTTAATTTGATTTTTGTTTTTTAAAATTTATAGGTGAGTTTAGAGTTGTATCCTGATATTTGTAATAAGGTAATAAAGTTTACAAGCAGTTTCAATTAATAACACAGCAGATAATCTCAACTCAAAAGAGCAGGGGACTTCTTTTATTTTGTTAAGTGAATAATCAAATTAGAACAGACAAACTTAGTTATTATTTTATTAATAATCATCTGGAAAAACTGAAACAATAAAGATTAAATTTAAAAATTTAAAAACCAAGTTTAAGAAAGTATGAATAAATACACAAAATCAGTACATATGACGGATTAAACTGCAAACCATAAAATAATAGGGCATGAGTTTGTACATTAAAAAAAAAAAACAACAACAACAGACACTTCTTTGAATCATGTATAGTATTTTATTTATTTAATTAGGCTTTCTACTTTAATGCTTATTGTTGGGTTGGGACATAAAAAAAATCTTTTTACAAACTTGATATTATATAATAAACACCATTTTATTAGTTAATTAACTTTTATTAGTTAATTAACTTTTATTAGTTAATTAACTTTTATTAGTTAATTAACTTTTATTAGTTAATTAACTTTTATTAGTTAATTAACTTTTATTAGTTAATTAACTTTTATTAGTTAATTAACTTTTATTAGTTAATTAACTTTTATTAGTTAATTAACTTTTATTAGTTAATTAACTTTTATTAGTTAATTAACTTTTATTAGTTAATTAACTTTTATTAGTTAATTAACTTTTATTAGTTAATTAACTTTTATTAGTTAATTAACTTTTATTAGTTAATTAACTTTTATTAGTTAATTAACTTTTATTAGTTAATTAACTTTTATTAGTTAATTAACTTTTATTAGTTAATTAACTTTTATTAGTTAATTAACTTTTATTAGTTAATTAACTTTTATTAGTTAATTAACTTTTATTAGTTAATTAACTTTTATTAGTTAATTAACTTTTATTAGTTAATTAACTTTTATTAGTTAATTAACTTTTATTAGTTAATTAACTTTTATTAATTAATTAACTTTTATTAGTTAATTAACTTTTATTAGTTAATTAACTTAATCACCCATAATTAATAGGCAAGTTAGGATGCTTATATTATATATAGGGCCATAACGAAATTGTATTCATAAATTTAAATATAAATTTTGAATAACAAAAATTCAAATTTTTTTGATAAAAATATAAAATAAACTCTTATTAAAAATAAATAAAGAATGACGTGGTAGTTGCAGAATGTTATCTTAAGAAACAGAAAACAATATCACTCTTTATCTATTTTTTATTCCTATATCTTAAGTACACTTACAGTTACAACAGGTTATCTTCAGAACAGTTACAAGGTTTTCTTAAAAAACACTTGTAAATATTAAGCAACATAAGTAAATATTTAGTGACACTAGTAAATATTTTTATTTTCACCTTGAAGACAATCACCATTTTTATCAAAAATGTATTCCCATGGATACAATTCCCATTCACCATATAATGGATTACACCATTCACAACTACTTGTTTGTTGTGTGCATGCATTTTCCACTAAAAAAAATTCAAAAATTTTGATTCATATTATTGACCAACTGTAGCTTGAAATATTTTGCTTTAAATAAAAATTAAAAGTATATTATTAAAAAAAAAGTTAAAACTAAAATTGAAAAAATTAAAAAAACCCTCTTGTGATATAAAGTTATTGAAAATTAGTGACATGCATGATGTTTAAACTTATTGTGTTATCTTAAATTATTTATATTTTTTATATAGTTATTATATCTTTATACAATACACATTATTTTATATAAACAATTATATTTAACTTTTTAAATCAAAAACAATTTGCAAATAATTATGAACTTTCAAAAAATCACAAAAATCCAGGAAATACATAATAAATGCCATCATTGATATTTTCCCTCATTTCTAATGTAACTTATAAATATATTTTGAGTTGATTGAAAATAAAGCCATAAAACCTTTTGTCAACAAGAACTAATTAGTCAACCAATACAATAAAGCAATACATTTCTGAAATGGTTGGTGATTACACTTTAATGTTGTTTACAAATATCAAAGTTACTAACATTTACTAACATTTTAACCTAACAAAGTTACTAACATTTACTAACATTACTAACAGTTACTAACATAACAAAGTTACTAACATCAACACAAAGTTACTAACATTAGGTAAACACCCATGACAATGATTAAAATAATATTGGTTATATAAATAAAAATAATGTTTATAATCTTGATCTATTCAACGCTGCTGTTATCCATTTGTGTGTGTTTAACATGGAATTTTTTTTGTATTGTTTTTTGGTGTGAATTTGGCTTTAAAAATTTTTTTGATGGTAAAATTTGTTAGTTCTTTATTATTACTATTTTTCATTTTCAAACTTTTTTTTAACATTTAACTTTGCATTTTGTTTTTAGTAGCTTTTATTTCTTGTTCTTTTTTTCTTTAGTCTTTTTATTTATTTAAATTAAATAATTATAAATTATTAAATAAATTTAAATTTTCCTTTGATTGTTGTTGTTATTTATTCTTCGATTTAAAAAATAAATTTTACGATTTTCTTTTTATTAATCTCCTTTTTTTTTTCCTTGTTAAAAACCACCGCTGTCATACGCAATGTTATTGCAAAAAATGAATTAAAAGTAAGAAAAAATGAAAAAATAAATACTAGACACCAATAATTTTTCAGAGAAAATAAAACATCATTTTACTAAAGAAAAAGATAAGAATAAATTGATACCAATTTCACTGAGTTTTAAAAAAACTTTAAAAACTTATGTTTTAATAAATTTCATATTTACACATAATACTATTAGCAAAAATAAATTACCTGTCTTATTCATACATAACATTGTTGCTTTTAATGCAGAATGAAACAATATTTCTTTGTACATTTGAAAACAGAATATGCTATTTTCCAAAACAATTGTCAGGTTTGAATTTTGTGGAAATTGAATTCCATCATAAACAATACTCTAGTTAAACAAAAATTTTCTTTTAAAACATTTATAAGCTTTACATAAATAAATTTAAATTCAAAATTAAATTAAAAATATTTTTAAAAATTTTTTTCAAACATTTTTAAAAAAGATTCTTTCATATAATGCTTATTTTAAACCCAAATACTTTTTAAATTAAACAAAAATAAATACTTACAACAATAAAATCCACTTCAAACGAAAGCTTTAAAAACTTTCGCTCATACTGAACAACAATGTAATGCCATTGTAAAGATGGATTTATGTTATCATCTTTTTGTAAGTTATCAACACTTGCTCTAGATTATGGAGTAAAATAAAAAAATTCTCAACAAAAACTAGAAAACTAATTTTATTTAAAATTGCTAATAAAGTAATTAAACAAAAAAAAAAAAAAAAAAACATTTAAATATATGCACCTAATTGTAGAAGTAGTTCGCTGATAAATCTTTATTTCTTTACCATACATAAAACTAATAATTTGGTTTTGTGAATTTTTAACTTGGTACCAAAATGTAAATGTAAAATCTTTGTTCAAATTTACTTCTAAAAAACTAAGTGTTTTCCTTGAAACTTTTTCAATGTATCCGTATATAGTTTGCAAAAAAATACTATTATCATCTGATGTGACTATAGAATTAGGGAAACTTGCAAACAGTTCCAAAGATCCTCTAACATAGATTGCAGGATAAGGAAAGAATGAATCATTCAAGTATGTTAAGTCACTCTCAAAATCTACTGTTAAATAAAAGTTTTTTAATCAAATATGATTGAATACAATCATAAATCATAAATTTTTTTATAAATTTTCTATATCAAAATTTAGCGAAAACAAAACAAAAATTCAATATCTATATACAATGTTTATAAATATGAATGCAGCATAAGATACACACTAATGATATCATACTAAAATAGGTAGCTGTGGGGACTTTTGAACATACATTGACTGACTATCTAGATAAAATATTAAAGGGAGTGCTGCTACATCATCCATACAGTTTTTTTGCAAATAAAAAATATCGAATAAATAATGAATAAAACTTATTACTGTCCGAACCCAAAACCTTAGTCAGTGTACTTGTAATTTCCTTACATGTTCTCTCTATTCAGTTGATGAATGTACTGAAGACCCTGGCAGCTCCCTATTTTAGGATGACTTCTGAGTGCCAATATCAAAGCTGTTATATATATATATATATATATATATATATAATATATATATATATATATATATATATATATATATATATATGTATATTTATATATGTATATATATATGTATATTTATATATGTATATATATATATATATTTATATACACACACACATAAATGCACCACAATGTATTCTATATGATAAAATAACACTGAATTTTAACACTGACCACTTAATAACACTGAGAAGAGAGAAAAACAAAAGTATGAACGTTTGCAACTGGTAAAGTCAGAAAAAGTAGTTAATGTAGAATTAATAAATCAGTCAAAAGTCAATATAGCACAGACTAGCTCTATAGTCAAGCAGTCAAGCACAAGTGATTTGATCTAAGTTCGAAATCCAGGAAAACAAACTAAGAAGTCAAACAATTAATTTATAATAGCAAATTCTACTATAAATGAATTGAACAAAGGTTAAAAGAGAGTTAAAAATATCATTATTTATGGAGTGTAAGAATCCATTAAGTTTTTTTAAATAATAAAAGCGCTAAAAATATTTACAGAAATTGGAGTTCAAGACATAAACTTTGAGAATGTGAGACAATTAAGAAGTGAAACTTATGACAAGCCAGATAAATTGTTGGTTTACTTAGCTAAGTCTATCTTCAAAATGAAATACTAGTTTCATAAAAAAAATTAAAACTGCTTCCAAGTTTAAAAAAAATATATACACATCTCTAGATTTAAAAGATGCTGAACGTCAAAGGGATTTTATACTCAGAACAGAGCAAAATAATTTGACTAATATATGACTATAAGGAGACAAATACCTTTTGGTATGGTATCCATGGAAATCAGATACAAAAATTTAAAAAGAAACCAATCAAAGTTAGGCAGTAAGGCTAACCGTGTGTTATCAATGAGTAATTTTGAAAAAATAAGTTTCATGTATCTTAATGCCCAATCTATTGACAACAAATTTGATGAATTCAAACTAGCAGCTGCAACTTGTAATCCTAAATTAATTAGTGTCACTGAATCATGGTTTAAACCTACTTCTCTCTGCTATTTGGATGGTTGTTTGTATAAAAAAAATAGATTTAATGGTCGCCGAGGAGGAGGTGTATGCATTTATATTGACAACAAAATTATTTCATAAGAACTTAACAATAATGCATTTACATTGAGTCAAATAGAGCATTTCTGGGTTGTTTGATAAATTTACAGACTTAATGATTTTACAATTATGACAGATATTGAAAATGTATTGAAAATTCCAAGAGAACATGTTTACCAAAAAGTTTTAAAAGATCTAATCATAGTTGGCGATTTTTATCTTCCTCGCATAAGTCCAAAGCTCAATAAACTTGTAATAATAAATTAAATAAACTTGTAATAATAAATTAAAGGATCATCAGACATTTAGCATGTTTTCTTTTGAAAAATAATTGAACATTACCTATATTAGCATGTAAACCTACCAAATTTTCAAACAACGAATGAATCTGCTGTAAACATTTTAGATTTTATACTCACACTACAGTCACCAAATTTATACTCACACTACAGTCACCAAAGTGCCATCACTAGTAAATTTGTTTTAGAAAACATATCCAAAGGTCATTTAATATTGTGTTTTGATTTTATTGTTGAAAATTAAACTATGAATGTAAATAAAAAAAAATTTATATAGAAAAGCTGATTATAATAGAATTAAAGAAAAAAAAAGAACCAAAAAAATTTTATAGAGATACATAAATTTACTACAATATGTAAAAGATTCTATAAAAACTCTGCAAATACCAAGTGAAGAAATAACTCAAGATCCAGAAAAAAATTGCTGATATACTGAATACAAATTTTCAAAATGTTTTTGTCAAAGAAAATAAAGTGTACTCCATTTTTCAAAACAATAGTCAATGATAACACCTTTAATATAATTCCAGCAGATATTCACTAGGATGATATTTTGAAAGGCTAAACAACTTTGATCAAAACAAAGCGAAGTTGACAAGTTACATCCATCTTGTAAAACTGTGTTATTGCTTTTGCTCTTAATCTCTCACTAATTTTTATGGAGTCAACTACCAAATCAATTAAACTACAAAAGAGTCAACTACCAAATCAATTTAATTCAGCAAATATAACTACACTATATAAAAAAGGTAACAAGACTGATTCTGTAAATTATAGAACTTCCTTGTATTATTTTTAAAATACTTCAAAAGCAAATAAGAAAAATATCTTTATAAAGATAATATTAAAGCTAATCAACAGCATGGGTTTGTTAAAAACAGGCCATGTACAACAAATTTACTTAAAACCCTTGATCATATTACAAAAAATCAAGGAACTATTGATGTAGGAAAGAGGGAACTATTGATGTAATGATGTTTACTTAATTTTGCAAAAGCATTTAATATGGTTCCACACCAAACAACAATCTCTAAACATGAGGTATAAATAGTGTTAATGGCTTAGCAATTTAATGGTTTCAAGTTTTCTTATCTTAAATAGGCAGAGAGTTATCATGGGAGATTATTTTTCATCTTAGGCTGTGATATACAGTGGAGTTCCTTTAATCTCTGTATTGGATCCACTACTTTTTATACTTTATATATATGATTTTCTCTAAAAAATAATTCCAAAATTTATGCTGATGACACAAAAACCATATCAATTAGTTCCTCTGATGAGTTATATAACAAACTACAGAGCAATTTCAAGTCTGCATATGCATTGACAAAAGGTTAATTAGTTGGTTTTAATATTGACAGTTGGTTAAAAAAGGTTAATTAGTTGGTTTTAATAATGATTAGTTATGCACTAAGGATATAAAGATAAGAGATATCCAATTTATATAAATGGTTGTAAACTCAATACATCAAATTCAGAAATGGACCTAAGAGTATTTTTTCAGATAACTTGAAATAAAAAAGCATAGCAAATTGTATCATAGGCATAATAAGGAAATCTTTTATTAAATTTGATGTAAACTATTAAAATCTCTATCTTTCATTTATACGACCACTTATTCATCTAAAACCTTTCATTTATATGACCACTTATTGAGTTTTTTGTACCGGTATGGTCTCCTAATCAAAAACAGATATTGCCACTAAGTACAGTGTCCTGCCACTAAATTAATACCTTCAATCAGTAAATTATACTATGAAGATAGACTTGCTTAACTTGGATTGCCCTCACTTATAAAAAGAAGACAACAAGTTGACAAAGTATAAAGTTTTCAAAAGTTACAATAAAGTTGAATTAAAAAGAAAATTAATCTTTCAAATCAAATTTTACACGTGGCCATACCTTGAAATATTTTAAAGAATTTTCTATACATAATTACTGAGAAATATTTTACCAAATCGAGTTGCAAATTATTGGAATAAAAAGACAAAAATGTGTTAAAGTAATAACGTGTTAAAGGTAATAACTGTGTTAAAAGTAATAAATAACGGAAACATGTTTACTACTATGACAACATAATTTTATCAATTTCATGTTTATAAGGATCCAGAAATGTTTATTATGTTTATTAGATATAATGACATATTCACATATTAAAATTGTTATATTGTACACATTTGAAAAAAAAAATTAACTGACGTTAAAAATGAAGAAATTCATAAAAAATAAAAAACCATAAAAACTGATTTCATCAATTACTGACATTATTTTCTCCAAAAAATTAACTGCTTCCAAACTTTTAAGCAGTAGTATATATATAGCCTAAAATATTTTATTTAAACTTCTTAAATAATTGAAATAAAAATTCATAAATACAAAAAAAATGCATATATAATAAATTCATTTAAATACTAAACAACAGCTACAATAAAAGTATTTGTTAAAATTCAAAATCAATATATTGTTGGACTATAGTCATTAAGTTATTCAAATTAAGTTATTCAAATACCAAAAACGAGAATCCTATTATAACAATTTATAATTTAAATAAAAACTTTTTATTAGTAGTTGAAATAAAGCCATCTTTTTATTAAATGAATTTTTAAGGTCTTCCATTTTAACAATTTAATATTGAAAACGCTTAGTGAAGAAAATTTATGACTTTATATACATTAATTCAATTAAGTTAACCTTCTTAAACTAATTTTTTTCCTTTTTTCTTTACTTTAAATAATTTAAATAAAGCCTAAAAGCTAAAAAAGTATACTTAATACAATCAATGCAATGTATTTAAATTTATTAAAAAATTCATTACTACTAGTGCTTCCAATACCAATACCATTTTTCAATACCGGTATTTCAGTACTGTATAATTTCAAAACCAGTAATACCAGTATAATATCAGTATTAAACTTTTTTTTTAATTTATCATAATATGAATAAAATTTCAAGTTAATAGAAAAAATTTTATTGATTCAATAAGCTTATTTATTTTATATCAAAATTACTGACTTTTTCATTTTTCGCTTTTTTCTCCTTCATAAAATGAACCCATAAGAAACCTAGTGCGTTCAGAGTATCATCCTTGTAATTTTGTGACAATGTTACCAATTACTGAAAACCCAAGCTCCAATTTGACCCTTGTTGGCTATATAGTTTACAAATATTTGTAGGATTTTTGTAAATATATACTACAGTTTCTCCTTCTTTGAAAACTGCGATCTCATTACATATAATTTAAGATGTATTATTCGAAACATTAAATCTAACCCAGTTGTTACATTTCTTTTTTTTCAAAATTGCAAAGTCAACCTTTTCTTTCAAAAACAAGTTTACAACAGAATTGCTATCAGAAGAAACGCTGGTGGAGGGGAGAGGATTATACGGTTTCTGATTGAGTCGATCATTCAGTCCAGCGATGGTATT
Source organism: Hydra vulgaris (assembly GCF_022113875.1). Taxonomy (NCBI): domain Eukaryota; kingdom Metazoa; phylum Cnidaria; class Hydrozoa; order Anthoathecata; family Hydridae; genus Hydra; species Hydra vulgaris. The sequence goes on from NC_061157.1 coordinate 30,116,160, forward strand.
TAAAGTGGCTGATTTGCTAAGGTGCAATTCTTGTAACTTTGATGGCTCTTGTGCAGATTATTGCAGTTGGAAAAAGTTTATTTTGCTCATTGAATTGTTGCACGAACATAGCTTTCAGTTTAATAGCTAAATCGGTTTCTCCAAGATTATCTATCATGAACATTTGTTTTGTATCGGCTGAAAACAGTGTTGCATTATTTCGGCACAATGCTTCCACAGCCAATTTTACTGGCACAAGATATGAAGCAGCAGCTAAAATTGCATCAATCTCCTTATCATTTTTAACTTTAGACTCAAGAACAATCAGTGACTTGCAATACAATTTTACAAAACGTTTGAGCATTGTGTGCAAACTACTCCAGTGTGTTTTGGAGTCTAGTATTAGTGGAAAGCTATTAGGAAATTTGTCTGAAGTGTATTTTTAAAGTGTTTTATCATTTTTTTTCAGAGAATGGCTAAACAATTTCACAATGGCGCGCACTTTATTGACTAGTGGCCGCAAATCATCAAACAGATAGATAATAGAGTTCTTTTCACTCATTACAACTTGAAACCCTCCGGAAAAGTCTTCATCATCATTGGTTTTGTTTATTTTATACTCTCATTACAAGATGAAGGAGTTTTGTTTATCACGGGTGGAAGTTTTAATTATTTTCGTGTTTTATGTATGTTTACTTTCGTGTTTTATGTAAAGAAAGTGATCACATCAGCTATATCACAAGCACTCTACATACATTTTTAATACCAGTATTTTGGTACTTGAAAAAGTCTGGTAATACCAGTATTCTGGTATTGGTACTACCAGTTTTAAAAGCACTAATTATCATTACTAAAATAAATCATATCTAAGTTATTTCTACTATTAGAATATTGTTATTTCTACTATTAAAGGAATAGTATTATTATAGCCTTATATTATTGGTGCTATTATTTTGATATTTCTCTTTCATATAAATTTTATATCATCTTGACAAGAGTTTCAAAAATCAACAATGAATGAAAATACATAAATTACCAGTTGGCTCCTTTTCTCCCAATTTATTACAACTTAAAAACAGTATTGTGCCAAGTGCAATGTAACCAATTCCAAGGCCATTTTTTAAAGCAACAAAATTTACCTAATAAAATTTAAATTACAAAAAATAAGTATGATTTAACAGAAATATATTAATTCAATATACAAAAGTATATATTAAAATGTAATAAAATATTTAATTAACTTAAATTTTTAAGAAGATTAGTATGTTTTTAATGTAATTTAATGCTTACTGATAAAACGTCATCGTGATTTTGCAAATTAATAAAACTGGTAACCCATTGGTTGAGACCCTCTCGTCGATAGAAAAAAGCTAATTCTTTTGTAATTTGATTAGTGTAACCTAATACAACAAGACTCACAAATCCTGTTCCACCAAACTTAAACTGAAATGACAAACATGAACTAGTAACAGGTAAAGAAATTGATTCCAACAAATCTCGAGAATCACTTTGAATTGCACTTGCATGTATGAAAGTAACTGTAAATTAAAAATATTTTAAATACCTTTTTTTTTACTGTTATGGATTTGTATAAACTATGCAAACTGCATGTTTTAAATTAGTTGTTTTTATGTTTTCAGCCAAAAATAAAATAAAAATTATTACTTATATACAATTGTTTATTAAACTGTTGTATACTTGTTGTTTTCCAAAGTTTATAAATATAAATAACAGAAATAAGTCTATAGATTATTAAGATTTTTACAAGAATATATATATTTTTAAAAACATTAAAATTTTTTAGAAATAACAAAAAATTGTAATAATTAATAAGAAAACTAAGCTCTTACAGGGTTTAGGCAACAAGTATGTAATTACTAAAACACATCCTGGTTGCAAAACAACACCATTAAACCTAACTATGATTGTCAATGGTTTAGCATAATTTACAACTTTAAGCAGGTGACTAAGCAACAGTGTTAAATCAGGACTAGAAAAAAGCTCATTTGAATTTACGGAGTCACACCATTTAGTTTCAACTATCTCTGCATTGTTTTCAAGTTGCATTGTTATACTGGAACATGAATCACTTTTACTTGAAACTAAACTGCCTTCTATAAATACTTTTTGAAGCCATATCTCTTGAAAGTTCAACATTATATTATCAAAGTATGCAGCTAAGTTATTAAAAACATACACATTTATTTCTTCATCATAATAGTCATCATCATTCATTAAAAAAACATCTGATAGCCTGCTAGAGTATTCAACAGTACTTGACAGTTCTATAAAATATAAAAAAACAACAAATAAGAAGTTTTGAGGTCTTGCAAAAATTTCTGTTTTGAATATTAAAAAAATGTTATATTCTAAATAATATTGACATGTAGTTACAAGTAATCATTTAAAGTGAATTATACACCTTAATTAAAATGTGTAAATGTAGCAAGATAATAGAATAATAGTAGTAAAACAATCGCAATAGCATCAATAAAAACAATAATTGCAATAACAACAATAAAAAAAAAAAATTTCAATAACAAAATAAAAATAACAATTGTAATAACAACAATAAAAACAACATTTGTAATGGCAAAAATAAAAACAACAATTCCAATAAAAATAACTAAACAACAATTGCAATAACAATAAAAACAACATTTGTAATGGCAACAATAAAAACAACAATAAAAAATGAAGTAAAATAATAATGATAGTGAAAAATAGTAATAATAAGTTGTAATAAAAAAACTGATAACAATGATAATTTAAAAAGTACAGAAAATAAAAAATAGATGTAAAAAAATATAAAAGCAACTTCTTAACTATTTGTATAATAGAATGTTAAAAAGACTATTGTAAGATCCATGATTTTATGTATTAATAACTAACAGATTTTTCACCATATATAATTAATCAATGAAAGAATGACAAACAGTTAAGCTTCTAACAAACAGTTAATTAATCAATAATGATGAACAGTTAAATTACTTGAAGATCAAAGATGATAAAGATAGGAATGGTGAAAATAAACAATCCAATAAAAAAATAAATTAACAGTTGAGTCCACATGATGTAAGCATTCTAGATACAAACAAAAAAAATTATAAATAATTTTATTATGATGTTAAATAACCTTAAAAAAAACCTGTGACGAATATATCTAAGTTGTGAGTTAATTTTAATATCAAGGTACTTTATAGAGTTAAAAGGATGACTTTCTTTCAATCATGTCTGAAATTTAAATGCTATAAACTTTAGTTAGGAATAAAGCAAATGATTTTAGTTTTGTTAATGAATTTATTAGTACCAGTAAAAAAGATTGGATGAATCATCATTTATGCTTTTGTATTTGTACTTTTTTTCACTTGATTTGCTTGCTTAAAGCAAGTTTTTGGCATCAGCAAAATAGTAACCAGTTGAAAATCTAAAAGTCATATTAGGATCATAAGTGAATATTATAAATAGCAACAGGTCTAATGCAGAACTATATAGTAAACAAATATAAGATTTTTTAACAAAGTGCTTAACAGTATCAAATGCTTTACAAAAGGTAAAAAAACAAAAAAACAAAAATACCAAAAATGAATAAAATTGTTTTCAAGTGTTTTTCAGGTACCAACTGATTTTAATAAGTGTATTTTCTGTAGAATGTATGATACAAAAACAATACTAGTGTTTTTATAGACAATAAAATTTTTTGAGAAAATCTTATACATAGCTTTTTTGAAAGTTTTACTTAATTTGAAGAAAAAAAAGCGATAGCGGTCAATGATTTTTTCATAATTAAATACAGAACTCTTAATTATGAAGTTTATTATGAAGTTTTGAAAAATTTCATTAATGAGTTTTTAAAAATTTTGTTCTCAGGAACAAGAAGATTTAGCAACTAACATGTTGTTGAATAATCAAAGGGGCAATCAAATATGTGCTCAATTATAGGATTCATTGGAATTCATTGAAATTCAGTCAACCATAATAAAATAATTTAAATATTAAACTGACTAAGAAAAATAAAAAATCGACTAACAGGTTTAAAATATTATTCAATGACAATGTTCAATCTCTTTTATTAAATAAATATAAAAATTTTCCTTTTTTTTTTTTTTTTTGAAAACTACTTGGTTTTTGATTTCCAACTGATTAGTCTGATTTATTGTGTTTTGAAAAAAATCTAAAAAAAGATTTTATTTTTACTTCAAGATATATAAAAATTTTTTGAGAATAAAGCAATAAGAAGAAGGCAATTGTGATATTGATTCACTATTTCACAATTTAATTGTGAAATAGATTCAACTAGTGATAATAATTAGTGTCATAACAAAAACCAAATTTAGTTAATTTTAATCTCTGATTAATCACTTTCTCTAAAAGATCTATTCCCTTTAGATTTCAAGAAACTTGTTGTTTACAAATTTGCTTGTACATAATGTATTCTCTATTTATTAGTTAAACTTCTTGCCACCTTAAAATATGAATGATAGAATGCTATAAGAAAGAATCCACACATCGACAAGGATCTTTGTTCCAAAAATATTTATTTTGTCAATTATAATAAAAATTTCCTTTTGATATTGGATATATCAATAAATCAACATAAAATTAACTTTTTTTATTTATCTAATAAAAAAAACAACAGAAGAATAAACAGTAAAACCATTTGTAATACAAATAAAAAAAAAATTTTAATTGCTGAAAGTACATAATAAATTTAAATATTAATTTTAAATATAAATTTTAATAAGTAAATTTTGGAGCGGTAAAAAAAGATTTTAGCATTTTCAGTTGTTTAAACTTTAATGACAAAAGTTGAGTAGTGCTGTATATATATATATATATATATATATATATATATATATATATATATTATATATATATATATATATATATATATATATATATATATATACAGCACTACTCAACTTTTTTTATCTTTGGGCTCATGGTTGTCAAGCAAGAACTTACTTTCCTTACGGCACTTAGATATTGTTTCTATTTAATTATTTAAAAATTCTTGCATACCTTTGTATAATATTATGCAAAGTTTTTCATGAAGGCAAAGCAAGCATTTTTTTGTTGCGCTGCTGTAGGGGGGACTTGTTTAATTATTAACCAGGTTAATAATTAAACAAGTCCCCCCTACAGCAGGGACTTGTTTAATTATTAACCTTGAAAGGGTGGTTGAATTTTTCAGCTTTTTGTTTGTGAATGAGTATTTGTGGTTAGCCCATCTTTTTTTTATTCACCTTCTGCTAGGCCAATATATACTTTTTCTGTAGTGTTAGGGGGGGCGGGGGGTCAACTATATATTATAAATAACATTAGAGGCTCTACAATTTCCTTTTATATGGTTTTTCTGAAATAATTTTCTTGCTGTGGCTTTTTATTATTTTTTTGATATTTTTGGTGCAGCTGTAACTCATTTTGATGGTATTTTGATTGAATAGTTTACTTTGGGGGTAGGATGTTGGAAAATGTTTGTGGATTAAGTTCAGGAAGATATTTCCTTCATTGGTTAAAGCACTTTTACAATACAGGAGGTTAAATCATATTTTATTACTTTTTCTTTTCCTTTATTTATATATTTATTGACTTTTATTTATATATCAGAGTTGACTTTTATTTATATATCATACATATTTTCATACATTAATATTTCATACATTTTATTTATATATCAGAATTGACTTTTATTTATATATCATACATATTTTATTTTTGTTTTAACACTTGAATATTTATTGTCAACAACACAGTGTAGTTAGTAAGTTAAAATTGTAATTAATTAGGTGATAACTAAATAGCTAATATATAATCTAATTTTTTAAAACATTTTATTAGATGATCAAGTTAAGATTGATAACCTTGAAGATGAGATTTTTAGTTTCATTTTACATAACCTCATTTTAATGAAAATTTTATATTTTTGATTAAACATTTATTTGATTGTTTTGTTCTTTTGCAGCTTTCATTGCTTTGCAGTTTTTATAAAATTTTTATATCTGCTTTAGTGTAACAGCAAACACAAGCTTTTAAAATTCTAAATTATATAAATATTAACTTGATATTTTTCATCTTTAAGTTTTGGTTACTTGAACTAATCCTAATATAATGAGCAATAAGTTTACATTATGCAATACAAATATATAAAAAAAGTATATAAACTAGAGTAATAAAAAATCTGTTACATTTTGAATATTTATAAATTGTTTATTTAGAGAACACGGCTGTTTCAAGGTCAACATACGACTTCTTGTTGTTTTTTTTCAAATTAAGGGGCATTACTGAAACTTTTATAACTTTTGAAATATTACAGATAATTTTGTTCTTTAAAAAAAATATAAACAGCAATAAATTGTTTTATCTTTTAACATTCAATAAAGTATCAAAAGTTTTTTTGATTTTTGAATAAACACGCAGAATTTACGAACATAGCTGATTTTGAAAAGATTTATCTTTTTAACAAAAATAATTAAAAAAAAAAACATTTCTGTTGTTTAATACATGATATAAACATTGTTAGACCATTTTTAAAGCAAAAAATTTTACTTCAACCTAATATGAACCGATAGAGGGATTATTAATGTCAGACAACAAAATCGCCAAATATTACAAAAAGCGCTTTTTTCTTAAAAAAAAAAGTAATTTTAACGGAAATTAAATATATTAATCAATATTTAAGACATTTAAAAAATATTTAAATATTTGAAGATAATTTCACTAAGTTGATAAGCTTAATAAAAACCAAAATAAAACTAAAGCATAATTTTGTAATGTATTTAAGGTTATGTGACATAAAATACGTCAATGCTTCAAAATATAAACAAAAATTCATGCTAAAAACAAATTTAGTGCTAAACATGCTATGTTTGAAAACATATTTCATAACATAGCTAGAGGTACAGAAAATAATTTTTTGATTTTTTTATTAGTATTACTTATTCCACAGACTTTTCAAAAAAATTGTGTTTATTATTCAAACCAAATAAAAATACAAATATAAATGCATTAAAAACTAACTTTTTATGTAAAAAATTGAAAAGTCTACGGAAATCTAGATAGAATAGATATTCATTATTAAGTGCTCCAAATTGCAATCATCGACCATGTAGCTATGTTATGAAATCTTAGTTGGCCTAAGAGAGGTTTTCCGTAAAAGTTGCAAAAATCAAAAAAGTGATCCCAAGTTATTACCAACATTTCTATAACTTTTATTTCTATTCCATTTAATGCAAATACTTATTTAACAAGGAAAGATAGATCTTTCATATTTTTTTAATTAGAAGATGAAAATGTTAATAGAAAAAAAAAATACTATTATTTTAAAGTTGTTGAATTTTTATACTTTTTATGCAGAAATAGTTTGTTTTTTTGCTAAACTTGTGACGTAATGCCCAATTTTACATTGGGTGAAACAGCCGTGAGACGCAACATGAATGAAAAGTTTCTTTTAGTTATTTTAAACTTTTTTCTGTAAAAGGTTGTTAGATCCTAGTGGGCACCGACATCACTCTCACATCAGTGCGATGTTAGTTTTAGGTTGGCGATGGTTTTAGGTTGCCAACATATAACCAACATTGCACTAATGTGAGAATGACGTCGAAAATTAACATTGAGTTGCGATGTTGAATTAACATCAAAGCAACGGAAGACTATTATTGGGCTACACACAATAAATGCACAAGGAAGACTGTCAATGAACTTTTAAGTATTTTAAATATAAATGGAGTTTCTTCTCTCACACATGATTGTAAAACACTTCTAAAAATACCTCGATATATAAAAACAAAAGTACTGTGCGGTAGAGAATATATTTACTTTGGCATTAAAAAAGGAATTAAAAAAGTTTTGAAGGATTCTCTAAAAGTTGTTAAGAGAATTAATATGTTAATATATATTGATAGATTGCCCCTATGTAAAAGTAGTAGCATACAATTTTGGCCAATTTTAGCAAAGTTTTCTAAGTCACAACCATTTATTGTATGTCTATTTTGCGGTAAAAAGAAACCAGATAATTTATTTGACTATTTGCATGAATTTTTAACTGAGTATAGATTGCTTCAAATTAGTGAAATTGAGTTTAATGGAAAAATTCTGCCTGTTTCAATTAAGGCATTTGTTTGTGATGCACCTGCTCATTCTTATTTAAAGAATATTTAAGGTCATGGAGGGTACCATTCATGTGAACGATGTTTAATCAAAGGAAAATATGACGGAAGGGTTATTTTTACTGAAGTAAACTGTCAATTGCAAAGTGATGAACAATTTAATTATATTTTATATTTAAATTATTTATTAGGAACAAAAAATATTTGCTCTGACACTCATAAATTAGGAAAGACTCCCTTGGTAGATGGAATTTTGTGTGTAAAAGAGTTTGCTATTGATTATATGCATTGTATTTGTCTAGGTGTTATGAAGCGGTTATTAAAATTTTGGCTTGAAGGTCCACGTATATGTCGTTTATCATGTCAGCAAAAAAAACAAATTTCTGATAAACTGGCTTTTTATCAAGGCAAATACCCAGTGAATTTGCACAACAACCACGTTTATTTGATGAAGTTAAGCGTTTTAAACAACCAAGTTTTGACAATTCTTGTTGTACACTGGACCAATAATTTTAAAAGATATTTTGCTAAAAAAGTTTTACCAGAATTTCCTGTGTTTAAGTATTGTAGTATCGTTAATGAGCAACTTGAATGTAGTGAAACGACAACATTACTTGGATTATGCAAAAAAAATAATGTCTTGTATTAAATCTTTAAAGATTTTATGGGTCACAGTTTTATTCTTATAATGTTCATGCTTTGCTTCATTTGCATGAGGATGTTTTTTAACACAATTGCATTCATAATCTTTAAATTTTTTCTTTTGAGAATTTCCTTCAAATTGTTAAAAAGTTTATAAAAACTGCAAATAAACCTCTTATTCAATTAGCAAAACGTTGTTAGTGAGTGAGAAAGTGAGTTAGAAAGTAGTAATGTTTCTTATGGCTCTAAGACAATCACTGACAAAATTTTTCCAAATGATCGTGATAGCTGGTTTATTTTGTTTTAATCAAATGAAATTGTTGGTATCATAGAAATAGTTTCAGATACTGAGTTTGATTGTAAAGTTATTCCTTTCCATGCTATTGATAATTTTTTTACCATTCCATGTAACTTGTCAGATTTTGGAATATACAAAATCTCTAAGTGCAATAAAATGAAAAGAAAATTTGTAATTTTATCTGATATTTGCTACATTATTAGTTTGTCTAGAACAAGATAATGATTTTATACTAATTGAAGTAAATCATGAAATAATATATTAATATTTTTAAATTTATGTTGTTATTTTTTGTTTTTTTTTTGTAATTTTTATCAACTTGTTAATTTTCTAGGACTTAAATGTTTAAATATGAAATGCAAATATATTTAAAGTCACTCTTAATTTTGTTTGGATATTTTTTTCTTTTAACACTTTGATGTTCTTTTTTTCAACTTATTGGTGTATTTCAGAAGTGATATTAGATTAAATGCATGTTTACTAAAATTTTCTGTAAGCATGCATTTCAATACAATTTTATCTGTATTTCTGAAGTGAAAGTTCTGAAATTTCTTTTCTAAAAAAAAAAAAAACTAATTTGAAATTTCCAAAAATTAATTTCCAGTTATCTCTAACATCACATTAGATTTCATACTACAATGATTTTACATCACATTTTAAATGTGTACTTCCTTCTTGTCTGGTAAATGTTTTGAATCATACCATAATTAAATGTCTAGTTTTTAACTATTACATTTTAATTGTAACATTTCTTTTAGTTGCAACATTATTCTAATATGGCAATAATTGTCTATTTGACTTCCTTGTGTATCACTACAAAAAAGTCATTTTTCAAACATAAGCCATAAGTATAGTAAAAGGTAATATTTTTTGCTTTTTATTTTGTTTGCCTTTTTTAAAATCATTTTCATTATTATTTTTTATAGATTATTATTTTTTTTAAATATGCATTTTATTTTGCTTCAATATTTTCTTAGTTTTCTACAAAATTTTTCATAGATATTTTTTTAAATTATGACATAATAATATATAGTTAGTAATAATGATTTTTTTTAACTTGTAACATTTATGAGATCCTTGTTATAGTTGATAACATCACACAAAAAAATGAATAAAACATTAGAAGGGCTATATTGTTGGACTATTTGGAATGAAAATGAAGATGAAGATACCTCTGGTGTTATTCCATCCAATTGGTTAGTTTCTGGAAGCCATATATTATGGCCACCTAAGAATTATTTTCAAGTCAAACATGCATTTCATGAAAAAAGAGAGCCTGATCATTCATCGAAAAAATTTACACTAATTAAAGTTAAGGTTTTTGGTGAGTGTTGTAAAATATATGACAAGTTGTATATTAACTTACATAGTTAATACACAAACAAGTTAAGTTGACTTATATACAAATTTTCTATATATTTCAACTTTATAAATTTACATATATACAACTTGTCTATCTAAATCTATTTGTCTAAAATCTAAAAATCTATTTTAAAACATTAGACAATATTGTTTTGTCCTTTAGGTCTCATCAGTTCTGATTATGAATATATTAATTAATTATTAAATATTATCTTTTAATTATTTATTTGTGTTTCTGTATATTATACTGATTTATTACATTTCATATAATTTTAAATCCTCATTTTATTGAAATTTTTTATTATAATTTAGAAACACATGAGTTCTGTAATGAAATGTGCAGTACAGATGTTGGGTGGTTTTCTTTAGATACGTAATATTTTGTTGTTTTGCAATAGAAAAATATTACTAGCACATTGGGTAATAACAAATTCATTTTAACAGTAATCTATAGTGTACTATATATTCTATATATACTATTTTATTAGTATTTACTATAATCTGTAGATGATAGTTAAAATAGTTTATCACTTCCTTCTCCACCGTCTAGAATTCAAGGTAATATGTAAATTTTTTCCCCCTTGAAATAGGAAGGCAGCCTAATTTTAATGTTTTACAATCATTAGAGAGAAGGTATAGTTATTTGTTTATATTTAACCCAGACACTTGCTTGGGTTAGCTGGTTTTAATAGCATTTTTTTAATTGAAAAACAACTTAAAAAAATTTAAATGAATTTATTCAAGAGGATACCTGATGTCAAACTACTTTATGGAAAAGAAGTTTTTTGTCATGACAACATCACTAGAAAGATTACTGTTTACATTACATTACCGTTTATTCTATTTTTATCCACATTTAAGTGAGTATATATATTATCATTAAATATTTTTGCATTTAGAGAAACAAGTAACGAAAGTGAAAAAGAATGAAATGCCACCAAGTGTTATTGAAAAAAAAACATAGCTATATGTTGTATTTCTACTTAGTTTTATTTTTATTAAATTAAGTAGGATGATAATGATGATGATGATGATGATGATGATGATGATGGTGATGATGATGGTGATGATGATGATGATGCCGATGATGATGATGATGATGATGATGATAATAATGATGATGATGATGATAATGATGATGATGATGATGATGATGATGATGATAATAATGATGATGATGATGATGATAATAATGATGATGATGATGATGATGATGATGATGATGATGATGATGATGATGATGATGATGATGATGATAATGATGATGATGATGATGATAATGATGATGATGATAATGATCAACAATATATAAATCATTACTTCTTAGCCCTTTTTTCCTAGTAAATTCAAAAAGAGCTTTCTCTTCCAGCAATGAAACTGAAAAACAAGTAAATTAAAAGTTAATTATTTTGTATAATTATATTTAGTGTGATAACAACTTTGAAAAAATTCTACTGTCATTTAAATCTACTAATATACTTTAAAAAGTCTACTAAAATTGCTTTACACAATTTTTAAATTGATATAAATTGATTTAGTCTAAAAATTTCAATAAAAAAATTTATTTTGTTTAAATCATTGGGAAATAAATTGTAATAAAAATAATCAAGTCGTTTTTAATTATACTTATATTTAAACAAATTACTAATTATATACATATATTTTTCCAAGTTTACAATCATTAATTGTAAAAGGTATGTAAAATCAATTTAACAATATGAACTACGTATGTGAATGAAGATCTTGAAGATCTTGTTTAAAATGTCAATAGTCACAATTTCTTTATCACTGTGAATTTTTTAAACATTAAATTAAAAGTAGTAACTTTAAATAAATGGATTTTTTATTAATTTTTTAAAATAACCATTTATAAAAAAATATTGTATTTTAATGGGTACCTGGATACCCGCCTTTTCACAATTTTTCACAGCTTAACTATTAACAAAGCAAAGAGTTTAATTATTAAAGAACAGTTACATTTTTTTTTTAAACATCTTTGCTTCCAACAAGGCTGCAAGCAACCACTAATTAGTGCGATTGACAGACAACTTAAAAGACTGCAAATTATATGAATCAGGAAAGCAAGATGAAGGAAGCGAATTCCAAAGAACTGATGCTCGAGAAAAAAAACTAGACAAATAAGAGTTTTTGGAGCACTTAGGAACAGTAACAGAAAAAGGATGAGACTCAATTGAATGATGAGTAACGTTAGAATGAATTTTAGTAGATGGCACAAGAGGCGCTAGCTTTTTAGAGCAGTGCCCATTATAGTATTTGTAGAAAAGAGAAAGAGAAGCGACATTACGACAATGTGACAAAGGTTGAAGGTTGGCTGCAAGAGCAGGTCCAACTATGTTTACAATGTGTTTTTGCACTTGGTCCAAAAGAGAAAGGGCATTGTTAGAATATCCGCCCCAGATATGGCAACAGTATTCCTTACAAGGCCGGATTTGAGATTTATAGAGATAGAGAATAGAATCCAGAGTAAGAAATTGACAAGCTCAATAAAGAGAAGCAACTTTAGCAGATGTTAATTTTGCAACGGATTTGATATAAGGTTTCCAAGAAAGATCAGAAGTAAGAGTTAATCCTAGAAGATGAAGGGCAGGAGACTCATCGAGTACATTACCGTTCATAAATATAGGAAGTTCTAAATTATTGCAATAACGATTGGCTGAAAAAAATTAAGTTTTATCTAAATTATAGCTCACCAGCCACTGTGAGCCCCATGCTGTAGCAGAAGTGAGATCCTTTTCAAGCTCAGATGCCCCCTGCAAGCAATCAGAGGGAGTTGGCTTCTTATTGTGACAAGAATAAATGGTAGTATCATCAGTGAAAAATGCCACCTTAGATGTGAGAATATCTGAAAGATTGTTAATGTAAATTTAAAAGAGTATAGGGACAAGGAACCTTGGCCAAGAAGCATTTTTCTTCTTATTCTGAACCTTAGGGAACCAAGGAATGAACCTTGGGGAACCCAAGGTTCAATCCTTGGTTCCCCAAGGTTCAGAATAAGAAGAAAAGTGCTGTCCACCAAGGACAACTTTTATACTGCGATTGGAAAGGAAGGATTCAATAATCATAAAGATGTAAAACTTTATCAAACGCTTTAGAAATGCCAAGAGCAATGGCCTTAACCTCTCCACCTTTATCTAATGCGCAATAAAACCTATCAGTTATTACTGATAGCAAATCAGCCGTAGAATGAGAAGATCGAAATCCATATTGATGATCAGAAAGTAGGTTATGAGATTCGAGATTAAGTGTTTGTTAATTAAAAATTCAAAAACCTTGCTTATGATAGGAAGAAGAATAATCGGACGGCAGTTAGACAAATTGGATCGCTCTCCAGAATTTTTAAAAATAGGGATAACAGATGCTGCTTTCCAGCAGGCTGGAAAACAAGACTCTGATAAGCACTTGTTAAATAGTTTTGAAAGGATAGACGACATATTAAGTTAATTCAAATATATATATATATATATATATATATATATATATATATATATTTTTTTTTTTTTTCTGGTTAAAATACTATTATTGCTTTATTTTATTAATAGATTTTTTTTCAGGTTCATTTTGAGGAGACCTCTGGAAGTTCACAAGTCCAAAACTATTCTGAGGTACTGTACATATGCATTAAATTATTCATATAAAAATATATATATGTATATATGCATTCTAAACCCAGATTAAATTCTTATTTATCAATTTAAACTTATTTGACTTTTTCATTTTGGTGGTGTTATAATTGATAATGGATACCTTTTATTTTTTCATTTTTTTTTTATACTTGAATTAATTTAAATGTGATTTAACATTTATTTAATTAATTAAGTTGTTAATTTAATTAATTTTAATTTAATAAAAATTAAAAAAAGTGTTGAATTCATTAATTTAGAAAGAACATTTAACTAATAGTCGATATATAAGAAAAGATGCAGCTATGTTGACAATTCAAGGGTTTCCTATAACTGAGTCAGGTATTTTTTGTTATGGGTTAAAGAATATTTTTGTTTAAAATATTTGTTTTGTTTAAAAAGGAATGAAAAATAGTCTATGGTTTTTGGTTATGAATTTTCTTTATTACATAAAGTGTAATAAAGAAAATTCTATTTTATTTTGAACTTCTTTTTAAATTAAAATTATTACACATTAAAAATAATAATTTATTTATCCAAAAGTTGTGATTTTTATATTTTCAGAATTTCAAGCAAAAGTTTGAAAGTATGAAATAATTGGTCAAACAAGATCAAAAACTTGAAAATATTGAAAATTTTTTACTAAATTTAACATCATCTACAGTTGGAGTAACTAAAGAAGTATCCCCAGTATGTGATTTGATTGAGTTACATAATTTAGAGAAGAAAATAGAAGATGAAGAAGAATTTAATAAACTAGTTAATAAATTACTTTTTGAATTTATGATATTGATATTGATAATTGGTATAAAGATCCGGAGAAAATCAATACTTAACAAAATGTCTGTATTTTTATATTGTCTTTGGGACTTTACAGTCCCAAAGTTTTAATTAACATACCTACTACCATGAAAATTGATTTTGATTTTAAATGTTATAAAAAAAAATGTTGATGTTGAGATTAAGTTTTATTTCAATTTTCTAATTTTATCAGGTTTCATCACTCTCTGCTACTGGGAGTAAAGATGTTAAAGATGTTGTAAAGAATATTATGGAAATGTTTGTTTTAACATAGTGCTATGAACTCACTACCTCTTTATATGTTATAAACATTTATTAAAACATTAATAGAAATATGTTGTTTTAGTGTGGTTAAGTATGATATATATGTTAGCCAAGTTTAATTTTTGGGGAACTAATCGCCTCGAAAATATTAAAGAGTCAAGACCAAGAAAAGTAGCTTTTAAATGTCTTAATATATGCAAAGTTGTGTGATGTACGTTTTATAAATTATTTTAGTTTTAAAAAGCTTTTTTATATTGTAAAGTAAGTGCTTATTTGCCACAGTTGGGCAGTTTTCTGTATAAAACTTTAAAATTGTAAAAGCATAAAAAAGAAATTACTTGTTACCTTGAAAATTATATTTTATATTATAATAACAGAACTATATTCTAACTTTTTATTTTGTTTGAATTTAGACTCCGCTGGAGTATAAACAAAAGCATTAACAAAACATTACTAAAACATTAACATGCATAAAGCCTAAGTTTGGAGTTTGAGAAGCAAGTTAAAGTTTAGCAGAATTTTACTTTTAATTTCCAAAATTCGAAACTTAATATAAAATATCATTAATAATAAATGGTTTGCTAACATCGCTTTATTACGTCGCCCTAATATTGTATTCTAACGTCAATCAAACTTTCCATTTTCAAATTGATGCGATGTCACATACAACGTCGCAGCTACATCCAATATTTACAATGCTATTACATCGCAATTCGACGTCAAAATTAAATTGGCTAATAACATCGCCTTAACATCGAAAAGTTACATTGTTTTAACATTTTAACGCTTATTAACGTCAATCCAACTTTTCCGATTTTAGTTTTTGATTGCAATATTTTTACTTAAAGTTTTGTAAATTATTTGCAGTGATGGTGATGGTGTGGTTACTAACAATCTAGTCTGCTGTTAGTGCCAATCCAGTTTGTTATTAGTGGCATTAAAATAGTGAATGTTTACATGAGGTAATTAATAAAAGAAAAACAAATTTTTTTGATTTGAGTTTCTGGTTTACCTTTTGTGTCTACTGTTTTAAATGATTATTACATTATTATTTTATTGGTCAAATTTATTATTTAAAATTGTTTACTAAAAGCCAAGACAAGACTGACATATCTTGCTAATTTTAAAACTGAATTTTTTGAATTTCTTTATTATTTGTCATTTGTATAACTTAAATTACTTTTTTCTAAAGCAAAAGCTGTAACAGATTTAGTTTGAAATTAAGTTTTAAGGTCACATGCAAGATTGATCCATTTTATGCTTCATTGGTAATTAGTAATACTGATAACAAAGCATTAACTATATACTTTATGGTATTGTATCATAATTAATATATATTTATATTTCAAATTATATTTAGTTTTATATATCATAGATCAACCAGGTCATATTTTAAAAATCCATTATATTGTTCGGGTTAAATATTCAGAAAATATTTTCAGCATAATGTTTAAATAAAAAGAGCTTTTAAATACTATATTAAAGTTCTCTTAAAGACGAAGTTTAATTTATTAAACTTTAAGAGTTTAAAATATTGCTAACAGCAACAAAAAATATAAACTAATTATTCCATATTTTATTGTGACAACAAAATAAATGATTTATTTAAACTTACCAAGCATTTCACATGGACAAACCAAATTTTTACAATAGCAATCTGAACCAAATTTAAATCCTGATGGAGGGTTTGCATCCAAATTATTCCAGTCTAGAAAAAAAAGACCTTTTTTATATAAAACACTTTATTATTAAAACAATAATTAAAATTTTACATTAAAAAAAATCTTTTTAAAAAATTAATCTTGAAATTCTATACCTAAGATATATTTTAATAATATTGTTGAGGATATTAAATTATTTAGTTGCAAAATTATTTAATTGCAATGAGCTCAGTGGTTTAGCCACTTGAATTGAATTACAATTTTATTGTTTTTAAAAATCATTATGAGTTTATAGTTGATCACTGATTTAACTTTTTAAGCATTAAATTATTTCAAATTCAAATGAAACTTAACAATTACTTATAATGCTTTCATTACCATCTGGTGTCATATATGTTTCATATATACATGTATATTTCATAAATATATTTATATTTCATTTACATAACACATTTTTTATAAACATATAATCTTTATTATTTCAAACAAATATTTAGATTCTAGTTTTTCTGTTTGAGCATATTTCATTTTTTCTACAGTATGACTTTAAGACCAATGAATTATCTAACTTTCATAAAAGTTGTTTTATCTAATTATCAGGCAACAAAATAATGTCTTAAAATCAAGTTAGTATTTATCCACACTCACTTAAAATGACTAATGCAATATAACTTGAACTCCACAAACAGTGGCTTTGAAGTCTAGCTTAAAATATTTAAATCTATAAAACTAATATGTATTGATTTATACATATTAGTTTTATATACATATTTATACATTATTATTAATTTATACATATAAATATTGCAGTAAGTAAATTATTGATTCCAAGTTTGAATACAACTGTTAATCATTTTCTTAAGTCAAAATGTATAAAATAAAAAAACTTCAATTTGTAATTTATATAAAATTAATATATAAATAATAATAAAAATCAAAAACAAATGTTTGAAATAAAATGTCCTAAAATCAGGTGAAATTGACACCTTTTAGGACATTTTAAAAGAAATCATACTGTTTAGTATTTACACATAATTTTTTTGTTTTTCTAGGTAGCTTATCTAGTGCAATTTGTAAACTTTCAAAATCAACAAAAATGTTTTCAAATATATAATTTTTAAATTTTTATTCTGACTATAAAAGAAAAAATTGAAGGTTAGCATTTTGTATCAGCTGCTCAACACACATGTTACATAACTACTATTATTTGTTTCCATAAATATAATATCTATGAATATTTATCTTTTTTTCATTAAATTGATGAGAGTAATAGTATGAATTCATCAATATTGATGAGAGTAATAGTATGAAACAATTTTTTTCTAATAATAAAAAGGAAGTCTGTATAAGTTTGGGTTGCCAGCAAAGTTGCTAACTCTCTTCAGAAAAAAAATTGGTTGCAAGATACAATGATGATGTCATCAGCAGTCTCTTTAACCAACTCATGAACACTTCACTGTAAAGAACATGTCAATCACACAAGATTAACTCAGAAGACTGATCACACTGAAAGAAAAAAAAAAGTTGATGAATACCAGCAGGATGAAAGCTGCAGATTTAAAGAGCAAACCAGCAAGAAATCCTAGATTATGGCGAAATCTTAGATTATGGCAAAAGAAAACAGAAATTAAATGATGAATACTAGCAATTGTAAAAAAGTTCATCAAGTTTGCCTATGTTAGCTGTTGCAGTTCAAAAGTATTGCATTATATCAGCATCTTTTATCACAGTAGAATCTGCTTTTAGTGAGGCAAGCTTTATTCAAAGGAAAGAAAGAAGTAACTTTTCATCAAAAAATTTAATATTTCCATTAGTATTCTGGAGTGCAATAAGAAGCCCTATATAATCAACTATTTGTAAATAAAAAATCAAAATAAATAAAGAAAATTGAAAAAAAAACTTTTTTTTTAACTTTTCCATGGTAAGTGACTGAAAAGAGTAAGGAACTAAGGTCAAATTTAGTTAATAGCAATATAAAAGTTTTAATTCCATCTAAAAAGAAAGTGCTTAATTTTAAAATACTTTTAAATTTTGGAAATTAGAGATAGATTAAATTCAATCCATTTTGTTTTCCCAGAAAGTTGGAAAGTTTTGATTTTTGCCTTCAAACAATAAAGTATAAATAAAAAATGTCTTTCAATACAAATACATTTAATTTAGAAACACTTTCCAAGTCAGAGGAGATTACTTTTGGAAACTGGTTATAAAGCGAAATTGAACATGTTTTATTTGCTTGATTAACTAAGACATGGTGTTACATTTTCTATATACATTTGTAAATACTAAAATATTAATTAAGTTTTTATTCTTTTGATTGTATATTTAAAAAAATTTTATTGCCCTCTTTGATATAAAAAATGTTTCTGTAGAAATATAAATTTATATATATTTTTACAAAAGTTCTCAAATAATATATAAAACAAAGTAATTCTTGAGGAGAACAGCATTTCCAAACTTAAACATTTTGAACCACCTCAATACACATAGACAATACATATCAAAAGTCATTTGAATGAAAACAACATTATTATATATATTATTGTTACATTTATAAAAATCATTAATTAGTTCACATAGATAAAAAGGTTCTTTTGACAATTTGTAGCACTTGTCAGTTTCATTTTAGAATAAAAAGTAACCTGTACTTTAAAGTTTTCAATTTGCAATTCTTTGAAACCTGAGATTAACTTAAAACATGAAAAGTATGTTTGAAAAACCTGACACTGATTATCACTGATTATTGTTCAATTCTGCAAACATCTATGATTATATACTGTTAAAACTAAAATTTTCAAGTAAAAAAAAATTTTTTTTGTTTGAGTTTTCTGATTTTACTTTAGTTTATTTTATTGATATATAGAAAATGATTGTATAAATTTGTTTAAACTTGTTTAAAAAGTGTATAAAATTAAAAAATTATGTATATAAAAATATTGTGTTAAAAACAACTTTAAAAAAATTATTTTGTTTTAAACAACTTTAACATGTTTAAAAATTGAAGTCTGATAAGAAATATTTGATGTTATTTTAGATTCCTAAAAGTAACAAAAAATGAACCGAAAAATGAAGAATTATAAAGACAATTGAAAAATTGTATTCTTACTCAAGACAATAGCTGTATACAGCTATTTACATGTAAAACAATAGAATTTTTGGTAAAGACAATACATACAATAAATTAACTATAATCTAAATTAACAACCACAGAACATAGATTTCTGTAATTACTTTGATAATGTCAAAGTTGTTTAAACAATTACTAACACTTTGATAGTAAGATATGAGACCTGAGTGCTTAAAGGTTGCAATTCTTTAAAAAATAATAATAATTATAAAGCTGTCAATAAACCATCAATATCTTTATATTTTAATTGTTACTTTTTGTAATAATGTGTCTGATTGATTTCAATTTAAAATTCACATTTTTTCATCTCCATCTCCATACGGCCAATTAATTTAATAGGGAAAAGAAGCAAGCAATGTTTTATCTCTAAGAAAAATTATTTAATGATTATTTTTTCTACTAAAAAAATTCAAATTCTAGCTAACCAACCTTCTTGTTTTTTATAATTTATTAACAACTTCAAATTTGCGAACCACAAAACTGAAAGAAATTTCTTTGACAATTTGACAATACTGAATTACAAGAAATTTCTTTTCTTGTAATTCAGTATTGTCAAATTGTGATTATTTTGTTTATTTATTTAAAAAATGCTTGAAAAATTTACTATTTATTAGTATATAAAGATTACTATGTAATACTATGTAAAGATTGTTGTATTATTAATATTATAAAAATACCAATAATCACACATATATCAAATAATCCACTTTTATATGATTTATTGAATTTAAATCTATTTCTATAATTTTGTTTTGCAAATTGAATAAAACACACACACACACATACACACACACACACACACACACACACACACACACATATATATATATATATATATATATATATATATATATATATATATATATATATACATATATATATATATATATATATATATATATATATATATATATATATATATATATATATATATATATATATATATATATATATATATATATATATATATATATATATATATATATATATATATATATTTGGGTGCCATTTTTTTTAAATTAAAATTTGAAGCCCTTTTTTTTTTTTTACGTTTTTTAAAGCAAATATTGTTATTTTCGCAAAAAAACCGTTGACTTTCCGCTAAAGTTCGCTGGAACGAGGACGTATCGCCGCCCAAATTTTTTTCCTAGAATTGGCCCTGATATATATATTTATACATAAACTAGGGTAGATTATTAAAAAAATTTAACTTTGAATAGTGATAATTTGTTTCTCCTGAATAATATGAAGTAGATTAGAAATAAATATTTTGATTTTTGTGTCCTATATTGCTTACAGGCGCTTATTCTTTTGTTAAATTACAACTTTCTATGACTATCAAATCAAGCACAACAGTTTCTAGAGTTTCTGAAAATGTTATGAACATTTGGTTGAAATCTAGTATTCTAACTATTGGAATACTATATTTCAAAACACTTGAAACATTTAATTCAATTCTCTTGCTTCCTTTAAGAAAGTGTTTGACTTATAGATCATAAATGCATTCAAAGAAATGCATATTATGGTCAACCAGAAAATATTTTGATATCAATGTTGATAAATAAACAAAAGGAAATAAGAGAATTAGCCACTGAAAGAATTAAATTTGCAAAGCAATGCACAATTTCAAATTCTACAGAAGTAAAAAAATTCAAAATTCCTCTTTTAAACTTTAATGCCATTAATTACTGTAGTCTTGTAAATTGGGAGGAACTTCTTTGATCTCTTTCTTGAAACCTTTTTTTATAGAACTTTTTTAAATAAGTACAATAAAACGGCATTTAAAAAGTTTGTATTACTTATTACATAATTAATTATAACAATTCCCAACTTCCTGTGAAATAATTTTTCTATAATTTAAAATTTTTGATGTTTAGACATTCTTCCCGATGCACCTACTGATGGAGAAATATTATGTTGAAAAATACTAAAAATTAGATAAGTGTACTAATTTATATATATATATATATATATATATATATATATATATATATATATATATATATATATATATATATATACATATATATATATTCATCTATATATATCTTCAAGTTTTTTGATTTAACTAATTTCAACTTTAATATTTAATTTCTAGTTTTAACCACTTGGATAACAAAAGTTTGTTTTTTACAAAAATTACTACTAAGGAAGATTCAATCGGTTTTGTTTACTAAAAAAATATGGAAGTATTAGTATTAGTTTTTAGGTATTTCTACGGTTATTTGTTGTACGCTTTTATCAAAAGTTAAAATATCAAAACTATTAATTATTTATACAATTTATTTTGCTTTTTTTAAATAAAAGAACATGTTTGTTGCACTTAAAGATCAAATAAAGTGTTTATAAAAAAAATACCTGAAACTGTTTCATTAAATAAATGAGATATCTCATTAGATGATAAAGGAATGGACCACATCCTAATACCAGATAGTGCTCCATTAAGATTTGAGTAGTTGTAATAATCAGCATACAAAAGAAGATACTCATTATACAAACAAGGGCGTGAAGAAACACTCGAATGGTTTCCCACACTAATTAAATCATCATTGTGATACAAAAACAATGTATCATTTTGTTTATACCATACAATCGTCAGAGTATAAGGAACTGCAATTGGATTCTCCATGTTTGCTACATACATACTGTCTTTTGTAACGACTGTAGCTACAATGTTATTATCACTGTTTAATTGAATTTGAAAACCGTTTCCTTGAGCTTTGTTTTCATAACCCCCAAGCCCAGCAGAAATAATTGATGAAGTCATACCAATATCTGAAAAACAAAAAGCTTTCAAATAATTTTTTATAACTTAATAAATAACACCTAAAAATCAAAACACGCAATAACATTTTTTTTTGATAAAATTTTGTAAATGAATAAAAAAATGTGTTGAGATTCACAAAAATACTTTCTATCAAAAAAATTTTTTTTCCAAAAAATAAATTCTTGATTGTTATTTATTTGGAAAAACAAATAGTTAATTAAATGTATCGTAAAAACAAATAAAAAATTAACATAAAATCAACAAATGACACAAACAGTTTTATAGATGTAAAAACTTAATATCTTTTTGTAATTGCTTAGGAAACAAACAAAATGCATAGTATTTGTTTAACTAAAGAAACAAACACAATGCATTGTATTTTTTAAGAATTTTACATGTTGCCTTATAGCGCAACAAATGTAAAATTTATTTTACATTTTGCCTTATAGCGCCACACTTTTTACTTAATTCAGTAAAAAAATATTATTTAATAAAACACTTTAAAAAATTTATTTTAAAATTGTATTGACCTTTATTGAATAAAATACTTTTATTTTAGGGTTATTATATCCTGCAATATAATCTTTATAATTAAATTTATGAAACTTTTTTTCATTGTGAAAAAATATATATATATATATATTTCTTTGGTTTCAAAGTTGTAATTTAAAACAAAGCAACATTAAACACGCACCTAAGATATTGTTAATTTCCAATAGAATTACTTAATTGCTTTTTTTTTAACTAAACAATATTAAAATTTCTTGTTGTTGTTTTTTTTCAAGTTTAATGATTAAGATTAACTTTTATTACTTATGTTTTTTTTATTATGTTTTTATTACTTATGTTTTTATTACTTATGTTTTTATTACTTATTTACTTTTACTGCTTATTTTATACTTATGCTAGATTTAAATAAACATTATTACTTATTTAAGGCCCTATCTGCAAAAGTAATTCATGTTTCCATTTGTCTTTTTATTTGCCATCCATTTGTATTGTTTTTTATAATAATGTTGACTCAGATCTCCAGTAACTACTCTGTTGCATGCTAGATTCAAATAAACAAAGTTTATTTTGATCTAGCATGCAACTAGGTAGCTTCTGAAGATTTAAAAATTGTCTGTAGAAATCTTTATTAAATCATCTTTTATCTAGTATTGCCCAATATGCATCATGCAACAAAAAGTAGATGTTTACCAAGTTAGCTTGTCTTTTAAGCTTGTGTATAATACATTTCTGGCTTTTATTTCTGTTAACTAGGGTGTAAAATATTCACAAAGAAAACAAAGAACAAAATCTTTTTTAAATCAAAAAAATTTTTTTGTGTATTTTTTTTGTAGAGTGTTTTAAAGAAAAAAAGATTTTTTATGTGCAAAAATTACATATAACGTTTTTAGAAAATATAGGAAGATTTTTATGTATAAAGATTGCATTTTAAATCATCTTTATAAAGATACATGTTATAAATGCACTACCCCTGTGTTAGATTACAAAAATTTATCTAAAATTGAAATTAGTAAATACATTTGATCTGAATATTGAGTAAAACAGTAATAAATTAATTTGCTTGGTATGATACTTACAAAACATAGACCCACACACACAAGTCACCCACTTGACAGTATCAGTTGAAAAATATACATTAAAACCATGTTAGAAAATAGTATATTTTTCTAATTTATTGATATATAAAGTCAAAAGTGCCTTAAAAAGGTTGTGGTGAGTGAGACTTTGACTTAAAAGCATCTATTTAAACTTAGCGACGGAATTAATGGCCTCGAAATTATTAGTTTTTTATTTTTATTGCTCCCTATATTTTTAAATAGTTCAAATTTAGCAACAAATTTTTCTTTGCTTTTTGTCTTACATTAATAAATATATTTAAATCAAGAAAAAATTTCAAAATACTATAAATATTCAATCAAGCCTTTTTATATATAATTTTACACTTTTCAGTAATTTTTAGGCCAATTTTAAATAAGACATAAAATTTTAACCAAAGTTTCAAATTCTTTATCTTATTTTGAAAATTTACTCAATTTTCGGAAAATTTCCCAAGTTGAAAATTTCAGGAAAATTTTCAACCATATATAATATTGAAGAAAATTGCTGTTTTTTTATTTTCATTAACAAATTTGAATAAAATGCAGTTAATGTTGGAAAAACGATCATTTAAAAGTTTATTTTAAAAATTTATTAATAACATCTTTTTTTAGTTTTTCTTTTGTTCATATTCCCTCCTAATAAGGGTAATAATAAAGTTAATAATAAGGCTATAAACCAATAATGTGCAGTAAAAAATGTTTTGTTAATAATGCTAACATCAACAACCAACAGTTGCTATAGAAAATGCTAACAATAGCCAGAAGACTGATTTGACTAGACCAAACAAATGTGATACAGTTAAAATAATAAATGATAGACCAGACTATGAGATGAAGTGAGTGATAAATGATATAATGATGACAAAAAGAAAATATTATTTAATAAAAATGATAAATCTATAAACTCTAATACTAATAACTTTATACTACTATCTTGGAGTCATCAATCTTGAATCTGATCTCTTTACTGTAACTGCTTGGGATTTGCAGTGACTTATTTATATTCGGGAGATAATTTTTATATTTTCAGAAGTATTTGTCTAATATAAATAACAGCTAAGTAAGAAGTTGAAAAACTACAAAAAGAATGCAATTTGATTTTTTCTATGTTTTTCACCATGTCATAAATAAATAAGAAAAAAGTAATATGGAAACCATTTCTTTATTAATTTTCTTTATTAATTATTCTTAATAAATCTTGATTTTTAATTAGTTATGTCATGGAAAAGTTGAGGCAGTTTGTAAAAACTGGATAACCTTCCTGGAATAAACCTGTATATCAGATTAGGACTGAGTATTTCTATTGTAATGTTATCACTAGGAAAACTACCATTCAATAGAGTTGGGGTGTAACAAAGTACATTTACTTTGTTCATTAATTGTTACTTTTTGAAGTAATTCTGCATGTTATGAGTTACATTTACAACACAGTTTATACAGGTATATGTAGTGCAAAAACAACCATACCGCAAAAATAACAATGTTGGCTTAAGTGACCTAGCATATAGAAAAAGATTCAGGATTCAAAAAACTTGATATATTATGATAGCTTATATGTCAGCCTATAAATTAAATCAGTTTTAGTGGTTTTTTTATTTGTTAAATACTTACGTATTTGCACTAGAGTAAAAATTTCAATTATAAAAATGCATAGTTTTTTTTGTTTTGTAGAAGCCTTGAAGCCATATCAGAGAATAAGTTAGCAAAATATAGTTTTTCTATTACCTATGGATTATAACTAGATATTGAAAAAAGTTTTTTTTTCAAGTAGTTATAAATCTTTATGAGATCCTCATAAAGAGAAGAAGTATTATTGTTGTTTTTTTGTTTTTTTTACATGTGCAAAAATTTTTGCACTCATTGAACAATAGACCTGAGTAACACTTGTAGATATTTTTTCAAGGTTTGCTTTGATTTTCTTTATAGTTAGCAGATCATGAATATTTTCTAATTGGAGGCTTTGCTTAGCCATTACTCTAATCAAGATTGAGACTTTCCAGTAACTTGCTGAACCTTTCCCTTTTACCAGCTGGTTACAAAATGGTTGACTCAGGTTTTTTGAAAGAAGTTAACATTTAATTCAAAAGTTAACATTGTAAATTCTCTGCATCTGTGAACTTTCTCCTAATTAATGCCTCAGGCTTACTTTTTTTATCAATAGATTGTAATTTTTCCTGTCTGAGCTGAATTTTTAGCTTCATTTTCTATGTAACTTTTTAATAACTCTATTTGATTAAAAAAATTATCGTTAAACATTTCAGAGTACAATATTCGCTTACAGAACATATCTAGATACTAAAAAAGTACTTTCAAGTAAAAATTTAGATTTTGCTTTAGGTTCAAACACAAAGTAAGTTTTAATAAATTCTTGCAATTATTCAGTTCTAAAAATGTTATTGATTTTTGATACGTAAAAAACACAAAGCAAACTTTGTTTAAAACACTGCAATGACATATTTAGAATCAAGAGGTTACATAGAATCAATATCTGACTTTCTGATTTAATAAAATGTCAGGCTTTATGAAACAAACAGCCACAAAGTAATACATCGACAGTAAGCATGGAACTGCTATAGATAGCATATTCAAATAGTATATCATTATTGCAGAATTAATAACAGCAGCATTTATCAATATACACTTAGTGAAATTTCCATAGTTCCAAAAACATAAAAGCGCAAGATTTAAGTTTGTCAAGGACAACATGACCTGGACGCAAAATGAAAAAATGTTATTTTTTCTGATGAAAAAATGTTTAACTTGGGCATGATGGTTTTAAGTATTATTGATATGATTTGAAAAAAAAAAGATAGCATTACTATGGGTGATAACTTTAGATGAGGGACAGTTATGGTGTGGGCTGCATTTTGTTTACACAGCAAAATTCCAATATGTTTTTTTACAACAAAAATAAATGCAAAAAAGTAAAAAGATCTTCTAGAAGATGTTTTAATCAAGTTTAGTGAAGGTTATCTACTGTGAATATTTTTCTCTAACAAGATAATGCGGCAATTCACACGAAACCTAGTGTAAAACAGTGATTTCAGGAAAAAAAATAAACATGTTTTGATTCGCCATCACATTTACCCAACTTGAACCCTATTGAAAATTTATGAGGAACATTTGCATGGATATGTATCTGGAAATAAGTGTATATGTATCTGGAATAAGTTTATAAATCTAAAGTGTTAAAAAACAATGACCCATTTTATGGGTTCGGACAGCTAGTAATAACAATAATAACAATGATAACACAAATAACAAATACAATTAATTACAACATGTAACCACTCCCGCTGGATGTGGTTACATGTTGTAATCACATCCAGCAGGATAGTCTAATGTCTGTTTTGCTGTTGTGATGTACATTGGAAAAAAACAGGGCTCATCAGATACAAAGAATACTTTTTAAATTGTTTATGTGACACAATGTTCACAAAAAGTGACCAACAGAGCCGTCCAGTTACGTAGACCTGGGAGATGTGAAAATAGAAGCAGATTATAGATGTAATTGGTAAGAATCATAAATAAATCTATTAAGGCTATTTTGTAGGGAGGAATAAAATATAAGGCTATATAAGGCTATTTTCTAGGGAGGATTAAAGTTTTAGGACTCAGGGAGAGGGTGAACAATAAAAAATTTCAAAAGTTTGTTTGGAAAATCTTATAAAATGTATGAAAAACTGAATCTTCAAATTAATTAGTGTAAAAGGTGGAAATACACATTACTAACAACTAAAGTATTTACAAAATTATTATTTAAACAAAAATTATAAAAGTTTACTTTTGATGTAACTATTGAAATTTCACATGTTTTTTTTGAAATATCTCTAACTTTTAAGTTTTTAAGAAATAAATTATTAATTTTTTTCTATAAAAATATTATTTTCTTATTTATTTATTCATAATAATTCCTGTAATGAACAAAAAAAAATACTTTAAGCAAAAACGCAAATACTTCAAGAATTTATTTTTATGAACAAATTGTAAGTGGAACTATCAAAATTTTTCTGAGTGTAAATATTTCTGAAATTGTTATTACACTTGATGGATATTTACAAATAGTAGATGTACTAATCTTAAGTAAAAACTTTGCTGGAGTAAATAACAATAAAATCAATAATAATAAAATAATAATGATAATAGTAATTAACAAAATAACAGCAATAATAATTACATTAGATTGTTAATTTAATAATAAAAGAGTAGTAGTAATAATCGTCTATAATTAATTGTCAAGTTGTTAGGATCAGACAAAATTTGGGGCAATTTATAAATGCATTCATAAAAGATTTAATATTGTAGAAACATATGTGCCAAAATAATAAACACAAACACAGTTTTTTTGAAATTGGTATGTATGAACTTTATGAATGCCCCTAACTTCTCTTATCTGCCCAATAAAGAGAGGGGAGTATTAATTAAAGGAAAGAGTTGGAAACTTTTAAACCCTGAAATTTCTAATAACATATTGAAATCTATTTTGCACTCGCCATCTGCGTAAAAGATTCTTATGTTATAAACGTGTTAACCTAATAAATTCGATGCATTAAATACTGCAAAAAGTCAAACTTTTCTTAAAGTAAAAGATTTTAACTTCAAACTTTTTATTTTTACAATATTAATAAATAGTGCAAGGATACTAATAAACTTTGCATCAGATAAAGCCATAAAGCTAATAAATGTCTTTTATTGAAAGTTTACAATAAGATGTTAATAAAATTATTAAGAAAATAAAAATATGTCAATAAATTTCTATCATTTACAAGAGAATATATAAATAAGTATCTGGAATAAGTTTATAAACCTAAAGTGTAAAAAAACAATTACCCATTTAATGGGTCCGGGCAGCTAGCAATAACAATAATAACAATGATAACACAAATAATAAATACAATTAATAACAATAACCATGACAAAAAGTATTGTAAACTAATAATACTAGAAATACACATATATAAATACACACACACACTTATGAACATACACAATTTTTTGGATATATTAACAGTAATTAGTAAAAATGAGTGAAATGAGTTGCTTTTAAAAACATAGTATGACTGGAGAGCTTTTATTTTATAGGAAAGTTAGTTCCAAAATTTTATACTTTAACAATTTATGGACTTATGTCCATAAGTAACAGAACAATGTTTTAAATACCTACATTTACTTCCATAAAATTGAACATCAGGTGCATTATTTAAATAAGTCACATTCAAAACACCTGCCATGGTAATACCATTTAATGTAATGTATTGAAATTCTCCTCCCTCTAGTTCAAACTAAAACAAAAGTTGAATTAATTGAAAACAATTTATATATATATATATATATATATATATATATATATATATATATATATATATATATATATATATATATATATAAACACAAATTTTCTATTTTTATGCAACTCACATTTCAGGCTTGCCCAAAATATTTAAATTAAACAAAAATTGGGCACATTTGCTAGATTTATGTATTTTTAAGACAAATTTTTTTTTTTTTTTGCAAAAGAATGCAATTTTGCAGTATAACGAGTCAACCAAAAACGAGTTTGGGTTGATAGAATTATATACAATAGCTCATTTGAGCTCCAACCATCATAGCATTTTTATTAAAAAAAAGAGATGCAACCTTACACCAATCGGATAGTGGTTTAAGTTTGGGCAACAGATCAGGTATAACTATGTTTACAATACATTTTTGGACCTTGTCTAAAAGAGAAAGTGCATCATTAGAAGAACCAGACAATTATGACAACAATAGTACCAAATATGCCAATAGTATTCCATAAAAAAACAAATAAGAAATTTGTAGAGGAGAATGAAATCAAATGAATGGAATTAAGAGTAAGAAAATGGCAGTCACAATAAAGAGAGCAGATGCTAACTATGAAATGAATTGTATATTTAGATGAGAATGTTAGTATTGAATAATACTTTGAGAAGACTTACAGTAGAGGACTTGGTGAGAGAATGTTTTCATTTATCAATATAGGAATATATATATAAAAATTCTTATATTAGGTTATACTCTATTGACGGCATATATAAGCATTGATAGCACAATTTGTGCATAAGACTGTCTTAAACTTTTAATGTTTTGAGAGAATTTTTATTGAACTTTTTTAAATGAGCAATTGAACAATTTTTAGATGATCCTGCATTGATGCTAACTAATAGTAAAATATAGCATCTAAGTGTAATGTTAGTTGTAGTGGCTTTAGTTATCTTGTAAACTTTTTATTTTTAAAATAAAATGCCATTACATGATGATGAATTGTTTTTATATCAATATTAGATTTGTAATGGCATTTTATGAAATATAAATAAATAAAATATAGGATGAAATTTAAAAAAAAAAATTTAAACCAAATTTGACAAGCATGGTAATGGAAATAGTTTTAAGAATTATAATAAAATTATTTAATGATGTAAGAAAAAATATCTTGAGCATTATATAAATACTTTTTTTAAATTTTAAACAAAAAAAAAAATTCATTAAGGTACTTGGAATTGTAAATAAAAAATTACATCGTTAACATATACATATTGATCTTGAATAAAAGCATCAGAAGATAAAGCAGATAAAACAAATGTTTCTTTTACTATATCATTATTTTTCATCTCTATTCCAGTAATATAATATTTGTCATCAAAAGTAAATATTCTTGACTTTAATGTTGGAACATATGTTATCGATGTTTCTAAAAATAAAAAAGTTTTAAAAAGCTTATAAGATTCTAATAAAAATAAAACCAGTATATATAATATTTTCATGTGACTAATATTAAAAAACTGAAAAGTCTTAATTCAATTTTAGTTATATTTTGTCACAATAGTCAATATTTTAAATAAAAATAAGTTTGAAAAAATGGAATTATCAACTTCTTTGCTAGCAGAAGCTGCTGACAGTGGTTTTTGTTATTTTCTAATTTTAAACCACAGGTCATTAAAGCGGCTCAAAAAAACTAAAGTAATTCTCTGCATACTTCATAAAGAAACAATAAAAAACTGAAATAAATCTCTGCTTAGCAAAGAAAACAATAGCTATTTAATGTTGTTTAACCAAGATATCATATAAAAAAATTACACTTTTTAAATACTGATATTAAGATGCTATATGAATATTTGAATATATATATGTGCATAATTTTTTTTTTTTATTAACCTCCTGCCTGTCATATGAAGCAAGGTTAATCACACATAATCATAAAATCAATTTCTAATTAACCAAAAAAATTAATGAAAAATATTATATTCATACTAATGCTTCAACTTATACATCAAAAGGTGTCATTAATGACCAAAAAAATAAAAAATATGTTAAATAGGTATTTAGTATATATTTTTATACTATTCTGTCTCCTTATCGTGTCATCAACCATGACTCAGTCTGTTTCAAATGATCTCAGTGTTATTTAAGTAGCTAAGAGTTTATGAAAAGGAAACCAAAACATTTTTATCAGAAGATGTTAAAGTTGTTGCACTTGCTGACTCTAATAAGAATGTCAATGACAAATAAACTTGTTAAATATCTTTACCTTAATATGTCATACTTTAGAGTCAAACCGGCTTGAGTAAACCTGTTTTAAGAACTGACATCTATATTGTTAAAAATATTAATAACTTTCTATACCAAAAATGTTAATACTTGTTTTTTTTTCTTTAACTGACCAAAAAAACATTTTTTGAATGAAAATTAATTTTTAATTAGCCAATGTTAATATATGCTGACTGTTACCTTTATAACCAGAGGCAAAACAATATGATGAGACAAAGGAGAACAGTAAGATTTTTATTCATTATGTAAAAGTGTCTGATTCAACCAAAGATTGAACGCAATCATTAAAAGGCACTGTAATAGCTAGTCACTGTTAAATTGATTTTCAGTGAAAATTTCTTGCTTTTGATTCCGAAAGATCCTATTTTATATATTTTGAATCAGTCTATAAGTATGAATGGGCAAGATGCAAATGCTGTTGTGTTAGCAAAACTTCTGGTTTACTAAACTAAAGACAAAAAACTGAATACTTTTAAAAGTTAAAAAGAGTTTAAAAAATTTACAAAAAGCTTTGATAAACTTAACTTTTAATTTTGGTTTCTACATGCAACAAACTTGTATTAAAACTCAAAGAAAGTATGCACAAAGAGCAAAAAAGTCAATGAATAAGATCTAGTCTTGCAAAAATGTCATTTTTAGTTCATTACTCTACAACATCACCAACTTTTTTTTCAACTTTATGTTATTTGTTATGTTTTCAAAAACATAACAAATGTCATAAAGTACAAAATGTAAAAAGTAATATACTATAAAACTCATACTACTTTATTACACTAAGTTATATATTATTAAATTACAAAATATTTACATTTTTATATGTGATTATATGTAATTTGTTATATGTAGTTATATGTAATTATATGTAATTTGTTTATATGTAATTATATGTAATAATATGTAAATATTTATATGTAATACAAACCTATTCCTTTATATGTTATGACTAATTTAACTTGATCTTTTTTGGCATTACAATAGGTGTTATATTTTTCTCCATTTTCAGGCATCACAATTATACCAATATAATTAACTGGGTCAGAATAATTATTTAATGCATTATTAAAGAGATTAAATAAATCAATGCTGTTGTATCCAGGATTCATAATAAAATTCACAAAATGTTTATCTGAAAGATATAATTTTGAGTAATTATACAACATATTATTTAGATCAATAAATATATTATTGAATGATTCATCTTTTGACACAAGCAAATAAGCACGCATTTTAAATTCATTGCCATTATCATAATAGTTATAAGTACTACTGATCAAAAAATTCAAACTTGTAATTTCTAAAGGTAAATTAGCTTTATACATAAACGTGGCTGTTATTGGACGATCTAGACTTTGCCCAAAAACAATAGAATCTTCTAAACTCGTGCCAAATGGTATCATATTTATAGCTGTATTAAAAGTCATAGCAGAATTCAAATTGAATAACTGAAGTTGATCTAAACAATGAAAAACAAATTATTGACAATAATTTAAAAATAAATGACAAACCAAAAATAAATATATAAAATTCTTTTAAAGATAAATTGATAAAAACTAAATAATTGCAATCATTACAGCTGCATATTGACAGAATCCAATAATAATTTTAAAAAAATAAAAAAGCATAAAAGGCTTTTTTATTTGGTCTATATTTGCATACAAAAAATAGTTATTTGATGTTTTATTGTATTTCGTTGTTATGTGTTTTTGAATTTCAAGACAAAAAAAAAAAAAAAATATTTAATTAAACATTAAATTTTTTATTAAACATTATATGGTATATATTAAGCTTCTAAAAATTAAATTTAAAAATATAAAAATGACTTAATAATGAACATGAGAGACCATATTCTTAAAATAAGAATGTTATTTAATTAAATAATAATATATTAAACATTAAATGGTATTTAATTAAATGTTAATAATTAAAACTAGTTTGCTTGTTTTTAGAACTCATCTTGTTTTACTATAATATAAAAATAATAACCTTGGATATAGATATGTTATTATACCAACCTATTTACAAACTTAAATTCATCTAAAAACATCAATTTTATCTCTTACACGTGGATTCCATCCTGAAGAAACAGGTAAAACCATTATTAGATATCCTAATCGCTTTGGCTTCCATTGCTAAAGTTATACTTTATCTAAAATCTTCTACAGTTTCAAATCCTGATAATATTTCTGTTACAATAATATATGTATAAAAAATTATTATCCAGTTATCACTCCAATATTATCCAAATTATTTAGCAAGTGTTTAATTGAACAGGTAAAAACATGCTGGAAAATGACATCTGCGGTTTGAATTTTAAAAGATTTAGAGCTCTTTGTTGCTTTGACACTGCTATTTGTTGCCAAAACTGTTTTTTAATTATTCAAAAAATCTTTGAGTTGTTAATAATCTTTTATTTTTAATAAACTCTTTTTTTTTATTTCTCTTTTTATTTATTTATTTTATATTTAATATTTTTATCAGAGTTAAACAACTTTCAATCAATTTTTTTCTCTTATTCTATATTTGGTTTGTGAAGTGTAATAAAAAAAGGTTTTGTTACACATTAGACAAAAACAGTTAGGCGAAGGATAATGTTCTTGACATATAAAATGTTTTCATAAAAATTCAGAATGGTTCTTTTCTTTTTATAAAGTTTAGTTGGGTAAGTTTTTAAAAATAATTACATAATTCTTTTCTAATTGAAATGCTAAAATCACCCTTAATATACGATACTCACATTCATTTAAAAGTTTCTTGGAAGTATTTGAAGGTACAATTCCGTGTTAAACCCATGTTCTTTATCTCCTAAAATATGATCTTACTGGAAGTCTTACCTAAAAAGAGGCTTGATTTCTTGATAAAAATCTATATACTTTAGTCCTAATATAAAGTCATTTGTATCATCAACCTTTTCTTCAACAGAAAGTAGATAAATGATATCTTTTTTCTAAAAAAGCTAAAGCTTTGCAGTAGATAATGATTCCTAACTATTTTAAAGAATCAGATTACTACAAACAAAATTGCCACAATCTTTATGAAATTATATCTTTTTTCTGCAGCTTTTCCGTTACGCTCACAAAATATATTTTATTCAGTTTTTTTTATAAATCTCAGTGGATTCAAAAACAACTCTGTTAAAAATACACATATTTAAAATTCAATCATCAGTTATCTTGCTTATCAACTCATTTCTTATTTATCAACTCTCTTCTTGTTTATCAAATCTCTTCTTGTTTATCAACACTTATCTTGTTAATCAAATCTCATTTTGCTTCTCTTCTTGTTTATCAATGCTCATCCAAACCTCGGAATAAGGAAAAATGAGGTCAGCAATAAATTGCCAACTTCAAACTGTTAGAAGTTGGCATGAGGTTGGCAAAAAAAATTTGACTCAAAGGAATCACCATAAAGCATTGAAGGGGGACGGCAATTTTTTGTTGACCCTCAAATACTTTAAGGTTAGCAGTTAGGTCAGCTGACCCTAACTCCGAGGGTTGCTCATCTTGTTAATCAAAACTCCTATTGTATTTATTGATTTCATTTTTTCTTTATCAACAATCTTCTAGTTTATCAACTCTCATTTTGTTTATCAAATCTTTTCTTGTTTTTCAACTTTTTTATTGTTTGCCAACACTCTTTTTGTTTATCAATTCCTATCATATTTATAAATTCTCTTCTCATTCATCATTATCTTCTTGCTTATCAATTCTCCTCATCTTAATCAACTCACATCCTGTTAATCAACTTTTTATTGTTTATTAACACCCTTCTTGTTTATTGACTCTTTTCTAGGGTTTGCAATCTCGGATCACAAAATCCTAAAGTCCCAGGATCCTGCTTAATTTTATAACCCCCAATTCCAAGGATTATTTTGAAAATATCCTAGGATTTAGAAATTGAAATAACAATTAATACCTGGGTTTACCAATTAATATCTGTGTTTAAATTGTGTCAAAACAAATGTAACAACAAAGCTATAAAATTTAGTCCCAATGCAATGCAATGTTTTCATTATTGATTTATAAGTTTAAAGTAAGTTTAATCAATCATATATGTTGTGACTATTACTGGTGCGTTTATTAAAAAGTAGTAAGAAACAAGTTTTAATTATTAAAACTAAATTATAGTAATAGTATAAATAATAAAAATAATGATAATAATAAGAAAAAAATAAAAATTTATTTGTATTGATTTGTATTGGGTTTTTGTAATGACAGGGTGTATTAATTTAAATTTATTGAACTTTAAAAATTCACCTTTATAAAAAATTTAAATAATTAATTCTTATATTTTGTATGATTTATTAAATAAGGATATAATGTCAAATTTTATAGAGTTTAACAGCAAAACCTCCTCTATGGAAACATTTTCTGCGCAACAAAAAACGTGAAACAGCAATATGTAAACTAAGCTGTTACAAAAAAGTATTGAAAATTATTGGCAGATCAACAAAAGCTCTTCATTCCCATCTACTTCAGTTGCATAAAATAAATTAAAAAACTGGCACATTGTCCGACATCAGAAGAAGAACAACAGAGTAAAAAAAGTAAAATTATTTCATATTTTTCATTAAATATGAATAAAGAAGACAGCTTGTCTGAGGTGCTTGCAAGATTAACAGCTAAGGATGGGATTTCATTTAATGTAATATGCACTTATATTGAAATACGTGCTAAGCTGGCTATAAGGCAATTTGTTAACATACCTAAATCTCCAAACACTGTTTAAAAAATGGTGCTAGGTTTCTCTAACAACACAAAGAATGTTACAAGAAGTGAATTAATACAAAAAAATAACAGTGGAACTGTTTTTTTAATTTCTTTTAATGAGAGGACGTCGATTTGAAATAACTGTTTTTTGAATATCAATTTACAGAATTTTTGGAATTTAGATTTAGAAAGGATTGTAGGGACTTTGCCAGCTGAAAAGTGTATAATTTTACTTAAAGAAAAATCTCTGGGTTTATGTTTAGAAAAAAGTGTTCTGTTCATAATGACAGACCAAGCTAGCATAATAAAAAAAATGGGAAAACTATTGCAGATTAATAAACAGCTATGTTTTGCTCACGGTAACTGGCTATTATTTCAGTTATATATATAACGTCAGCATAAAATTCTATGCAGAGTCAGCATAAAATTTTATGCAGAGACATTCGAAGAAATTGATGATCACATTGAAATGAAAATGAATCTGAATTTAGTAAAAGCTGCGAATCAGATAGCGATGATGATGGTGATAAAAGTTGCTTTAGAGTGGATAATTGTATAATCGAAGATGAAACAGTTACAAATCAAAAACGATTGGTTCAGTGATTAATAAAGTTAGAAATATTGTGATGATTTTTAAAAGATCACCAACCAAAAATTGATGTCTGTTTTCAAAAATGTGTAAAAAACGATAAATGTATTCAAAAATGTGTAAAAAATGACTTTGGAAAAAAACCTTTATTTAATCAAAGATTGTAAAACAAGATGGAGCAGCTTACTATCAATACTTAAAAAGTTTCATAAGTTAAAAAATTGCATAAAATAATAATAAAATAATAAAAAAGGTACTTGTTGATATAAGTATTAATGATTCTATAAAAATGTCAGATAATGAGTATGAAATTGTCTCTGAACTAGTAAACGTGCTTATTCAAGTTAAAGCAGATGTGAAAGCACTTTTTCAATGCAATGCAAACCTTATAACTGCTGACATTGTGTTAGTGTTTATGCTAACTAAATTAAAAGAACTGAATACTACAACAAGTACTCAACTTTTTAACGCGTTAGGCTCTAGGATCAAAGAGCAAAAGACTGAATTAAGTAGTCTACTGCTTTATCTACATTACGGATAAAACAAATTAATGCCTATAGGTAAAGTTTTTTAAACATCTTTAAATTTTAAAAATAAAAAAATTATGTTGAGGCTTCTAAGTAGATTAAATGTAACAAATTTAAATCACCCTACAAATTTCTTGGATAATGTTAAAGATTTAGTTAGTATCAACTCTCTTTTGTCTATTAACCTTTTTTCTTATTTACCATCTTTAATCTTGTTTATTAACTCTTATCATATTTATCAGAAATCTTCTTATTTAATAACACTTTTCTTATTTTTAAAATCTTTTTTTGTTTAACAACACCTAACTTGTTTATCAGCTCACATCTTATTTGTCAATTGTTTATCAACTCTCTTTTTGTTTATAAACTCTCTTCTTGTTTATGAACACATTTCTTGTTTTTTAGCTATTCTCTAGTTTATCAATTTTTTTTTGTTTATTCACTTCCTTCATATTTATCAACTCTTATGATTTTTTTCTAATAACTTGCAACTTTAATAATGAAGGAATTTATTTAGAACAAAATTTTGATAAAGTAATAGTATTCACATCCTTCTGTTAACTTTTGTCTTAAAAGTTATTTAAAACTAAAACTTAATATTTGAAAGAAAAAATGACATTTATTATTTATTTACTGTATTGAACATCATTTCTGCATTCAAGCATATAAACTATTTCTCTGTGAAACTTTTCATAAATGGTGCTGTGAAGTTGAGAGTTTCAATTCAAGTTGATATTTTAAATTTGCATGTTTAATATGTACTTAAAAAGATAAAGACCCATTACTAGAGCTAAAGCTAAAAAAGTTATTCAATATAATTTTTAAAAATATTCATGTTAAAATTTATTGAAAAATTAATCAACATTTTATTTTATTATCAAAAAATTTTATTTTATTATCAAAAAATAAAATTAAAAAGAAGTTAAACAAGTTATAAAAAATTAGTTTTCAAATGAATTATGTAACAATGAAAAGATTTAAAAAACCAAACCTTTTCCGGTCCATAGCATTTCTAACTGAATATTACTTTTGCGGAATTTGCAATAGAACATATTTTGACTTAATACATTATCAGGCATCACAACAAAACCAATATATGTGATCGTCCCAGAATATTTATTTAAAACACTATTATAGAGGCTCAACAAATCAATACTGTTATCACTAGGAGATAAATTATAAATGACATATTGCTCATTTGAAAGATACCATTTTGAATACTTATATAGCATATTTTTCAGATCTATAAACATATTATTAAATGTTTTTACTTGAGACATTAGCAAATAGACACGCACATTAAATCCACTTCCAACATTTTCACAATAATACTGATTATTAATTTTAAAATTCAAGTTTGTAACAATTACATCCAAAGGCAAGTTAACTTCATATGTAAATAAGGACGTTGATGGATAACCATTCCATTGTCCTATTAACAAACCACCTTCTCCATCAAAATTTACAACATACAAAAATATCCATGTGTAAAAAGCAGTAGCAGTATATATAGGGTTTAATTGATTTTGGTCTAAAATAGTGAAAAAAAGTTGTAAACAATTAAAGTATGTGACATTGGATTTTTTTTACAGACCTCAAAAAGCAAGTGCTCTGCTTACTAAGTAAATTAAAATTAGACTTTAAATAAAAAATTACATAATAAATATATAAACACTTTACAAAGATAGGTGAAGATTTTTAAAAATTAATTTTAAGCAAATTGGAGGTGTAGCTAACTATTAATAAACATAAAATTATATATATCTTAAAAAGTTTATTTACAACTTTTGAAAGACCAAAAAAAATTATAATTTTGCCCCTGAAAGTAACAACAAACTATGAAAATTTCAATATTACGAAAATTTCTTAATATCATTATCTTTAGATAACTTCTATTGAAAAACAAAATAAAATTAATTTTAACTACTATTAATAACTCCTTTACATAGACTAGTCAAAAAAATAGAAACTTAACTCCACTGTCAGTCTTTTTGTGTTTTATTTGCTAAAAGATATCCAAAAAGCTGGAAAAAGCAAAAAATAATGTTTTTTTATAAACAAAATTTTTGCTTTCAAATCTAGTCAGGTTTAACTAAAACATTTTTTTTTTCTTTTACAAGTACAAAGTAAATACCTAAATATTACAACAACATACAAATATTAAATATGCTGAAAATAATTATAATAACAATAATAAAAACTTTTTATAATTATAATAACCTTGATAAAATAATAATAATAATAATAATAATAATAATAATAATAATAATAATAATAACAACAATAATCTTAATTTAGTAATAGTATTAATAACATTAGTAATAAACAATAAAACTGATAACAAATTGTGTTTGTAGAAGTAGAAGTAAAAAGTATTAACTGCTTTTTTTAATTTAAAAATAACAAGTTCTTCTTTATTATAAATTAGAGAAAGTTAGTTGAAATGAGCCACTAGAAACTTTATATTAATGATCTACATTCAGCGACATTTCATTAGTTCCACAATTTGTACATATGAATAAATTCACAAAGGATTTGCATTTTTTTTGTGTTTATTACATAAATTATTAGGAATAAATAAATAAGCAAATAATATTTAATAAAATATAACTATTAATTTATTTCGTAAAACTTAAAAGTTAAAAATATTTCAAAAAAACAGGCGAAGTTTCTATAGTTCCATCAAAGGTAATCCTTTATAATTTTCATTCTGGATAACAATTTTTCAATTAACTTAATTTTTAATAATGTGTGCTACCACCTTTTATAGTAATTTGGTTTTTCATACTTTTTATAAGATTTTCCAAACAAACCTTTGAAATACCATTCCATGCATGTTGGATAGATTTTTTAAGTTTATGTATTGTATTATACTGTTGAAAATTTCCATATATGGTTCATGTTAATATTTCCTATAAGTTTTCAATAGGGTTTAACTCAGGTGAACATAATAGCCTATCCAAAACATTTATATTTTTTTCCTAGAACCACTTTTTACACGAATTGCCACATTATCTTGTTGGAAAAGCCAGTTCTCAGTAGGTA
Source organism: Hydra vulgaris (assembly GCF_022113875.1). Classification (NCBI taxonomy): domain Eukaryota; kingdom Metazoa; phylum Cnidaria; class Hydrozoa; order Anthoathecata; family Hydridae; genus Hydra; species Hydra vulgaris. The sequence goes on from NC_061157.1 coordinate 30,156,847, forward strand.
AACTTTCACTAAACTCTATTAAAACATCTTCTAAAAGATCTACGTAATTTCTTGCATTCATTTTTGTTGTAACAAAATATATTAAAATTTTGCCATGGAAACAAAATGCGGCCCACACTATAACAGTCCCTCCAGGGACTGTTATAGTGTGGACCGCATTTTGTTTCCATGGCTCATCTTAGTTAAACTTTTTTTTATTGGAAAAAATAACATTTTCCTATTCTGCATCCCATGTCATTTGGTCCTTTGAAAACTTAAATCTTGCAATTTTATGTTTTTTTGTCAATGGTGGTTTTGTGATTAATCTTTTCTATTGAAATAGTCCTGATTTTGACAAAATTTGTTGTAGTCACAGGTAATTCGAGTTCAGTCCTTATTTGTCTTGTAGTTACAGGTAACTCGAGTTCAGTCCTTATTTGTCTTGTAGTCTACATGTCTTGTAGTCACAGGTAATTCGAGTTCAGTCCTTATTTGTCTTGTAGTCACAGGTAATTCGAGTTCAGTCCTTATTTGTCTTGTAGTCTACATGTCTTGTACTCACAGGTAATTCGAGTTCAGTCCTTATTTGTCTTGTAGTCACAGGTAATTCGAGTTCAGTCCTTATTTGTCTTGTAGTCTACATGTCTTGTAGTCACAGGTAATTCGAGTTCAGTCCTTATTTGTCTTGCTGTTTGTACTTCAGATGATACCCAACGCAAAGTGGAAAAATGTTGCTATTTGGTTGTTTTTTTATTTCCACCCTTAAAGTGATTTTTATTGTAATTTTTACTAAGTTCAATAAAATTGTTCACTGTATGATAAGACCTTTTGATTTTTTTTTGCAATTTGTTGATTAAACAAACCCTTAAAGATTAAACAAACTTTTTTTAGTAATAATTTTTGCTTTTTTTTTCCTCATTTAACACCTTTCTGCGTGGCATTGTAATAATTAAATAACAAATCTTAATTAAATATACAAAAAACTTCCATATAAAACAAACAAATTAAAAAATCTTACTCAAACTTCAATTAACTCTAATTAAGTGTTCAAAGAAAACTAATGGAACTATGGAAATTTTGCCTGTAAATATACCATTTAAAAAACATTCTAAAAAATTTAGTTTCAATTGTTTTAGAAACACATAAAATTGTCATAAATGCATTTGTTTGCTATAGGATTAGCAGCAGTTCTAATACTGAACCTTAAAGAACACAAATGAAGCTTTTTGCAAGGGTAGGTTTTAAGCCATTCATAGAGGCAAGTAAGGATTAAATAGATTAAATAAGATTAGAGTAAGTTAAAATAGATAAGTTCATAGATTAAATTTAGATCAATAGATTTAGAATAAAAGATTAAATTTATAATAACAGATTAATTTAAATTAAATTTTTTGTAAATCAATAAATACTCCACATACAAAATATTTATCAAAAAGAGTTTTTTTAATTGGCATAATTTTAATGATTGGCATAAAATCCACACTGATCAATGTAAAAGCATTTAAATTTTTCAACAAAAATATACAGCTTATTATTCATTACTTTGTCAAAGAGGTGTGGCGGAGAGTGTCGCAAAATTTATATTGGTAAAAATTTGATTGGTGAAAATGTAAAAAAAGAAATTGCTAAATAACAAAATAAGGAATGCAAATGAATGTAATGAATATTGTCAAATATAGAAAATAGAATAATGTCACAAAGAAGTTTAATAAATTGTAATAGTGTTGAAAACAAAAAAAAGGAATAGTGATGCAAATAAATTTAATGAATAGTGTCAAAAATAAAAAAAAGGAATAATGTTGTATAGAAGTTTAATGAATAGTGTCAAAAACAAAAAAATAATAATATCTATAAATGGTTGTTTAGATAACATGTCTGATGTCATACTGAAATAACTTGCTGCTGGGAGCTTTAGTACATACACTAACTATCTTATAGCCTGCTACATCGACTGAGGGTTTGGGATTGGGTAGCAATTTTTTCTTATATTATTCTTTATTTTTTTCATTTTTTTTCTGTAAAAGCTGTGCGCTATAAAAATAAGCAAAACAAGTAAGCATTTACTGATCTATATATGCTATAATAGATATATACTCACATATATATTCATATATTAACTATTTGTGATACTATTCTAATTTTACAATTTCCAACACTATTCTAATTTTACTGTTTGCAACACTATTCCATTTTTATTATTAGCAACACAACTCCTTTTACTGTTTTCGAAACTATTCCCTTTACTATTAAAGACACTATTCTTTTTTGTTTTGTTTTCGAAACTATTCATTAAATTCATTTGCGACACTATTTCTTTATTTTGCAAGGTCTTTTTAATATATTCAACACTATTCTTGTCTCCCGTCAAAGAGTTTATTTTATCCTCAATATTAAATGCGTTTATAGATATACCCATTATATTAGTGTTATATATATAAATTAGATTCTTTATTACTTATTGCCAAGAGAAAAGGGCTGATAAGCTTACAAAACTATTATTCTAGGAAAGTTGATTGAGCTCATTAAGATAGACTGGTTAAAAATATACTGATCTGAACTAAGTAAGAAAATTTTATTAAGTTCAAAAATACCATAGTAATTGCAATTAACAGAAATTTTAATAATTACTAAACAATTTGTTTAAATCTTTAAATATGTTTTTGTAATTAGTTACAGTCTTAAAAGAGTTAAATGAATTTTTTGGTATATTCTTGCATAGTATTGTTGCACAACTTATACGAGAAAGAAAGGAAGTTAAAATACAGAAAAAAAAAGCTAAAACAAAATCATTATTACCTTATTAAAACTTTTAATAACTTTTGATAATAATGAATTTTGAAATTGAATAGATGAACTATTTCAGCGCAGTACATTATAATTTTTTTTCGTTGTTGTTGTAAATTGATTAACATTTGTAACAACCAACATTTCACAATATTTCTACTAATTTTTGTTTTTATCATTTAGTAGCGCGTTGCTGCATTATATATAAGTGTTTTTAAAGTGAAATTTTAAAATATAAAGTTATTGTATTTAAAAATTTCATTGGTTTCAAAGGAAAATAAGACATAATATTTCTGATTTCAAATAAAAATTTTCATTTCTTTATAATTCTTATGCACGAAGTGATAACAAATTTTATTGGAAAAAAAAAAGTGAATTTTTGTCATTTATTTTAAATGGTTACACAGTGACCAAACTTAGACAATTATATGGTATATATAAATATATTGAACAGGGAAATAATAAGTTATCACTGTAGATGGGGATACCTAAAGCCTACAGGAAACTAAAGCTATTATAACAGGTAATTTTTGGATGGATATAGTGGCAACACTGTTTGGAATTAACAGCTGATGTTGAATTCTTCTAACAAGAGCTTAAACATGCTTTCCAAATACTTGTCTTAATTATAAATATCAAGTGAACAGTTAAACTATATATTTAGCCTAAAATATCAATAAAAAAGTCATCTTAGATAACTTCTGTCTTGATCAAGTCGTTTTTAATTTTAAATTCTTGTAACTTTCAACAAACATAACCTCAATTTATGTTTTATCAGACCTTTTATAAGGTTAATATCAAGGTTATAACCTATGATTTGATTCTTTCTTTTGTTGTGATTTTTTTTTTCAGTGTTACACAACAAGGGGTAATAAAAGCCACATCATAAAGTGGCTTTTGTTAGCTCATAGTTTTTGTGTGATACTAGAATAAATCAAAATTCCTTAAGTAATAAATTTTTTCTCTTTTTTAAGACTAAAAATACCTCGAAATCCAAGGGTACTTGAATGTATAAGGATTGGTACCTGAATGTATAAGGTACCAATCCTTATGTGTAATAAGCATTGGTACCTGAATAAGGTATAATCCTTATTACATCTTATTCAGGTACCAATGAATAAAGTGTAATAAAGATTGCACTTTACTGAATAAGGTGTAATCCTTATTCAGGTAACAATGCTTGGCACCTGAATGTATAAGGGTTACACAGATAAATTGCTACAAATAGCTGTAAAAGAAAGGGTCATCTTTGAGAAATTTTGCGGAGAAATTAGGTATATTAAGATTTATTCTGACTGCTGCTTAAAATTTGTGCTGCTACCTCCTAACAGTACACACTTCACATAGTCCTTAGATGTAGCATTCTTTAGGCTATTAAAAATAAAATGGCAGCAGAGTCTAAAGAAGCCAATTGAGATTCTTATTCCAAAAGGTATGTTTCCAAGAGTAAAAGTGCCTTGATGCTTTGAGTGAGGAAAACATAAGCAAAAACTTAAAAAGTGGATTTAAGGCAGCTGATATTCTACTTATAGACCAAAATGAAGTTCTGAAAAAACTTCCTGATGATGATGCCACTGCCAAAAGTAACTCCAGTTGCCCACAAACAGTATCTTAAGACCTTAATTCTAGCAACAACTGGACTGATTCTATCAAAGCATTTTTAAAGATAGTAGGGAGAGAGACCAAACCTCCTAATCAATAGAAGAAGAGAAAACTAAATGTCCCATCCAGAAAAGAGGATTGAAGAGTTTGAAGACACAATTCTGATACTATCAAATGAGTTACACAACACTGACTCGTATGACAATACTGATGAATAGTATTCTTTATGAGACTCTAATTTAGATATGGATTCAGAAAACTTAGAGACCTGGAAATAAAATCAAAAAAGGAGTCTCTAAAAAAAAACTTAAACCTGATGATTGCATCATTGTTGAATTCATCTTTAATAAAAATACCTAAAAAGAAACCACTAAACATTTCTATGGAGTCCTTCTTAGAACTTGTTTTAAGAACAACAATGTTTTAGAAGAAGCTCCAAATCAAAATGAAATGACTATATATTCTTAATTGCTGATGTTGAAATAAAAATTCAGTTAGCAGCAATTCAATTGTGCAACAATCCAAAGTAAAGAGAAGATGTTATATGTTTATATGTTTGTTAAATTTAGTGCTCTTTTTCTTTCGAACTAGAGCACTAAATTTAACAAACTTTTCTAAATAGGATTTTCCTATCTTTTTAATATTTTTTTCTTAATAATAAAGCTTTTTTCATTTCAATAGTGGTTCCTAATTTTTACATATGCCTGATTTATGTTTTTACTCCACTGTCTAACCAAATTGATTTTTAATGAATGGTTTTTTTTTCCAACATTCTTGCTTCCAACAAGGCTGCAAGCAACCACTATTAGAGTTGGAAGTTACTGTAAAAGAAAATATTAAGTTTATAAAGCAAGATGGCGATTAAAAGACGACTTAAAAGATTGAAAATTTTATGAATCAGGAAAAGAACTGGTGTTCGAGGAAAAAAACTAGAGAAATAAGTGTTTTTGGAACAGTCACAGAAAAAAGATGAGACTTAATTGAATGACAAGTACAACAAGAATGAATGTTACTAGATGGCACAAGAGATGCTAGCTCTTTAGAGCAGTGCCTGCTATAGTATTTGTAGAAAAGAGAATGGAAAGCAATAATACAACAATGTGATAAGGTTAGAGGTTGGCTGCAAATGCAAGTTCAATTATGTTTACCATGTGTTTTGGCACATTGTATGAAAGTAAAAAGACATCATTCAATGATCCTCTTTAGATATGAAAACAGTATTCAAAACATATAAAGATAAAGAATAGAATCCGAAGTAAGAAAGTGGAGAGCATAATAAAGAGATGCAACTTCAGCAGATGCTAGTTTTGTAATTGATTTGATTGATGGTTTCAAAGAAAGATCAGAAGTAAGAATTAATTCCAGAAAATGAAGGGTAGATGACTCATTGAGTACATTAACATTCATAAATAAGGAAGATCTAAATTATTGCAATAAAAATTAGCTGAAAAAATTGGGTTTTATTTGAATTCACCCATGTGAGACCCATGCTGTAGCAGAGGTGAGATCCTTTTCAAGCTCAAATGCCCTCTCTAAATGATCAGGCTGGAAAATAAGACTCTAATAAGCACTTGTTAAATAGTTTTGAAAGTATAGACGATCCAATAGTTTTGAAAGTATAGACGCTCCAGAGAGCATTTTTAGAAGACTATAACAAGTTATAGTCTTGCATAGAAATGATATTGTCCTTACCACAAGCTGTAGAATAGTCTAAGCAAGAAATTACTTTAGATACAGAAGCTGGAGTGATACAAAGGTCAGGCAATGGGTTAACCTGTTTGTCTGCTATATCAGGTAGAAGGCAACTAGTGGAATCAAGAGATGATATTGATGAAATGTTCTTAGCGAACAATTCAGCTTTGTCTTAAGGTGAGGTGACAAAATCTGAGCCATACAAGAGAGGTAGAATAACAAATTTTCCGTTTTTACTGATACTGTTAAAGACTCTCCAAAAGTCACAAGAGCCTAATTTTTGAGATGAAATACAAGATTTTATCACCTGAGAATGGCAGGTTTTAGCCTTAGACAAAACCTTTCTACAATGGTTTCTAGCAATAGTACACAGACATCTGTTTTCTAAAGAATTGCTTTGCTAATAGATATGGAAGTAATGGTTTTGACTGGCAATTGAGGCAGCGCAATGTGAAGAAAACCATGGAGAAGAATAAGGCTTGACTTGGAATGGTCGAGAGGGTATAAAAGATTTCATGCCAGCCTGAATTTAAGAAGTTATGTAAAGGAAGACAAAAGATTTCTACCCAAGGGCTATCACAAAAAAAATCACGGAAAGAGTCCCAGTCAGCATTAAGGAGTTACAATGATAGGAAGATCCTGATGATGAAAAAGAATGATATAATAGTTTTAGAGAGATCAAACCGTGATCAGAAGCATTTTCGGGTGAATGTGGAGGAACTGAGCACTGACTAAGATCAGAAACAAGACATAAGTCAAGTAGAGAAGTCAGATGATTTGGGTTGTCAGGAAAGCAAGTTGGAAAGTTAACTATTTTATTTAGAGATTGTTAGAGATTGAAAAAAGCTATTTGATAAGAGATCGTTGTGGGTCTTAATGCCTGCAGAGTCACTGACACTAGAGCCAAACCATCAATGTGATGAGCATTACCATTAAGTCGTCAACAACAACAATATTGGCTGATAGATAGAGAGAGAAGGCTTGGTCAATTCATCTAGAAATAACATCGAAAAGAGTGCAGTCTTGAAATGAAGGAGAGCAATATAGAACAAAGAGAAAAGTGATAGTGAAGTAATGCTAAACAAAAGCATATATAAGAATAGTCAGTGGATTCAAATCTAGATTCCCGACAAATGGGTGAATTCTTACAAATGTAAATGCCCAGGCCATGCATGTAACTATTGGAGTCTTTACGAAAAAGAAAAATAATCATTACCACTAAGATCATAAGATGAGACAGCTGAAATCAAATTAGTCTCACAAAGAGCAAGTAGGTCTGGTGAACTTTGCAAGAGATAAGACTCAACAGAAGAGAAGTAACTTTGAAGACCACAAATATTAGTAAATGATAGGTTTAGAAAACTAGTGATGACAATGGTTTTTTGTGTTTTATAGTTTTTCGTACTTTAGTCATTTTTAAATTTGTTTAAGAACTTGGCTTAAAACATAGATAGAACTTATTACACTATTTAATAGCCTAAGCAATTGCCTCATTACTATTAATAAACCCATAGTCATAACAAAGGGCTCCAAATGTTGCCTCAACAATGCATACCAAAAATACGAACTGGGACACCATCCATGCGCAACATAGGACTGCTAATAATTTGATATTTTACAGCTGTTGATGGAATCAGCCTCTCTGAGAGCTACTACAGAGTTTGGGAAACCTGACTACCAGCCAGCCTCAGAACCATAAAACTGAGTTTCAGAGCTGTACCCTCATTAAGAGATAATAAAATGAGTTGTCTAGTCATAAAAACAGAGACACAAGCAAAGCCCATGCATTGAGCCAAGAAGATCCAGCATTCAACATCCTAAACAGGAAACAATGTATTATAAATATGTATCTGCCAGCCTAATAGATGGAGAAGGGGTGCAAGGTTGGTTAACAGATAGAATCAGTTTACCTCTTAAGTCTTTGCCTAAGAGGCCTTCTACAAGACAGTAGCCGGTTGTGTTAAGCATCTGCCCAAGATGAGTATTTTTATCAAGAATTTTTCAGGGTTAACTAAAGCCACCATGTTTTTCTTTTTTATTTAAGAAATACGTATTTCTGTACTCTTATAAAAATATATATATGACCACAGACTTAAGTTTTACAATATTTAATTAACCTAAAAAAAAAGGGTCAAAAAAAAAAAAAATCAAAAAAAAAAAAAAAAAAAAGGGTCAGACCCTTTTTATTGAGCAGAAGTTTAGATTTAAAAATTGGCTTTATTTATCTTCATCTAGAGTAACTGAAAAATGAATACAAATCATTCATTTGTAGAGACTTACTACAGCCAAAAATTAATCTTCTATATATTTTTTTATAATTATTTAACCACAATGGTTAATTCAACATAGTGTTTTTTAAAATATATCTATTCACACCAATATATATATATATATATATATATAAAATTTTTAAAACCAGTTCCTTTATTTTAGTGTTCCTAAAACATAAAAGCATCTCTAAAAAAATATGGTATTAAAAAAAACATGAGAAAATTAATTTTATATTAAAAAAACAATTTTTATGCTTTTATATCTATTTTATTAAAAACAGATAAAAAAACTATTATTTTAAATAAATTTTGAAATAATAGTTTTTATATCTATTTTTGTAATTTTAATTCACTATTACATTTAAAGTAATTGAACAATTTTTAACAATTTTAAAATAATATATTTATATTAATTTTTATTACCCTTTAAAAATTTTATATAAACTTACTTTTTTACCATGGGTTTTTAAATTATTTGAATTATAAAAATTTGTCTTTACAAAAAAATTTAATTTTTTATTGAAAATTTGAAAAAAGCTGTTTGAAAAGCATGATAATTATTAGTACAAAAAAGAAAAGGGAATCTTATTTTTAAAAATTATAATTCATTAAAATGTTTATCTAACACATTTACAGAAAAAATGTAATTATAATTAATATTTGGCTTGGTTTCAGCGTTTACTGTTTTATTAGTGACCCTGCTTTTTTATTTGACTAAGTTATTAAGTGGCAAAAGACCTTGTCAATTCTATTAAGGTAACTGTAGCTTTTGGACATCTGTTACAATTTGACAAAATTTTAATGTAATGTCAATTTTTAGAATGGGATATATTTCCTCAAAGGAGAGACTCTATTGGGGCATTTTAAAATTTTATTTTGTAAGTATTTAAAAAATTTTATCTTTTTTTTTTTTTTTTTTGCAATATCATCATGCAAAATAATTCTTAAGTTAAAATTTGTTTATCATACCAAAAAACATAGATAGCGTCCTTAAGAGAGAACCTAAACAGTTGAACAGTTATCAAATAATGTCAGTTCAGTTGATAATCAATCATCATTACACATCAAATCATAGCTAAAGCTCAAAACATTTTTAAAATGTTCATTTGAAAAATACTGATTTGAAAACCAAAAAATAGTAAAAAGCCATTCATTTCGAACTCAATAACTTGCAAAGTTATTCAGTTTAATTGATTTTATTCGTTCATTCAAAGGCATTCAGTCAATTGATTTTATTGACTGAAAAACAAAGAGAGAATCTCTTTGTCTTTCAGTCCCTGTGACTAGAAATGTTTAATGAATTAATAAAATTAATTATGGTATTTTACAAAGAGAAAAGAAAAACATACATTTTTTGTAAAATTATTGTAAAGATATTGTAAAAGTGGCATATAAATTTATATTAATAAATTTATATGCCACTTACAAATACAAATTTATACAAATGTTGCTGTCAGAGGCGCATTTGCTGTAAGGCAAATCTAGACAAATGCCTAGGGGTGCCAACCATAAAGGGAGGCTTGCTTTTTTTATTTTCTTTGAAAAGTTGAAAGTTTTTAGTGAAGTTTTGTAATTATCTTAAAATCTTATTATGAATTTTTGGGCGATGATTATTCATGTCTAAAGGTATTGACAGTTTAACAATGTCACAAATGCGGATCTGGTTGTTGTCAACAAGATGCATTTTATAAAAGAAATATCTACCACTAATAACTTACCTTTACGACCCCAAAATTTGACATCAACAGGATTAATTAAATAACTAGCATCAAACTTTAACATTTGTGTTTTAATAAAACTATTTACGACAATGATACTGTTATCTCCACTTACTTTTTCAAACTAAAATAATAAAAATGACATTGATTTAATTAATATATTTTCTTACACAAATGTGTAAGACAGATAAACTTACAATAGTTATATTTTTATTATTATTTTTTCTATATTTTTAGAATAAATTAAATTTTTCTTTTATTTTCTTTAATACAAATTTACTCCCAACAAGACAACCACTATTTATATTACTAAAATTCACTCCCAACAAGACAACCACTATTTATATTACTAAAATTCACTCCCAACAAGACAACCACTATTTATATTACTAAAATTCACTCCCAACAAGACAACCACTATTTATATTACTAAAATTTACTCCCAACAAGACAACCACTATTTATATTACTAAAATTCACTCCCAACAAGACAACCACTATTTATATGACTAAAGTTCACTCCCAACAAGACAACCACTATTTATATTACTAAAGTTCACTCCCAACAAGACAACCACTATTTATATTACTAAAATGATTTATCAAACTAAAACTATAATCACAAGAAAAAAATAAACCAAAAAAATATTAATAGACAATAAAAGACAACTTTACATATGTATACTAAATAGCCATTTATTAACAAAGCAACATTAATAAAATAACATTAAGAATTCAAATGCAAAAAAACTTTTTTTAACAATTTTTTATGTGGTATTGTTAGTGACATTGCAATATATATAATTGTTTAAAAAACCGAAAAACTCATTTCAATTTGTTAATTAATAATTATTAGTATTGATTAAATAAGTTACAGTTGTGAGCAACATAAGATTGAAACATACAGAGGATGTGTACAAAATGTGTAGTGGAAAGAGATCAAAAAGTAAAAATTCTTTGTAAAGCTAAAGCATTATAAACAATTATGTATTTGTTATATATTTAGCTATTTAAAGTTAAACCATAGACATAGTTGCTAAAAAAAACATTTTAAGTACACAAACAAAAAAGAAAAATATGTCAATCTTAAGCATGATGCTACCAATTTTGATTCACCTCATATTTAGAAACTTAGCTGTTCAACATAATGCCACCAATTTTATATTTAGAATTAAAAAACCATGTGGGTTTTTTGTAATAAAGTTTAACTGAACAGCTTAAATAATAACACTATTGTAAACAAAATATAGTACATAACTATATATTTAAACATAAAACTACATATTTAAACATAACTATGTATTTAATTTTACCACCTTTTATTGTCTAAAAGTTAGAGTTTGTTTTGACGTGTAAATTTTAATAAAATTGGACCTACATATAGATCTGGATCAAATCACTATATCTTTATATATATAGAGTCTTTATTATTTTAAGAATATATATTCCAAATTAAAATGAGACAGCCGAGTTCTAAATTAGTATCACAGATAGCAAGTAGGTCTAATGAAATTTGAAGAAGGTAGAAAAAATTACATCTAATTACATTGTCAGCAAAACAAAGTTTATAATAAATTATAACTAGTGGGTGGACATTTAATATTTTTTATTCTTACAATTATCTTAATCAATTTCATTTATCTAAAACTATGATATGAGTGAACTGCTTTCTGCATAAGCCTGAAATATGAGTTATGTAATAATAAACATATGCTGAAGAAACTTGTTCCAGTAAAATATTGCAGTAACTTATTCAAGTAATTTGTTGCAATAATGTGTTCTCGTAATTTAAAAGACTGTTCGGAATGATGATAACTCATAAGATTTTTGATATTTTACAAAAACTAGTCACACCCTCATAGTAAGCTTAAAAACAATTTTAATAATTTTTTTGCAGCTTTTAGAAAACATCAGATTTAGCTGATCACATATCAACATAGTGAAAAAACCTTGTATAAGCTTTTGGGTGGTTTTTGTAAAGCTTTGTGATGCAACATCTTAAATTTAACACAATTATTAGATGCCTGCTGCAATTTTTCACTTCTTATGCAGCTCACGTTCATATTTGCCCAAAAGAAAAAAATTCTAGCTTGAAAGCATTAAACTTTTATGTTTGCAAGGGGTTCAATCACCCATTATAAAGCATTTTTGATTTTCTTGAAGGCTTTATTGCTATAGTTTTTAACCACATATTTGACCATGGTTGAAGTGCTGTAAGAATTTTTTAAGAAATTTCTGCTTCTTGCATGTTTTGTAACCATAAACCTTTTGACTTCTTGGGTTGTTAACTTGGTAGCAGTTTTATTTCCCATATTCCATACAGAATACTCTAGATTATATATTAACTCTAGAGTTAGATTGATCCCTCTAATTACTTTTTGATCCAGTTTTAAACTTGAATCAAAAACAGATTAGAGGGATCGATGCTTATGTTTTTTACCTGTCTACAACCTCACTTCACAACTTGATTATACAATTGACAATTTTCTATTGAATTTTAGATATTTTTGCTAACAAATTATACAGAACATAACAACTTTTATGTCACTTGTCAAAACTCATCAAAAATAAATTTTCTCCTGCCTACTTATTTTTACTTTGTTTACAATTAATTACCATTATATTGTTTGAAAGAGAGATAAATTTACTTTAAAACAACTTTAAAAATAAAGCTGTGTTAGATTGCTATCAGTCAAAGATGATAAACATTGGATATTTTTAACTCGAATCATAGATTTGAGCCAAGATCGCTAGTGACTATTTGGAAATGACTATGGAATTCATTTTTCTATCATTTATTGAGGGTACAGTTCTAAAACTCAGTTTAATGGTTCTGAAGTTGGCTGGTAGTAATGTTTCATTAAGAGCTCTCAAAAACTAGTTCAATCAATAGCTATGGAATATCAGAGTATTAAAAGTACCATGTTGTGCATTAATATTTTCTCAGTTAGTGTTTTTGGTTTCTAACTTTTGTGCCAATTTTTAAAACTGCAACAAAATATTCTATTGCTTAGGTTAACATGTATCTATAATTGAGTCAAGCACTATCTAGAATTGAGTAAAGTCTCTAATAATTTTATAACTTTAATATTTTAAAATATTAAAAATAAAAAATCATTCTTACTGCCAAACTGTTTCAAACTTTTAACTTAAAATTTAAATTAAAATTTGTTGACTTCATAAAAACTTTTACCTGTTGAATCATACCTATTGCAAAACGCTTTTATTTCTTGCTTTCATTTAGCATCTCTTAACGCATTCATTTTTCTTTATGTATTTTATTGCTACCCACTCTTCCTTGGTTTCCAAGGCTTTTATCTTTATTTATCAGACTATATTGTTGTTAAAATTGAATTGTTAAACTTGAATGCTTATCACACTGAATGGTTGACTGGGACAAAAGCTGACTGGGTCACCATTTTTCTAATTTTCTTCATGATAATTCTTGAACTGATGTCTATACTAGAAATTAGTATTAAGTTCATTTTTGATGAGGGTTTAGGCTAAGTCAGCAATTTTTTCTTTCATTATTTTTTGTTTTTTTCTTCTTTTATCTATAGTTATTTATTACAATACTTTAGAGAATTATTGTTGAAAAAGCTGAATATCATGGTTAACAAGTGTGTTGCAAACAGTTTTACAAGTGTTGACAGTTTTACTGAGTTGATAATTTTGTTATGTTTAACTTCAATTGAATTTTTTTTAGGTAGCTTTTCTGATTAAATACAATAAAACAAGTTATATAACAGTGAAAAGAGTCCAGTTAGGTTAACACTTTAATATTGGTAATTTGCTAATAATAATAAAATAGCAATAATAGCAATAATATTAATAATAATAATAATAGCAATAATAATAATAACAATAATAATAATAATAATAATAATAATAATAATAATAATAATAATAATAATATATATATATATATATATATATATATATATATATATATATATATATATATATATATATATATATATATATATATATATATTAAACTTTTAGCTATTTTGTGTGAAAGCTGTTAGTCTAAAGAATAAAATTAGCTAAAAAGTTTTGAGTCAGGCTGAATAAGAGTGAACTTATTACTAAAAATGCCACTTAATGTACGTTACATGGAAAACTAGGTAAAAAAATTGTTTCAACTTTTAGGTCAGATTTCTGTGAATCAGTAAAGCGGTTTGTATTAGTAATTTTCACAAGATGTTAAGAATTCTATGCCAATTTAAAAAATATATAAAATTTTATCATATGTGACCGGGTAAAGAAGAAAAACTGTTTTTTTTGATACAATGTATTTGTTACATCACTTACGTTACCTTGTGATTATTATCGTGGAATTTTACTTCTATTATTTCGAGTTTGAGTTATGTAACAAAACAATTTCAAAGATATTGAACTCATTAAAAATAACTAACAAAGGAAACTTTAAAAAACTGGTGGTACTCTTCCTGAGTAATTTTTTATAGCATTTTTAAAACTTATCAAATCGAAAACAGTTTTTCCGCAAGACCAAGAGCAAATTTAAAAAATTATTTTAGTATTACAACTTTTTAATACTAATTTGAGTAGTTTAAATATGAAAATCTTTGGTTTGTCGAAGTTTTTACTTACACTCCTTACGTTTATGCGTATTGTCTTGTTTTCATTAGGTTGAGTTTTTAAAATGCTGTAAAATATTTACATTTAAATCTTTTGAAATATTTTTGAAGAAAAAACTGCTATCACAGTTTAAAAAGGAGAGGGATTCAGGTATATGTGATCGTTTGTGACATAAGGGAAGGATTTTAAAAATTGATAAATATAGGGTGACATGCTTTATGGATGACTCATAAAAGCATTTACAAACGATTTGTTTTACTAGAAAAAAGATAAATTTTTTTGCTATTCTCCTAATATAAAATTTTTTTTATATTAGGAAAATAGCAAATTAATTTTTTTTTTCCTATTGTCTAAATACAAATATTTAAATAATTCTTATTTTTATTTATTTATGTGTATTGTCAAAAAATTTATTTATGTGTATATGTCAAAAAAAGGAAAAAACATAAACAAATAAAAAAGCAATAATATAAATAATTTTAATTAACATTAAAAAAAATAGAATATTTTTTTCTAAATTCTCCTAGTATAAAAAGTTCCAGTTAAAACCTTGTCAATAAAATAATAATTACTTAATGACGTAATTCATTTTGTTAACGAAAAGCGCCAGAACTTAAGAAAATGTTTGTAGTTTTAACTTATGCTACGCAAATTTAAAATAAAATTGTGCTTTAACTAAGCATTGTTATTCAAAACTTTAAATGCAAAAATGTAACATTTAATATTCTTTTGCATATATTATTAAAAAATTTAAGTTTTTTAACTAAATTTTATAACAAACGAAACTTTATCATGCTTTTGTTAACTTACGTTACATGAAAATTTCAAAAGCTCATTCGTTATTTTCTTAGAATATATATATATATATATATTTTCTTGAAATATATATATTTTATAAAGTATAAAATCTGATCAACAACAATTTGAACATGTTAGCTCCATTTTAACGCTAATTTAATTCTGATTATGCAAATAAATTCATGGTTATAATAACATTTTACAATGATACCTTTTTTATCATGCCACAATGAGAAAAACCGTAACTTTCGGAAGCATAAAAATGACTTAAATAAATTAATTTTAGTACTAAAGGTATATTTTAAATAAACTTTCATATGTCTACATCAATATTCATTTGCTAAAAGAAAAAGAAAACAAAATTTGACTACTTTTTCATTTTGTGCTGTGGAATTGCCCATATATATGCTTTTTTCCATTATTATAAAATGCACCTCCCCATAGCTCCAGAGGGAATCACTTGACTAAATCGGACACTAAAATGTTATTTGTTTTTATTTATGATTTTTTTAAATTTCTTTTAAAAAGTTTTAAATTTATTTGCAACTCACTCTCAACCCTATACTCCAAAACACAAACCATGTTACATGAACGCAAAACACAAACCTTGGTACTTGAACACAAACTTTGTTACACAAACTCCTTTAAACACTGTGCAGAAAGAAACTAACACAAATTTAAAAAAAAAAATACCTTTAATACTATTATCATGGAAATTAAATATTATTAAAAAAATGTACTATGTTCTTAGCGTGAATTTTATAAAAAAATAACATTATTTTATTCATAATGATTAAAAATTAGAAAAGTAAAATATTTTTATTGATCTAAAAAATTACCTCAGCAAAAAAGTGATATCCACTGAAATCATAAGAAAAAAGTGCATAGGTTTCTTTTATTGACTCTTTATTTTGAAACTGTATTTTAGTAATATAATAACTGTCATCAAGTCTATATACAATGGAGTTTACTGTTGTCACATGCGATGATAAATCTGCATTTCCAATTACTACATTATAAAAATAGTTTTGAAAAAATTAACCTAATAAAACTGTAATAAAAGTTTTATACTATTGGATTTACTTAAAATACATAAAAAGACACTACACACTAGAAAAAATTAAAATCTGTCAAAAATATTTGGAAAAGCGAAAATTTCAAAAGTTTGTTTTAAAAAAATAATTTTATTAGAAACTACTTGTTGAAAAGAATAAAAAATTTCAAATAAAAATGTATAATCTTCTGTATGAGTGACACCATCCTTACTAATCATTAACTTATTATAATAAGAAATAACATATTATTTTACTTATTATTTTTATAGTAATTATTATTTATAATTTTTTTATTTTTATTACTATTATAATTGTTATAAATTATTACTATTGCTTAATATTTCATAATTATTATTGTTATTATTATTTACCTTATTATTGTAAAAATGATATTAAAATGGAAAATAAATAGCTTGTTGTTGTTATTGTTGTTGTTGTTGTTGTTATTGGTATGATTAAATTTATGTAGTCAATAAACTAATAACTTTTATAAACTAATAACGAGCAACAAATCTTTTATAGTAAATAATATTGTCATTTAAAGTTAGAATATCATCAAATGAAATAAAAATCTTTTTATTTTTAATTTCATTAAAAGTATTGATTAAAAAATTTATTGTCACTGTTGTCTACAAATATAAACAGAAAAATACAGACTGCTACTTCACAATAACTTTTGACTTTAATGGTCATCACACTGAATGTCTACAATCATTAAACTGAATAAACAACTGCGCTTGCTGACTCTGATGCCCAAAATTATTTTTTTTCTAAATCTCTTATTCAGATACTTAATTTTGTGTTTCCACCTGGATACCAGCTTGTTCTTGTTTTCTCCTTGAACTCTTTTAGGTAGTAAAAATCATGCCGTGATTTCAATAAACCCTTTTTCTACATCAGATTCATCTATTTCACTTCTTACTACTAGCTTAAGACTGAATGAGATTCCTTTCAGAATCTTTTTTGCAATGGTTTATGGTCTAGTTCCTTTTGACTCTTTGTTGAAAACTCTACACCTTTATAATCTTCAGGATTCAGGCAGACACAGATACTTTTAATTCTTCTTGCCAATTTCAAGCTAAGTGCCACTTATTCTTACGGTTTTCTCCTTCTTCTTTTTTCTTTTTTGCAACTGCTATTTCTTAAAAGAATCAATTTTTTTTTTCTTCATTTTTTTGACAAAAACAACATTATGGCAAGAAAAACAAGGGCTTTTTTTCAGATTCATTACTAAATATACCTTTTTTTACAAACTAGATTCTAGAAACTTTTTAAAAATTTTAAAAACATCATCAATGAAGGTCTACCATTCATTCCCTGAGAGGAAATAATATCAAATATATCTACATGGATCTGATACTATTACAACTATCGGATAAAACAGAACATTTTTTGATTTATCTCTTGAATTTATCAACCATCTCAAAAAAACAAACTAATCCATTAATCCATTATTAATTATCATTTTTCTGTTGCTTAACTTATCTTCTTGCATCCTCAAAATCTTCTACAGCTTGGCCACACCTTACAGTGGTTCAGACAACTTGTCACATTTAGGCTTTTAATTACTTGCTTAATTGTTTAACTGACTTCTTAACTAAATATTATTTTCCTTCCTGCTAATAGATGTCAACTGCACCTTCAGTTTTTAAAAACTCTTGCTGAGACCCCACTATTTCCCAATCTTCTCATTATCATTAGCTGTTTGAATACTTAATTAAAAAACATCAAATATTTTATTGTAAGCCTAACAAATCTCTCACAATTGATTCAAATTTTAATCTCCTTGTTCTAATCCTGACTTGACATTTTAACAAGGTCCTAATAGCTTTCTCTCTATTATTCGTATCTTTCAATTTACTCTAGATGGAAGTGATGAGACAAGAGCTAATGCTTCTGATATATCAAAGACTTTTGATAATGTCTGGTTTATGCCATATGCTTACATAATATGGTGTATCTGAGAAAGTTTAAACTGTAGCATTAAAGTTGTTTTTGATGGACAATGCTCTCCTTCATTTCCTGAAACCTCTAAGGCACCACAAAATTTTATATTTATTCTTTTATTAAATATTACCTCTAAAGTGCTTTTATTTAGTGACACAACTATGTATTCAAGTCAACTTTAAATTGCTTAGAACAAACAGCTATTTTTGAATTTAATATTTCTTTTATGACAGCATGGAGCCTCCATAGACTTGTGAAATTTAACAGAAAAAAAAAAAATTATTATATATAATAATAATTAATAATAATTACTAATAATTATTGCAATTTGATGACATTAATTTTCATTGGCAATCAATCGCGTTCTTGGATTATCAATTATTCTTGGATTATATTGCAGCTAACACTGCTAAGTATCTGCTAAGATTGTTTCTAATAATCATACTCACTAGTTTCTTAATGCTCCATTCTCTACCTCTACTAGAACTCTACCTCTACCTCTATAAAATTAACTCTATTCTCTACCTCTATAAAACTCTAATCTATCCTTGTGAAAAAAACCCTTTATTATATAAATAATAAAAATTTTGTAACAAAATAAATAAATATTAAAATATTTTATAAAGTTTAAATAAAAAACTAAAATATATCTAATTTTTACTGTATGGCTGTTAGTGATGTTATACAGATAATAGATAGTTTTAATTAATATCATCAGCATGACGTTGATAATTAACCTACAGGCAACATTGTATGTTAAAATGCAGTCAAATATTTTAAAATTACTATTCTATGTATTCTGTTTTTGTGTTGTTAAAAATTAATAAAATAATAAAAATATTTTATTTACCTTTTACTAAAACAAAATTAAAAAATTAAAGAAATAAAAAATGAGTAACCTTTTGTTCTATATGATATAACTAATTTAAATCCATTTCTATTGAAGTCAAAATTGTTACCATCTACTTGATTGTTAGGTATTATGACAATACCTATATGTTTTACCAATCCAAAATATTTATTTGAAACTATGTTATAGAGATTTAACAAATCAAGACTGTTATAGCTTTTTGCATTAGATCCATTAAACAGAAAGGTTATATTATCTTCATTTGAGAGATATAAAGCTGTATTTGTAAATAACTGGGTTGTGAAATAATACTCAAATGTTTCATGTTGAGACACTAACAAATAGGCTTGTGCTAAAAAGTCTTCGGGATTTGGTCCAGACCCTTGATATGATCCAATGAAAAACTGAAAACGTGAAACTGCTGCATTTGATGGCAGATTGACATTGTTAAATGAGAAGAAAGTTGTATAAGATTGTCCAAAATGTATTAGTTCAGGCTCAAAAATGTTATTGTTGCTGTCTATATAAAAAGCATTTGTTGGTCGAAAATTGAGTTCAACATCATGAGATGAAAATGGAACTAAAAAAAATAAAACTATTGAAAATAATTTAAACTATATTGAAAATTAAAAAAAAAATTTACAAACTTTTAAATTTAAAAAATAAAGAGCTAAAATTGGGGTTTATAACTTTAATTTAGATGTACAAAAGAAATAAATTTAGATGTGGTACATCTGCATTTGTAGAGTGCTGGCTTTTTAAGAAAGATTTACCTCAATTACATCATCTTATTTTACTTATTTTACTAAGTAATATAAAAATTTAGCTTATGTTTTACAGAAAAATGTATATGGGCTGAATTTTTTTTTATATTATAATTTGGACATATTGTTTCATAGAATTGAAATAAAAAAAGGGGATTGCTAAAAAAAAATTAGATCAGGTTCAGGATCATACCAACTCCCCATGTTCTGTTTCATTGTAGGATTAGCTTTTCCAAGAAAAAGCTAAGAGAAGTTAAGTCTGATTTAAAATACCCCTGCTTTGGGTTGTCTAGTTAGTTTAAGGCTAGTGTTGGTGTCTCAATAAAAATACTCATTTTGGACTAATATTAACTGTATACAACTTTGTCTTCAACTACTGTCTCTATATATCCAACCCTGTCTTATCCAACTACTAACTAAGGCCTCTAAGGCAAAAACGGAAAGCAAAGAAATTTTGTTAAACAGCCTCAAACCCTTTCTCCAGGCTAGGTGGTAAACCATTATTACATTGTTTTCTGCCTAGAATAATTTATACGTACTATTAGAGTCAAGAAAATTGTCTTCTTGGCTCTACTACTAAGATTTTGCTCGTGCCTTCTTGTTAGTCGTTATGCAACTCCTGCTATCTCTTAATGAGGGTACGGAAACTTTCCATCAGTTGAATCTTAACTCTACTAAAATTCTTTTTCTTAGTCTTTGTTTTTTATCCCTTTTTTTTTAAGACTGTACTTTTTGATGTTATTTCTGATCAAATTGATGTAGCCCTTTCCATTTATCCCTCCATATTGTAGTTAAAGGTGACTTTAATAATCACCACAATAACTTGGTTATAGCACCAAGTTTGCTGGTTCTTAAGCCTAAAATTTTTTCTTTGTTATAAGGTAATAATGTTAATTATATTGTTGGAGATCAATAACAATTAACTGCATTCAAATTGCATGTAGCTATTTTTTATTGATCTCAAACAATAGATGTGGGACCCATGTAACCTTGTTGTCAAATTTTCCTAATTTTATGAAGACATCTTTGAACTATTGACCAAGAATTTTTGATATTTCCTGGATACTCAGTTTGAAATTTATTTCCACAAGTGTTTTTGAAATGTCATTATCAAACCCTACCAAGTATCACCTCAAACATACTTCAGGCAACAACTTTAATCGCAATCAGTCAAGTAAAATTGAAATCAATGGTGACAGTTATTTACTTATTTACTCCATACACATGACAATACGTCTCAATACACATCACATTAGGTCTCAATACACATCACAATACGTCTCCATACTCATTCCAATACGTCTCAATACACATAACAATAGGTCTCCATAAACATCACAACATGTCTCCATACACATCACATTACGTCTCCATCCACATCGCAATACGTCTCAATACACATCACAACACGCCTCCATACGCATTGTTTCCATACACATCACAAACTTTTTTTACTTCAATGATTAGATTAACACTTAATAGAAAGTAAACAGCATGTAATAAAATAAATATTCTTCAGTTAGTTAATTGTCTGCCATATTACAACAATGTAAAAAACTCAAAATCAAGTGTTAAAAATCACAAGACATGAATTGTAATTTGCATTTTGCATTTTGCATTTTTTATTTTGCATAATAAAAAATGCAAAATTGTTAGACCAGACATTCCTGTGCTGCATCCAGTACTTTATATATCTATGATGACATTACATATTATTTTCTAATTTTCAGCACAGACAAAATAAAAATATTTTAAGTATCAATGTTTTATCAAAAATTTTAACTCATCTTAAGATGACTTTATTCTTTAAAACATAGAATTGATATAATTAGAAAAAATAATTATTAAAACTATAAAAAAAAAAAAACTAGAGCTAAACTTAAAATATAATACAGGGTTATTCATTTTTAAATGGGCGTCTATTCATTTTTATATGTGTGATTATTCATTCTTATATGCGCCTTTATTCATTCTTATAACACCATTTATTCATTTTTATATAGATTAGATTAGAAAAATAATTATTCAAACTATAAAAAAAAAAAACTAGAACTATACTTAAAATATAATAAATTGGCTTTTGATTTAAACTAATACTTCTGTTAAACTCATTTTTCCAATCCACAAAGAAAAAACTATATAAAAACAGTAAAATTTACTAAACTTCTTATTATGCATTAATATTAAAAATATTTCTTAAAATAAAAATACCTAAAGTTATTTTTTGGTTATATTAGCACACTTGTAAAGTAAAAAAAATAATAACTCTAAATAACTCTAAAAACAAAAATATTGAAATTTTACAATACTAAATTCATATAAAATGTAAAGATAACATAAACAAACCCAGTTTCATTGATAATTTGAGTTTGCAGGTAAACAATGTAAGTAATACACTTATTACTTTTATAAAATACCTTTTACATTGAGCTGAACAGTAAATCCAGTATCACATAAATCTGGTTGAGTGTAGCAACTTGGTCCAAAATGATTGCTCATAAGTCTATTTAAAGAATTACTTTTCTGCATTTTAACTGAATCACCAAAAAGAATTTCAGTCCCAACTACACTTGTATATTGGACAAAATTATTTATTGCATTCATGTTTTCTATTGACCAAGAATAATCAGCTAAAATAAATTAATAAAAAATAAAACCATAATAAAATAACAAGTAGTAATGTAGTGCAGTAGCTTCAAAAATAAGATATGGCTATAAAGTTCAAACTTCTCTTTATAGCATTACACTTAACTTGTTTCTCGGTGCATAGGTTAGTCTTCACAATACCTTTTCAACAATTTTTAAAAATATAGGATTAAGAGGGACAAAATTAAGACAAAATAAAAGATTGTTCTATACTGTTATGACCCCTTCACATTAGAGATGTAAAAATAAAAATAAAAAATTTTGGTATTGATAATAATAACAAATTGGCTACGAAAAAGTTTAATTAACTAAAAATAAAAAATAGAGTTTTTAGAAAAATGAAAATTTTTCTAATGTAGAAACATTAAAACGTTAAAATTAAAATAATACATACATTAATAAATGCATAGAAATATATAATAATATTTTTCTTTTATTGTTTTTTTTTTTTTGAAATTCACTTCACCTAGGCAAAGAAAGTCACTACAGATGAGGAGGCTACTTGTGGTTATAACCCTCCCCTAACTCTATAACTCCGAAACACGAATCTTGATGAACAAGGCCACTGCGCGGAGAAACAAGTTGAGCCCGGTACTACCAGGGACGTGGTGGGAATTGAACTCGGAACCTCTCGCTTATGAAGCAAGTGCTCTACTACTACCGCATTTATAGTATTATTTATAGTGTACCTATGCATGTGTTTCCTCCATATCTATACAATAATGTTTGCGATTGTAAAGAATTAAATAAAAATTTAACTTTAAACAATAATTAATGTTGACCTTAATAATTATTTAAAACTTAACAACATTAAAATTCTATTTTAAATAACACATTTGCTAAAACATAAAGCTTACCAGTAAGATAAGAAGTTCCTTTTACAGCAATAGTAACGTTGCTTTCACTAACTGTATTCCACTTTAGGCATGAAAGTTTAAGTGATGATGTTCGAAAAGGATATAAATATATTTCTGATGAAATTGAAAAAACCTGCATAAAAATATATTAAACAACTTTGAAGAACTTTAAAACAAAACAAAAGATATAAATTAAAAAAAGATATCAAAAATATTTATATGCATCAAAAATATTTATATTTATCAACAAAATATTTGAATGTATTGTATGTAGAATAGGAGAGTGCCACACATTAAATCAAATGTGTATATCTTTATTTTGTGCATTTTTATTTATATTTCATTTAATACAAATTTTTAGTTTTTACAGTTATTTTTTTATTTTTTTATTTGTTAACCTTTTTTTATAAACAGTTCATCATGCATTTGATAAATAAAAAATTTGATAAACAAAAAAGTTAATTACCACAATTAAAACCATGTTTAATTATAGTGATTTTATTTCTTAAAAACAAACAACTAATAAATTTGGTAGTCATCAATTCTTTGAGTCTAACATATTGAAAAAAAGCATAAATAAAATATAGCAAAAACATTTGCTAAAAAGTATAATCTTTTTTGTACTAAAAAGTAGAAAATAAACTTTTTAATTTAAATTTAATAGTTCCGTAAACTAAAGATTGACAGGTATATTTCTAAATAAACATTGCGCAGACCTGTCAATCTTTAGTTTACGGAACTATTAAATTTAAATTAAAAAGTTTATTTTCTACTTTTTAGTACAAAAAAGATTATACTTTTTAGCAAATGGTTTTGCTATATTTTATTTTCTACTTTTTAGTCTTAACAAAGAGTTACGATATTTTAGTATGAAACAAAATTTTTTTGTCAATAAAAGTAATTTTAAAAGATTTAAAAAAAAATACAAACCCACAAGCAATTTTAGCAAATTTTAAAAATGAAAAGTATTTATAATTTTTTTCCATAGCAGACGACGGCTGCCTCCCAATTAATTTTTAATGGTAAAATTTTTTATGTTCCACCTTCGATGGCATCCGCCTTTCTTTTGATGGCCACAGTCAGATATTTTTTTTGGAGGCAAAATGTTTTCATGCTGACGCCAATAGAGAGAGGCGGAAGCCAATGGTGGTCGCCTCCAGTAAAAATTTGCACATTTGCCTTTAAGTTAACGAGCAATCAAATTATTAACTGAGAACAAATGTTAAATATTTGACATCAAAGTTTTATTTTGTATGATTTATTGACTATTTTAAAAAAAAAAAAATTTTTCATTATTATTTTGTCAGAGTGGTCTAGGACTATCGAATAAATTTTTAACTTTTAAACGTTTGAAACTTTTAATCGCTCAACTTTTAAACGTATAAAAGTAGATGAGTCTATATTTTTAAACGTTTTAAAATTATAGAGTAAAAATGAATAATATTTTTAAAAGTATAAATTTTTTTTTTTGGTTGTAATTTGGCAAAACTATTAGCGTAATACAGCAAAGTTGCAAACTTTTTATAAACATTCACAGTTATTTTTTCAATAACTTTTACAATACTCAATTATTAAAAATAAGTATTTAACATTAGTATTTAATTTTAGCATTTAAATAAGTATTTAACATATGTAATTTTAGCATGTCGACTTGTTCTAAAAAACTTTTACCAAAATCAGTCAATTTTTTTTTTCAGTCAAAAAGATTTATTCGCCAATGGCATAGAAGTAAAATTTCCAACTTTTAACTTTTTTTTTTTTTTTTTTTTAAATAAGAACTTTTTTAAATACTGCACATAATCATATAAAATAAAATTTGATGTCAAATATTTAACATTTGTATCTAGTTAATATTTAATTTCATTAAAGCAAACAAGCAACTATTTTTCATTACATCCGCCGGCGGGAGGCAAACATTCCAGACTCCAATTTGGCGGCTGCAGCCAGTTAGGAGACAGAAGCCATTAAAAGTGGTTTCCAAATGATTCTGTTTCCACAATTTTTTTGGGGGGCAGCAACCAATGCTTCCACCTACCTAACGGCGTCGACCTCCAAAATATTTTGCCTTTAAAAAATAACTCTGGCTGCGGCCACCAATAGAAGAGTAGAAGCTACTGAAGGCGGAAGAAAGAACATTTTGCAGCTAAAAATTGAACAAGAGGCCGCCGTTTACAACTCCCGCCTCCCTAAAAAATTGGCCTTTTGGCAGAAAGTTACTTTGCCGTCTGGCGGCATTATCAACTCAATTTTAATAAAAAGAAAAATTAAAAAAAAAAGAAAAGAAAAACGAACCCACAAGCAATATCAGTCTATTTTAAATATAAAAAGATTTGTCATACATATTACTACTTGTAAGTAAAAGACTAACCAGTAAGCAGTTTAGAAGCAAATCTTTATATAAAAGGTTACTTTTTATGTTTCCTTTGGACGACAAAGAAAGTTAAGGAAGAGCGCATGTTAAGTGAAAGAAAAGATTATAAAAATAAGATCTAGACAGAAACATTCAAGGAAAAACTGAGATTTATTTATTATTATTAATAGTTAATTACTTTTCTTTGAATGAAAAAAAATTTCAGTTTCAACATTCAATATTTCATAGATTAAAAAATGTATCAACAGTTAAGAGAATTCATGTTGTTTGCATTTTAGGCTGCTAATAAAAAAGGTTTTTTTTTTCAAATTTTTTTTTTTTTTTAATTTAATATTTTTTGTGTTACTAAAAAGCATAAAATTGTTATTAAATTTTAAAACTTCATTTTTTTATTGCATAATTTAAAAAAAAAACTATGTATTATCTATCAAATAAGCAATTGCAAAACTATTTTGCACTATATCAAATAAATTGATTTCTAATCTTGCTCAAATATCTTGCTCAATATGTACATTATCAATATATTTTACCTATTGTCAGCAGATGTCAGCTGTGTCTCTATACATGATTTTTACAAGTTTCATCTTGGGGGCAGGGGGGCTAACATTCTGGCTTATTTGTGTTCATCGCAATTTTTTAGCAAAACATCTTTTTTATTTACATTAAAATGAACATATATATATATATATATATATATATATATATATATATATATATATATATACTCTTGAAATTTTTCTTAATATATATGTATATATATATATATATATATGTATATATATATATATATATATATATATATATATATATATATATATATATATATATATATATATATATATATATATATATATATATATATATATATATATATATGCATAAGCCTAATATAATCTACAAATACCTGACTCAGTTATTGTGAACAAACTTATTGATGCTACGAATTTGGATTGCAACAAGCAGTAATTAGTAACTATAATAACGCATCTACGAGATAAGTGGAACAAGTCATATAGCAACATGGCTCGATTTGAAGAAAAGAATATAAAATGGCTGCATAGCCATGTTCCTGAAGATTTGTTACACCAATACATATTGTAAGACCAATTAAGGCAAACTTTGATGACTATTCTACTAAAACCAAAAAACATAAAGTAAATCACTTAACTGAAATGTATTCTGGTTCTGCGTTACAATTTGCTTCAGAAATTAAACGGAAAAAAGAAAATCCAATTGAAAAAACCTCAAAAAAAAGATTGTAAAAAAAATCCAAAAAGAAAATCCAATTGAAAAAAAAATAGACTACTGTGTACATTTGATCCATTCAAGTCACACCAAAACGAAAAATTTACCAGCTGGAGTTATTGACTTATTAAGGTCATCCACAGATGATATTAGTTTATAAATGTGTCTTTTGTATCTTCATAATTTAAATTAAAATAACAGTTATGCTCAATCATATTAGAATCATCAAATTAATTTGCATACCAAGTTTAGAAACATTTGGCTAAAAATAACCCTTTAGAACTAAGCATAAATATGTGCTGCTATGCAACTGGGGTTGCCATGGATACCACAAAAAAATCATGCTTATTTAAATTATAATCATCCAATTACTTTATATACCAAACTTATTTAGAGACCTATGGATGAAAGGAACAAAAGTTATGACTTTTTTCTGGCCCACTGTTCATAGCTTTGTCAATTTAATGTATTATATTTATATATAACTTGTAACAATTGTGATCTTTTATTAATTTAATAATAATAACAATAATAATAACAATGAAAGCAATAATAGCAATAATAATAATAATAACAAAAATTGCAATAACTAATCCTATAAAAAAAACAATTAAAAATAAATATCCATTAATAAAAAAAAATAAAAAAAAAAACTGCTATAAAATTCTTTAATCAAAAACCTTGTGGTTCTCAAAATCTAGGGGGTGATGGTTTATGTTTTGTGACAACTCATCATGAATTATTACTAAAGAATTACAAAATTGCGACAAGAGGAGGGTAGTATTCATTATAAAATTGAAAATATCATATAAAACAAGAATAATAGGAATTTTTGGTTCATGCAATGCAGTTGATAAATGCCTTTGGAATATAGATAAAAAAAGATTTTTCTGCATCTGCACAGGATGAAGCGTCAGTAAAAATTTAAATGTTATTGGTCTACATCTTGTAGTATGACACAATTTATAAGCAAAAAATATGGTACTGAAGACTTAAGCAGAACCTGTGAAGACACTAATTTTGAAGTAGCCATTGCAAAATAGCCAGTGCAAAAAGTTCATTGATGGGGAGAGGGGGGGTGACAACCTCCATCAATGAACTTTTTGTTCATTTAGTTTGCATTTGACCCTTTTAAACAAGTTAGTTGGCTAGTCATTAAATTTTAAAAACTTTTTTTGTTTTTTTGACAGCCGGCTAAAATTGCAACAAAAGCAATAAAAATAGAAAAGTGCAATGCTCCCCCCCTTGAATAAAATCATATACATGGTTTTCATGATCAATTTCAAAAAAATTTTATCTAGGTTTATCTTCTTTCATTAAACCAAGAGGAACTGGTCTCTAGATAATAATCTCACCCTTGATTGCTATTATTAAATAATTGCACAGTAAAGTGTTACATATTTCAAAATATCAATTTACTGACTTAAATTATAATCATAATGTGAAAAATAAATACACTATCTGATTTCAAATTCTTAAGTCTGTACAAAAACTAAACTGAAACAGACATCATGAGCAAAAACAGGAAAGTTGTAGAGGTTGCTAAAAGAAAATGTTCTAATAATTAGCAGCATATATTTGTTAAAGAAAAGACAAACAGAAGATGTAAGAATAAAATGTAACTTAACATTATTAGAGATTACAACTAATGCATTTTAGTAAACCGGGTTGATCAAATGGTACCATATGATGAATGCCTAAAAGTACCTCTTCATTGATAGTTATATGCTTACTGGTTTAGATGCAAATATAGATAAACAATATCCTTGGATTAGAGTTGTTTAGAGAGTTGTTACAGAATCATTAAGTACTTAAATGAGCAACAATTGCCTCCATTACTTGTCTTCAGTACCACCAAAAAGAAAGAAACTCAAAAGATTAGGTCTACATTACTTTCCATGGAAAAAAAAATGAAAAAATATATATCTTTTACTTTTATCTGTTTTGACCTTTTTTTATCTTTATCCACAATTTATATTACTAGGATTTTAAAGTGCTTATTTGTAATTTTTTCTGAAAATTACCAGTTAAAACAAAAGAATTTATATGAATTAACATAGTTAATCCATATCAATTATTATCTGAAATAAGTTTTTAAAACTATGAGTTTACTTAAAGTTATCAAGCTCATGATGTCAGCATTCTACAATTATTCTTATAAAAAAGAAATATTTGCTAACTACGTGTTATGAGTATACTCAATATTGGCAAATAAATGACATTTGCTTATTATGAGAATACCTGTAGTTGGCAGCAAACAGGTTAAAGTGATTTCTTCCAAATTTTAGTTTACTATAATACACTTGTAAAGTAAAAGAAAAAAATTATTTTTACAAATTTGTTAAATCGTTGTGGTTTTTAGTTAATAACCAAAAAAATGCAGTTTGGAACATTTTTTTCTTAAATGAGTAGCTTTAAAACCATAAAAACCTGAAATAAATTTAAAAACATTTCTTTTCAAAAATAACACGAAAACAAATTCATATTAATTTTTAATTAACATTATTTTTAAATAAAAAATAATTTTTATTTGTTTAAAAAACTATGAATTTTATAAATATAGTTTGTGTTTAGATGTTGCTATCTTATCACACTATAGACTAAAACAATATCAAAATATTGAAAAAAATCAAAATATAAAAATTTTGATCCTTTGAATACCTATTTATAGTTAAGGCTTAAAAAAATTTGGCTAGTATTATACAAAGAAAAAATTTTTTTTTCTTTGTATAATACTAGCTACAAGAAATGTATGTGTAATGTAGAATGCCAAGTCATGGATGCAGATGATACCATTGCTTACATTGGCAAAGATGATGCTAGAGTTATTGAAAAGTACAACAACATAGAGGAATATGATTGTGAATTATTGCATAGCCAAAAAACTTCTGCTAAAAAAAAGAGACAGGTCATTGCGCTGATTTGACAAGGTTCTAACAGACATTTTTTCCAAAATTGAAATTAAGACTTTATTGGACTATTTGTATCGTGATAATTAGAATAAACTAAAATTTATGGTGATCTAGTGTAAAATAAGCAAACTACCAATGTGACAAAGTTTTATCTGCAATTATAGTTAACCAATATTCAGTTCAACAAGGCCCCAACTAACAGGTTAGGGTAAACCCTAACTGCAGACTATTCCAAATTTTTTTCAGTTAAATATTGTCACAGAAAATTTCATGTTCATTAAAAATCACACACAAACATTGGTTTCAATATCAACGGTTAGCACTCTAGCTTGACAATAATGTAAAAAAAAAGTTGCAAAAATGCTAATATTTGCTATTTTCTAAAAAACTTATTTAAAAAGTTGCACAACAAAAAGTAGTGGTTTCTATTGGCGTTGAAATAACTATTCGAAACAAAAATAAATGGTTTTTATAAGGTAAAGTTTTTTTTTTTAATTTAATAATAACAATTCAGTTTTCTCACAAACTTAATGTCGATGTAAGTATATTTTGCCACACATATCCTTAATTGTCAGTCGATGTAAATAAGTTTAACTGTGTCTTGCCCCCAACTATCAGTCATGCATGTTTATTACTCATTGCTTGTTTCTAACGGTCATTTAATAAATGTATAATTTTGAATATAGCTGATGAACAAAATAATACAATTTTAATTTACTAAATCATATAGATTAGTAATATTAAAAAAAATTAAACAATTTGTAATAAAAGATTTATTAGCAATGCTAAAAAAGCAGGCTGTGTTATGAATAAAGATTTTTTAAATGATTTTTTAAATGATTACTGTAAATACTGTAAATTAAGATAGTAATGTTGGAAAATTGGAAATTAAATTATGTTAAAAAATGTTGCTTAAATTGGAAATTAAATAATTTTTTTATAAGAAAGTATGATTAATTTGGCAGCATATAATACAATAACCAAACAATAATACTGAGCATTATGGACTGAATCAATGGTGGACAATACAAACAAGCTTTTTCTAGCACCTTTTGCAAGATATTGGATGTGGTGGCAGATGAATAAGGAATTTAGTTACTTGATCTGATTGCTGCTTTCCTCAAAATCGGAGCAGTATAATAACAAATGTGTTACATTTTTAAAGGGAGATTCCTAGCATTAACTTAAGGGAGATTCCTAGCATTAACTTAAGGGAGATTCCTAGCATTAACTTAAGGGAGATTCCTAGCATTAACTTAAAAACTACAAAATTTTTTAAAGGGAGATTCCTAGCATTAACTTAAAAACTACAAAATACTTACTTTCAAGTCATTTATGTGTCCAGAAAAAAAATTGTGCATATTTAAATTGAAAAGCTCACAAGGATAACTGATTTTTATAGTCCACTTAGATTGATAAGGATTCTCAAACAAGTTAATGGAAAAAACCCTTATCATTACTAATATATTATTCAAATAAATCCACTACAGTGGAATTATTTGAAAACTCTAGAAGTTGATAGGCTAGTGTCGGCATTTCTTCTGTTAGGTTTTTTCATTAGATTTGACATTAGCACAAGTCATAGGTTCATTTCAATCATGGATAGATAATTGTAGCACAGCAATGTTAGAAAGAGGAACTAATTTGTACTAATGAACCTATGACTTGTGCTAATGCCAAGTTTAATGAAAAAGCCTAACAGAAAAAAATGCCAACCCTAGCACATCACTTTCTAGAGTTTTGAATGTTAAACCAAAGATTTAAACTTACACAATTTAAGGCTGTATTTTCTTTTGTGTCTCTCCAGGACTAACAAGTGGTTTTTCACCTATAAAATGATACGATGCAATGAAAAGCTTTTAATCCATAATGTAATGGTTATTAAATATAATATAATGGTAGAATCTTGTTAGATAATAAAGTAATTACCATTTATTATACCATGGTTTCAGTTACAAAATTTAAAAGTAGTTAACTACTTCAATCACAAAACTTTAAAGTTTTGTGATTGAAGAAGTTAACTAAAAGTAGTTAAAGCTAAAAGTACTGAAGTAGTTAAAGCTAAAATGTTTTTAACTACTGTTATAATTGCAGTTAAAAACTTGTCATAATGAAAATATGATTATTTCACTATGACAAGGTTCTAACTGCATTTTGGGGGTATTTATTTTTCAATAAAGAGTGAAACATTTTTTAATTACAAATAGTGATACTAAAGGCAAATGCTTATGTTAGCATGGGTGAAAAGTATTTTCAATTGATACTAATAAATTTTTATGGTAGCAACATAACAATTTTTGACATCAATTTACTCAAAACTACACACAGATCAGTTAGAACCTTGTCAGACCAATGTAAAGAGGTATTAAGAAGAACTGTATCATGTAAAATTTAGGTGCACAGTTTAGGTTTTACATAAACCTGTACTATTTTGAATATATTAAAGCAATTTTTAAAACTTTTAACATGAATTTGATTTTTAATTAATTATGTACACATTTCTTTCTGTTTTAATTTTGTAGCTCAAAAAAGAACTTTTAATTATTATAAAAGTGTTCTAAAAAGACTTTGAAAATAAATAATATACAAGGGTACATAAGGTACATGCTCTAAGACTTTACAACCTAATAGTTTTTTGTTTTTTTTGTATTTCATCAGAAAACTCTTTTTTTTACAGGATGCCTAGGCAGAAATTATGTGTTTTAGACAAGTACCCAGGAAGTTTTTAGTTTGCTAGATAAGTAAGTAAATAAGAGACATGTGGCATATTTAAATTTTATAATTTTGACAGGTGTCAATTGAGAAAGACAAATAAAAAGTTTAGATAATTAGAGCTCATTCAACCCTTACTTCTTTTATAATTAGAGTTCATTCAAAGCCTTACTTCCCCCTTCAATCAGATTGCAAAATCATTCAAAAACCTTCTAACACATCAACAGATTTCAAATGTTTTGGATATCTTTAGGTATCCAAAGCAATTGAAATCTTAGGTATTAAATTACTTCTATAAAACATTTTAGTTATTAGATTATTTGGATAGTTTAATACATAAAATTTTTTTTAGATAACTAGATTGCAATATATACCATTCATTTTTTATGCATGTATATGTGTATTGCAATGTTTATTTCCAATCAGGTGTAGATGTAGAGCAGAGATTCCTTTAAAATTATACTTACTCTATTAATCACTCTAAAATTATGCTAAAAAAATAAATAAAATCCCAAATAAATTGAGCAAGTGTGACAAATATATGTTTAAAGAATTCAAAGATGGGTACTCCATAAAAAATTTCAATGATTCGAATGTCCACAAAACTATTAGATTGATTATTTTGCTTTCATTGAACGAAAAAAACTTCAATAAACATAAACTTTGGATAACTTTGGATGAATTGAAGCATTTCTTCCTTAGGTAGCACTTACACAGAATCTAAAGATCTAAAGGTTTTGGTCCAAATAGTTAGAAAACTAACTGCAACATCAAAGCACACTTAATGAATAATACAAGTCGCCTAACGAATAGCAAACTTGCTTAACAAATAGCATTAGGCAAATAATACTATTCAATAAAACAATCATACTATTTCTCAAGAAAATCGTACTATTCGTTAAAATAAATTACTTGCTTAATAAATAGTAGTGTTTATTAAGCGAATAGTAATATTTGCTTAAACAAAACATAAAATTAAAAAAAAAAAACTATAAAAATCAAAAGACTGAAATATTTTAATAGTTATTTTATTTAGTTTTATTTAGTTGAACATGTTTATAAGAGACTATATAAAACAAAAAAAAAATCATTCTCACAATAATATCATTAAACAGCTTGTTATCTTTGTATGGTAAGTATTCACCATTTACTTCATAATAGATACAAAACTCCAATAATTGATCAATAGTATCAAACATTAGCCCAGTAATTAAATTTGATGCATTGAAGTTCATTATCAAAGAATCATTTTTTGAAAATATTAATGATTCAATGGTTGGCTTTTCTAAAAAAAAATATATAGTTGTTTTAGAAACAGGTTAAAAAAATAATGGTGACAGAGTGGGAAAATATTAGAAAATATCTGTTAAAAAATGATTTGAAGATATTTTCAGTTCTATATTTTTGTGTTTTAATTTTCTTATAGAGTTAATTAGTTTTTTGTAATTACTTTTAAATCTACTTTCGTATTAAATATAACACTTAAAATAAAAACTTAAAACTTTTTTAAATATAATTTCAATTTGCTTATCTTTTTTACTTTTGTACTCTAGTTTTGTACTTACATTTGTACTTAGGTGTAATCAAAGATAATTGTTATTATATATAGTTTTGTTATTATATATAGTTTTGTTTAAAAGTAGTTTAACTTAGTAATAATTTATTGCTTCTCATCAATAAATATTACATTTCAAATTTCTCATCAATAAATATTACATTTCAAATTTCTCATCAATAAATATTACATTTCAAATTTCTTATCAATAAATGTTACATTTTAAATTTGTGCAACCCAAACAACAACATAACAAGCAAAATAATGATCAACAACCGCCTGAAATGATCAAAATGTTTTGATCTCCCAAATTGAGTTCTTGTTGGTTAAACAAATCTTAGATTTAAAAAATATGCAACCTTTTAAAGAAATTTACAAACCCTTTGAATTGTTTTTTTGTTTTTTTCTCATTCAATTTTTTTTTTAATAAAATCTTTTAAAAAACCTTTTATAATTTTATAATTGCTTAGAATTTGCTATCATTCCTGAAGTCATTGCAATTAATGAACGCAATTATTCTACTTAGCAATTTAAATAACTATAGTTATGATTAGGACATTTCTTTATTGAGTTATTAAGAAATTGATTAGCATTAGTAACTTTTCATGCGTTGTAAAGCATTAGGGGTAAAAAATTACATAAATTTTTTTTAATTAAAATTTTCTTGTAAAAATTCAATACTATATAAAAAATTTAAACAAGTTAACTAAAAGTTATGCTTTCAAAAATATTAAACATCTAAAGTTACTCTGATATTGACCTCCCTTATTAATCAAAACGCTGTTTTTAGTCAGCACATGTGAGCCATTTGAGCATAACGTTATTTCAACCTGTTAATTGGAGCATTAGTTATTTACTGTAAAACTTTGTTGTGGATTTTAATTAAAAAAAAAGCAATGATTTGATTTAAAATCATGTCAAAAATTTTTATAGCAAAATACAAATGATTCAATGATTGACCTTTTCTGAAAATGAAAAAATATAGTTGTTTCAAAAACAGAACTTGTTTAAAAAACAGGGGTTACATTTTGGGAAAGTTATTAAAAATTATCTAAATTTTCCTTTTAGATTAATGAATTTTTTTTTTAATTATTTTTGTTTTTAATTTATTATATTTATATAAAAACTTAAACTTTCACTTTACATAACTTTTCTATTTTTGTATTTTACTTTTGTAATTTAGGT
The DNA here is from genome assembly GCF_022113875.1 of Hydra vulgaris. Lineage (NCBI taxonomy): Eukaryota > Metazoa > Cnidaria > Hydrozoa > Anthoathecata > Hydridae > Hydra > Hydra vulgaris. The sequence continues at coordinate 30,192,391 of NC_061157.1, forward strand.
ATATTATAAATAATTGTTATTAAAAAATATAAGTTTTTCTACTTTGTATTATTTAAGTAGGTTTGCTTTAAATTAGTTTAACTTAGTTTAATAATTTATTAGTTTATGAATTTATCGATTCTTAACAATAAATATTGCATTGCAATAATACAGATTTGAGTAACCCAGCATAAAACTTGATAATATTTGGCATTATAGCTGCTATCTTAAAAGTAAATTGCTTTAAATTTTAAAAAGTACTAAGAAAGTAAACTTTAATGCAAAGTATAAAAAGACATAAAAATTACAGAAAAAATGAAATTTATTATTATAAATTACATATTTTTGTGTTAATAATACAATAATACAGTTTAAAATCTTTTTAAGTGTGCTGACAGATAATAAAAAACTTACTATATTGGTATTCAATAGATTCAATAAATCTGAAATCCATTTTAAAATTCATAAGTGAATCTCCTGAATCAATATTTATTCTAATTTCTGATGCCATAAAGGGATTTGTCAAAGTATAGCAAAACCACTTTGAACTGATATAATTACTTGCAAAAACCTTTAAAATAGAAGCTAATGTATTTATATTATATATTATATATACATACTTAAATATATATATATATATATATATATATATATATATATATATATATATATATATATATATAATTTGAAATGTGTTAACAGCCAATAAATTTAAAGTAGTGGTCATACAAATAAACAATGCATATAAAATATTTATTTCTTTTATTGTTACTATTAAGTAAAATACATTTAATTTAAATTTGATATTTTTTAGCACTAGAGGTCTTTCAAAAAATCATCAGTAGTGCTATTTATGTTATCAAAATAAAATTTTCTTGTTTTTAAACAGGAAATGATAATTATCCATACTTTAATCTCTATAACTATTGCAGTCAATTTTTTATTTAATTTTAAACAGGAAATGTCCATTAAAAATGTCATGTTTTTGTTTGTGAAGATTTTCATAGGAAATTAAATTTTTTTCATTTTTGAATTCCAAAAAAACAAAAAGTTGGAAGAAAGGTTCTATAATTGCATTATGTGCACATTAGCAATTATAGATTAAGTAAAAGATTATTTTCAGTTATGAAAGGTTGACAATTCAAGTTGCTATAAAAAGTAGTAATTAAGGGAAAGATTTCTTTAGGTTGATTTTGGGGAGCTGGTCCTTGGAGTTTTGCATCGTGAAAAGCTTTTTCTATAATATTATCAGGATATTCATTCTTTTAGCCATGTTTTTAGTTCTGTTAATCATTGTTTTTTCTTTTTCGTAATCAGATGTGAAAACAATTCTTTTAGTCATATTGAAAAGGATATTCTTTTTTATGTGATAAGGGTGATGACTTTTATAATTTAGGTAATCATGAGTATTAGTTTCTTTATAATATATGTCTGTTTTTATTTTATTGCTATTTTCAAAAATAATAGATGTCTAAAATTAACACACACACACACACACACACACACACATATACTTATAAATGTGTGTGTATGTATTAAAAATAACTTTCAGATTTTTTTAACATAAAAAAGAAACTCCTGGCTACATTAACATAAAAAAGAAACTATTGCTAAATTAACATAGAAAAGAAACTATTTCTAAATTAACATAAAAATGAAACTTCTGCTAAATTAACATAAAAATTAAACTCCTGCTAAATTAACATAAAAAAGAAACTCCTGCTAAATAAAAATAAAAAAAGCTCTTAAAGCAATCAAAAAAATGCATAGAAAATATGGAAACATTTTATATTTAGTATAAAGATAAATAAATAGTAATTTGACTTATATTTGCAATTGAAAATTAATTTTTATTTGACTATATGTAAATGAAACCATTTAATTATTGTTGGATGATGTGTACTTTACTGGGAGATTTTCTGGGAGAGTTTGCATGCTTTTATTTTTATATTGCTAATGTAATCATTACTTAATTTGAGAATTTTAAATTTTCTAACAATTTTTTTCCTAAATTGTTCTAATTAAATAAATTAAAATTTTTAAATTGTATTTTAAATTGTTCTAAATTGTTCTAATTAAATAAATTAAAGATTTTTAAAATTAATAATTTTGACTTTGTTGTTCTTTTAAACAAATTTTTATTAGAATAGTAGTTAAATGTTGAACTAATATAACTTATCAAAAACTGTATTTTAAATTATTCTACTCAAACCAGCATTATTAAAAATAAACCTTAAAATATATTCAGTTTTTAATATTAATCAATTAGAAAATAGATCAAATAGAAAAAAAATATAGTTTTAAAGTATTTCATTATTGAACCAACAAATCAAAAAAAAAAGTTAACTAAAAAATCTGCAACAGCAAAGTTTCAAGAGAATATAAAGACCTAAAAAAAAAAATGGACTCACAACTAAAGAACCATGGTCGTGATAATTTTATTCCAATAATAAATCAACTCATATCTAAAAAGCCATGGTCCTGAAAATGTTATTCCATAAAATATAAGGAAATAAAGTATTGACTTTAAACAAAGAAACATAAGTTTTTTATCTTCAACGCACATTATAAAAAAACAAAGAAAGAACATGTTACAATCTACAATTCCAAAATGGATTCAGGCTTCTTCAAAAATTGACATGTGAAAAATTTGGGAAAAACCTTTTTAAAGTCAATATTTAAAAAGATGTTTAATGAATTCCAACAGTGTCTCTAATAAATGATACCAGCTTTTTAGGCACCATACTTTCGTTGCATTAATTTAAATTAAAACGGTACAAGCAAAAAATACTACTGGATTCAACATAAGAAAAAATAAAAATTGGTATCAAAAAAAGGTTACTTCAATAGGAATCTGAATTTGCATCAGTCTGGCTTAATATTTGGTTTTACCACAGGTGTTTGGGAATAATGATTCACTCTTATTTTTAAAGACTGAAAAAATATAAAGTTCTGTTTTGTTTCTTAATTAAAATAAACAATACTTTTGGTGCCATAATAGATAAACTGACTGTAAATTAGGCAATTTTTTCTTATGAACCATACTCTACTCTTTTCTACAATGAACTCCATTAAAATATATAATATAAATAAATATAAAATAGCAGAAAATTCAAATGAATAAATAAGAAAGATTTGGATTTAAAGTTGATTTGCAATTTCGTGTAAGGCAACCTACTACTTTCGTGTAAGGCAACCTACTACTTAATAAAGAAAAATTTACAACTGAAACCAGTAATTGCTGCCATCTTAATCAAATTTTCTTCTGTGGAAATTGAATTTTCTGTCTTCTTTCTGAGATTTTGAAAAAAAAAATTTATTCATAAAACCTTCGAATGTTAAACTCGATATTAAAAACTGTTTACATATATCATTTTTTATGTTTATTGTAAAAAAAAAAACTACAAAGAAAAAGTTACTGGATTAAGGAAACAATTACTGATGCACTTTTTCCTTACACTTGTTTAAACTTGAGTAAATGTGCTAGGCTATTTTGCTTAAATTTGTATAAAATCAACTACTCGACCAATAGTCATTACATTTATTAGCAAACCCCATAACATTTATAGATTTTTTTATTTGTCATCAGTTGGACAGGCAACTCTCAAAAAAAAATTTCAAAGAAAACCACTTTGTTTTCCAATTCAAATTTCTTTACCAGCACTTTTAATTTATAGATAGATTGAAAGAAACATGGTTTAATAAAACTTACTTTAATTAGGGGGCGCAGAGAAAAAAACTGTGTGAAAGTGCCAGCAACTTGTCTAACTGAAACGTGAGTGTAACTATTTACAAAGGTTACTCTTTTAAATCAAAAGTCTCTAGCATATTAAGTACAGAAAAACTTTACTTAATAGATAAAAGATTGATAAATAAAGTTGTTGGTGATCACCAATTTTTCACTGTAGCAGAGATATAAGCTGCTGAATCTTACTTAATGTCCTCTGAAGAAAGCATGATATATATATATATATATATATATATATATATATATATATATATATATATATATATATATGTATACTATATATATATATATATATATATATATATATATATATATATATATATATATATATATATATATATATATATATATATATATATATATATATATATATATATATATATAGATAGATAGATAGATAGATAGATAGATAGATAGATAGATAGATAGATAGATATAGATATATATTTAAAACCACTTTTTAAGTGTACTTTGTAACTTTTTATGGAAAACAATATTAGGTAATAGTTGTATTATTGTTCCTAAATAAACTGATAAATTTAAAAGATTTAGAATTTAAGACACTTTTAAACCATAAAAAAAGCATAAACTAACATATATTACCCTCATTTCATCATTTTCTTTGTATATAATAAAATTTCTGGTTTCATTTATTCGAAAAGATAAAGATATTCCTTTGATGAAATTGAAATCATTTTCGTTGCTTGACATAACAATAAATTGATGAACTAATTGAACTTTACTTAATTTTATTGTAAACCATGCAACTTGAAATCCATCAAATTCTGTATTGAATGAATTTATAGGTTGAATGTTGGTAGTAGTAAGATTTAATATTTGAGGAACAGTGTTGAAGTTAACATTTAAATTGTTGGAGAAGAATGATGCCTCATAAATTGAATACATGCTTGAAGCTGGGGGATTAAAATATGCTAAAGAAAAAATATATATGTATAAATGTGCATATATGTAAATATATATACACATCTATGTAAATAAAAGATTAATCTTTGTATAAATAAAAAATTAGAAAAAAGAAATTAAAACAGTCAAATATAATATTATGAAAAACAACTGACAGTAATAAAGTTGTACAAATTGTAGAAGCTACTGACCAAGGATAGTCTCACAGAAGCATTGAAAATGATAAAACTCAATTATTTGTTGATAGGTTGAAGAATACAAATACATTAGTAAAATAAAAAACTTTGCTGGATTAGGGTCAAAACATCTTACATCAAAAACAAAATGGCTGCATTCTTAATGAAGTCAAAAAGAATAGTGATTTGTCTGTTGCAATATATAACTGGTTAAAACTGAGTCTTATTTCCAAATATACAATATTTTTTTAAACAAAAGCAAAACTAATAAAAGAAAATAAATTTAAAAAAAAAACATTTTATGTTGCATTTTTTTTTAAATTTAAGGTGGCTTTTTTTTGCACCACATTGTATACTATAGAAACACACTGCTAAATGTTTCGCCACCTTTTAGAATTTTTTATTTTAAACAATATGAAGATAACTTGACTTAAAATATTCACCTGTCTTGAGGCTCTTTGTTGAGATCTATATACAAAAAAATTTATCATGGGTAGATGTTAACTGCATCCAATTAATGTCTTGTAAAGAGCCTCCCAGGCAAAACTTTAAGAATTTTGTGCGGCCTTGTACACCTCATTCATTTAATAGGCTGGCGTATATGTAAACCATTTTACATTAACTTTTGCTTATGATAAAAAAAATAAGCTGATTAACAGTTGTAAAATATTAAACTAACAGCAATGTCATGTTAATGTTGATTAGCACAGTGTGGATATTAGTAATTTTGATGTGCATGGTTGATACCTCATGTAAATTCATTTGGTTCAATTCTAGGTTGTATGGCAAAAATAAAACAGTAGCAAAACTTAATGCTTATGGTCCTATACTATCAAAGCTTCTTTTAAGTTTTTATTTTGACTTGTTTATATTTATAATTAAATAAATATAAATAAGTCTCTTTATCAAGCTCGACACTTTCAAATCCAGCCTTGTATGGAATACTGTTGCCATATCTGGGGTGGATCTTCAAATGATGCTCTTTCTCTTTTAGACAAGGTGCAAAAATGCATTGTAAACATTGTTGGACCTGCTCTTGCAGCCAACTTTCAACCTCTGTCACATCGTCGTAATGTTGCTTCTCTTTCTCTTTTCTACAAATACTATAATGGGCACTGCTCTAAAGAGCTAGCGTCTCTTGTGCCATCTACTAAAATTCATTCTCGTGTTACTCGTCATTCAATTAAGTCTCATCCTTTTTCTGTTACTGTTCCTAAGTGCTCCAAAAACTCCTATTCGTCTAGTTTTTTTCCTCGAATATCTGTTCTTTGGAATTCGCTTCCTTCATCTTGCTTTCCTGATTCATATAATTTGCAGTCTTTTAAGTTGTCTGTCAACCGTTATCTTGCTCTACAATTTTCATCTTTTCTCTTCCAGTAACTTCCAACACTAATTAGTGGTTAGTTGCAGCCTTGTTGGAAGCGAAGATGTTTAAAAAAAAAAAGTAATAAAAAACTGACATTAAAAAAAATTTAGGAACAAATATTTAGTAATCTATCTTTTACCAAAATCACCAAAGACAAGCTTAACACCCCATTTGATACAAACTTCTACTTCTCTGATAAAGCAATACTATTTTCAAAATATTTTCCTTTAATTTACGTCCTTAGTTGTATAACGATATTTTTCCTGGCATCACAGAGAAACAGCCTTATCAGTTGTAAGCCATCAAAATTACTTTTTTATATTTTCTAATAGTTCGAATAATAAAAATAAGGAGTCCTAACAATATTTATCATAAATTTACAAAAGTTTCAACAAGTCTTCAATTTAACTTTTATTATTGCATGCTGGAATGTAGCAAATACAAGTGATCATAATTTGCTGATGAAATTTCTGTATTTTGCAGTTTTGATAAAAAGTAATGACAAATAGCCAATCTTGAATATGATTTTTTTTGTGACAGATTATGCTGGCTTGCAGTGGCTGTTGAATTTAACCCAAACAGAACTCAGTTGTTCATCGCTGATAATAATCTCAATACTTTTGATATTATTATACTGATAAAAAGCAACATTCTTCTATTTATTTTCTTTTTGGATTAGTTTTTGCATGTCGTTGGTCTTGCAGTAAACATGAAAGTATATATAAAATAAAAAAAGAGGTGCAATCCTACATATGCAATACGCTCAAAAGAGAGGATATAGAGAAGACGAGCGAACCAGATTTTATTAAAAGCTTTTGATATGTCAAAAGTTTTGACATATCAAAAGCTTTTAATAAAAACTGGTTTGCTCGTCTTCTCTATATCCTCTCTTTTGAGCGTATTTCATATGTAAGATTGCAGACTCAAAAGATTTTGACTCAAAAGCACTTTAAGATTTTGACTCAAAAGCAATATTATTTGACTCACCACTTGATCTAATGCATAAACCTGTTACTATTGTTAACAAATCAGCATTAGAACAATAGGATTTATATTCTTATCTACATAGAGTAAGATGATAAACAGGATATTATCCTACCCTTTAAAGATCACTTTAAGTATTACCCGTGTTTTTTTCTTCTTATTAAGAAGAAAAAAAGACGGGTAAGAATTTTAGTCAAAGTGATCTTTAAAAGTTGAAAAAATAGAGCCACTGATGCTCAAAAAACTTTTATCCATCTAGTTTTTTTCCCTAAGACATCAATGCTTTAATACTCTCTTCAGTCTTTATGTGATCCTGACTCAAATAGTTTACTTTTTTTTTAGTTTTTTTTTTTGCTCGTACAGTATTTTTTTTTGCTTTTTTTTCTTGTCAACTGTTCTTTTCTCTTTAACTGTCGTATTTACACTCTAATAAATCCTGATTTAATTATTGATTGGCTGTATTTTTTTTTTCTTAAAAATAAAAAAAACATTGTTGCTTTTGACAACGTTTTTTATAAAATTTAAGATTTGACGCTAATTTGATTTGACGGTTCTAGGAAAAAAGTTTCTGAAAAAAAATACTGTAACCGTCAAAACAAATTAGCGTCAAATTTTAAATTTTATTAAAAACTTGCTTAAAAAAATAAATTTATAAACGAATTTTTATATGTTATTAAATCACAAATTTTGTAATAAATTAAATAAACATTCTGCGCTGTATGCGTCTGTAAAAAAACAAAAAAAAAAGACCTAGAAAGTAGGGGGTCTCGAACCACAGACATTCCGTCTACGAAGTCAACGCCTTACCCAAATACGCTAAATGCGCTTAATATGAAAACAATCAATATACTTATTTAAAAAACTATTATTCATTTTGCATACAACAAATAAACTTAATTAAAATTAACTAAATATTTGGCTTATTACAAAACTAATTATTGAATATTGTATTGTAATCAAACAAGAATATGTAGGCAAAATTTGAAGAAAATCTATCATCAGGAAGTGACTCAAAAATTGATTGCAAGATTTGATGTTCGCAGACAAACAAAGAGACAGAGACAACGAGTTAATAAAAGCATTGGTAAAAATTTACCAAGAAAATCTTTACTAAGAAAAATTCCTCCACCCGACCCACTTAAACTTTATCAAATTATTAGGTAATTTATTAACTTTAAAGCACGGATTAAAATCGATGCTAAGTAGGTAAATAGTGACAGTTTTTAAGTTTTTTCTGGTACCACTGACTGAAAACATAGTTTTTTATATTTGCATTTTTTATATTGCTAAGTATGACCATGAAGTTACGCATAATTTGATAAATAAAATTAATGGCTAATCTTACTTTTTGTTTGGTTTCTGTCTATCCCCATTGATCCCATATCGGGTAAATAGAGCACTAAAAACAAAGATGGCTCTTTGTTTTTATAACAAAGATGACTCTTTGTTTTTAGTGCTCTATAGGATAAGAGAGCAAAACAAACAACGAAGCGTTTATATTCTCGTAAAAAAAATTTAGCGGAAAAATCCATACAAAATCATTTGAAACAATAATTGATAGTCTATCTAAACAGCAATCAAATGCCAGTGTCGCTACTAAATACAGAGAAACTGAAACAGTTGACTTATTAATGTCTCTATTTTAACTAATGTTTTTAGTAAACTGTGCTTAAATGTCACAATGAAAATGTTTTTAGTAAACTGTGCTGTCTTTAATGGCATAATTGAAAACTTTGAAAAAAAGGAAAGAATTAGTATTATCTATGAGTGTGCTATGAGTGTGCTATGTTAATATGGTTATAGTTCATCTTTTCATACCTTTCCTGTGTGTAATAAGAATGGGTATGACGTAATAAAAATGGGTATGACGTAAATCTACGCATTACATATGCAATGCGCCTTATTTGTTCATGTTATATCAATCTTTGATAGTTCGCAACAATGATAAATATGCTTAAACCAATGGTTATATCTGAATCAAAAGGTTCTGATATAAAAGTAGAGCTTCTTCATTGTGTTGGTAGGAAATTGACTTCGTAACCAATGCAAAAAGGTTAAATGCATTAGCGGTAAATAGGAACTTACGTTGAAAATGATAAATCGTTGGCAAAACTACTATGGTATTGCCATAAGAAAAATAGAGGTAATATAGAGAAAAATAGAGGTAAATAGAGCATAAAATTTTTTTTAATTTTTTTGCTAGTCCGTTCCATATAGCATCATCCAAAACAAACCAGTGGCATGATAATTGCCCAATAGCCAAAAATAACCAGTGCTTGTTTCAGCGAGGTAAGTTGAACAAAACAACAATAGACAAACCAGGTTTTTGATTACGTTAGTCAAAAATATGTCATGTAAAAGATATTTACAAAGATCTTATTGATAACAGTCTTTAATTAATGTGTTTCCATTTAAAAGCGTTTCTCTAACAGTCAATGTTTTGGTTTTAAAAAGTTAAAATTCGGAGTTTTTGGTGCTGTATCCAGTTTTAAACTTTGTAGTAAAGCATTTCTACAAATTATAGAGGTATTAAGCTTGAACCCTAACAATTATAACAACAAACGGCAAAAATATATCAATACTAACAAATACAGACTTCGTCATGGTAAAGTTAATTACATCTTCTTAGTTTAAGTTGTAGACCTTGCTTTAATGAATCATAAATCAAAGTTTTAAATAACAATTCTGAAAATATCATATATTAAAAACTAGCCATTGATTCTCAATTGCCGTCATTTTAGTTGTTTGCTATGATTTTTTTTTTTTTTATAAACTCGCATTAGTTTTACAAGATCTTTTTAACAATACCGTTAGCATTGACAAATTTAATGCTCTAAAAATGTTAATTTTTTTTTATACAAGAACTTTTGTTTTCATACATGTACTTGTTACAATTTTTCACAACTCATGTTATGAAAAATAATTTAGGAAAAAAATTTAGTAGCGAAATAGATTCGGACTAGTGCTACTAATTTTATATATATATATATATATATATATATATATATATATATATATATATATATATATATATATATATATATATATATATATATATATATATATATATATATATATATATATATATATATATATATATATTATTGCATTGTTTATTTATTTATATATCATTATTCATTTATTATTTTCATCTAATTTATATATTTCTTCATAAAATAAAAAACAAGCAATTCAAAAAAAAAAATTATTTTACTTACAAGGTTTTTTTAATTCTTCGGTGTATACAATGAAGTAAAGAAGCATCTGATTAACTTCAGCTGACAACTTAATATATTTTGTAATAGTACTATTGAATCCAACATTTATTTCATAGTATTTATTACTTTGATATTTTGTTTCAAAACAGATATCCTTTTTATATGAGGATAAACAATGTGCACCTATGCCAGAACTTAATATCAAATCAAAATTGTAATTACTATCTTTGACAGCCAAAGTAACATTAACAACGTTAACTTCTTCTGCTAAATTGAATAACCATACATCGTTTTCATTTAATGTCACGTTGCTTTTATAAAAGAGTTGATTTTGTAATTTAAAGGGATATGTTCGCATATTATACGAAGTATTAGTTGTAAATGAATTTGTTTTTACCAGTTCTAAAAGAAAACAAGAAAAACATTAAGGATTTTGCGTGTGCAAATTATGTTTATATCTTATTGTCTGGGATGCGGATTCCCAAAACAGGTTAAGAGTTTGAAAGTCATAAAACGATTAATTTAATTTTTGGTATTCATGAGTTCTTAAACTAGGTGCAAGAAATTAGAAGAAAATAAAAATCTAAAGCCAGAGCCTTTTTGGGATTCCGCATTCCTGCTAATTGCGTAACTAATAATTTTTTTTATGTTGTAAAATGAGCAAAGTATTTCACTTTTAAATGATATACAGATTTAAAAGACCATAAATTTTAGCTTACAATATCATATCAGCAGTAAAAAGTATTAATTTTTCAACAATTTTGTTTTTTTGACATGTATGGAGACAAAAAACTTAACATTCAAATTCACTTTTTAATTTAAAGTCTGTTTATGATTTTTTTTTTATTATTTTCCTTGCACTAACAGACGCCACCTTTTACAAATTACAAAATTAGGCCTGTGTCTCTATATTCAATCACCTCTATTCAATCACCTTGCGCAAAACACTTTTTAAAATTTAACCTAAAAAGGTAAGGTAAATCAATTAATCTTTAAAAAGATTTTAAGTCAAAGTGTTGCGACTGCCATAAAAGTCTAAATAAAAAATTATGCAACTCTTAAGGAATTTAACAATGGAACATTACTTAAATTACTAAACCTTTAAAAAATTATGCAACTCTTTAAGAAATTAACATTGATGCACTACTTAAATTACTACACTTTTTAAAAATTATGCAATTCTTTACGAATTAAACATTGGTACACTACTTAAAAAACAACACCTTTAAAAAACACTTTTTATCTAATAAGAAACCCGAGTAACATCAAAAAACTAAATTTTTTCGATTAAAAATGCTAAAAAAAAAGTATTTATAATGAAATTTTTTTCAAACAACTTACGGAACGTAAAAAAAAAACTGTCTAAAAAAGTTTGTTACATAATATCTTTGTTATATTCATTTTCTCTCGATTAAACTTAGATTAGTACATTATAATGTCTAATTCCGGTAAACATATTTAAAAATTTATACAAAATTTAATCACAAATGATTGCAAAATTGCTTGAAATACTTGAAGCTAACAAATGAACTAGTTTCTATATTAAGAAGGATTGACAGAAACATTTAAAATTCCATCTGTTAACTAAATTTCTATAGCATATTTTGACTATTTGTTTGTTACTGAAATTTTTACCCTAAAATTTTCATTAACAAATAAATAGTCAAAATACATATAATATGTTTCAAATTTACCCAGGTATTATAAAACTAAAAATTGCAAAAAAAGTGAGTAAAATTATATTTAATGTCCACCAGAAACGTATGACTGGTTTGTTTTATTTGAGTTTTATTTTGAGTTTATATATCATAAAACCCTTTGGCTACTAATCTTAACTTTTTACTTTAGCATAAATTTTGGGGTTAAACAAAAGTTCTAGTTTTTTTAGCTTTTAAGATTGTTGTTATGAACAACAACTTTTGATAACCTTTAAAAAATCTAACTTTAAAATGCTAATAAAAACGGATAAAACAGAAAAAATTAAGTTAAAAACTATTTTCTTCAAAAATTAGGATTTTTTTTATTAAATTACTATATATACAACTTTTTATGCACTGAACAACATGGGCAATAAAATTATTTTGCGGAAGGTGATTTAATAAAAAAAATAAACTCAGTTTCTACACAACACGTAGATATGGTTAACTATTAAATATATCATATACATGTATATTTCACAATCGGGTATCCAGATATTTGAGCAATAATAAGAAATTCAAAATTTATAGAAAATGGTTTCGAAAAAAATTAAATATTCAAAAAATCAAAAATACACTTTGAAATTACTTATATTTTCTTATCTTTTTAGTTTTCATACTTGTCCATAAAACAAAATTATTGAACCTCTAATTGGCAGCCTTTATATTTAAGGTTTTATATTGGCAGGTTCATATTTAAGTTTAAACTTAGTCAAAAATATTCTGCTTCTTTAATTCTGATTTCTTAAATATGCATTTCTTTTTAACATAAAAATTATTAATGATAATTTTTAACATAAGACATGTACGGAAAAATTAGGCCTTTTCAGAAACGGCTTATTGAGACTATGTCATATTATTATAGGAGATAAGTCGTGGTTTTATTTAAATTGGACATAACTCTAGTTGGATCGGGGAAGGTGAAAGTCTGGAAACTATTGTAAGATGCGGCAGTTTTGAGCCAAAAAACATGTTCTACATCTTCTTCAAAACAACAGGTGATGTTCATTTGGGTCTTGTTGGAAAGAGAGACACCATTACTAGTCAATATTATATAAGAATTTGTTATAACTTCTAATATGCGAAATAAATAAGCAAAGACCTAATCAGGCACTCAAAATTTTAAATTTCTCCATGTTATTGTTCGACCCTATGTAACTTAAACCGTTAAAAATCGTCTTAACCAAGCTGGAATTACAATAATTCGCCACCCACCATACTCAACAGACTTACCTCCATCCAATTATTGGCTTTTCGACTTGATAAAAAAAATTTTGATGACGATACTGACATCGAGTCAGTATCGTCATGAAAAGAAGTCAAAAAAACTGCATAACGAACTTCAAAGTATACTCAAATAAGAGTATAAAAAAAGTCTGATAAATGACTTAAAAGAAATATTTGTATAGTTGATGATGGAAATTATTTTGAACATTTAACAAAATAAAAATTGACGATAATGAAGAAGACACTAAGTCTTATCGAAACAAAACATTTTATTCATAAATCTCATAAACACTGTCATTAACGTTTTGAAAAAAAATTTATTAACTTTAAATAAAAACTTTAAAAAAAAATTAATTAACTTTATTTGCTAAGATTTAACAACTTTCAAGTTTTAAATCTCAACGCAAATCAAAACCTGTATATATATCAAATAAATACGGCCCTGGTCACTCCTACTCTCAAGAAAGGAAAACAAGCTCAAGATTTATAACTACAAGTTGAGGTCTCTAACCTACAAGGTAAGAGACACCTGCTTGTCTTTCCTGTGCAAGATGACGGAGAGAACTATCATTTATGGGATTTATGAAATACTGTACATTATCTAATATCAATGTCTCAACATGGGTTAAGTTGACACAACTGACACAATGTATTTGTTAAAGCTTTTAACAAACTTCTATATAAGACTCAAGTCAATGACATTTGAGGTCAGCTATTAAATTGGAATCCTAGTTGGCTAGCTATGGGACAATAATAAGTAATAATTAGAGAATAAACGTCCGATTGGAAAAGGGTGATGAGTGGCATTCCTCAATGATCATTTCATGCATCACTATTATTTGTGCTCTTCATTAATGACTTACTCGACTGCGTTTATAACCATACCAAATTATACGCCGATTATGACATACGAGTCATCGATGTCAAAGAATTTTCCTTTGACTATAAAAAACTAAAAACGGACAGCAACGATGCTGAAAATTGGTCCCACAACTGCCTTGTGAACTTCAACATCGAAAAGTGCAAAGTAATGCAAGTTGTCGCAAAAACTTATGAGTAATACCATTATTAACACAGACGGTAACAGAAGCAATCTTGTTCTAACATGCATCGTGCGTGACCTTTGAGTATTACTAATTAACAACCTTAAACCACAAATAGAAGCAGCAGCTTGGGTTGGAAATAAAATGCTTGGTTGTCTCAATAAGTCATTTTGGTGTCAGAGCTCTCTAGCAATTGAAAAAACTGTACCAGTTATACATTAAACTGCACATAAAGTTTTGTATTTATAAAATTCTCTACTAAAACTGGTCCAACAACGTGGAATAGTGTTAATGAAACATTTAAGTTCAAAATGTTTAAAAATTAAAACTTACTAGATAAAATTATCCAATAAAGCTTATAGCAATACCCCATTATTTTATCCAACAATGCATTATTTTATCCAACAATGCATTATTTTATCCAACAATGCATTATTTTATCCAACTATGCATTATTTTAACCAATAATGGCTATAGCATTTTTAAAAATTTGTGTCTTAGCCGTTCTTTATTTAAAGAAAGCACACACAAGTGATAATATTGCATTTATAAAAAAATCGTGTGCGTTTTATTCATCTTTTTAATAACTACAATAACCCGGTGGGAAGCGAGCTAGCGATTAGCTAGCGACTAGCTAGCTTTATAGCGATTTTTGAGCGATTTTTTTTTTCTTATTTAATTTTTTCCTTAAGTCTTTAACATCATTGAAAATTCAATTTTTAGTGTTGGATCTATTATAATTATGAAAATAATTGAACTTTAAACATTGCGATATTGTAACGATATATCGCTAGCTATATATCACAGTTTTTTAGTCAGCGATTTTATTACGATATGACACTAGCTACATATCGCATTTGTTTAGCTGGCAACTAGATAGCGATATATCTATAGCTATTCGATAACTACATATCGCAGCTTCTTAGCTATCGATTTAATTACGATTAATCGCTAGTTACGTATCGTAGCTTTGTAGCTAGTTACTAGACTAGTTGTTAGCCACATATCGCAGTTTTTAGATAGCGATTTTATTACGATTTATCACTAGTTACATATTATAGCTTTGTAGCTAGCTACAAGTTAGCCACAAATCGATAGCTACTTGCTAGCTATATAATGCAGTTTTATTGACAACGATTTTATTACGATTTATCGCTAGTTACATATTGTAACTTTGTAGCTAGCTACAAGGTAGTCACAAATCGATAGCTACTTGCTAGCTATATAATGCAGTTTTATTGACAACGATTTTGTTTCGATTTATCGCTAGTTTTATATTTGTAAGCCTTTTTAGCTAGCTACAAGGTCGCCATAAGTAATGGTAATAATAATTGAACTTTAAAAGTAAGGATTTTATTACGATATGTCGACAGCTACATATCGCAGCTTTTTAGCTATCGATTTGAATGCGAAATATCGATAGCTGCATATAGTTGTGATTTAGCTAGCTAGAAGATAACGATAAGTCTTTAACTACATATTGCGGCTTTTAAGCTATCTATATTTTAGCACGAAATGTTAATAGTTTTTTAAACAAAAACATAAAATGTTGATAAGATGGTAGATGAGCGTGGTAAGTTTTAACTATAAATAATAATATTTTATTTAGTTAAGTTTAACTATGAATAATAATAATGTATTTAGTAAATTAAAAACTCTGATGGTGTTTTCAATTTACTAAATACAATCCCGTCATATATCCCGGTGGGAAATGAGTCAGCGACTAGCTAGCGACTAGCTAGCGACTAGCTAGCGACTAGCTAGCTCTATAGCGATTTTCTAACGATTTTTTTTTTCTTATTTTATTTTTTGCAAACGTCTTTAACATCTTTAAAAATTCGATTTTTAGTGTTGAGTCTATTATAACTATGAAAATAATTGAACTTTAAACATTGCAATTTTGTAGCAATGTGTCGCTAGCTACATATCGTAGCTTTGTAGCTAGCTACAAAATATCTACAAATCTATACCTGGTTGATAGCTACATATCAAAAATTTTTAGAAAACGGTTTTATTACGATATGACGCTAGGTACAACAACCAGTGGATCTTCAGCTTGTTAAGCTAGTTGTCCTCGTTGCCAAATCGCTGTCTTTATCTTTACAAAAATCAATAGCTTTTCGCTAACTTAAAAAAGCTAGCGATCCTCGTGGCCAAATCGCTGTCTTTATCGTAACGATTATAGCTAGCTATTCGCTAGCTGACTTCCCACCGGGATATATATATATATATATATATATATATATATATATATATATATATATATATATATATATATATATATATATATATATATATATATATATATATATATGACAGGATTGACTGCCTGCCCAAACCAAACCCTCAGTCGATGTAGCAGCACTCCTTTGCGAGTCAGGCTATTTGTCAGTCAGGCCAAAAGGTAGTCAATGTAGCAACACTCGCGCATGATTTACAGTAAAAAAAAAATAAAAATAAAAACATTTTATTTAAAAAACAAAAATAAAAACATTGTTTATATTTTTAAAAACATTCTTAATGTTTTTATAAACATTCTGGTTAATTAAATTTGCGTTTTTGCGGTTTTTTAAAAAAATAATTAAGTTAATGGTTTTAACTTTATGACAACACGGAAATGTTGGATGAATGTTAAAAGTAATTAAAAATGACGTAATTTGTTGTCAAAAGAATCATTTTACCTTCCGTACTCTCAAAGCCAACAATATTATATAATTTATATATATATATATATATATATATATATATATATATATATATATATATATATATATATATAAATTTAAAAAACTATATAAACTTTAATTTTTATAATACAGTTAGGCTAAAGTTTATTTTTCATTTAAAAAATCTAAATACTTTTGTTTTCTCGATTAAAAACGCATTAACGCGTGTCATAAAATTGCTGTCTAGAAGTTTTAACTAACATACTTTAGTATACCGCATTGCGCAATACCAATTATGCAAATAATGATTTTTGGCAACGACTTAATTTGTCATATTGAAATTTACTATACATAACCCACAATTTTATCGATATTTCTTTTTTCGCACTATCACTCTACTATTCATATTGTTTTAAAAATATCAATATCAATATCAAAAATGGCATGTAAAAGATCTTCAATGAACCTTCGGAATGCAACAGCTTTCTTCAAAGCTCTAAACGGATGGGCCAAGTTGCAACGGTAATTACATTTCATTTGTTTGATCTATATATAGAACTCTAATAATTTAACTTGCATTTTCCTCTTTTATTTTAGTTTTTATTATGCTACCGTAAACCGGGGTTACTTTGAACGTTTTTGAGATATTTTTACTTGCTTTTTCCTAACTATTGACAATATTTAAAATTTAACAAAATGAATATAAGGGCTAAGGTTAACTCACGCATAATTCAAATTCAAAATATTATTTAAATAATATTAATTTAAACAGTTTAGTATTAATTTAAACAGTCATTTAAAGTTCTTTTAAAATTATTTTCTTGTAATACGATATTTATGTTTTATAAAATGAGTTTTTTAAAATCATTTTATTATTTTTAAAAACCCTTTTTTGCGTTACCATTAAATAAAATGTTTAAAAAAAGTTGTCACAGACTTATTATGTCAAATGTTGGTTGTTTCCTAATTATTGAAATTCCATTTACTATAAAATTTTTTGGTATTATATTCTTAGTTTTAAATAATAATGGTCTTGTTTAAACGCATCAACGTTTTTGCTTTTGTATAAAACCAAAAACGTTGATGCGATTCTTAAAAACGTTAAATTGCTGAAAACCTCAATAATGATACAATAAAAAGCTTTAATTTTGTCGTTTAAAAGTTAAATATGTTGAAGTGCCTAATACAGTAGCGTTTAAGCTAGCTAGAAGATTACAAAAAGTCTATAGCTATTTGATTGCTACATATCGCAGCTTTTTTTTAGCTATCTATATTTTAGCACGGAATGTCGATAGTTTTTTATACAGTTGTAGTTTCGGCCCACCTTTGAATGTGAGCATTTTTAAACTAACTCAATAAATTATTTTTATTGCAATCAATGTATTATTGTAATAAAGCATTGCATAAAATGTGTTGAGTATTTAACTTAGGTAAAGTTGAGTTGATTATGAGCTGTATTTATTATGTTTTCTTTTGTCCTTTTTTAGTAACAGATTTTTGTATATGTCAAGGATTAACCTTTTTTGGATATTTCCAGAATTCTGGAAATTTTTGTAACTTTTTTTTTTCTGGATATCTAAAACATTTTCTATACTTAAAAGTTTAAATACATCTATTTGTTCTATAAGCTTTTTCACTCATCACTCATAAAAAAAAAAAAAATAAATAAAAATCTCAGCTATAAGCAAAAATAAGAGGAAAATAAGAGAAAATATTTTCCGGGTATTTTACCCAAACAAATTTCCGGATTTTTAAAATATTGCATGGACAATCTATGATATGTATATTGTATAAAGCTATGATTGTATGTATATTGAAAAAGTTATTTTTTTTTAGTATATTCTTACTGCAGAATCAGAAGTAGAAATTGATTTTAATACATCAAAAAAAAACACAAGAAAACTCCTTTAAGTCAGCAAAACAGAAAGAGAAAAAAAAAATGTATTTTTGAAGAACCTCCTTTACCATCATTACCATCGTGGAAGCCACCAAAGCTTCCTGATTCCGATTCAGTATACATTTTAAAATTTTATCCCATTCGTAAAAATAATAATTTTTTTTGTTTCATTTTTATGGTTTATTTGCTTTTTTTAGTTATCATTTTTAAATAAAAAAAAAAAAATTAAAAAAGTAAAATATAATCAGAATATTGTGAATGTATTTATAATCATTGTTAATCTTGTTCAGAACTTTTTGTCCGTCTCTGCCTCAATGGATCAAGTAGATGACTTGCCAGTTACACAGATAGTGTTTCCATCAGAAATGCAGTCTGTTTCACAAGTTCAACCGTTACTGCATTTATCTTCTTCCTTTTCTTTACCATCTCAAAAAACTGGGATAGACCAAATAAATAACTTTATTCGGAAAGCAAATGTTGAACCCAATGCGGTAGTGGTGTAGTGGTAGAGCGCTCGCTTCATAAACGAGTGGTTCCGAGTTCGATCCCCACCACGTCCCTGGTAGTACCGCGCTCAACTCGTTTCTCCGCGCAGCGGCCTTGTTCGTCAAGGTTCGTGTTTCGGAGTTATAGAGTTGAGAGAGGGTTATAGCCACAAATAAGTAGCCTCCTCGTCTGTAGTGGCCTTCTCGGTCTTGAGGAGGTGAATTAAAATAAAAAAAAAAAAAATACTGTTGAAGGCATTCAATTTTTAGTGAACTCCATGTACAGAAAACTTTGTGGGTTGGAAACAGAAATGCGTTCCATGCGTTCAATTTTAGACACTAATCATGGTAATAAAGAAAATAATAATATAGATTATTTACCAGCTAATTCAGTTGAAGAGTTTGACTCACTAGAAAATAAAATAATTAACTCTAATGATAAAGATATCATTTGCAGAAAGTTAAAGCAAATTGATGGGAGAAATGTAAGTGACTTTTTAAAAAATGCTTTAAAAACTTGTTTATTTTTTTTTTTTTTTACAACTTTTTTAGCAATTATTTTCGAAAATTGATAAAGATTTAAAAAAAAACTAAAATTTAACAGAAATTTTATTCTATTATCTTTTTAAATATCTTTTGAAATTATTAATTTAATTTAGACAAAATCATATAGTTGTTAATGACTTTTTATTTTTAAAAGTAATCTATAACTTTTCTTTTAACATTTTTTAATGGCTTTAACATTTATAACTTTTTATGGAAACAAGTATTAACATTTTGTATTTAATTTGTTATAAATGCAATCTTATTTTAATGGTTATAATTCATTCCCCTGAAAAATATAGCACGCGATTCTTTGAGCATATCTTCTAACCTAGCCGAGATTTTCTAGCCAAATCGATGTCATTGTCGTAACGACTTAATGCTAGCTATTCGCTAGCTGATTTAGCTAGCAATCGTCGTGGCCATACCGCTGTGTTTATCGTAACGACTTGTCGCTAACTTGTTTAGCTAACGGATCGCTAGCTTATAAAGCTAGCGATCCTCGTGGCCAAATCGCTGTCTTAATCGTAACGAATATCGCTAGCTATTCGCTTGCTTGTTTAGCTAGCGGATTGCTAGCTTATAAAGCTAACGATCCTCGTGGCCAAATCGCTGTCTTAATCGTAACGAATATCGCTAGCTATTCGCTAGCTTGTTTAGCTAGCGGATTGCTAGCTTATAAAGCTAACGATCCTCGTGGCCAAATCGCTGTCTTAATCGTAACGAATATCGCTAGCTATTCGCTAGCTTGTTTAGCTAGCGGATCGCTAGCTTATAAAGCTAACGATCCTCGTGGCCAAATCGCTGTCTTAATCGTAACGAATATCGCTAGCTATTCGCAAGCCAATTTCCCACCGGGAACTATACCTTTTGTCAGCAGTAATTTACAAATACTTCTAGTATTTTTATTAATATTACTATATTGCTGCTTACATATATATATATATATATATATATATATATATATATATATATATATATATATATATATATATATACATATATGTATATATATATATATATATATATATATATATATATATATATATATATATATATATATATATATATATATGTATATATATATATATATATATATATATATATATATATATATATACAAAATATATAAATATATATATATAAACATATTTTTATCATTTTTATAATAACACACACACACACACACACACACAAACACAGTGGCACACATGTATCAGTGGCGGATTGAGGTTTAGTGTCGCGGGGGGGCCAAGTCAATGAATAGGGGCAACCGGGGTTGTCTTCAGTAATTTGATCTTATAATTATTTTTTTTGATTGTTTTAGGGGGCGCCGTTAGACCGCTCTAGGAAGGCGTGGGGGGAGGGGGGTTGCAGCTTGCCCCCCCCCCCACGCCTTATACTAAATCCGCTTCAGATATGTATATGTGTGTTTGTGTGTGTGTGTGTGTTTTATTATAAAAATGATAAAAGTAGTCTAATCAACAAATAATTTAGTGCTGTTATTACTATAATTACTACTAGTATATATATATATATATATATATATATATATTATATATATATATATGTTTAAAACTTACCATATTTATATTGAGCAGCAAATATATGTATATGTATATGTATATATATATATATATATATATATATATATATATATATATACATATATATATACATATATATATATATATATATATATATATATATATATATATAATATATATATATATATATATATATATATATATATATATATATATATGTTTAAAACTTACCATATTTATATTGAGCAGCAAATACCAAATTGCAATAAACCAAAGCTAAAATCTAAAAGTCACAAAAAGGTTATAATTTAATAAAAAAAATCTGAAAATATACCTCAGAATTAATTAAAAAAGTAACTTCAATAAAAAATCACTTAAAAATACCTTTACATCATTAATTACTAATTTAACTATATTTATTCAATTAACTAAGTGTGCTATAGAGGTGATATTGGTTAAAACATTATTTGTTAATTAAATAAATTTAAAACAGTTAAAGAACTGATTTTTATACACTAAGCATTTCTCAAAATAATGAATAGAAGGCATTTAAGGTAAGAAAGAAATTTGGAAAATGTAAGTTGCGATGGTTTGTTTTTGGCCGTAATTCATAAAAATATTATTTCTGCTTATCTAAAATTATAAGAAACCGAATTCACTTTATTAATGTGGAAGATACTCCCATCGCACTCCATATAATAATAAAGTATATAAAAATTTACTAATAGTTCCTTTTTGAGCTAAATTAATTATATTTGTGAGTAAAATATTTGAGAATATATTTGATTCTAAGAGTACAAAACTGGATTGGGGAAGAAATAAAAATCACTTATCTGGGATTCGCACAGAAAAAAGGCTGGGTGAATAAAAATGAGCAATTGCTTTTACTTAGTAATTGGTTAGCTTCTTTAGGGAAGTGGATTTTGTTCTCTACTTTTTAATATTTTTATTAGAGATCTTCCAACTGTCTCTAATTCTCATACAACTCAGTTTGCTGACGATATTACACACTCTGAGGATGATTTGGACCCTTATGCTCGTACAACTAAATTGGAACATACTTTATAAAATAGACTTTGTAAAACAAAACTTTATAAAACCAAAGACTTCTGTACGTCCTAAATTCGTCAAAGACATAGTTTATAGTGTTTAAGAATCCTAGAAAGAAACTACCGGAGAATCTACTATTGATAATAGACGGCAGTGTAATCAATCCAGTCAAATCAGCTAAATTATCATCTTACCTTTAAATTAGCATCTTAACATTGGTCCTCATATAGATAATGTTAAAAAAAATGTCATGGTATCTTGGGAGTTCTCTCTCGAGCCAGTCAATACCTATCTCGGGACCTTCTGAGATTGGCTTACATATCATTAGTAAGGTCTCAGCTTGAGTATTCTAGCGCAATTCTCTTATCTGCGGCACCAACTTAGTTAAAGAAACTAGACATTGTTCAAAAAATTGCATCACGAATTATTTGCGGTGCTAATCGAAATGCTCATTCAGCCCCTTTTCTTACGGAATTAAAACTGGATTCGCTAAAAAATAGAAGAGAAAAGCATGTAATTGATCTTGTTCATTTTGTTATAACAAGAAACTGTCCACCAGTTTATTACAACCTATTTGGAGAAAGTGCCGATGGGGAAACTTATAATGAAGTCCGGTCTCGTACTAAAATTGGTCAGAGACGTTTTGTAGTAACTGGCCAACAGATATTGAAAAATTATTAACCGTTCTGTAAGAGAAATAAAAATAAAAAAAAAATACAAAATAGCAAAAATACAAAAAAATAAAAAATAAAAAGTTAACTAGATAAAAAAAAAAAAAAAAAAAAAAACTGCAAATAGAACATTCTGCAAAGGCATTGGTGGCTATCTGTAATCGGGAGGGGAAAAAAGGACTCCAGCAATAACTCGAGAAGCGGAAGAAGGATCGGTTATATTAGCTATTGTAAATAAAACTTTAATATAAATTAACGGCAATGTATCCAGCTCTTATCGAATATAAAAAAGAAATATATAAAAAAAAAAGTTTTACGTGAATAAAAACTTTAGCAGTTTTGCTAAAATATTTACGCACAAAGTTAAGCAATATTTGCGCAGCTTTACGTGAAAAAAAAAACTTAAGCAAAATTGCTTAAGTTTTTATTTACGTAAAGCTGACCTATTACTGAGTAAAAGCAATTGCTCATTTTTATTCACCCGGCCCAAAGTTTACTGTGTTTCTATTTTTATATCTTTTTTCTTATCGAACTTATTTTTAGTTTAGTTTTATATTTGCATTTTTATAATATTGTTTGGATAACAGCTATATTTGTGAATAAAGTTTTTTATATTTTAATTATTTTAATTATTAGACCAATTGCTCGGATCCAATAGGTTTTTTAGTTAAATTATGAAAGTACAAAACAGAAATGTTTTATATTTCCATAGTTAAATCAATCACTTTATCGTATGAAATTAGGATTGTTATCATTAATACAAATTAAATATTTTAGAAAATTAATTTCGATTTAAGTAAGTTACATCAGTAACTCTACCAGCTTGAGTAATATTTAGCCATTATTAACATTGTAACGCAATTAAGTCATTGAAAAATTCTCGAAAGAAATATATCTTATTTGCTAGTTAGTGATAAAACAGTTACAATAAAAGTGAATTATGCTGTAATAGAATGTGTAAATAGTTCTCATGAACTAGAAAACTAGAATATAAAACTTATTTTCAGCACAACGGAAATTACAATTTCAGCGTAAACATACAATTTCAAACGTGTTGCATCTCAAATGTAAAAAGAAATAGCAATAAAAAAGAGAACTTGACCAGTGAGCTTATACGAAAAGGATAAAAGAATGTATGAAAATATAAAACTTTTACAATTAAAAATCATACAGTATGCTACAATCATTTCGTTGATAAAATACAAACTAAAAATAACTTTTATCCATCATTGTCAAAGTAAGGGTAATTTGAACTTGACATTATATTATGTCCTAATCAAATGGGAAGTGTTAATTAGGGTACCATTGATTACTAGCTTACTAGTAACCATTAGTTTCTAGTTCATTGGTATATTATTGTTAAAACTATATTTTATAAAGTTATTTGGTTGACTATGCAGTTGATTTTCTAAAAAAGTTAATTTAAAAAAATATTATTTAATATCCGTCTTTTTTAAATCTTAAAAGCAAATTTTTCTATTACCTGATTCGTCTATTATTTCTACTAATTCAAATGCTTACCGTTGTTCTATATTGGGCTGTAGCTCAATAACGAGCATTGGTAAAGAAAGAGGAATTTCCTAGTTAAATGCTCTTTAAAAAAATTTAACATTAAACAAAATTTATTATTAATAAAAAGCATCGATATTGTATCTTTGTAGTTTTAAAGTTAAAATTCTTTAAATTTTTGTTAAAATAGTTGTTCAGCTCAACTTTGATTTGTCAATTTTTATTAAAATAGTTGTTCAGCCCAACTTTATTCTTAAATTTTTATTAAAATAGTTGTTCAGCTCAACTTTGATTTGTCAATTTTTATTAAAATAGTTGTTCAGCTCAACTTTGATTTGTCAATTTTTATTAAAATACTTGTTCAGCTCAACTTTGATTTGTCAATTTTTATTAAAATACTTGTTCAGCCCAACTTTGATTTGTCAATTTTTATTAAAATAGTTGTTCAGCCCAACTTTATTCTTAAATTTTTATTAAAATAGTTGTTCAGCTCAACTTTGATTTGTCAATTTTTATTAAAATAGTTGTTCAGCTCAACTTTGATTTGTCAATTTTTATTAAAATAGTTGTTTAGCCCAACTTTGATTTGTCAATTTTTATTAAAATAGTTGTTCAGCCCAACTTTATTCTTAAATTTTTATTAAAATAGTTGTTCAGCCCAACTTTGATTTGTCAATTTTTATTAAAATAGTTGTTCAGCTCAACCTTGATTTGTCAATTTTTATTAAAATAGTTGTTCAGCCCAACTTTGATATGTCAATTTTTATTAAAATAGTTGTTTAGCCTAACTTTGATTTGTCAATTATTTTTCCAGTTTTAAAAAAATAAGGATAATACAATGGATAATACATTAAAATATTTTTGAGATATAATTTTTAACCATTTATTATTTCAACTATTTTAGATTGCTATTTTTATTTTAACTACTTTTATTATATTGTTTAATATTTAAATTTTTATATGGTTCTGGCGACAAGATTGATATGATCTTTTTCCAGATGCCATGTTTATATTATACGACATGTAATAAATGTAAACTGAAAAAGTAAAAAAAAAAAAAAAAAAAAGAACGAGCAAATAATTACTCATTTTATTTAACCCAAACATTGGTATTTTTTAAGTTTAATAAATCACAAAAATAACGTCTTTTATATACTTGTAGCGGTCCTGTTAGTGATAATAAATAACAAATTCATATATTTAAAAAAAAAACTATTTTGAAAAGCTTTTAGCTTTTGTAACGTTTTTTATGTTTTGCACTACCATGTTTGTTGTTTTTTTTAAACAAGAAATAAGATTAGTACTAGAACTCTTTTTATCAAATTCGTAATTGTTGGTGGAAGAGGATTTCTGAAAGTTTCATTGGGAACTATTGAATCGATGGTGGAAAAGTATTTCTGAAGGTTTCATTGGGAGCTATTTAATCGATGGTGGAAGAGAATTTATGAAAGTTTCATTGGGAGCTATTGAGAAAAGATGGTAGCAGTTCTCCTCCATCAAAGAAAAATTTGACAATGAATACATTCAGAGAAAGTATTTGCAATCGTCAGCTAATCATTGTCATGGCATTATTGGCATATTGGAAACAACTGCAAATATGCATGGTTGCTTTTTTTTGCAAACACATGTAATATAAGTTTCTTAACAAAAATCTGAAATTATTTTGTTAAAATCTTTCTTTTTAGAACAGTCATGCTTGATTTTTATTAATTGTTTCAATTTTTGAAAGCTATACATAAAAAAGTTACTCTGTTTCTGTTATAGAATAAAAAGTAAAATGTTAATTATTTTTCCAAAATAAAATAATTAGATTTCAAAATTTATATTTTTGTGATCCTGGCATCATTGGCTTTTATGCCCACCATGCCATTTATTGTGAATTTTTGGCAACGATGCGCATAGAATTTCAGTTATTAGCGGCGTCTCTGACCAATTACAATGCTTTGAAAGTCCGTTTACATGTTCTTTGTGTAACATAAACTTTAAAATTTATGTTACACAAAGAACATGTAAATAAAATTTTGGAATGTTTGTATGTTTTTATAAAGAACCACAATCTACATATAAAATAAATTATAACAGATGATCGATGGTTTTACTTTAATAAACTTCATGATTAGAGTTTTGCTATTTGTTCATTTGTTAACAGTATTGGAAATTAAGAATTAAACTAAAAAACGGATTAGGATTAAGTTAGAAAACGCAGTAGATAAATATAGTAGATATAGTATAAATATATACTAGAGCACCATTGAATTATAGCCGCATTTGACACTATCGCAACATCTTGTATCAGTTAATACTAATGCAAAATTGTTTTTCCTCAGTTGATACTATTGCAACGTTTATAAAATATCTTTCGCGCCATCTGGGTTGAGTGTTCCAGGTTATAAAATGTTCAATTCACTGAACATTTTATAACCTCTATTTAATTCAGCGAATAGTAAATTTAAATTGATTGGTTTATTATTTATTTATTTGTATTTGATATTTATCTTTTTTTTAGCTTAAATGATATTTTAGTTTCTGAAACTCATAAATAATAAAAATCAATTCCATTGATTGAAAACTGTTATAAATAAAAAATATTTTGCTACCGTATCGGTTGCTATTAGGAAACTTGTTATTTTGGCATTAACAGCAACTTTTTTTGCGTGACTAGAGTTTTAGTTGTTTCTCCCCAGCCTCCTGAGCATTTACACTTTGTTCTTCTACTTTACAAGAGACTTACCAATCATTTTATATTTTATTATGATTTTTTTTTTTATTAAGCGACACTATCTCTAAGCTGTTTTTGTTCGAAGGAAACAAATTGTACAAATTATTTAAAAAAAACCTACTTTAAACAAGTTGTTTTTTGAATAATTTTGTAATTTTTGATGTATGACATGAAGATGCTCAAAGAAGAGTTTTAGAAATACTAGCGCAGGTACAGCATTAAGATGAATAACTTCTCCAAAAGCATCCAGGGCTATAGTTGATTAAAAACTGTCTAAACAAAGATTTCAAATTTCAATTTGTACGTCTACATGTTTGATTTATCAACAGTTCTTTAAACTTTAACATAAAAATTGTGTTAGGCAATGTCAAAAATAAAAGAGTTCACGTGAATTACGCATTATTCTTTTTTTCTAAAAATTGAAATCCTACTATCGTTTGCGAGAGGGGTTTGACAAAACTTCCTCTATCGCTATTGTAATAGAAATTTTGCCCATTTTTAATCTTTCCAACATTTATCTACTACTTTTTCTACATCAAATTTACCATAGCACTTACTGTTACCACAAGGCTAAATTTTGTCTTTCAACTCACTGCTGAAAGTTGTGTTTTCTAATTAATATTTTTAGTTTTAAAGTTAGGTAGGCATGGTAGCTTTTATTTATTCCCGGTGGAAAATTGGTTAGGGTCTAGCTTACGATATTCTTAAAAAATAAAGACAGCGATTTGGCCACGAGGATTGCTAGCAAATAAGTTAACAACTAGCTGGTGACAAGTTACTAGCTTGTGATAGCTTTTTGCGGTAAAACTGCGATAGAGGTGTAGTGGTAGAGCTCTCGCTTTATAAGCATGAGGCTTTTAGTTTAAACCCACCGCATCCCTGGTAAGACCACGCCCAAATTATTTCTCCGCTTAACAGCCTTGTTTATCAAGGGTCATATTTCAAAGTTATAGAGGGTTTCAACCATATTTAGATTAGCCTTCTCGACTGTAGTGACCTTCTCGGTCATGAGGAGGTGAATTAACATTCAAAAAAAAGTTGTAACAATAAAACATCAATTTGGCTTGGAGGATTGCATGCTAAAAGAGCTATTAAAAAATTTCATTACATTGTTGTATTACCTGCTAATATTATGCTATCATACTTTTACAATTAATACATATTTTAAATAATTTAAACTTATTTATTTAGGTTTATTAAAATTTGTTTTGATGTTATAGTTAGCTACATACTTATGATCTGTTGCTTTCAATATATCATAAAAATATATCTAGCTAAATTATCTCAATTTATTGTACTCACTATTTTCTTACTCCTTATTCAATTTTCTACCTTTATAAATCTGTTATTCATCTTTGTATGGAATACTATTGATATATTTGGACTGCTAATGATGTTTTTTCTCTTTTAGACATAGTCCAAAAATGCATTGTAAGAATAGTCAGACCAGCTCCAGCTGCCAAGCTTGAGCCTCTATGCCATCATCGTAGAGTTGCAGCTATTTCTTTTTTCTACAATTGCTAACATGATTGCTTTATTGATTTATTACTATGTATTTATTAGGGGAGATTTATAAAAAAAATAATAGAGCACTTTGATATTGATATATATACTTTGAATATTTGTGTATGATATCATGTAACCTACTAAATGAAAAATTTGAATGTCAAATAAATTATTTTCATGACATTGATAAAGTTTCATACCAGCATTGAAAGAAAAAGAATTTAGGTCTTTATGGCAATACCTGAACTACAAGATGAGACAAAACGAAGAAAAACTGGGGGAAAAAGGAGGTCTTTTTAATCTAATAATCACAAGTTGCAAAAAGATTTTTTTTTTAATTAAAGTTGATATCATCATCATCTATTTTATTATCATTATTAAAATGATGATCAAAATAATAAAAAATCAAAATTATCAAAACGTCAAAATCATCATTTTTTGATTTAAAAATCAAAAAATTAAAAAAACCAAAATTAAGCAAGTGTCAAACAAGTTAATATATATGCATGACAATAAAACCAATTTATATTAATAAACTTATAAAAACAACAAGAATAACATCAAGATTAATAAATGATTAGTTACGTCAAGACTTAATATTTTTTTAGTGAAGTTATCATTTTGTATTTAAATGGTTTTTATCTCTAACTAAAAAAAAAGCTCAATATTATTTTATGCTTAGGTTTTTTTATTTTAATTTTTTATTATTTTTTTTATTTTAAAATTATAAATTACGTTTAAAAATACTGGGTCAACGTTAAAAACTGCGTTTTTAACCCTTTATTTCCCACTGACGTCATATAGCGTCATTGACTTCATACAGAAAAAATAGGCATTATGCTGACCATGTTGGGAAAACCTTTGTGCTTATGAGTAAAAGTAGTGTTTTCACGCAATCTTTGCAAACAATCACAGTTATTTCCTCCACATAGTTAGCATACTACCTATTTTTGCTATGTTAATCCAATGACGCAATATGGCATCACTGGAAAATAAAGGGTTAAGAATATGTTTTTAAATATAAATTACGTTAAAAACTGTGTTTTGTATAATATAAACTATTATCAAGAACATAATAACTTATACTAAAACACAGTATTCATAAGAATAAACGACTCTGAAGTATAAAAGGGTGGTACTTTATATATATATATATATATTATATATATATATATATATATATATATATATATATATATATATATATATATATATATATATATATATATATATATATATATTATATTTATATATATATATATATATATATATATATATATATATATATATATATATATATATATATATATATATATACATGTATATATATATATATATATATATATATATATATATATATATATATATATATATATATATATACATGTATATATATATATATATATTTAAAGTACTACCCTTTTATACTTCAGAGTCGTTTATTTTTATGAATTATGAATACATTTTTTTGTGGCAAACAAAAATCTAACTCTTTTATTAAAAGAGTTAGATTTTTGTTTGCCACAAAAAAAAGTAACAAGAAAAAGAGGTTTAGAACCAAAAAGACTTTTAAGGAACTTCTGATACAGTTTTTGGAACAGTTTAAAATGTTTTCAGAAAATGGTCTTGCAAATACCATTTTCTGAAATAATGTTAAAAATAATTTTAAATGTTAAAAAATGAAAGACTACATAGTTCATTTCTTTTGTATACTGGTTCTTATGTACTAAAGATACATACCGAATTAAAAGTATCAATGCATTGGTTATGCATGGATGCTGTTAAATTGATTTGGATAGCTGTAATGTTGAGGCTGTGGAGTATTATGGTTCAACATTCACAACATACAACGTACATAACCTGGTTCGTTTGTTATATAATTTTGAATGACTGCTTCTTGATATGCCTGCTTTTTTATTTAAAAATTGTTGAGTCTGAAATTATTGGTTTTTGGTAAGAAGATGCCACTGGCTTAAATTGTCAAACGTTTAAGTGAAATAAGTAGTAAGGATTGGAAGAAAAAACATCCAACAATGTGACCACTGGTGTTAAAGAAAGCTATTTATTAAAATGACTTTTAATAAATAGCTTTCTTTAACACCACTTTTGGCTTCTTTATTGTACCATGCAGTTCAAGTTATATCAAAATAATGTCTTTGCCAAAATAACCCATGTTAAAAGGAAAACTTCACTGAAATCTGGACTCAAACCTAATAATATTTGATAAATAAACTTTATTTATATATTTAATAAAATATTTTTAGGGGCAGTTTTTCTTCATTAGTTTTGCAGTATATTGAAGAATTGTTTTTTCTATTTTAGATGATGTTGCTAAACAATTTGCGGTCAATAATCTTTTGAAAGACAGTAAACTTAGGTGAATATCAAATAGCAACTTAATCTAAATTTTGGTATTTGTAGTATTTCATTTTGTTTATTACGAATGTGCTTTTTTTTAGGTTCTTGAAAATGCTTACAATTGAATTTGTTTGTAACTTTATGTTTATTCATATAACCTCGTTTCTTAGACTCAAACAAAGAATACGCGAATTTACTATATAATATATATATATATATATATATATATATATATATATATATATATATATATATATATATATATATATATATATATATATATATATATATACATATATATATATACATATATATATATATATATATATATATATATATATATATATATATATATATATATATATATGTATATATAAAATCAGTAGAAACATATATATACATATATATATATATATATATATATATATATATATATATATATATATATATATATATATATATATATATATATACGCAAACTACAAAGTCCATCTTCCGTTGTGTAGTCAATATTTTTATAATAGGTTTTACTTACGCAATTCGCAATTTCTGCCTTCATTTTTCATACAAGATTCATTTCGAAAGTCAATCGTTGTTTGATTAATTTTTTTTTTTTTTTGAACTGATTTTTTTGTTTTCAAAAATTTTAATGAATATCTTACTAAATCAGTTAATGTTTATTTAATTATACCCGACAATATATCATGGTTTTATATTTATTAATAAATGATGGTATATAAATCTAATCCTTTAAAAATTTACGAATATTTTTTAATCATTAAAGTTTAATTATTAAAATCAAAAAACTATTTTTATTTTGTTAAAAAATTATATAGTAAAATGGGGTTCAGAAGAGAAATAGTTTAGAGTTTTAATTAGTCTTTTCTTTTTAAAAGGAAAAATATTTTCAAATTTTTTAAAGTTGAGAAGAATTTTGAACTTTATTTAAATATATACTAATCAAATAAATTTTTTTAATGTTTTTAAGAAACTTTATTTAACTGAAAAAAAAAATTATTTTACTCTACCCATACATATAGCGACCAAAGATTCAAGTTAACGAGTAATTTAAAAACACCTCATTAAATAAAGCAACCAATGATAACAATTAAAAAAACAGCTAATTAATTAAAAAAAAAAGTTCTCTTGTAATGGCATTGATTCGTTGAGGTGTTCTGAAGATTTTTTTGATGCAATAAAAGATGGTGCTTTTTATATATAGCTTTAGTATGCATGTTTGACAAAGCCAAACCTTAAATTTTGAGTTTTTTCACTGACGCTTTTCATTATTTTGACTTGTTAAAGCTTCTCTAAAATATTACAGCACTTTTATACTTGATTTTGTTTGCTGCTGTTGTTGATGTTGGAGTCGTTGTTGTTGCTTTAGCTGCTTTTTTGCTGTTAACATCATTAAACATTTTAGCTACAAGTAATTTGAAAAAAAAAACAATGTTTTAAAATCCAGTGACTATTTGCATACATGTAAAAACTTCATTAGAGTTAAAAAGTTTTGGTTAAAGCATTATTATGAAAAACTTTTTTCTTCAAAAAGTAATTAAAGCCGAAGACTTTGCAACAATTACCAACATCTAGTGCAGTGATCCCCATCTTTTTCGATGCTGCGACCCCTCGATAATACTTGCTAACTTGTAGTGACCTCAAAAATAAAATTAACAAGGTTCCTCGTAAATTACTGCATTTTTGCAATTAAAATGTTTTTTGACATCTAAATTTTTGATTTTATTTAAACTTTATGCTTTAAAGACACCATATTTTTTGTTGTAACTTTTTTTATAATTGATTAATAACAACTTATCAACAAAGCTTTTTATAACTGATTTATTATAACTTATCAAAACTGAAAAAATGATTTATATATTTTTATAGTTGATTTATAATAACTTATCAACAAAACTCAAAAATGATTTATATATTTTTATAACTGATTTTTAAAAAAATGATTCATATATTTTGGTTAATATTCACAAAGGAATAAAGGAGTAAAATGTTGGCATTGCAAACATTTTACTAGGCCTTAACTTTAAAGTTTCAATCGTTTGTGAATATTAGTTGTATAATATATACTGCACAACGCACACTTATAATATTTAAAACTTTACAATTTTTTAGTTGTACATTGTGCAATGTACATTACACAACTAAGAGTCACTCAATCGAAGCTATTAACTTTAAAATTGAAGCTCTACTACATGAAACTTGATAATAAATAAAGTTAGAGAAATGAAAAACTAATTAAGATCAATTATAGCTGCAAAAATGCTAGAATAGCACAGCTCAAAAAAGCGTCAGTGAGAAGACTGTTCTCGCTTCTTTCTTGCTGAATCAGAAATTCTTGCAGCGGTCTTTTGTGAAAAATTTATTTGAAAAATTTTTGAATCACATTTGCGTCTCCTAAAAAAAAAAAATCCTCCATTTACGATATTTTAGGACTTTCAGATTTTGGTGGATAGGGGGGGGGCATGCATACCCCAAGTCCCCCTCACCCTCTTATCCAGGATCTGTCACTGGTTATAGCTACAAAAATATTAGAGTTGCCAAACACAAAAAATAACAGTGAAAAGGCTGTGTTTACTTTTTTCTTTCCGAGTCCGAAATTCTTGAAGCGGTTTCCATTGGTCGAATGAATAATTGTATTGTACGTTGCTTCGGCGTAATGACTGCAGTCGGAGTATGTGTATTACTTAAATTTAAAATGATAAAATGAACCACTAACTGGTGTAAACAAATTTGTATTCAGAAAATTTAATGGCGACCCCTGGCAAATTATAAGGTATCCCCCTCAGGGTTCATGACCCATAGGTTGGGAACCGCAGATTTAGTGGCTGCAGAATGTGTGGCAAAAGAACAAATAAGCAAACTAACAATATATTGTTTTCAAGCAAATGAGTACGACTTGATAGGTTACATGTATCAAGTGCCTACTTATGACTAGTATATGAACACCTATAATTAAAGGTAATTATAGTTAGATTTACTTATATAACTAATTAGAGGCTGGATCATTGCTCAGTTGGTTAGAGCGTCAAATGAAATGTTAAAACCAAGACTATTGTGCAATACGAATTTAATTTTGGCCACCACCAACTAAGCGCCTGAGTAGTATTTCAGTACAAAAAAAATTGGTCAACAACGGACGCTACTTTGGATAAGTCTTTATGACTATTTGTGGGTGTTTCTTACTAAGCCAGCAATATCTTCAAATATAAAAACATTGAATAACAAAATATAACATAAAATTCAAAAAAATATAATAAAGTTCAAATAAAATAAAAAATTTCCAAACATATATATATATATATATATATATATATATATATATATATATATATATATATATATATATATATATATATATATATATATATATATATGTATATATATATATATATATATATATATATATATATATATATATATATATATATATATATATATATATATATATATATATATATATATATATATATAGAAAAGGATATTTTTTTTGAACTACCATGTAATCAAAGGTCCTTCAAAATAAATATTGTCTGCTTGTATTCGACGGACTAGATGTGTACAAGGATCACCAGTTTTTACCAATTCAGCCATTAAACAGGTTTTAGAAGCTTATCAGCATGTCCAGGTTGGAAACAAACGCTGGAAATATTTTCGCGTCATGGTAAGAAAGGAGGCGTGAACTTCCTGGTTAAATGCACTACCGCAATGCTTAGACAGGACCGTTAGGTCTTGTTTGGGCACCTAAATAACAAAATAAAATAAAAAAAGGATATACGTGTAATAGGGGATTTTTTAGGGATCATTTCGTTCTATTGCTGACTTGTTAACCGTTATAACAAAAATAGGTTCTGTTGATAACAAAAGTTGGATAAAGTCTAAGTTTTGTTAATCATTTTATTTCTACTGATTTTGTTCTCTATCTCTATAAATATTATATTCGTCCTGGTATTGAAAACTGTTGTCATAATTTTTAACTAATTTGCTGCTATCTCCCAACGTAATTAGTGTTTGCGTGCAACCTTGTTTGTTTTTTTTTCAATAAAATTTTCAATAAGAAAAATGAATAAGAAAACCTTGTGTTTGACATAAATGCTTTGTTGATACCGCAAAGCATATATGCTATTTGAATGTTAAGTAGCTGTTACGTTGTAGTCAAAGCCTTGGATTAAATAGAAGGAAACAAGAGCATGTTCATTTAAATCCAGTGATTTTTTATTAAATTACCAAGTTTTAATTAAAATGAAACACAAAAGTAAAAATTGTTATTTCGGAATTTAATATTTTAAATTATAAAACTCAAAAGCATATAGTTAATTTGCTTTGTTTAAAAGGTTTTCCTTTTTCAAATACTATCCTTTGGTTGCAAAGTTTATTTTTCCGGTTCCACCTTCAAATCAACGCCATTTTTTTAAGTTTGACTTTTTCAAACGCGATCTTAAATTTTTAAAGTTTCGTTTACGCATTTGCTCAAGCTTTTTTTTATAATCTAATTTGACTAAATCAGACTTCAAAGTCGAACTTCACTCAAGTTCGCTACTTGCATTCGACCTTTAGTTTGGTATTTGTGGTTAAAGAAAAAAAGTAAGTTTAGAAAATGCTTGGTAGCATACTATTTTTAAACTTAAACATAAAAAGAAGTATGTTAAGAAAATTTATTTCATAGACATTAAGCACTCCGATTTCTCTTAATAGTGGTCTGGCATTTGCGTATTTATTTGCAGTTAATATCAAACGGCTAGCTCGTTTTTATATTTTGTAGGTCGTATTTGATTTTGAAAGATAAGTACTTTCCCAGATTATGTTGCAGTAGCTTATGTAGCTATGAATAAATGCAAAATAAATATTTTTTAAACAATTTGTGTTCAGGAGATGTTTTGTTTTATACATAATACAAATAATTTTAGATATTTTATTTTCATTAGTGTGAAATGATTACTCCAGCTAATATGTTCAGGCCCAATTAGGCCCAAAAACCTGATTGAGACATACAATTCTTTTTTTTTTTTATTAAATTTATTTCCAGACCATTAGAAGTTTATTCGGATTCTCGCCCCGTTAATTATGAAGAAAAGAAGAGTTTGAATGTAAAATCTTTTTACGTATAAGAAAAAAAGTCTCTTTAATTAAAAATTTAATGCGCTCAGACTTTTTTTTTTAGTTTATTTAGCAATATTTTCTGGTAAAAACGTCGCTCTACGTAATATATGAGAACACGAAAACTCAAAGAGAATAGTAAAATCCTGTCACCGAGTAAATTTGTAGTAGAGAATTAATCAATTTACACATACTGTTTACGATCGCTTAAATAGCTCTTAAGTAATTTTAGAAAATTACCACAGACTCCATACTATTTTATTTTTTTAATAAGAACCTCATGATCTATCGTATCGAAGGTTTTTAATAGATCTATGAACACAGCAAGAGTAAACGGTGATTTTTCAAACGAATCTGCAATATTTCTCGTCAGATGAAGCTGCGTGTTTTGTGGAACTATTTTTTTAAAACCCATATTGGGTTGAATTTAGTATTTTATTTATAGAAAGATGATAACAAATTTTATTGCAAAGAATCCTTTCAAAAATCTTTAAAAAACTAAAAAGAAAAAAAATTGGACGATAATTAGTTATATTTGATAATTCCCCCTCCCCCCCTCCTTTAAATATTGGTGTAACTTTGGCTATCTTTAGTTGATCAGGAAATATATCTTGTTTTAATAAACAACTAAAGACCTGAAAGAGTATAGTTTTTATGATCTTGTAAGAACCAATTATAATGTTACCATTTATTTAATCTGGGCCTATCGCTTTATTGATTTTTAGTATTTTGTAAGCACATTCAAACTCTTTAACGGAAAGTTCAAAGTTATTAAGTATAGAATTTATCGGAAGATTAAAATCATTTATTATGTTAGATTATATTTGGAATATTTTTTGCTAAACTTGGACCAATAGTTACAAAAAAATTATTTACTTAATTTGCTATGTCTTTAGGTTTATATAAAAAATCATCATTGTTTTTAACAAACTTTGATAATTTGCATTTTTTAATTTTTCGATTGCGAGTATTTCATTTAATATTTGCCACGTGCGTTTAGCATTATTCTTAAACTTTTCTTATATGTTTGAGTAGTATTTTTTTTTTGTTTTTTTTTTTGATTTTTAAAATAGCTTTACATGATTTTTATAAATTCCTTATTTTTATCTGTTTTTTATTGAAGGTAATTTTACTTCATTTTCATTAAAATCAATGTCAATTTCCAAATCTATCAGACTATTTTGAACAGCATCTTTAAGTTTTAAATTTTTTTTTCAGCATGCTTTATAAACTACTCCATCTTGTTTTACAGTCTAAAATTAAAGAAAGTTCTTTTCCGACAGTTTTTTAACGTATTTTTTGCAGTAGTTTATCATTTTTGGTTGGTAATTTTCTGAAAATTTTTACAACTTTCCGAATTTTTGTAATTAAAGAGTTTTTTTATTAGATGTCCATTCATCTGTGGTAAGGCTATAAGCTTTTTTATTGAGCTTATTCTGTGAAATTTCCTTTACAACTTCCTTCTTTAATTTACCGGCATAACCCATTACTTTTTTGTGAATGGATTTGGGCGATTTTATTAACTCTATGTACCCTTTTGTTTTTAGTAACATCTTTAAATTTTCAGATGTACAAAATATTATTGAAAAGAATGCCATCTTGTGTAATCATTCTTGAAAGTACAATTTCAAAAGAATCGTCTCTTTTTTGATAAAAAAAAAAATTAGTTTTTGATGCTATTGCAACTGCCGTTTCTTTTGCGCTTTCTTTTTTTAAACATAAATCAGAGTCGTTAAGTTTACTCAAGCATTAAGTTCAAACAAAAGAATGCTTACACTTTTATATTTTTAATTTTTAATCTATTGAAAAGAAAAGAAATAGCTTATTTAATATTTATATTAACTTCTTCATTAGATAAAAATATTTAGCAATTAGAAATTAAAATAATCCTTTCATAGCAAAAAGCCTGATTTACCGGTAAATTAAAAAAATTTACCGGTAAAAAACTTGAAGTATTTACCGGTAAACCGATAACCAGTATTACAATCCCTATATGTCGCCAATTATGTAATTTAATTTCTATTCTATAGTACATTTTTTTATAATATCAGTAACTAAAAAGGACTTGAAACTATTTATTTCACCAGATGATGGGCGATAACAGCAACTCAAAAGTATATTTTTAGTTTTTTTGGCTAAAATTTAAATTGTTAAAACCTCTTTATCAGCATCAGACTTACCTAATTATTATTACTAACTGTTAAAACCTTTTTTATCGGCATCAGGCATCAACTTTTTACCTGAGCACATTAATAACATAGTATCTCTATCGTGATGTAAGCATAAAAGTTTTCTGCCGCTGTTTTGACGTTTTTAGAAATTTTAAGCATCTTTCTTCTTTTTGCTTATTATAGTATATTATATCTTTATGAATTTTTTTTATTTATTTATTTTTTTATTTATTCAAAATAAGTTTTACAATATAAGAATGGATAAGATTCATAAAATACATATAGTAAACGTTACAAACTTTGTTAGCGTTAAAATAAGAAGAACGCGGATACTCGCAGAAGATCATAAGATCTTGTCATCGAGAACCGCCTAAACAGATTTTAAATAAAAAATAATCCTCGAATAATTCATATATAAATATTCACACTTAAATAAAAATATAATTTTTTACACATTTAATTCTATAAAAACATACAAATATATATACTTCTATAAAAACATACAAATATATATATAAGAATGTTTTCGATTTTTAAAATTAATAAGTCGTGCAACATGTTTCTGTTGGCGATAAAGTGGTTCTAGTTTAGTTTTGCTAACACTACCCCAAGCCGCATTAGCATAGTTTAGATGGCAATGAATAAAAGAGTAATATAACTGAACAAAAGTATGTCTATTTAGCATGTTTCTTATTTTGAATAGTATTCCTATACTTTTGGAAATTTTAGATGATAAGTTTTCAATGTGTTTTTTCTATGTCACATTTTCATCAATAAAAACTCCTAAAAAATTTGTAGCCGTTACTTTTTTAATTTGCATGTCATCTATAGAAAGAGCAGGCAATTCACTTGGTAGAAGATACTTTTTGTAGCATGGATGAAAAAGAGACCATTTTGTTTTTTCAATATTAAGAGAAAGCTTATTTAATTTAAATCATTCAGAAATTTTAATTAATTCTATGTTCATACTTTAAAATAGTGTTGCTATGTTGTTATGAGATAAAAAAAAGTTCGTGTCGTCAGCAAACATAATTGTCATTAAATTAGATGCTTCATAGAGATCGTTTATGTATATGAGAAATAGTAGTGGTCCTAGGACAGACCCTTGGGGAACTCCACATGTTATATCTAACAATTTTGATTTCGATGATACGTCATAGTGAACAAATTGCTTTCTATTGCTTAAATAACTTTTTAAAAGCTTCAAAACATTGCCAGAGATTCCATAATATTTAAGTTTTTTCAATAGAATTTTATGATCAATCGTATCGAAGGCTTTAGACAAGTCAATAAAAATGCCTAAAGTAAACTTGGAATTTTCAAATGATTCAATAATATATTGTGTTATTTGAAGTATAGCGTGTTCAGTGGAGTTATTTTTTTTAAATCCATATTGATTTTTGTATAGGATATTATTTTGAGAAAGATGATTCAAAATTTTATTATAAAAAATTCTCTCTATAATTTTTGAGAAAACAGAGAGAACAGGTAATTACTAACATTAAGTTAGTCTCCACCTTTAAATATTGGTGAAACTCTAGCTATTTTTAATTCATCAGGAAAAATTTCTTGTTGAATTGAATATTTAAATATTTTAAAAAGGATATTTTTTATGATATCATAGGAATAAATAACAATGTTTTCATTGATATCATCAGGACCGACTGCTTTATTTTGCTTTAGCATTTTAAAAGCTCTATCAAATTCATCAAAAGACAATTCAAAAGAATTTAGACAAGATACTAAAGGAAAACTACATCTGTTTATTATTTGAAGTAAAGAATTCATTCATTTTATTTGCTACCACTCTCGGATCATAAAATATTTTATTATCAATTTTAATAGCTCTAGGTAGAGAGCTAGTTTTCTGCTTGTAATTTCCCTTATAATTTGCCGCGTTTGCTTTGAATTCTCTTTATAGTTTTCTAATAAATTTATATAATATCTTTTTTTTAAATTTTTTCTTTGGATTTCAAATTTTTTAGCGTAATTCTTATAAATTGTCTTACTTTCTAATGTTCTTGCTTTTAAATACTTTATATACAATTTTTGCTTAACTTTAGAACTTTTTCTGAGATCTTTTGTAATCCATGGTGACGTGAAATCTTTATTTTTTTTTAGTATTTTATGTTGAGGAAAATTAATATCATAAATTTCAAAAAATGTTTTTAAAAACGAATTATAGGCTAAATTAGGATTATTAGAATCTATGTGTTTCAATGAAGTAAAGATAATTGTTCCTTATCAAGGCTCAAGGTTAAAATTTTTTATGGAGAAAAAAATAGGAAAGTGATCAGAGACGTCACTTTTAATAATACCTTTTTTTAAAGATAAGTTAAAAACGTCAGTTGTAATTATATTATCTAATATAGATGATGATATTTTGGTAGGCTTATTTATTAACGGTATCGCTCCAATTTCAAAAATGCCATTGTAAAATTTTTTAATGTTATTATTAGTATGGTATTCAAAGCAATTTAAATTAAAAACACCAATTATGTAGTTTAATTTCCTTTCGTGGATACTTTTTTAATTATATCATTATTTAAAAATGCATTAAAATTCTCAACTACGCCATTTGGTGGGCGATAACAAGAACTTAAAATTATATTTTTGGTATTTTTAGTTGAAATTTCAATACTTAAAACCTCTTTATCGCCATCAGAAATACTTAGGTCTGGCCTGTTAATAAACCGCAAGCATTCATTCACGTAAAAAATAACACCACCACCTTGCTTTTTATTTTTACGCGCTAAAGAAATTAAATTAAAACCTGGAAGATGGAGATTTGAATTTTTAACATCGTCAGAGCAGCACCATATCTCTGTAATGCATATTATGTTAAAAATATTAGAAGTTTCTTCTATATTACCATGAAAAGTATCAAAATTTTTTTTTGAGCTTCTTATATTAAAAAGAATAACATTAAGAAAATTCCCTTTAAGAAAATCTTTTAATTCATTGTTATAAAAATAAGAGCAGTTTTGCAGAGCACCTGCTTCACTAAAATAATTTATGTCAGGATCGGATTCATTATCAAGTTAAAAATTTTTAGTTTGAAAAAAGTTAAATGAACTTGACTCGAAACTATTTTGTAGGTTTGAATCCATTTTAGAATTTAGAATTTAAATAATTTTATAACTATGGAATGAAAATAAAATTTACTTAAAATCGCGTGTGAATAATTTATTATAAATGTTATGTATATAACATTTGATGTATATAACATTAATCGAACTTTCAAAATGTTTAATTTTATATTTTAGAAAGTTGGAAAAGATTTAAAAAAAAATATGTGCTAGCGATAAGATTTAAACCCTCGCGTTGAACTTCGGTAGCGCAGTGAGCTAAGGGGTCGTCTATAAACTACGTCACGCTCTAGGAAGGAGGGGGAGGGGTAGTGGTTTTGTAATAACTCAAACGTGACTTGTTACTAAAGTGTTACGATGTTGTGACTAAGAGGAGCGGGGGGGGGGGGGAAGGAAGAGGTAAAAAACAGTCGAAAATTCAGTAACGTTATTTATGAACGACCCCTAACCACCTCAACCACTAAGGCACACTAATCTGCCGAAATTAAAAACTATTTAATAACTAAATAACTTTATCAATCAAAATTAAGGATGTATTGCCGCAATGCAATTTTTAAATAAAACTTTATAAAAGTAAAAATATTTATAGAATTTCAAAAATGTTTTATTTTGTATTAAATTAGAAAAAAAAAAAAACTTAAAAAAAATGTGGTAATGCAAGGATTTGAACCGCGTCATTTCACTAAAGAACGCTACTAACTACCCACTTCGGACACTAAAACGTATTGTTTGTAGAATATTTAAAAAATATTTAAAAAACAAAAGACTTTATAAAACGGCAGATTGCTATATATTAAAATGAAGGAGATAAATGCTATAAATTAAAATGGAGATGTTGCCGCAATTTTAAAGTAAAAGTAAAACTGTTAAACCTGATGTTTTAACATTACATAATTTGAAGTTATCTAACTAAGATTTTAAAAGATATTCACATACATTTTCGTTCGTATTTTTTTAATCCAAAGTTCTGCGACTCTTTCTCACCATTAACTCGTGTATAATGACTGCTGTAAGTTCTGTGCAAACACACACGGATGAGTAATAGCAGCGGCAGCAGCAGCAGGTGTAGTATAGCATTGAATATAGCAAATAAATGTTTTTTTTTTAAATATTTTATCTATAGCAAAAAGTTAACCTTTTTTTATAAAAATTTGCTTCTTTTTGGTTTTCTAAAATAACATTTTTAAGTA
Source organism: Hydra vulgaris (assembly GCF_022113875.1). Lineage (NCBI taxonomy): Eukaryota > Metazoa > Cnidaria > Hydrozoa > Anthoathecata > Hydridae > Hydra > Hydra vulgaris. Next base: position 30,235,266 of record NC_061157.1, read on the forward strand.
GAGATATGAGTTCCACTCAAATAAAAAAAGTATATATAAATAAAAAACTCAAACAAAAATAATCAAATTTTAACCTGCGTGTTAAAGTTTTGAAATAGCTGCAGCAGTCAGAGAAAAACGTATCATTGAGCGTACTGCCTCTAAGACTTATAAGGTTCCTAAATGCTTTTCGCAAAATTTTCTCAATAGAAAAACTCAGATGGGTGCACGCCCAGGACGTTTTACAAAACTTAGAATTGAAGATGAACTAGGGTTAGTTCAGTATGCATCGAAACAAGCTTCTATAGGTATTGGTTTTGGAATACGCCAGTTTATGAAATATGCTGGTGATATGGTGATAAAGGGGGGAATCTATTCAAGAATGGTCTGCCATCAAAAAAATGGTGGTCTTTATTGAAAAAAAGGCATCTCCCAGTGGGCATCGAAACAAAAAAAGACGTCTTTTGATCGTTCAAAAGACGTCCAAAACGTTCAAAAAACATCTAAAACATTCAAAAGACATCTAAACCGTGGATAAGACGTTTCAAAATTGTCTTTTTTACGTCCGTGTCCACTGGGCCAACTCTTTGACTAAGAGTTATCTACCAAAACCTAGTGATCTTCTACGAGTCTCCGCATTCTTTATACTAACAAAAATGAAAAACTCTTAGTGTTTATATAATATATTAAGATTTATTTGTAATACAAATTTATACTGAAAATGAAAGATAAAGAAAAAACAAAAAAAAAGCAGTAGCGACTTTTAAATAAATTTTAAGTCGAACATTTCGCCTCAAAATAAACAATTTTTTCAAACAAAAATTGGATTCGTATACGCGAGTTCTGGTACAAGGTGAACTAATTTTGGATGTAGTGGATTTTGTATCTAATTTTATATCTTGCTGTCTTTTAAATGCAGCAATAGTATTCTTCCGATCATACATTTTTACGGGTATTCAAGTAACTTGTCATTTCTATCAACACTAGAATATAAAAAAAGTCTTCATTACACGATCAATAACAACTGCTTCACTTGGTGCTAAAATGTTACTACAAATAAAACATAGTAATGTGACATTTTTAAAAAAGTATTAAACACCACAAATTGTAATAAGTAGGGCTGTTAATGGCGGGTTTTGGGCCTATAATAACAAAACCCAGACTTGGTTCAAACGGGACGGGTCTGGATCTAAATTAACTTAATATTAATAAGAAACGTTGTTCAATAACCACACGTATCCGCTGCAAACATTCATAAAAAGTCATAAGAAATATTGTCTAAGATAAGCTACATTTAATATATTGTGATAAAATACTTCTAGCGTTAATAAATTAGCTTAAAGAAGGAAACTTATTTAAAAAAATTTATCAACTGTTTTTATTAGCAGGGGTCATAAAATGGGCTATGAAAAAAAATTACACACAGAAAATAATAATAATATTAATGCACTAGACTAAATTAATAGTCTTAAGTTTCTTTTTTATTATATCAGAATTATAAAAACTTAATGTTAACTAAGTTTTTACGGTTAAAGAATAAGTAAACCCCCTTAAACTTAATGTGTATAAAAGATCAGAGAAAAGCCGCAGACACATATTTTATGGTATGCAGTAAAATGCATTAGTAGAAAAAAAAAAAAAAAAAAAAATTTAACCTTTAGCCTTGAATAACTTTTTTTGCTAATATTTTATTTGTGGCAATGTCCCCAACATCTGCACCAATTTTTAGCTCTATGCGAATGCTATTGTAAATCTACCACTATTTTGTCAACTTTCTTGACCGGACTTAAACTTAAAGTAAGTTTTAGATACTTAAAACCAGAAGTTACATAAAAAACTAATAAGAAAATGTTTTATTTGTAAACATTTTAACTGACTTAGTCTCTCCTTAGTCTTACTTAGTCTTACCTTAGACTTAGTCTATTATGTTGTTTTATAAATGATTATGAAAAAGCAGGACTGTTTTACATGGAGAAAAAAAAACAACAATTTATACAAAAAATATTTTTATTGATATATATATATATATATATATATATATATATATATATATATATATATATATATATATATATATATATATATATATATATATATATATATATATATATATATATATATATATATGTATATATATATACAGTCACGGATAAAATTAAGTAACATTGTATATGTTATGTAAATAAATACATTTATAACTTTTTATAATTCCTTGCAAAAGTTAATCTATTAAACAAAATTAGCTATCTCACAAATTTTTTTTCAAAAATAAATGTGACAAAAGTAAGAAACATTTGAGTTTTTATTATGAAATATAATGTTTTGTCAATAGCTATTTATTAAAAATGATTATTATTAAAGAGGTTTTGTTAAATTTATTAAAAATAAGCATTTTAGACTTTATTTTTTCGGAATTTATTTTTAGAAAAAGTAAAACTAACAATAATAATGGTTCATCATCAAAGTTATTCATTGGACATCCGATCTCGGGTCATTTGTGATCGAAAAAAGGGCCTAACCTACAAGCAATGTGCAGAAAAATATCAAATATCGATAAGTGGTGTTAGAAAGATGATTATAAAATTTGAAACAACTGGTTCTGTTGAAAATCAGAAAAGATTTGGTCGCCCCCCTAAGACTTCAACAAGAACTGATATGCTAATTGCGCGAATAGCAAAACAAAATTCAACAATAACCTCAAGACAGATTGTTGAAAATCTTAAATTAAATGTTTCCAGTCGAACTGTACAGAGAAGACTTAATTCAAGTGGTTTAATAAACCGTCTTCAAAAAAGTAAACCCCTCATTAGTGGTATAAACAACAAAAAACGCTTAGCATTTGCAAAACTGCATATTAACAAGGATGAGGCATTTTGGAACTCAGTGTTATGGTCTGATGAGAGTAAATTTCAAATATTTGGCTTTTAAAAACGACAAAGAGTTTGGCGCAGACCTTGTGATGCACTCTTAGATAGAAATCTTAGAAAAACTGTCAAGCATGGAGCTGGCTCAATTATGGTTTGGGGATGCTTTGCTTCAAATGGTGTGGGAAGACTGGTGAATGTTGAAGGTATAATGACAGGACAATTGTATGTTGATTTGCTTTCCAAACATTTATGTCAATCCGCTAAAAAATTGAATTTAGATCGCAAGTTCTTTTTTCAACAAGACAATGACCCCAAACACACCAGCAAAGTGGCACAGCATTTCCTCAAAAAAAGTAAAGTTAACATCCTTAAATGGCCACCACAAAGCCCGGACCTTAACCCCATTGAAAATTTATGGGCAATTTTAAAATCTAAAATACCTCCTTCAAAACGAACAAATAAAAAAGAATTTTTTGAGGTTCTGAGTGAAACTTGGAATTCAATTGGTACTGACGTCACGTCAAAGCTTGTAAAAAGCATGCCAAGACGTTTAGAAGCAGTCGTGAAAGCAAAAGGTGGTGCAACAAAGTACTAAAATGAAAATCAGACATGATATTCTTGTATTTTTAATATATATTACTGACAAAACATTATATTTCATAATAAAAACTCATAATAAAAAAAGATGTTTCTTACTTATGTCGCATTTATTTTGGACAAAAAAGTTGTAAGATAGCTAATTTCGTTTAATAGAGTTACTTTTGCAATGAGTTATAAAGAGTTAAAAATAGATTTTTTTTTCTTTAGAATCAAATTTTTAAAAAAACATAAAGTTATTGCAGTTGCGTAGATCCTGACTTAAATAATTTTGTTTTTATTGTTCGAGTTTCGATTTTATCAATGTTACTTAAATTTGTCCGTGACTATATATATATATATATATATATGTATATATATATATATATATATATATATATATATATATATATATATATATATATATATATATATAAATATTCTGCTTCCTCTTGTTTCTAATGAATAAAAAATGAGACACCTAAAAAACATACCTAATTATTGGTATTACTATTTCGAAAATGAAAAATATTAATATACACCGTTTAAAAAAATTTACGATACAAAACTTACAATTCTCAAATAACTTAGTAATTGTGTAAAAGAGTGCAATTTTGATTTAGCTTAAAAAAAAAAATAGGTTAAAAAATATGAAAAAAATTTTTAAATATTGATAATATTTGAACGCACTTTAAATAAGATTTTTTATAATATTAAAAGTAAATTATAATGTAAATAAAATATATAAAAAATATATTTTATTGCATTTTATGCTAAGTATAAATGTAAAAACATTTATTTGGGTTTTTTAAATGTGGCTGGAACGAATAACTGCAAAAACAGCGTATATTACTTGGACTGTTTAAATATAACAGAATTAAATCTGTATTTATCATTCATAGCAACCAATCTTTCTGTTTCGTAGACACCAATTCGCTTAACTTTATTTTTATAAAACCTTTTAAGATCTGTCAGAAGTACTCTTTCTTCATCGTGTTGACACACTATTTCATCTGTAACTCTAGCAAACTTGTCTCGAAAATCAGAAACGTACTGACTTAATTCAAAAAGTTGCTCTTTGAAAGCATCTAAAAAAAATCACGAGTTTTGAAAGTGTTATTAAAAACAACAACCACAATTTAAATAATCTTTGTAAAGATACAATTTTTTTTTTATTAGACAAACAACCTCATTTACCATTCACTCCAACTTTGTTTTTCTTTCTTTGCATAATAAACTCAAATGTAAAAGCACAAACAATAAACAGAATAATCATAATGCCCAAGTAAATTAGTGAACTTTGAAAGGCGGGCGATGTTTCAGAAAAAATATCTGCAATAATTTGGCTTGAATCTTGGACAGCAAGGCTCTAATAATAATAAAAAAGCTATATTATATTTATAAATTAAATATTTATAACTTTAATTATATATAATATATAATTATAACTATAATAAATATTATAAATATATATAACTTTATATAATATTTATAAATAAAACTTCAACTACAAATATAAATGTTTACTGGAATTTCTGGTCTAAATGATGTCGCAAATGCAGAAATTTCGTTACTTTTTGAACCAATGAAACTATCAATATCTATTGTTAAAACCACACTGCTTCCAGACATGACAAAACCGTACCCAGTATTTATATTATCGAGAGATATTATTGTTAAGGATTTTTCATCCAACACAGATTGATAACCCAACAATGATAACGTGTCAACGTACACAATATCAACAACCTTGTTCTGTAAATCTTCAAGCATCGATATAATATTTGTGTAACGCACTATTTAAAAAAATATTCAAATTAAAACGTGTTTAAATTATCATCATTAGAGTATTTTAAAATGTTTTACCTTGAGATACCTCTGCATTGTTTGTAATAGCTAGTTTAAGTTCTAAAGAATTGTTCAATGCAGCAACCTGTGAAAATAACATGTAAAATAAAAATAAAAGAAAGTTGTGTATTTTAAATGCAAGTTCTACAATTGATAATATAAAAAATAATGAAACAAGTTACAAGAGAAAATTAAACAACCATAGCCCATAATTCTTATTTAAATAACCTACATATTGTTCTTTTATTTTCCTGAATATTATTAAGTTAAAATTAAAACCTTAAAGTTAAATAAAATACCTTTGTGTTGTATAACATATAATCCTTGGAAGAACTCAAAGTCGTTAAGTTTGTAACTATGAAAGCAATAATTATGCCGTTTAAAATTAATCCAGTAAGAAACCAAACCATTGCAAACGTTCGTGACAATATTGAGCGTGGACTTAAGTCGCCATATCTAGTTAATTTGAATAAAACTGAAAAATAATTTTAATTGTAAAATTTATTAAAGTTTCATAGATAATAAAATTTGCTGTTATTCAAAGCATTTGTTTCCTTGTGGCTTGAAACTATGACTATTACCAAATACTTTTATTATTTTTAAGTTATTAAAAGAAAAAAAAAACAAAAACATATTTTAAGTAATATTAATTTATGTTGTTTGGATTGTTTATACTGTCGTGTATTTTTGTGTATTGTTTATAATGTCGTGTGTTTTTGTGTATTTTTCATAATCACGTATTTCTACGTTTTTGTGTATTTTTCATATTATCACGTATTTCTACGTTTTGTTTATACTGTTGTATAAACAAAACTTATACTGTTGTAAAAACTTGTATATGCTTTTGCTGAAACTACAGAAAGTATAAGAGTTGCTTTTGATAATGGCAACTTTGCTTGTGGGGTTTTTGTCGATTCACAAAAAGCTTTTGGCACCGTAGACAACAAATTTTCCTCTCAAAGCTTAACTAATATGGTGTACGTGGCATATCCTTGCTGTGGTTCAAATCATACCTTTCTGATTGCCAACAGTTTGTAACTTTAAATGGAACCAGCTCAGATACTAAAAAACTTTCTAATTGGTATACCTCAGGGATCCATATTAGGTCCTCTTTTCTTTATTATCTATATTAATGATTTCAATCTTTCTATCAAACATTCAAAAATATTTTGCTGATGATCCTAATCTTCAATTAATAACAAACTCTCTCAAAAAACTTAATAAACATATTAATCAGGATATGGCCAGTCTTGAACAATGGAGCAAATAAAATCTCATTGAAAACTAAGAAATCAGAAATAATTATATTTAAGACTCGAAATGCTAATTTTTCTAAAAAAAACTAAGAAGAATACTTCAAAATGCTTGAACTTTCGATTAAATGGTCAAAAGCTGTACTTGTCTAAAAACATAACTTATATTGGTGTTGTGTTAGATGAAATTTTTTTATTCAAAACACACATATCCGACCTTACTCTGAAGTAAAGCCGTTCTAACGGCATGTTAGCAAAAGTTCGACTTGACGCATGTCAAGTTTGGGGACAGTTTAAAACCGTATGTCTCTCTAGAATTGTTTTACTTCAAAATAAAGCAATACGGATTATTCATTTTTGTCTAAAAAATTTTCCTACTGACATCCTTTATCTTGCATTCAAAAATTCTTCGTTTCTATGACTTAATTTAGTTCTTAAATTGTTCATTTGTTTGGGATCAACAACATGGTGTACTATATTTCACAACTACTTTAATAATAGAACAACATGTGGGCATCATTCACTTATAACAACTTAACTATCCCATTAAAACAGACAAGTAAACATGGAATTAATTCCATTACATACCAATGTATCCTTTCTTGGAACTCCCTTCCGAACACTCTAAGGTCTCAACCTTAGGTTCAAGAATCTGTTCTTAAAGTCACTCCATCGTTTCTATTTAAAAGGTTACGCTTAACTTTACTCTTTACCTTTTTACTTTTGATCTTTTGACTTATTTTTTTATTTTTATTATAGTTTATTATTTTATTATAACTTTATTTCTAATATTTTATTTCAAATAATTATTTTTATAATAATTTACTTTTATATTTTATTATAACTTTTGTTTAAGTATATGTGCATATATAAATGTAGATTATAATAATTATGTTATATATACTTAAAAAGTTGAATTTCTTGCTAAAATTAAATAAATTTTTCTGCAATTTTACTTTTATTAGTAAATATTATGTTAACTTATTTAACTTAACTTCCTTATTTAACCTAGTTTTTACTTATTACATGTTATTATTATTGTTTGGTTTTACTTATTACATATTATTATTATTGTTATTATTATTCTTTATATTATTTAGGTCATAGCGCTTTATTAGTGAATTACTATTTGCAAAGACCTGTATTTTTGTAAGATCTGTAACACAAAATATATTGCTATTGTTGTTGTTATATAATTTTGCGCATCGTTTGTATTGACGTGTACATTTGTGAATTGTTTATGTTGACATGCATTTTTTTTTTTGGCCTTGTTTTTTATTATTGTTGCTTTTTATGGTTGTTGCTATTATTCAAGTTATTTCTTATTTTTTGCCTCATCATAATATTTAAAAATGTCCTTTTGTTTTATTTTTTTATTTTCTATCAACCTTCTTATCGTCAAACATTGTGTTATCTCATTCATTTGTTACTTCTCATGTCAGTTTATTCACTTTTTCCCTTTTTTGTGTTATTTATCTTGCTTTCTTAATTGTTTTGTTCTTCTTTTTATTTTATTTAATTTTATTTTGGTTGATATCTATATTACCTTTTTTTTTTGCTTTATTTGTTTATTTTAATATGGCATCACTCAAATGACTAGATTTTAACTATACAAGTGACATCGACCTTTTTTTGTAAAATTATAAATAACTTTGTAATTATTTCAATTTTATGGTTAAATTAATGGATATATATATATATATATATATATATATATATATATATATATATATATATATATATGTGTATGTATGTATGTATATATGTATGTATGTATGTATGTATGTATGTATGTATGTATGTATGTATGTATGTATGTATGTATGTATGTATGTATGTATGTATGTATGTATGTGTTCCGAAATCAGGCGTGTTTTCAAAAGACTAGTTTCACTAATGATAAACTGCATAAAACTTTAACAAAAATACTTTTGTAATGCTTTTTAACTAACTCCAATGTGTGTAAAAATAAGCAACCAAACTTAATTTTATCTACTTAAGTTTAATTTTGAAACTAAAATTTTAATTGCGTTACGTACATGACAGTGCATTACATGCATGACATAACAATATTATACGATGGACATTATTGAAATCATTACTTTATATATGCAGTAGGCTATTATAAACATTACATTTAGTTATTTGACAAAGATACCAATTCATTAAAAAAACACTTTTTTTTTTCATACTGTATTATTTGTTGTCAGCAGCCAAAATTCAGGTAAATACCATGACCAGATTTAAATGACTTTTATTTGATGATTTAAAACTATTTTCAAATGACTCAAGCAAACAATGACTTAGATATAAGCAAATTGAAAAAAACATTGAGAATATTAAGTGCAGTAAACTAGTCAACGATATATTGAAAACATGATGACCACCAATTAATTGTTTGCATTAGTGCTCTTCCATAATTTTCTTCACTAAGTGCCATTGCACGTCTAGAAACAGGTAGTAAAGTTTTTTTGATTATTTGATACCAATTATACAATATTTTGTTTTCATGAGTTGGATATTTGAATTTGTATTCCAACAGTCTCGTTAATTTTCTGTTTTACAGTTTTTTTTACTATTCAATCCTTATCTTTGATCAGTCTGTTCTCCTGAATTGTGTTCCGTTGCTGCCATTTGCATGGTTGTTCTCCATCAAACTCTCTTTCCAGTAACTCTTTTTCTTTTAAGTAACATGTTTCACAGGTTCTCGAAAAGCACTCTTTTTGCAAATTATTGCATACTACTTTACACAATTACCAACAGTCATACAACTCAGCAGCAAGATCTTCAGCTAAGCAAGCTTGTTGATAATAAGTTGTCCATTTTCATGCAACTTTCAGAGGCATGTTTCTCTATCACATGCAGTCAGAATTTCCATTCAATGGTTTACAAACACAAAATCTAGCATATGAAACCTTTATGTTTGGGTTTTCGACTTTTTGCGCAGGTCTGAAAGTGTACTTAGCAAAAGTCTTCGTTATTTTTTTTTCACCTTTACTCATGATAGTGTCTCTCTTGCTGTTAGTTATCCTACTATTATCATCTCTTTCATAGAGAGACTTATATCATCATACTAAGAGCAATTTGATCTTGATAATTGGCGTTTACTAATACCAGTGAGATCTTGACATCAATTGACTTTTACAGGCGCCCATTAAAACCTTGGGTCATGTTTCTCATTTTACTGCACTGCGTGTTACTGTATAATGTTTTCTTACTTAACCTTTCTGCTTGCTTTTGATACATATCAGTTTTCTTGGTTCGCTTCATTACCTGTACTTGTTTATCAGTCGAGATGCTTTACTTTGTTCCTTTCTAATGCGTTTTCTGCCTTAGATTCATTGTGGTTTGTAGTTGATGAACTAGGTAATGAAGAAAATTATGTATCTGGTAAAGATTCTATACATAAATTATTTCTTCTACTGCACTGCTGTGCTTCTTGCCATTGTTTCTTTTGACATCGCTGCTCATGTTCTGTCCTTGGCTTTGTAGCTTTTCTTTTTTGCATTTGACACTCTTGTTCCTTTTCCTTATAATATTTGAACTTTGCAGGATCATTTCTTATATTACCTTTGAATTTCGTTTGCCTTTCCTGGTTTGATTTTGTCTTCTTTGCCATAATTGTAAAACAGATTTCAGATAGAAACAAATATAACATCAGTTCTTTAATATCGATGGCTTAGCAGTAAAATAGAACTATTAAATGATGGTTTAAAATAAAAAAAAATATTTATGGTTTAAAATAATAACAATACTTATGGTTTAAAAGATAATTTTTTGATGCATAAATTCTTATTTATCCAACTAATAAACTGTTTTTTTACATAAACGATTGTTTATTTAACATGTTTGTCAAATACGTAATGCTTTTGTCACCTCCATAACGTAATTATGTTACAAACATGACCTTTACGCACTTGACATTTTTACGATGTTTCTGTTCATACATTTCAAATGAATTAATTAATTCAATACAATAATGATTTTTTAAATAAATAACAACATATTGTATCTAAATTATAAATTTCAAAAATATTTACCTTTACATTTACGTGCCTGACAATTCAAAAACATACGCTATGAATCGATTTTATTATAAAATGACAACGAGATAAAATTTGACTTAATTACCACTCATATTTAGATTCCTAATAATTCGCAAATACTTTAAAATGAAATAAAGTATTTTTTTAGGGTAACTACCGAAGTGACTTATTATTTTGTCAGAGAACTGTTATTGTACATGACAGTAAATTGGAGGACTTTTATTCAGCAAACATGCAACCTTATAATAAGATTAAAATATTCCAATCAAACATAATATTGTCAATTCAGAAGTACAGCATTAATTTTAATGACTTTGGCACAGTTAAATGTCAGATTTTATTGAACATTTATGTAAAACATAGCACTATTAACACCAAGTACAGGTAAAATCTGAAACCCCAAGCCACTTTCAACTTCAGAAAACCTTAGAACAGTAAATTAAGAAAGATGAAACTCCTCAAAATAGTTAAAATTTGTATAAGTAGCTGTTTCAGAACATAAGATCATAATTTTTATGATGTAAAATGTTTTAACTATACATTTGATATATATATATATATATATATATATATATATATATATATATATATATATATATATATATATATATATATATATATATATATTGTATAATTATATGGTTATGTTCAATACTTAAAACATACAATAAAAATTTCATATAAAAATCATATAAAAAATATTATTTACATTTTATTTATATACACTTTAAATGAAACTTAAATAAAAAAAATCAGTAATAACAAATACCCAATCGTTGTCATAGTGACAAATGTAAACCAAAACCCTGACAACGGTCCTCGAAGTGAGCTTCCTTTGGAAAACTGCTCTGGATTTGAAAACTGATCCTGAAAAATGAATTTTTATTTACAATTAATTACATATATAGCAATTTAAAAAAAAAAATTTAAATAAAAACTTTTTAAAAATTATAGAAAACTTATTTACAGTAAACCAAATGGCAATGCCAAATATAGAAGCAATTGCATAGCTGATAAGCAGCACAGGCCACACATTTAATACGCCTAACAACATTTTGTTAATAACTTGATTTATTGTGTTTTCATTTCGCACAACCAATGCAATTCCAGGCGACCTAACCAGCACTGAAAACTCACTGTCAGGTGCCACTTCACGTCCATTCATTCCGTAAATAGGAAAACTAAAGTCAACATCCTTGTTTATAGCATTTTTTAAATCAAATTCTGAGCTTTTAATTGTTTCATCTCCAGTTTTAGATTGATTAAAGTAAAGTTTAGAATTAGAGTAACCTTGACATGAACCACAAGATTTAACAACCATCTCTTGCAACAACTTTAAAAAAAATCCGCTTGGATTCAAATCAGCATCAGCTGAAGTAAATGGTTTTTTAATGTACAAGTTTGCAAAAAGTAATTCAGGGCATTTGCATGTTCCTAAGCAACATATATAGCTTTATATAAACAAATATAACTATAAAAATAAATAAATAATAAAGACAAAAAATGACGATAATTATATCATAAAAATAATGATTGTAAATTTGACAGTAAAAAGCACTAACTTGCTTGATATACAGGTGCAGGGCCACTTCCAGCAGCAGTAAAACCTGCAACACTCACACTGTAAATTGCATAATTAAGAAGGTCTCTTTGTTTGTAATAACGAGTGTATATGTCAAAATTTAAAACAGTTTTTATTTTTTCTCCACTTATTTCTACTCCTGATTGATAGCTTAAATAATATATAAGTCGATATCCAAGTAGAACTCCATTGACATACTCTGTTGGTATAGGTTTCCAAGATACAGACCACCAACTCGTTGATTGCATATCATTTACAACAAAATTTGGAACTGGAATAGAAGGTACTGGAAAAAAAACAATACATAGTTTCAGTTAATTTAAGTTATTATACATGAAAAAATTTAATGACAAATGGTGCCCAAAGATGTGGTTATATTCTAAATATTCAAGTAAAAAAAAATTAATTAACATTATCTCAAAACACAAACCTCCTTCAATTGTTTTACACATAGAGTATTGAACAGGACCATCACCATTTGCATTATATCCATAAACTTCAACAAGGTAAAATGTATATGGCTTCAAATTTTTTATTGTGAAAGCATTAAAACCAAATTGAGCTTCAACTACTTGGTATGCTTCTTTTTTTGTGTAAATCTTGTATCTTATTCTATAACCAAGTATTTTACCATTACTATATTTCACTGGAACATCTGTCCACTCAATATAAATTTCTGTTGGATCTGTAGAATATGAATTTGCATAAGGAGGTGGTCTCTCTGGTGCTAAATATATATTATATATATATTTGATCATTAAGTGATATATATATTTGATCATTAAATATTTTAAATCATTTCTTAGTTGTCATTAAGTTTTTCAACAAAAAATTGTCAAAAATAAAATTTTAAAAATACTTTTTTTAATTAAAAAAACTGCCTCAAATAAATCTCAAGCAATATATTCTACTATTTAACATTAACAATTTTATACATGCATTTACGTATGCACATATAAAATTAATATATACCATACATACCTAGTTAAAGAAAGACAACCTAAGGAACTCTTTATTTATACTAAACAAATAATTTTATTTTATATAATACTATATAAAAAAAAGAAAATTATACTAAAAACATTACACTAGTTTTAAAGCAGTAATTATATTTATAGTGTCTGAATTTTTTAAGAACGTAGCATTTGTTTTTATTAAAAAATTGTGATTAATGTAAAATATGTATGCAAATTGCTAACAAGTGCAAAAAAATATAAGATACTTTTTTTGCCTTTGCTATCTCTCACATTATCTAGCTGCTTTTTTTATTTATTTTAATTTACCTCCGGAAGACCATAAAGGTCACTACGGTCCAAGAAGCTACTTTTAGTTGTGGTTACAACCTTTTCTCAACTCTATAACTCCAAAACACAAACCTTGTTGAACAAGGCTGCTGCCTAGAGAAGCACGGTACTACTCGGGACTCTGCCTAGAGTTGAGCATGGTATTACCAGGGACATGGTGGGTATCAAACTCGGAACTTCTAGCTTATGAGGTAAACACTCCACCATAACACCACTATTGCATTTTTTACACAGTTACATAGGTAAATTGCTATCTCTTTGATGTATGATGTTGGTAAAAACAACAAACAACACAGTTGTCTAATAAATTATACACTCTTGCTGTTTCACAGACATGATTTTGACATTGTACTAATTCAAACATCATTCATAATTTTTAAAATCTTAAAAATACTTACGAAAGATTAAAAATATTTAAAAAATACTTACGAAAAGGTGATGTTTCAAAATAAAAAACTGCACTTGGCAAACCATTTCCAATACTCAAAGCAGTAAGCATGTATGCTTTATATTTATGAGATGTTATGAGATCTGGCACAAACCCTAAAGTTTTATTTGAATCTAAACCTCTCCATTCCCATGTTGAGTTTGCAGAAGTAATGTCTTTGTAATAAACATACAACCATGCGTCTGTTTTGTTAATACAAGTATCTCGCAACCATGATAACATCACAGTGTTTTTATTATAAGATGAAACTGATATGTTGTAGGGAGGAGGGCATGACACTAAAGATATTAAAAAGTTTTATTTAAATTATCAAATAAAAACATGCAATTTATGAGCAATTTAAAAAAACACTTTTAGGTTGGCAGTTAGGTCAGCATTGCCGAATGCTGACCTAATTTCCGAGGGTTGAAATATACATATAAATTATATTAGTGTATTTTACAAATAGAGTGCTAAATGCTCTTAAAGAGCAGAGAAATAATATATTAGTAAAATAAATTAGTAATATATATATATATATATATATATATATACATATATATATATGTATATATATATATATGTATATATATATATATATATATATATATATATATATATATATATATATATATATATATATATATATATATATATATATATATATATGTATGCATATACGCATATATATTTATATATATAAATTTTTAATATATAACCGTTTATTGAATTAAATATTAATTTGAGTTTACAAAAAAATAATAATAGTTGAAAAAATCTATTGATGAGGGAATGAATGTTTTGAGTTAACAAAAGGAGTAGAGTTAGCACTAAGTTTATTTGCATCATTACATAGATAGCAAAATTTTTTTTGTAGATATGTGTTTAAATACATTGTTGATTTTTTTTGGATTTGGTGTTAAATTTAAAAGTGGAACGTAAATTGTTCAAATACAGAGTAATGATCATTCTTATGCAGACAAAGTGTGATTAGATAGTTATGTTTATTTATTATTTTTTTGAGTGTGATATGACATATAGCATCAAGATAATCATCAATCGGTCGGAAACCATGGTATGTAAACCTAGTAACCTTGTATCTTGGATTTTGTTTTATTAGACATGTAGGTGAGGACAAGTGTAAGTAAGTTGTTAAGGCAATATTTAAGCAGATTTAAGAAGCAGATTTAAGAATATACAGATACCATCAACCAAATATTTAGAGTTACTTTAACAGATATTTGATTGAAGAAATTTTATTATATAGTCCACTATTTCTTAAATTTGAAGCTTAAGTTAAGGGTTATTCCAAGGTATTTGTGCGAGTTTACAGCTCAAAGAACTTCATCTTTTAATGTTATGACTAGTTCATAAAAACCTCACCAATATAGATAACTTTGTATTTGGCTATGTTAAGGAACACTTTATAATTATTGCACCAATGTTTAAGTCTATTTGCTACTTTTTGAGAAAGAGAAGAGTTTTTACCGAGTATGTAAGCAAAGACATTATCTGTAAATTTCTTGTATAATGCTTGTTGGGAGAGTCATTTATGTCTAGTGCATAGATTAAAAAGAAAATTAGGGCAAGGATACTTCCTTGTATCACTCCTGATAACACATATTTCCATTTAGTAGTCTAGTTGTTGAATATGACTTGTTGTTTACGGTTCAAAGGCCACTTTTCAATTTAGGGTAATAACCATGATGGTAGATTGATATCAATTTTGTGCATGAGAATAATGTGGTTGACAAGATCAAATGCTTTTAGAAAATCTAAGAATATTATCATTAGTAAGGTGTTGCAGTCAATAGCATATCCCCAGTCATCTATTATTTGTACTTATTCCAGGAAGAAAACCAAATTGACTATTTAATAATAATTTATCTTATGCATAGAATAAATTATGTTATGTAAGGATATATTTAACTAAACTGCATGTTGTGGATGTTATAGGAATTGGTCGGTAGTCAGTTAGTAGTGATGGGTTATCAACTTATGGACCGGGTATAATGTTTTCATAAAGCTACTCAGATGGTACAATAGATTTTTTGACACAATGTTTAAAAAGTGTGACAAAGGCTTCGACTAGTTCGTGCAGCATTGAGTAATTAGATAGATTTATACCATAGAATTTAAAGATTTAAATTAGATTAAAGCCAGATAAGTTTAATAACTGTCATTGTGATGTGTTTTAGCTGTTTACTGACATTGAAGAAGTTGAAGGTAGAATTTCTGGTGGAGAGGTAATTGGCTTACAATAAGGTGATAAATCTAGCATAATAATTTCTTGCTAAACTATATCTAAAAATAGCACATTTAGTATCACACTAAATTCAGTATCTGCAGGTAAGCTGTGGGTTTGGATTCATTAATGGGTGTGTATGTGATTCATTAATGGGTGTGTATGGGTGGTATGATTTGGATTCATTAATTGGTGTGTATGTGATACTATTATTACTGAGGAGTGAAAATAAGAAATTAAATACGAGCGGTCATTTCACAACTAACACAGGGAGTTAGTGATCATATGTTTTTTTTGGACAGCCAAAATTTTATCATGGTAATAGTTCTTCATTACTAATACAAAACAATACAAAAACAACTTATTGCTTGAAAATTAACGAACTCGTACTCTGCTTTTAAATTACAAATTTTAAATAAAATCAAGTAATTTAATGTTAAATTTTTTTTTAATATCTAAACAGTTTTTAAAAAATATTAAAAAAATTAAACTGGATATTTAAAAAATTAAACTGAAATTTAATTGAAATGTCACTTAACAATTACAATACAAAAAAAAAAAAAAAATACAAACACGCAATTAATATTTTTAAATCAATTTAAAAATTATTCATTTGTTGGAATAGCTTTGCAAATGGCGATAAAAGTTTTAGATGCAACTGAGCTATCCCAGTTTTAAAGTTAACAACTTTAAAGCTAGGATAGCTCAGTTGGTTAAAGTGCATCTAAAAGTTCGAAATAATTATTGGCTGTAGCAGCAGAATTGTAGGTTCAAATCCTTTTTTTTTTTTTTTTTTTTTTATAGTTGTAAACTATATAAATATAAGTGTCTCTATATAATGGATTGTAAATTAAGGTTTTATTTTTAAATAAAACTCTAGATAAAGCAAATGTCACTTATATATAAAATTCTTTTTAGTTTAAAATACTTTCTTCATCCAATTGTAATTTCAAAAATATTTGTGATAGACGGTCACACAATAGCTAAAACAATCTTTCATAAATAATTTAAAATTTAATTCATTAAATTTACACTTTAAACACATGTGCCCATGTCTTTATAATAACTTACCATCATTTGAAGAGTAGTACTGCTTACTATCTATACTAATGTTGCTTATTTTTCCTGCTTGATTGATTCCATCAATGAAATGAATCATTTGATCGTACAAATAATCAAATGTTAGTGTATAATATACAATAACACTTCCAGCTCTGCATAAAAAATTAAAAAAAAAGTTCAAGTCAGTAAAATTGCTTTTGCACATTCTTAGCAAAACATATTTATTATAAATTATACTATCATTTAGCAAACATAAAAAAAAAACTTACTTTAGATGGGTTACCTCAACGCTATTTAAACCATTTATACCATTGTTATTAAAGTGCTCAAAAATCTAAAACATTTTTATAACAATGTTTACTACACTTAGTTAGAAGAAAAAATATAGTTATGTTTAAAAACAAAGCCTAAAATGTATAAATATGGCAAATGTGATTAACACACTGCCATTCCTGAAAATAAACTTTATTCATGATTTTTAGTTTAAGCTATAAAAATTTACTACTTCATCCTATAATTTATACCATGGGTTTGCAGCTTAATTGAGGAAATAACTTTGTCATTTTATTAAAGAAATAATTTTTGCCAAGACTCAAGTATAAGATATAAGACTAGATATAAGTGTTTTTAAAGAAAGTTGCTATCTTCTAATACCAAATTCACCAATATTTTCTCTAATTTAACAACTAATTATTTCAGGAAACTCAACAATTTCTGTTTATGATCACTTATCTTAATTTTCTATTTGTCCAACTTTAATAAACTATTTTCATCGGCAAACACAATTTATAACCCAGGAATTTTAAAAACTTCAATATAGAAAACTTCAAATCTGACATCAAAAATTGACTGGAATAATGTTATAAAGTCATCATGTTTCCAAAACTCATGTTTCCAATTTTACTGAAACAGCATTGGTTTTAGATTATAATGCCCTACTTGAAAAAATTAGTATCAAGAACTTCAAATGTCAACTTAAACAATGTGTTTCAAAAAGAATCAAAAAATATATTCAAGTATGCAATCTTTACAAAAAAAAATGTTAAAATTTAAAGTTAGAAACTATCACATTAACAAGTTACTTTCGACTCAGTACTAATTGAATAGAATAATAATCAGAAATTAAATTTTAAGTTCTTTAAAAAACTTAATATTCCTGCCTTTCCAGTTTTAGTAAAGTTTGCTGAACTTTTGAAACTGAAAGCTAAATGTACCATCATATAGAACTCAGAAGTATGGTAAGAATTCCAGTATCCGTCAGTGCATCTGTGAATGGAACAGGTATGGTTTTTATATAAGTTCAAAAAGTTGAAAATACCTATATCATCTTTTCTTCATCTTTATCAAAAATCAATTTACTATTTAAGAACTTTAAAAAATATTTTATTCTAACTTTTTGACATTATTATCTCTTATTATTAAAATATACTCTTAATTTTCTGATCATTATTACAACAAATATTACCATTACTTTTTTGTTTGTTTAACTGCAAGTTATGATTTCCACATGTTTATTTTTTTTTGTATATTTCTTTTTTTTTTTGTATGAGTATAAAGTTTGCTTTAAAAATTGTTTTATTCCTTTTTGTAAATAATTTTCTTTATGTTTGTTAATAAACTTTGTTGATAAGATATATATTATATTTCTGATTTATATTTTGTAAATAAATTTTATTGAAAAGATCTTTACTGTGTTACACATTTATACTTAATTTGTAAATAAATTTGTTGAAAAAATATGTTTTATTCTTTTTTGTAAACAACTTATATTTTGTTAATTGTAAATAAATTTTGTGGAAAATATATATATTGTTCTGTTTTTTAATAATTTATGCTTTTTTAAATGTAAATAAATATTGTAGAAAAGATATATTTTGTTCTCTTTGTTAACAATTTATGCTTTTTTAACTGGAAAAAATTTTGTAGAAAATATATATTTTGTTCCATTTCTTAACAATTTATGCTTTTTTAATTGAAAATAAACTTTTTTTTTGTGCTTTCTTTTTACTAATAGCTTATCCTGGTTTAAATATTTATATTTTTTAAAATTAAAATTTACTAATAAAGTTTTTTGAATATCTTTGAAATGCAAGATTTATGTAAAAACTTATTTAGACTGTTTCAAAAGTTTTTATAACTTTTATATAAATTACTTAAGTATATAAAGTAAAAACCAAAAAAAAAAAAAAAATTAATTTATTGTCATACAGTTTTTTAAGTATTTTTAAACAATTGTTTCTTTGACAAAAATTATGCTGGTAGATGTTTTAAATAATTGTTTCTTTGACAAAAATTATGCTGGCAGATGTTTTAAATATGTTTAATTTAAAATAATTGTTTTGATAAAAGTATATGTGTTATAACTTAAGTTTGATAAAATTTCATTCAATTTTTAAGTTTTTTTTTCTTCTAAAAAATGTTTTCTTTATATTATTATTTTTATGTTTTTTTATTTCTATAAATTTCTATATTAACTTACTGTATTGCATTATTGACCTATATTTATTTCTTTAGATATATATATCTAAAAAATACAAAGCATACAAAAATATTGAAGCAAATCTTGCTTTAGCCGCATTTCAAAATGCGTTTAATAATTTAAAAAAAAATCTCAAAATCCGCTTAATGATTTTTAAAACTTCTTGATGAGGCATTTACTAATTAGTTAGTAGTTGTCTTCTAATTTTTTCAATGTGTATGTGTTTTATGGATGCGACATTATCTATAAAAATTTTTGAAAATCAATTACTAATAACAATTTGTTGATAACAATTACTACTACTACTACTACTACTACTACTACTACTACTACTACTACTACTACTACTACTACTACTACTACTACTACTACTACTACTACTACTACTACTACTACTACTACTACTAATAATAATAATAATAATAATATAATAAGGTAATGGTAAGGTTGTATAAATTAAGTCCAACAAGTCCAGTATTTTTTCTTAGAGAATTACTTTTGCATGTTAAAGATGACTTTTAAGGATTTCCATACTGTTGATAATATAGTTTTTAATAAATTTCATGAAGTTTTCAATTAGGTCTATGGTAATGAAGTTTATAATGAAACTTGGATGATTAAAAAATTAGAAATTTCTGTTATTTTGACTTTTTGGGAATATGATGATCCTCTTTATATCATTTCACTTTTTTCAAGATTTCATGATAGAAAACTACATTAACTGTTTGATAAGTAATCATGCTTTAAATTTTTAACAACTTTAAATAGCCATAACACCATTAATATTATTAATACTTTTTTAAAATATAAAATGTTTTAAAAATGATCACTTAAGACTTGTAGAATATAGATTTTATTGATTTAGATAGATGCTGCACAAGAATTAGATCTTCTTAAAACAATACTCTATCCTTCTTAAAACTACTCTATCTTCTATTCTTACTCTATCCTTCTCTTAAGCTGTTCAAGACTCTTTGCTTGCATACAACTTTTAACTAATCCTTTAATAATTGACCAAAAATCCTTAATTGTATTCTGAAACTTTGGTAGGATTTTTTTTTTTTGGCACAAAAATTATATTTACTTCTTAAGAAAAAATTTTCAATTTTACAAGAAAAAACTACTTGGAATAAAAGTTTTGGTTTGTATTTTACACGAAACCTTCTTTTGAATTAATATCAAACATCTTACATACCCATATTTTAAGTCTCCAGTGTTCTCTGTTTGAAATCCACTTGAACAGCTTTTGGTTATAAATTAATTTAATATTTTAATTTGAAATTTATATTAAATTTAAGTTTCTTACTTAATAGTTAATTAAATAACTAATAAACAAGGTTTATTATTTACTTATTAATTAACAGTTTATTAATTAATAGTTAATTAAATAAAAATAAACAATATATTTAAAATTGGGTAGTGTTGTAGCCAAACAGATCTATTTTTTTCATTATGCAGCTGTCATGTTGATCAAGATTCATGTAATAGAGTTATAGGGTTTATAAAGAGCTACATGAACATTATCATTTTTTAATTTTTTGTCGAAAATTGATAACTTTTATGTAGTAAAATTTAGGATAATTCTTGTATAAAATTTTTAATATTTTTGAAATTTTGATAAAATTTTGCCTCTTTTGAGACCCAACATGACATACATTTGAAAAACTTTTTTTTTCCTGTTTAAGGTCTTGTTGCAAGTTTTAGACTTGAAGTAGCCCCCCTAAATCTCGTTTAATTTAAAAAAAATTTGACAGAGTTGCAGAGTTGAACCAATAGAAAGTTTTAAGAATAGGGACAGATCAATTTATGAAAGTATGGGGCATTGGATGCACCCTAATAAACATCGATTCCATTTTTTTTTAAATTGTTTTTTGTAACAGAAGCTGTAAGGTTGATATACATTAGTTGTTCAACAACAACTATTGCATTAACTCAACAACTGCACAAACCACAACAGTTTTCGCAAAAGGTAGGGTTTTCAATCAGTTTTAACCAATAACCGAAAACTGCTGTTGGTCTAAACCGACATAAATGAAAACCTTCAGTTTTCAAAAACGGTTTCGGCGGTTTTTTTGTATAATGTCTTTTGAATGTTTATTTATTATAGAAATGTATAAAAAAAATCAAATTTGTAAGTAATAAAAAATTTAATTTTATTATTCAGTTAGTAACTTTCAGGAAAACTTAAGGTCTTTTTATTTTCAAAATTATTCAAGTATTCCAAAAAAAAAGTTCAAATATTGAATAAAACTTGCAAATATATTTAAATACTCTATATTATATTATATTATAAAAAAAGTATACAAATACTCAAATAAAATGGCCTATTCTTTATATTAAGGATTTTTATTCCTTAAAAAAAACACGGATATTTTTAGTGTTTATTTTGGTTTAACAAAACCAAATAAACTTTAAATAAACTTTATGAAAATTAACATATAGGTATATAATAAAAATAATTCACGATAATGTTTCTATCAATTATTTAATTTTTTGAAAACATGTTTGATGAAACTATATTATGAAAATATACCTTCCAGATAAATCATGTCATCAGTTTGGAAATTTGCTGTCCTGCACAAAATTCCAAAATAAGGAGATGTTGAAGGCATCTGTAATAGATGCGGATCTTTTGTCATGTTCCAAACATGTTTTGTTGGATCCACAACTACTTTGCTAAATCATATTTTGTACCATGGAAATAGTATCAACAGCCCTTTAAATGGAATTTAATCCATCAAGATTTTTCTGATAAAAAGGAAGTGATGAAACAAGAAATTATCGAAAAAATTCAAATGGGACAAAAATTCAGCTTAACGCATGATGAATACACATCTTTGAGACACAAAAAGTACATTGATATCAACCTGCATGAAAGCGAATGTAATAAAACCTAATAAAGCAAATGTAAGAAAATCTATAAAACTGGCCTCATTAGAATTTATGGTTCCTATTCAGCTGAAAATTTAATACAAAGTATTAAGGATCATTTGAATTCATTTGGTGTCTTTAAGGAAAGAGATGTAGTAGGTTCTACTCAAGATAGTGCATCAATCAACAAGAAGCTTTCATTGCAATTAATGAAATTGTTGCAATTAATGAATATTGCATTTTATTGCAATTAATGAACATTATTGATTAATTTTGCTATTCATGGAATTCTTTTGGTGTATGCGACACGTTATACAAGAAACGAACCAGTTCCCAAGGAAACAGACAGTGACACAGAAGAGGATGAACATGGAATTAGTAATGATCAATTTAGTTTTAAATCAGTTAACAATGAGATTAATGTTGACTACCCTGAGATTTTGATGAATGCACAAAAAGTAGTGAAATTCATAAAAATGTCATCAGTTCGAAATCAAACTTTTCAGAAGAAAGTTACTGAAGAATTTGGTAGAAAATCAAACTGCATCTAAATGTTCATCATCTTTGGAATTCACTTTTTTCAATGACTTTGCCTTTGTTAAAAACTAAAAAATATTTATTCTAGACATTTACTGAATTAAATGCCCTTGATGTAATCAACAAACTAGATTTTGAGTCATTAACTTCATTACATGTTGCTTTAGAGCCAGCAAAACTAGCAGTGGAATTCCTTAGCAAACAAGATTATTGACAGCAGATACTGTTCTTAAATTCATGCTTGCAAAACTATTTGCTATGAATACAGAGATCGCATCTTTATTGCATTCAAATTTAAAAAAGCGCGTCGATGAAAGAACTAACGGAAATGTTACGCAGTTGTTAAGGTGCCTAAAAGATTTTTTAGTTGTTACATTAAAAAATACTTTAAATTTTATTGGAAAACTTGCGTTTATGCTTTTGAATTTACTTCTAATGATAAGGAACCACTACTAGCTAAAGCACCATGATCGACATCGAAAAGTTCACCTGCTTCTTTTAATGATGAAATAAACGCACTTCTCAATAAAAATAGCATTAGACACTTGCCAAAATCTACTGTTCAATTCAAATGGCTTAAGCAAGCGCTTTTGTTGTACCAAAACACAGGTAAAAGAACTAAAAATCTTGAAAAATTTACTCTCTATAAAGCCCACCTCAACAGATGTCAAATGCATTTTTTTAAACTGCATTAGTTTCTGCACAAAAATCAGTTTACAATTATCTGATGAATTGTTAAAATTTTTAATTTTCTGAATTTTTTTTTACAATAAAAATAAGTCATTTTATGTTTTATTTCAAAATATAAGCATAATGTTAGAACATTTTGTTTAAATAACTTTTTAAACAAATAATGCAAGATAAACTTACATAAGTTTTACTATTTTACAAGAAAAACCAAAAACCACAGTGTTTTTTTTTAACTAAAACCAAAACCACAGTTTTTTATAATTGCAGTTTTTTGGAAACCAAAATGGTTAGCATATTAAACCGGAAGCACTTAAAAAATAAAACATGTTAAAAAATAAACCAGGTTAGGCACGATGGAGGGAGTGTTTTAGTTTGGCTGTGTATGAGTGCTGTGGGTATGAGGAACTTGATTTTTCTCAATCCAATTTTAGGGATCAGCATGTCTAATCAAAGGTAAACAATAAAACAACAATCTATTGAAGATTTAATTTAAATTTTTAAATTTTCATATATTTTCAACAAAATTTACCGCAACATTTCCAATACTTCCAGTTTTTATATGTGATGTCTTTTTTTCTTTTATTTTTACATGTTATAACAAATTACCATTTTTAGATTAGTTGGATAATGTATTTGTGTAATTTTTTGGATTAATTGGATACTTGTGTGATATAGATAAACAAAATTGACAAACGTTATATTTAATTTTTTTTGCGTGTCAATTAGTAAATAAATGTGTTCATAAATTTATTTTGTATATTTTGTCAACAAAAATATATATTTATATAAGTAAACTTTTTTTTTAAAATAATAAACACCCCTTCTATTTATGAACTCCTCTTCTATTTATTATTAAAAGTTTACAACAAGATTTTGTGAAGTATTGAACATTAACCAAGCAAAGAGGTAGCAATAAGGTGATCTTTTTATGATTGCCTTTATTTTCAGGTAATCATAAAAACTTAAAACACTACTTACTATATGATAGTATTCACCGTCATTAAACTATCAAACCTAAGAAACTTAAAACTAAAGTTTAAAACACTGAAATTAAAAAAAATCTTACAGATTCTTCAAACCGCTGAGCAAATGCACGCCCTTCTTTCGAATTAACATTATACATCTTCCATACCCAAGTCTCCAGTGTTCTCTGTGTCAAATCCACTTGAACAGCTTTTGATTATAAATAAAATTTAATACTTCAATTTAAAATTTAAAATAAATTTAAGTTTCTTAGGGGTCGTCCATAAAGAAAGTACGCCAAAAATTTTGAAATTTGACCTTCCCCCTCCCCCTGTTGCCATGCATACTTTTAAATTCCACCTCCTCCATTTTTTTTTTTTTCAATAAAAAGGTATATTGAAAAAAAAAAGGTACCTTAGATACTTTTTACAACCCCAAAACCCATTACATTATGTGTACTTGGCCGAGATGTTAATGTTATGAAATTCAACCGTAGAGACCACAGAGACCGGAATTTGATTCCCTGCCAGTCATATTGTACTATTTTTGTTTTAATGACGAATCAAATAAAAATAAACTATACTTAAGGTGGACATTTTTTCAGGCACCTCTCTTTAGTGAGTCCGTATAAAATGAGTCTTATGCAAGATCAGTAATATTGAAAACAAAGCCTAAAACCCAGTGCTGAGGGTAGGCTACCAATCTCCTTAGGGAGAAAGGGGGCGAGGGAAAAGTTTTAGGACTTTTGTGTTCCCAGGCTTCTGTTATCCCAATTTTTTGCAAGGTCTCTTTATTTGGTATAGGTATATATATAATTAAGTTTAGTGTTTGCACAATGTGTGAAAGTGGGTACCCATGCCTGTGTGTGCATAGAGGAGAACTATACTCTCTACTCCCTTTACCATACATCTTTTTATGTTGGCAAACTAAGATCTTTAGTCAGACTGCTGTGGCGCAGTGGTAGCGCACAAAGAATCTGTGGTTCAAACCCCACCTCTGGTCAAGTTTTTCAAAATTGGTTAGTTTTTTTTTTTTTAAACTTTTCTATTAATTAGGTGGTTAGTTATGATAAATTAAATTGAAAAAAATTGAAGCACATACTTTTAAAATGAACCCCCCCCCCATACTCTTTTGTACACTTTTTGAAGACCTCCCCCCTCCCCTACTTTATGGACAATTCCTTACTTAATAGTTAACTAAATAAGTAATAAACAATATTTGTTATTTATCTATTAATTAACAATTTATTACTTAATAGTTAATTAAATTAGAAATAAACAATATATTTAAAACTGGGTAGTGTTGTAGTCTAATAGATCTCACTTAACTGAGATCTATTTTTTTTATTTTGCAGCTGTCAAGACTTGAGTATTAGAGTTATAGGATTTATAAAGGGTTAAAAAATTATAAAATAAGTAACATTTCTAAA
Organism: Hydra vulgaris; assembly: GCF_022113875.1. Classification (NCBI taxonomy): domain Eukaryota; kingdom Metazoa; phylum Cnidaria; class Hydrozoa; order Anthoathecata; family Hydridae; genus Hydra; species Hydra vulgaris. Next base: position 30,261,424 of record NC_061157.1, read on the forward strand.
ATGCACCAATTCCTTGAAGAGGTAAATGCATTAAATATAGAACTTAATTTAGTTAAAATTATAAATTTTATTTTTATATGCGAAATTTATGTACATACGTGTACAGTTTTGAAGGTAACATGGCATTATCATTACATCACTGCCATTGCAATCTTTACCCCTCAATGCAGGTACAGGATTGTTGCAGTAACGTCTACTTATGCTTACTCCTTCTCCACATGGTCTACTGCATATTGACCAATCAGTCCAGTTTGAGTAACCTCCATCAACTAGACCAAAAAAAAATAAAAATTATTGCACTTTTACTGTATTACTTATATATATATATATATATATATAAATATATATATATATATATATATATATATATATATATATATATATATATATATATATATATATATATATATATATATATGTACTATATATATATATATATATATATATATATATATATATATATATATATATATATATATATATATGTATATATATATATGTATATATATATATATGTATATATATATATATGTATATATATATATATGTATATATATATTTATATACATATATGTATATATACATATATGTATAGGGGAGAACTTGCACCCTTGATCCGTAAGCATCTTTGATCCTATAGCGTTATCTCCATACTTACATAACTTATTAAAGAGGGCTGATAGCCAGCATGTTATAAATTTTTATCTTCAAAATTAATTGTGTTTTGGTTAAAGAATAGACCACTATTAAATTTATTTCTAAATAGTTTGATTTTGACGAAAAAAAGTATTTTTTTTACTTTAACAAGGAACCTCACATCTTTAATATTTTTTTTAAGTTGAATAATTTTGCTTATGTCATTTTGTAACTTATTCACCTCTTGTATGGTTGCTTTTGGTAAGCTATAGAAACATCTAATATGACCAAAAAAGAATTTTTGTAAAAATGGAGTGGGTTAGCACCCTTGATCCTAATGTGTTTATGCACCTTAGATCCTATGATTAAAGGTGCATACACACACACAAAAAATGTTTAACTTTTAAAGTAACATGTACAATACGTCATATTTTTTTTTAATTATATTTTTTTCTTCTAGAATAAAGCCTTAAAATGAAGATTTTATACTATTTTGTATTTTTTTGTTCTCCTAAAACTTTTATATAATATAATTATATATATATATATATATATAATATATATATATATATATATATATATATATATATATATATATATATATATATATATATATTTATATATATATATATATATATATATATATATATTTATATATATATATATATATATATATATATATATATATATATATATATATATATATTTATATATATATATATATATATTTATATATATATATATATATATATATATATATATATATATATATATATATATATATATATATATATATATATATATATATATATCTGTGTGTGTTTGTTAATAAAGAAGATTTTAGTAAGTAAAAATCTTTATAAATGTTTATCCAAAAATTAGGAATATAGCAAAACTATATAAATATGTTTCATTTTTTTACAGTTAAATATAGTGTATCATAAAAAACGAAAAACCAATAGACTACCTAGAGGTAAAGTTAATGAGAATGAAATGCCAGCAGCTGTTAATGCGGTTCTTAATAGTAGTACAGTTTATCGTGTATCTAAAGAGAGGGGAATCAATTTAATGACACTTAAGAGATATGTAAGGAAATGTCAATTAAATCCATATACAGTCTGCAAACCTAACTTCATTACCATGCAAATCTTTACCAACGAAGAAGAAACATCTTTATCAGATTATCTTTTAAGGGCCTCAAAACTTCACTATGGATTATCAACCAAAACAAATCGAAAACTTGCCTATGAATTTGCAATGACTCTTTCTAAGCGCATTCCTAAATCGTGGAAAAGTTTACAAATTGCTGGGAAACAGTGGCTTCCTGGTTTTATGTTACGTAGAAATGAGTTATCTTTAAGAAATCCAGAAGCTACTAGTATGGCACGAGCAACTGCTTTTAATTGTTATACAGTCGGATAATTTTTTACTAATCTAAAAGATGTTTGTCTACGACACAAGTTTCAGCCACAAAACATATATAACGTTGATGAGACAGGTCTCACAACTGTTCAAAAACCAGTTAAAGTAATTGCTAAAAAAGGAGATAAAAAAGTTGGAAGGATAACTTCAGCAGAAAGAGGGACATTGGTAACAGTTTGTTGTGCAGTCAATGCAATAGGAAACTCAATCCCTCCATTTTTTATTTTCCCAAGAGTTCATTTCAAAGGAAGTATG